>OX375879.1:107668182-108355682 GCA_947359465.1 Metellina segmentata | reverse complement strand
TCACAAGAACGGAAAGAGCTCTTTCATGGCAGCTCTAACTTCAAATTACGAATACGTAAACTTTACGGTAAAATTGGCGAATTATTCTCGTAATGGTTTATTTTATATAGTTCATATCCGATTGTTGCCATTTGCCAATATACATATAATTTTTCGAAGGTAAACCTATTTTTGCAATTTCAGTTACGGCACTGATATTGGCTTCCAGGTTTTCATTGCAGTAGAATAACTGTTCAGTGTAGTTTTAGCAATATTCTGCTTCATAGCTCACATCAAGCATATTTAAACTCAGCAACAAGAAAGTATAATGAGTATAAAGCTTCGTAAAACATTCGAACTGCTATTCCTATGTCTGGAACGCGGTAGATTCAGCTCTTGGACATCGGTTATCAAGCACGAAGTCTGGTTGAAAGTTGAAGGGCTCCGGGCAACAGTGATAAGACACAAATGTATGTTCCGTAATGAAAAAAAAATTCGAAGCAAAATATTCAAAAGTATTTCTGGTTGCTTGAATGAGAGCTCATAGCACCCATCAAGCATATTTAAACTCAGCAACAAGAGAGTATAATATGAGTATAAAGCTTCGTAAAACATTCGAAATTCTATTCTTATGACTAAAACGCGGTAGATTCAGCTCTTGGACATATTGATTATCAAATACGAAGTCTGGTTGAAAGTTGAAGGGCTCCGGACAACAGTGATAAGACACAAATGTACGTTCCGTAATGAAAAAAAAATTCGAAGCAAAATATTCAAAAGTATTTCTGGTTGCTTAAACGACTGCTTCATAGCTCACATCAAGCATATTGAAACTCAGCAACAAGAGAGTATAGTATGAGTATAAAGCTTCGTAAAACATTCGAACTTCTATTCCTATGCCTGAAACGTGGTAGATTCAACTCTTGGACATATCGGTTATTAAACACGAAGTCTGCTGAAAGTTGAAGGGCTCCGGACAAGAGTGATAAGACACAAATGTACGTTCCGTAATAAAAAAAAATTCGAAGCAAAATATTCAAAAGGATCAAAAGAATTTGCGGTTGCTTAAATGAGTGCACAGTACTTGAGAGTTTAAGATAACATGACATCCTCCATCGTGAAAAAAATATATTTTTCAAATTTCTTAGAACTTGAAAATAAATTGTTAAAAGTGGTTTGTCATTACGTACTCTGAAGCCTTTTAATTGTAACGTCCATCCATCTCTTCTTTTGAACTTAACAACTCCATCATGGTATACCTACCCTACGATTGGGTATACGGTAAACAAAATTTCCAATAACGTAAGTTGACCAAATGAGGAAAGAAAAAAAAAATTAATTTGTTCTATGCAAAGCAGAAATTTTGAGTTCAGAAATGCACACGTAAGTGCTCTGCAAAAAATATGTTAAAGAGGCAATTAAAGTGTTGTAATCAGAAAGTGAAACTTAAACCGCCCTTGATTGAGTTCAAACTCCCTGGAAGCTACAAATCGCACGTTTTGTATTATTTTCCTTGGTAGCAAGGGATGAACAGCCAAGCGCTTAAGCCGGACGTCGTTGTACTGTGTTGCTGGTTCCTTGATGTACAGATGAGGTGTGATAGAGACAGGTGGTAACATAGTGGTCCGGGTCTGCTTCCATGCCACTATTAGAATTCCACGAGACTTGATTTGAATGGCAAATGTGAACGACAGAAATCAGAAATCAAACAAGAATCAAGAATATTCTTTAGTTTATTATCCTGAGATGAATTCAAAATGAGCAGGAAAATTATCTCTATTACAATAATGATGCAAATGAATGATCCAGAGAGGCACAAATGTCCCCTGTTGCTTAAGCTTTGGTTAATAATATTACTTGAAGGTTAAGGAAGGTAATTTGTGAGGTTTAGGTTGCCGACAGATAAGCGTAATTTAAAGTTTTCAGAACTTTAAAACGATCCTGTTCTTTTGTCCTTGGTGAACCATACTTCTAGATCCTCTCTCTTTTATACGATCAGGTCCATCGAGTTTATATAAAATAACATTCTTCGTTTTATTAAATAAAGAATGTTATTTTGTATAAACAGAAAGTTGTAATGAATGAACAGAGAGCGACAAGCCAACTCTTTATATGATAAAAATTTACTTTCATAAGACTGAACCCATGCCGATTGCAAGCAATTAGTTTACTGTCATTTCCTTCTCAGAGATAGATTAAATTGCTATGGGAACCCGTTATGTAATTCGAAAGAGACTACATTTAGACTACATAAAAACGATCGATAATCGGGAGTTCAATATCCTCAACGTTCCTAGGGGATTCGTTGGCGTATTCATGGATTTATCATGTGAAATATAGACAATTATAATTCGTCCTTTCAAGAAAAAAAATACATTTATTTGGTAGTTTCAATTTAAGTTTCTCTAGTAACTGACGAGATATATCCGTTTGCATTATCGAACTCGTTTAATTAAAAATCTATCAAGTTTCAATGTAGACAAAATAGTTTAGTACATTTTTTCATTTTTTTTTCAGAAGAAATGATGAAATCAAAAGTCATTCCGAAGTAATTTTTTAGATTTTCCCTCCAACTTGTGTGTGTGTGTGTGTTTGTATAAATTTGTACCTTATTTTAATATCCTCAATGATTTAATTTCGACAATCTGTAGTTAATACTACAAAGCTTTTAGAGATTTCTCTAAAATGGAGCCTTATATATACTATATATACATATTACTCATAAATAGTGTTTTGGAAGCTGTCAGAAATTCGTCTTTTTTCATATCATGCATCCATTCACTTATAAAAACATTCTCTTAAAACATTAACTGTTATTTAGATTTCATAATGGCACTAAAATTGCGGCTGAACCAAAGTAGTTTCAGTTCGCACCTAGGAAACGAATTACGTTGCCAGATTCAAATATAAAAGTATTTGCCATTAAGTTTCACCTTCTGCACACACAACTCGAATTCTCTACATTCCTTACAGCTTTTAATGAAGAAATTGTATATGAATTAGCTTCATGGGCAGGTTTCCCTGGCGGGTCATCGCCCAGAAACTCTTTGGGTAATGCTTAATGTTGCTGGATCGGCCTTTATGAATTCAAATGCTTTACAGTACTCCGTAAAAAAGTCGCCCTAAACGGGACCACTATTGGATCAGGAGATGGATTAAGACATTGCGGTAAAACAATCACTCCTCAAAATAAATGACCATATCGTTATCATGATGATCACCACTTTATCAGTCCTGCATTGCTAAGAAAAATTCTGTTCCCGTGGAATTAGTTTATATGGAATTTCACTTTGCACTACAAACGCTTAGAGTACTGTTGTAACACTCAAAACGCGTCTTCTCTAATCTAGCCGACATAAAGCAGACATACTCAAGAATTCACTAATTGGAGATCATAATCCATTTCTGTCATCACACTATTTCATCCAGTACAATACTGTCCAATGAAGTTTTCATCCCCTATACACACTTCGGTTGATGGCGAATGTCGCTAGGTTGAACTCGTATGAATGAAAGTCCTTTACGAAGGTGCACCGAAAGCCTGCATTTGTCATATATGGGTCGAGTACTATTGAATCAGATCGAGATATCTCTACTGTTATAAAAGGAAGTGTCTGTTTGTTTGTTTCTCAGACGCGAAGTCCTGACGAATCTGTGGCACCTACAGTAATGGGATTTGGCACACAGGTAGTCTGAATTTTTTGTAAATTTAGGGTAACGGCGAATTTTAAAATTCAATCTAGAACATTTTTAAATGAATTTAATGAAATGTAACAATATTGTTTTCTTTTGAATGGCAACAGCATAAAGATATGGCAAATTCTAAATTTATTTTTTCAGTTTCCGTTTTCATTTTGCGCATAGGAATGATTTTCCAGCTAACGATAAAAAATAAAGCTGTAACTTTAGTTATGTAGTTATTTATTCCATCTCCTAGACCGTTAAAGATAAAGTAAAAATTTCAACGGATTTGAAATCTGCAGAAAATTTTACATTCGATCGATACCTAAAACTATGTGATTTTCTTTAAAGAAATAAAATTTTGAAATTGAACATTTTTTATATTTTTGCAAGAGAATGTGACGACACGCTGACATACGTGTAAAAATAAACAGATTACATTTCCAGCCCTCTTACGATTTCAGCGAAAGAAAAAGCAAAGAAAATAAAAAACATTTTGGCTGGCATTATTTAGTTCTTTTTGTAAAATCGCGATCGTTAAAGATAGATTGAAAATTTCAACGGATTTGAAATCTGCAGAAAATTTTACATTCGATCAATACCTAAAACTATGTGATTTTCTTTAAAGAAATAAAATTTTGAAATTGAACATTTTTTATATTTTTGCAAGAGAATGTGACGACACGCTGACATACGTGTAAAAATAAACAGATTACATTTCCAGCCCTCTTACGATTTCAGCGAAAGAAAGCAAAGAAAATAAAAAAACATTTTGGCTGGCATTATTTAGTTCTTTTTGTAAAATCGCGATCGTTAAAGATAGATTGAAAATTTCAACGGATTTGAAATCTGCAGAAAATTTTACATTCGATCGATACCTAAAACTATGTGATTTTCTTTAAAGAAATAAAATTTTGAAATTGAACATTTTTTATATTTTTGCAAGAGAATGTGACGACACGCTGACATACGTGTAAAAATAAACAGATTACATTTCCAGCCCTCTTACGATTTCAGCGAAAGAAAGCAAAGAAAATAAAAAAACATTTTGGCTGGCATTATTTAGTTCTTTTTGTAAAATCGCGATCGTTAAAGATAGATTGAAAATTTCAACGGATTTGAAATCTGCAGAAAATTTTACATTCGATCGATACCTAAAACTATGTGATTTTCTTTAAAGAAATAAAATTTTGAAATTGAACATTTTTTATATTTTTGCAAGAGAATGTGACGACACGCTGACATACGTGTAAATATAAACAGATTACATTTCCAGCCCTCTTACGATTTCAGCGAAAGAAAGCAAAGAAAATAAAAAAACATTTTGGCTGGCATTATTTAGTTCTTTTTGTAAAATCGCGATCGTTAAAGATAGATTGAAAATTTCAACGGATTTGAAATCTGCGAAAAATTTCACATAAGAATGATACCTAAAAATACGATTTCCTTTAAACAAATAATTTTTAAATTGTAACTTTTTTATATTTTTTTACCCTACGAATTTGACATAGATACCCTGCACGTTGGATTTTCTTGTAATAAATAATCTTTCAATTAAGTATTTATATGTTTTGGTTTGCGAATCAAACCACCACACGAGCAATGTGACCTCCACGAAAAGAACTGTCACGGGCAAGTCCGTTATGGCTGTTATCCAATAGGCTACGAATTCCCATTTTGGTTTGCTAACGCCACAAAAGCAACTGACACGGGCAACGCCGTAGGATGGATGATTACACGATCGCAGAGTTAGCCGATATGCATTTGGCGTACGGGGCTGCAAATTGTAGTGGGCCAGCCGCACAGCGCTTGTACGCGGAACGATATCCGACGAGGCGTATCCCCAGTCATAATTTCTTTGCAAGACTGCACCAGGTGTTAGCTGAGACAGGTTCATTAGAAAGAGCTGAAAGGGACAGGGTAAGAACAGCACGGACTGCAGACGTCGAACAGAATGTGCTGCAGCATGTACAGGGGAATCCAAGAACGAGTACACGAAGTGTAGCAAACGCAGTCGGGGTTTCCCATTGCAGCGTCTGGAGGATTCTCCGAGAAGAAGACATGCATCCGTTTCACGTGCAGCGTGTCCAGACACAACAACCGGAGGATTATGCACCTCGTATTGCTTTCGCACAGTGGTACCTTTGAAAATGTGCTACAAATCCCCTTTTTCCTGCTGAAGTGTTGTTTTCCGATGAGGCATCCTTCACAAGGGAAGGAATTTTCAACACGCATAACGACCATATCTGGGCGGTCGAGAACCCGCATGCAATACGACGTCGTGCAGCACAGATTCGATTTTCGGTCAATGTATGGGCCGGTATTATGGGAGATCACCTCATCGGACCTTACCTGTTACCGTCTCGTCTAACCGGACCTAACTACTTGCTCTTTCTGCAGCAAGTATTGCCACAACTTTTGAGAGATGAACAGATTTCTGCATCGACGCAACAGACAATGTGGTTCCAACACGATGGAGCCCCTGCCCATTATAGCGGAGATGTTCGTAACTACCTGGATGTCACATTTGGTCAGCAGTGGATCGGACGTGGTGGTCCCGTGCGTTGGCCTGCTCGGTCACCCGACCTATCATGTCTTGATTTTTATTTCTGGGGTCATCTGAAATCGCTAGTTTATGACACCCCTGTTGACAATGTTGAGGAGCTGGTTGCAAGAATTGCAGTAGCTGCCGGAGAAATTCGAGATATGCCTGGAGTATTCCAGAATGTTCGGATCTCCATGCGTCGGAGATATGAGGCGTGCATTGTAGCCCGTGGAAGAAACTTCGAACACTTACTTTAATCCATGTACCTTTTGCTTCTTTTCATGTATTATTAAAACGATTTCTCACTTACGGTCTCTTTTCTTTACGGTGCTTCTGTGTACAACACCGCTTCAGGAAAGCATTTCCGACCCCACATTGCTGTATGATTTCGAGTTGTCAGTATGTACCCTACCCCTCTTAGAAGTTCTGAAACGGTTCACTGAAACACCCTGTATATATGTATATATGTATATATATATATATATATATATATATATATATACCAAAAGAATGACTACTTCAGTACCTTGATGAATACCACTTTCTCCGCCCAGCCTTCCCCCTCCTAAAGAAAAAGTGTCTACAGTGATTTGGTTACATATCATATCGACAATATAACAGCTTAGTATACTGCCCAATGGATTTGTAATCGCCCTGAGACACTTCGGGAGATGCTGAGTATCGCTAGGTTGATCTGCTACGTATCAAATCGTCCTTTCCAAAGGTGCAACATAATCCAGCACTCGCCCTCAGGCCCGATGCACATATCCGGTTTTTCAACGTGCCGCACCTCTGCGGCAACGCAAGTGCGGTCTGAGATACATTAGATCAAATAGAGTAGTTTCACAAATACCTCTGACGCCGCTGTCCAACGCTGTACGTCCAGCTTGCGTACAATTTTTACCGCAGTTCCCCACTGTGGCGCAGCTAGCCGCAATGTCGCCGTACACGCTTCTCCGGTCTCAAGTACCTCGTTTTGAATTGAACGGTGAGCACATCCGTTATTTTGACGTAGAATACGCTGTATCGGAAGATGTGTTCTGTAAGAATTCGGAACGAGGATATTTTTCATGTTCGGGTTAAGGAAATAAGTTGTTAAAAAAAGGAAGGCGTAGTTTAGAGTCGATATTCATTCGTTCTTGGTCAGAATACGAATGCCTCTCGCCTTGGATGCAGCTGAGAGGACCTCGGTCTAATATTCGTGCACGGCAGATGTATGCCTTTTTCTAACTTGATTAAATTCTTGTTGTTACTGTTAGACATGAGTTTACCTTTCTCCCACCCGCTGAACATTTGCCATACATCGAAATCGAGAACTTAACTGTGATTCGTGAGTCATAATTATTATCTGTGGGTGTATTATTTACTTGTGTTGTGCATCTTTCCCGCAAGCTCGTCAAATGATGGAACACTCATTCGGAAGTATTTGAATAACTTGTATGGATTTTCACGTAAATCCGCAAAAGATGTGTAAACTCTACCTCTTGAAAATCTTAGATCAATAAATGAATGCATGCAGTAACGTCTAATTTGTTTCAAAATATATTTTTTGTGCTCCAGGTAAACAAAATAAACACGTTTTTTTCGATAGACATCCATCTCAAATGTCGCGAAATAAGTACTTGTGTCATTTCACGGTTGTGTGCGCATAGTTGGGCTGCGGCAACGCAGCGGCGCCGCACGTTGAATAACAGGATGCGCACACGGGGCCTTAACTTATCAAGAGTGTCACTCAATCTAACAAGTAGAATCAAGGAAGAAGCACTTTTCTTCACAGGACACGGTCCATTTCTATTTTACCTGAAGACGCTTAAAAAAATTCGGAATACTGCTCCTGTGTCCGGTGAAATTGACATACCTCTGCACTACATAACAGTGTGCCTCCCTAAAGGCGCGTTTACACCTGATTTACACAACTTCTCTCCCTCCAAACATCGAAGCTATTCCGAGACAAATTTGTTTTCCACCATGAGTCGGTAAAGAGCAAAGGGTTGCAACTTTTGGGGGAGATTTCTCCGAGACCATTGCTTGACAATAATCGCTCCTTCTGCCCTTCGTCCTCCCCCCCCCTCCGTGGTCGCTCATTCCGTCTTTTGTTCGCTCTCTGCGATATTTTGCCCTCATCTCCCGCATTTACACTAGAGATGCGACATCGACAGCAAAACATCGATGTTAAAAATTAAAACATCGATAATGATAAAACATCGCCTAAAAACATCGATGTTTTTAAACATCAATGTTTTTAAAATTCAGTGAATTTAAACTTTTTTCCCCAATTTAAAACTGGTTTAGCAACTATTGGTGTGACATCGACAGCAAAACATCGATGTTCAAAATTAAAATATCGATGTAGATAATGCATCGTCCCCAAACCATCGATGTTTTTAAAATTCAGTGCATTTAAACTTCCCCCCCCCCCTTCTTAAAACTGGTTTAGCGACTAGTGATGCGACATCGGCTCCAATGCATCGATGTTTTTTATAAAACCTCAATGTTTTGAAAACATCGACATCGATGTCGCTTCCCTACTTTTCAGACCCTTCACCCTTGGCCACTTTGGTCTAAAAGTAAGTTCAATTTGCTGATTATAAAAATTATGCTACTTGGTTATTTTTTAAATTTTTATAATGGTACTTTTTTCATTTAAAAATGAAACATCGACAACGTAAAAACATCGACAAGTATAAACATCGATGTTACAAAAACATCGACTCCAATACATCGATGTTTTTTAAAAAACATGTTTTTTAAAAAACATCGATGTTTTGAAAACATCGACATCGATGTCGCTTCCCTAATTTACACCGGAGTCGGTCGAAAAAAGGGAGGAATAGGGGAACGTAAAACACCCTCGCCACAAAAAGGGAAGTACTTGCAAATCCGGTGTAAACGTGGCTAAGTATGACTCACATGAGTACCGACCACCTTTCAATAGCATGGTCATGGAACATTACTTTCAACAAAGGTTTGAGGATCAAAATTATTTCGATAGCGAAACTCATAAAGAAACGTCAGACAAAACAGTGTCTCTCCCCAAAAAAGGATTACATCAGTACCTAGATTATGAACCTTTTCTCAGCCAATCCCAAATAAAATATCTGGGTGCTTGTCTGGAACGACATTTCACTGTTAACAAAAAATCAGTTAGAATACTGTCAAATGAGGTTCTCCAGTACGCATTTCACTTGATTTACGAAACGGCATGCGACTCTGAGTCTTCTGAGGACCGATCCATCAGCTCCAGAGATCGCTGTAAATCTATCATCAGAGGAACGGTTCGCTTTCTGTCCTCGGGAATTTATAGCACCCCGCTCTTTGTGGAGACATTAGCCGTCCAAAATTGGTCGTGACAATGACACGATTGAGGAAGCGTGTAAAACGCTGCGAGGGTTATACGCCAGAATGGGAATGCGATGGAAATTTACGGCCTCGCGAGATATTCCTACCTCTTCCGAACAAAGGAAATGGGACGGAGGGACTCGACTACGATGCGTTTGAAGGTGGATCTTTTACATGAAATGTGTTTTTCGGAATGCGAACCCTCCGTTCTTCTGCTTGCATTTTGCAAACGCTTCTCGGTCACGGAACGCAATTTTTATTTGGACAAGTGGCACGCATGGGTCGAGGGGACAGAATTCCAGATGGATGTGAGCACGAATATAGATAAAATTCTGCTCACTAGAGTATAAAAACAAGCGGTACCATCTTTTGGAGAGCATCGATGTCCATCACGGCAAGGTCAAAAGGAAGTCAAGGCGCCCTGAAATACTTTGACACAGGATTACATTTATGGTAGTTAGGTGTTAGAGGGACGATATTAAGGTGAAGGTATATAAGAGGTAAGATATTAAGGTGTTAGAGGGACGATATTAAGGTGAAGGTATAAGAGGTAAGATATTAAGGTTAATATTAAGGTGTTAGAGGGACGATATGGGGAGCGCAACCTGGTGGGTGATTTCTATTGCTTCTGTCACACGGGGTTGCGTTGATCTTTAAATCACGCTCTACAGTCGTCCATCTTCCATGTCGCGCCATCCACGTCAACCTAATACACTCATGTCCATAAATTAAGGATAATGCCAGCTCTGGCAAATAAAGGTTCAGAAACAAAACAAACGTGACTTATTCATAAAGCCCATTTATTAAACAAAAGAAAAAGAACAAAAAAGATGGTGTGTGTATGATACCATTCATAAAAACTACTATTTTTGCACACTGGAGCAATCACAAAAGATATCGACCTTACAAAAACTTACCATGACATGGTTGGTATAATGGTTAATACATTGTATATCTCCCAGACGATGAAATACAGTCCGCACAACGTCTATTCACGCTGAGGATCAAATTATCGAGCTGATCTTGGGGGAGATCACTCCACTCAACAAGCAATGCTCTCCGAAGTTCCGGTACACATACAGGAGGTGGTTGACGGGCTGCAACTCGTCGGCAAAGCATGTCCCACTCATGCTCTATCGGATTCAAATCAGGTTAGAATGCTGGCCATTCCATGCGGGTGATATCCTCAAATTCAAGGCATTCGTTTACAATGTTTGCACGGTGAGGACGGACGTTGTCATTCATAAACACAAATTTTGCGCCCATGGCACCCCTAACCAAACGTACCTATTGTTCCAGAATGAATTCTCAATAAATTTGGCCTCATATGTCTCCGATTTGAACATGCAGATCTGTTCTGGAGCCCTGTATAATTCCCCCCTCCCCCCCCCCTAAAAAAAGAGCAATCCTGCACCACCGTAATGGTGACGTTCAGTGATGTTGTCTTGGTGGTAGCTGTTACCTGGCGTTCTGCATATGAACACCCGCCGTGAATCAGACTGCAAACTATACCTGGACTCGTCGGGAAACATCACACAAGCCCACTGTGACGATGTCCACATTGCATGTTCTCTACTCCAGGCTAACCTCTGGCGACAGGGAGTTGCCGTGAGCGGAGCACATCTGATAGGCCTGCGAGCATATTGACCAACATGTCCCAAACGTAAACGGTTTGCCTTGAGACTGTCGTACCCGTGGCTGTAGATATCTGACGAGAAAGGTCGGGTGCTGTGCTCCGTCTTTTTCTTTTTTGAAGTTACTGCCAAATACCGGTCGTCATTCATCCTTTTAACTCGGGGACGACCTGTACTGTAACGTCTACTGACATTTCCAACATTTTGGAATCGTTGCCAAAGCCTAGAGGTGACACTTTGGGCGATTCCAAGTTCCACTGAAACTTCCGTCTGAGTAAGCCCACATTTCAGGCGGCCGATAATTCTACCACGTAAAAAATCATCGACATGCGTCCTCTGTGCCATAACTATTCGGTTCTAGCACTGAGCTGCTTACAGAATGCTTGTGAACAATTTTATTTTTTTGCTACCATTCCTTATATACACCTATTTTCATTCTCGTCATTGTGACGTACTGATCATTCTGATTCCTGACGTCGGCGTCATCTGATGGCTTTCTGTAATTTGGATATTATTCTTGAAGATGTGTGCGATAATTCTACAGGTGAAATTTTTACTTTAGAGTTCGATTTCCTCGTGGTTCTGAATTATCCTTAATTTATGGACATGAGTGTATATACACACTATATATGGAAACAAAATTATTTGGACACTACAGAAATTTGGAGGCGGATTCATATTAATTTGGGGATTGTTTTCCTGGTTAGGACTTGGCCCATTGCTTTATGTACCTAGTGCCATGAACGCTGACGTGTACCTCGAAGTTCTGGATAATTCAACCTTAACTACACTATGGCTATACTACGGCGATGATGGTTGTTTCTTCCAGCAGGATCAGGCTCCATGATAATTCTACAAGTGAAATTTTTACTTTAGAGTTCGATTTAGGTGTGATTCTGAATTATCCTTAATTTATGAACATGAGTGTATTTCTTAGTTAGCGAACCCTTTGTTCGTGAGCTAGCATTTGGCAAACATTTATCAGTTTTTCAGCCATGGAACACAATTTCTATTTGGACAAGTGGCACACATGTGTCGAGGGGAGAGAATTATAGATGGATATGTGCTCGAAAATAGATAAAATTCTGTTCACAAGTATAAAACCAATCCGCGCCATCTTTTGGAGAGCATCGATGTCCATCACGGGGAGGGCAAAAGGACTTCGAGGCGCCCTGAAATATTTTGGCATAGCATTACATCTTAGGTAGATGTTAAAGGGGTGATGTAGTCAGCGTGACCTGGTAGGTAAATACATTTCTATCTCTTCTGTCACACGGGTAGTGTTGCTTTTCAAAGTCGCGCCATCCCGTCAACCTAATAATTCTTAGGTAGCGAACCCTTTGTTCGTGTGCTAGCATTTTGCAAACTCTTGACATAAAATTACCACATCCAAACCCCTTACTTATTCACACAGCCATTTCTTCCATCGCTCTTTCGGACGGACTATGCTATCTGTCTGTCTCCTGTGCTTCTTTGGAATGTGAATTGAACTCCCAACTGTATCAATTGCATTAAATTCCATACTTTAGCTTAATTATCTCACTATTAATCAAGTGCTCAACAGTCATCTTCTTTCGCTTATCTTTCTTATGTATAGTATATATAATGTTCAATTAAATATAAATTTCATATTAATTACGATGGTGAAGATACAATGGTTTTAATTAAGGTACTTCGTAATTGATACGTCCGTTCCGTGGATAAGGCTTTATATCAGACGGGGTGATCGATTGAAAACCTCTCGGATTACACCACCAGGGTCGAGCTCCACGTCGAAGTGTCGCAACTCTGGTAGCACTTTCCATGTCACTCCACCATCATCACTCACGGCCTTACGATGTGACAAAAATTGGTTCCAATTCAAATAGTTATATCGTTAAAAAATACGATTGCCCAGCAGCAATAGTGTTAGCATATTTGTAAACAGCATGGTTTGGTTGGGGATTCATGGTGCAAGGGACATGTTTGGACATGCAGCGCCAGACACAAGACATACAGTATCAGATATTAGGTATTGGGGTTTTCTTAATCTTTTGATTTACGTCACATTGGGGCAACACAACGGTGTGGTGACGGTTCGGGATCAACCCCAGAATGGAATTCGCTGACAACACCGCGTAATTTGGAACCACGGTCAGATGACGAGGTCAACACTTGAGCTGGCACAACACCACGCAAACTTCCACGCCACGCCACTCTACACCTCCCCAACGCGAGGACAATTGAGGTCACGACTGTATCAGTGAGATTGAGCTACATAAATAAAAGTAACTACAATAATTCATGAGAAACTTCTTTATTTGTGTCCAGTGTTTGTTTGGCAAAATCAGCATAACCTAGTGACCCACTCAAGACATCGTGGCTTCCCGTCAGATGATGGATGGACTAGCCCGGAACTTGCTGTCTTTTCATCAGAGGATGGATATCAGCATTTACGGTGGTTAGCATACGGAGATGACGTTTAAGGAAATTATTTGAATCTTAGATGGCGCTGGCGTCGTTGACGTCATGCGCCTTTCCTGCTCTCCCACACTTGCAGATTTTGTCAGTTGAAGTTAGTCTTTTGATTCGATTTCGAAAGAACCTACGTGTTCTTAATTTTATTAATGATTCAATTTTCCTTAATATGTTATCTTATCTATTTCTGTACATCATGGAAAATAGTAATTAAACTTTAATTTAACTGAAAAATCTCTCTAATCGTCATTTTTGTACAGACCAAAAAATACCACTGAACCATTTGATATTAGAAATCCTGCCATTTTGCTTCAACGTTCTGGTCACTCGTACCTCCCGTCCTCCTCCGTTCGATGTCTCTCCTCGTCTCCTTTCCCTTTTGGCAAGACAGAAAGGGGGCAAATCACCCTCTTCCATTAATTCCATTAAGACAAGTGTACTGGTTACTATACCCAATTTTGATCTGGATACCAATATCCAGTTTTGACCACAGGTTCGATATGAATAAGTGTTCTCAATCGGTATCGGATAGAAATACGGACATACCTTTATATATGGTGACTGACAGAGTGAAGTGAGGCATCGGGATCTGCAGGTTCCTTCCTTTTGGAATGGTGGTTCCTTCCTTCTGAAATCAGGGTTTCGTATGTTGGTGAACGACACAGTAAAGGCAGCCTTATTCTAATTACTAACTTCGTTTATTTTTCATTCAATTCGTCGATGATACATCTCTTAACTGTAGAGTTACCATATTTTTGGGAATAGGCCGCCACAACGAAAAAAAAAAGCCTCCATCTCTTTTTTTTAGCGTTGGCGGTTTTCTATACTTCTCAACGTCTGAACACCCTCCAAAATTCTCGATGCTACGCCCCGACCTTGCCAGGGGGTCAATCATTCTATTGGCCGAGTGACATTGCGCCACTTCAGATATCAACCCCATTGGGTGAAGGGTGAAAACGCACTCGTTCGAATTTCTCGGAATGGAGGGGTGATGAACTTGGTTTCGCCTCAAGTTCAGGGATTTGTTAGGAGACTGGACATTGAAACAAATAGCTTGCAGGTTGTGTTTCCCTGCTTTTAGGGCAAAAAAATTGATGTGATTGTCATATCACAACAAGAACACGTTATCGGCAATCCAACAAGTTCTGCCCACACACAAGATAAAGCGAGGACCATCGAAGATCGCAACAACACGACAGATTTAAAGTGCAGGTTCGATTTGAACTCGTAACCCTCCAGTTGCTAGTTCACTGCTCTTTCATCCGGGCTACCGCGGCCTCAAGTAATAGACACGCACAATGAACGTTTTACTGACACAGAAGACAGAAATACTCCCTAGGAGAAATGCACCTGATAGGAATCGAACTTACGCCGCCTACAACTCGAAGGCTGCTAACGCAGTGGACATAGCCACTGAGACACGACGTCCCCCTAACAGCATGGTGTTGATTTTCCAATAGTGCAATGCATCGTGTCCCCAAGCATTCCCATAGTGCGGAATACATCGTGTGCACAATGTTCGAATCCGTCACCTTGGACGGCGGGAAATGATGCAATGTTTCTGGGTGTGCCGCAGCGTTTGACAATCTAACTAGGCAACTGAGAGTAGTTTGAACTGAACATTTTAAAAAGCTATTCTAATTAACTACACTAAACTGAGCTCAATCAGAACTGCGATTTTCTTTTTTATATCATCATCATACGCTGAAGAGCTAGTTTAATCCGAATGAATTGAAGTTTCGTTTACCACACAGGCTAATTGGTTGAATTAATGGCACCTGTTGGGAACGTTCACTGTGTTGAAAAATATATCCTCGTACCATTGTTTCACAAAGTGTCACTTTTATTGAAATTGCAATAAGTCTTTCGGTCCACCTCACCTGCAATTATATTCTGCACAAACTTGGGCATGCTTTGGATCAGTATTTTTTAACGAGCGGATTGTGGTTTCCGCTATTCTTCTTTAACATGGGACAGTACAAAGTCCCAAATCCGGATATCCGGAACTGTCCAAAATCCGGACGTTTTAATAACAGGCGTTTTTTGGTTTTTCTCACTTTTTTTCCATTTTTCCGACAATTTTTAAAGAACAAGGAGTTAAATCTGGACCTAATTGATGAATCAACGCAAAATAACGGACATTTTCAGAGTAAATACCACAGAAAAATTAGAAGATTTGCAACTAAAAAATTTGTTGCATTGTATTAAAAAGTTTTTTTTTAAAAATGTTCCTGTTTATATATCTGCTATTTTACTATTGCAAACGCAAAATTCACGCAAGGGGTGTAAAATTAACGGTTTTTTTGACAAAAAAAAATGCAAATAATCCGAAACTCGGAAAAGACCAAAATCCGGAATGGCCGAGGTCAGGAGATTTCTGGATTTGGGACTTAAAACTGTATTTTTTTTTTGTTTTTTTTTTTTTTGCATAGCGTAATGTAACACCCGTAGTTTAAATTCCTTCTTGACGTGATTCTTTTAACTTTCACAAAGTCCAACTGCTGTAACATCCGTAGTTTAAATTCTTAATTGGTGTGATTCATATAACTTTCAAGGTACAACTGAAGTGCTGGTCGTCGTCTAAATTATTTCTTGGCACGATCATGGTACAAGTGCTGTACCGACCGTAGTCGATCATGGTACAAGTGCTGTACCGACCGTAGTCTAAAGGTTAAACAAAGTATCTGTCTTGGAATGCCGAACCACACAGATGTGCCCCATCCATTATGTCCTCCGAATACACGAGTGCCTGCTCGAGGCACCACCCCAACAAAGGACGAAGGTGTACGCCCAGGCTCGCGAGCCCATTCAGAGACCAACAAACCCTACCCGGGCGAGCTACGCCCCAGTTCAATTAATCCGGGACCTACCCGGTGCGTGTTTCGAAACCAAAAGCCCCTGCCTCCGAGCAAAGCCTCCAGAAACCATCAACACAACGACCCGCTACAAGTGTCCCGACCTTGATCTGATTGCAAGGCGAAACGCAGAAAGGAAAAATGAGAGGAGATAAAAAAAGGGGGCCCCTTTCCAAAGTTTATATCGAAACACGTGATTAAAGACTAACGGGGGGGGGACGGGAAATTTGCCCCGAATCTCTGTAACTACCACAGTGTGGAATCGAAATAATGTAACGACGCTTCGGGTTGATGATGTCCCCGGGACCTACTACAAATGCAATTCGGATACTCAAACTCTCACGATCAGTCAAGGAACGGGTTCAAGGTCCATGGTTTTTCTTCTTTTTGTTATTTATTATTATCACTCTTCTTTTCTTTCGAGGATGTTTTCTGTCCCCCTTCTTACCCATCCCCGTTTCTTCGGGCATTTTTTGTCTTGTTTTTCATCGGCATCTAATGTCCGTTGACGCTCGAGGAATTGTTCTTTGGTTATGTGTGAAGGTCATTCTGCGAAGCATTGGCATTCGGGAGGTGTTCGTCGCTTTTTTTTTCCCTCGAAGTTATCCAAAAGAAAACACATTTTGTTGTGTTCCAGATATAATTTTTTTTTGCCTCAACGCTGCCTTGGATGCCAATTAAAAAACGGAAAAAAGCCATAGGGCGCATTGGGATTTTATCTTGGTTGTGTTTATCTTCCATTAAGATTTAACGTTCTTGATGTGCGTTCCACTTTTTTTTTAAACTACCAAAAAAGAAAATGGTGCCCGAGCAGCTTTTTTCAGAATTCTCTTGGAAAGATATTGATGCTTTTTGCTGATCAGCGTGAGATGAATACTATACGCTTGGGTTGGCAAACCACACAATGCGTCCACGCAAGACGTGTCTTTTGTTGTCATTTCTGATTGAAGCAAAATCGGGACACATTAAAGTCCGTTCCAATGATGTATTGTTATGATTTCTTGTCATGTTAATTTATGGACCGTTATTCATGTAGAATAAAAAATTATACGAAACCCAAACCATTAATCTCGGAATAGAGAATTACCCTGCTTAAATACCCCAGATAGAGGTTTGCACAATTATAGCGTCCGTTGCAGCTCGTCGAAAAATTCAACCTCAAAATGGCGTGGCAAAATTGTGATGTGCCGAAAACACATTTCTGGGATCATCTCACAAGCGATGTGATAAGTTGGAAGTACTCACGGAATATAATCTTTGTAATTTAAAATGCTGCTTTCCCTGCTTAAATACTCCAGATATAGGTTTGTACAATTATAGCGTCCGTTGCAGCTCGTCGAAAAATTCAACCTCAAAATGGCGTGGCAAAATTGTGATGTGCCGAAAACACATTTCTGGGATCATCTCACAAGCGATGTGATAAGTTGGAAGTACTCACGGAATATAATCTTTGTAATTTAAAATGCTGCTTACCCTGGTTGAATACCCCAGATAGAGGTTTGCACAACTATAGCGGCCTTTGCAGCTCGTCGAAAAAATTCAACCTCAAAAAGGCGTGGCAAAATTGTGATGTGCCGAAAACACATTTCTGGGATCATTTCACAAGCGATGTGATAAGTTTGAAGCACTCACTTACGCAATATAGTCTTTGTTATTTAAAATTGTGCGTTGGTTAGTGACATGTTAATACCATTTTTCTATTTTGTAAGTGTCAGATAGTCGTGGAATTCTCTTGAAAGGGAATTGACAGGAGACGCCATTGTTAAGATCAGAGTCATCACATGTATTATGTGACACATTTGACAAGTGAGACCATAATAGAGGTAAATCCCAGCTTGGTCGGCCGTGGTAGCCCGGATGGAAGAATAACGGATTGACAAGCGGAGGGGTTACGATATTTAAACACGATCCAACCAGATTGTCATGTACGTAGGGGATGGTGTACGTCTGTCTCGGCCTTACATGTCCTCAAGTTTACGCGGTGTGGAAGTTTAGAGAGTGGGATGCCAGCCCAGATATCGACCTCGTCATCTGCTGTGGTTCAATATTATGAGGTGTTGGCCTCGAATCTTTCTTCGAGATTGATCCCGGACCGTCACCAATAGCACGCTCCAGTGCTACGTAAATTCAACTACCCTTTCTTTCATCTGAAGGTAAAAGATTAAGATATTATTAATCTGAGGGCCTTTGGTTAGTTTGAAAATAATAGTAATCGAAATATATTATGTTCTATGTTTTCATGAAACATGATGCAATTGAAAGGGGCGCAACTATTTATTTCGAATTCGACTTCGCCGGTTTTTCAAAGGGATATGTAATTACTTTAGAGGATCAATTTTGAGTTCAATTTTCTTGAAACGGGCAATCAAGGATGATAGAGTGGAGGCAATCGATTTTGTAGTGAAAAAAACTTGAAAGCGTTGACGTCAGTCCTTCCCGTGGTCCTTTCAATACTGATATTCAAGGGAACCTACACAAACAAGCTACTCTGCAAAATTTGAAAGTAATGAGCAAGATGACTTATTGAAGTTGTTATCTATGATGCGATTTTACAATGCAGTGACTGCGCAAGTCTTTTCGTATCCGGGAACTAATATGGATCCAGTCTGATTTTATGATTTCGTTTCTCCACCATATGGGGAGGGGATGAAAGGGAGTGATGACAGTAAGAAATGGCAGCGTAAAAGAACAAGATCTTTGGGTTTCACAACTCAACATTTATTCCAACATCCTACAGATTTACAGATATATGTACAGCAAAATTACAGATATTTTAGGACAAGAAGGGTTCGGCAGAGGTTAGCGAGCGTGTCCTGGCTCTCTCAGGTCTCAATGGTCTCTGGCAATTTATAACGTCTTTTAGGCCTCTTTCAGCTGAAAACCACCTGTCGATGGAATCTTGAGCGTTCTCAAAGGGCCTGAAAATTAGGAGATTGTAATGTCAGTGTAACGTCAGATGAAGAGGGTTTATGTCAAGTGACTAGATCCTTATGACCGATGTAATGTCAAATGGAGTGCTGTAATAGTACTTATAGGATTATTTATGGGCAGTTGATCAGTTGAAAAGAGTTTTATGATCGCCAATTAAGGTATTCTTGAATGTCTGCTTTATGTCGGCTTGATCAGAGAAGCCGCCTTTAGAATGTTACACGCCCCCCCCCCTTCCGTTAGAACTTAAAAAATTATTTTTATCGCTGCATAGACCGTGACCACGATTACTCGGTGCGTATGCTCACTGTGCTAACAATCTGCTAGTTGTGTACGTTACAGGTTCGATTCCTGACTTACCCGGGGTAAATTTATTCTGTGCCAGTAAAACTTTGTTTGCATTGTGTTTGGCACTCTAGGGCCTAATATATCAATTTACATCAATTAACCTTTACGCTGTTGCGCTTAGATTTTTTTTTAATCGTCTCACAGAGCGGCTTTTCACCTTATTCTCCGAGCCCCATACCTAATTACCTAACTTGCGCGAAAGGGCCGTAAGTGGCCTTTACGACTGACCCTTTCCTTTCATAGTATCGTTTGGCGTGAGAAGAGATATCACCTGACGACTTTCTGCTTTCCCCAAAGCGCTTTCACCTCACGGTCTACACAGTAGGGGGCCAACGAACAAAAGAAGGGGTCCTCTAGAAAGTCAGTCGCGGAGAGCTCGTAAATGGTGATCGATGCCAGCGGTCACTTAAAAGGGGATAACATCCACCGCTACCATGCCGCTGGTGTAAGCGATATTTTAGTGGCAACAAAAGTCAATCGTAAAGGTTAAAGCAAGAAAAGTGCAGTTGTAATTTTCGTGGGGTTTGTGTTTCATACTCTTTAATATTGAAGGTAAGCTTGACTTGTATTTTAAGGCAAACTCTAAGATAAAATCTTCAGGAATATAAGTGATATTGCTTTATGTGATCCGAGTAAGTTGCTAATTTACCTAATCGGATCTTTCCCTTCAGAGATTGATGTCACAGTGTGTATCCCGGATTGTGAGCGGACCGTCGTCAATTGCCCGTTGTATTACTCTAGTACTATCTTAATTAAAATACCTACCTACCTAATTCACCTGGAGAGTAACGGGTTAGCAACCAACCGATGAGTTCCTAGTTCAAATTCAAAAAGACTTTCGCGGACAAAAGAGGCAGGTGCACGTTCAATTTGCCGTGGCCTCAAATGTCCTAACGTTGGCGTGCTGTGGAGGCTTGGAGAGGTGGAGTACCAGCTCAGGTGTGAACCCGTCATCTGACAGCGGTTCAACATTACGTGGTGCTGTCCTCAGATCTTTTGGATTTGATCCCGAACCAAAAGTCCATTCTGTATTTCCAAAGCGACATTACCAGTCTTACCTAGAAAACAAGAACATGAAAGGTGGTACTTCATGGAAAAGGTTGGGAAAACTGTGGTGGTGCAGATTACCAATCGTCCAATGCTTGTCTTAGTTTCAATTTACTGTTCCAATTTTATAGACGTATTCGCACATTCATTTCAAATTTTCCTTGATATTAATCGGTAATAATATTTGGTAATTTTAGTTAACGTCGTACTAGAGCAACACAACGGGCAATTGACGACTGTCCGGGATCAGTCCCTTAAGGCAGTGCTCCCCAACCTTTTTATCGCCGCGGACCGGATCAACGTCTGATAATTTTAACGCGGCCCGCTGGGGGGGGGATACGTTGATTGTTTATAATTTAGATTGATTTGATTTAATAATTTTAATTTAATTGGATTTAAACATGCCTTCAAAATAAAATACAGTTACACCAAAAAATGAATACAATGTGATTTAACATTTTAACTCACTAAAGCTAAATCAATAAAATAGTTTCCCAACCACAAAAAACCCACGTAGCGCTCGAACTCTTTTAAAGCAAAGACAGGTGATCGTGCACCAACTAGGAGAATGAATGTTTAGGCTCAGTCTCGACTAAAATCCCCGCTAATGTCTGAAACATGTCCAAAATTCCTCTGTTCACACGCCGTCCCCACTACTTCAGTTTGGATTTAAATGCAGCTACTTTGTCTGCCAACTTGAAAACAGCTGTCACATTTGTCAAAATTAGAAAATAGAGACATACAGAATTCAGAAATCATGATTGAAGCTCTAGTAACAGAACAAATTTCAAGTTCTGATTTACCGCCTCCTAATTTGAGTGGACATTTCATAGATAAGAACCGCACAAACACGAGATATATACACCAAAGTAAATAAAATGGAAATAATATAATATTTCTTGGACGGCCCGGTACCATCTGATCCACGGATAGGTACCGGTCCGCGGACCGGGGGTTGGGGACCACTGCCTTAAGGGAAAGATCTCGTAATTTTGAACCACGGTCAGATGACGAAGCAACACCTGAGCTTACACCCCACTCTCCAAACTTCCACACCAACCCAACGTGAGAATTTTCGGCCACGACAAATTTAAGGTGCACCAGCCGCCTCTACACCATACGCTTACAAACATCCATGCCCGGACCCGGATTCGAACCAGGATCCTTCCGATCTAGAGGCTAACACCTTAACCACTATACCGGTTGGTCGGAGGAGCATTTGAGGAATTCCTGATCACACAGTACAGTATATTTTTGAAAGCTTTGTTATCAAACCAGGACTTTAGAAATTCAACAAATACTCCTATTTTAGAACTTATCATGAATATAATAGAGAACACACGTCAAGCTTCATATACATGAGCTAAATCATTGTTTTTGACAATAATCTATCATTTTTCTTCCTCATTTCCTGTATTGTAAATCTATGGCTTTTGGTTGGTTTAGGTTTTATCATATAAGGTTGTATGTATATTGGATAAAGTACAAGATTAAGTATTGCCAACTAAAATCAGTTAAAAGTAAAACATTAAAAAGGATGAAAACTGAATAAAATGTATGAAATGTTTTCAATGATCAGAAAATAGGTGAAGTGATGCAGTTTAAAAGATGTGACCTATACACAATTGGCCTAAGATTTGTGTGTTCAATAAAATGAGGATAGGGTTTTCCGTATCCAGAGAAAAAGCTAAAAATGTATGATTTGGTATACATTTTTAAAAGGTAAGGTAATTTAAAAAAACGTCGTACTAGAGCAACACAACGGGCAATGGACGACGACCCGGGATGAATACTTTAAGAGAAAGATCCGAGGACAACACCACGTAATTTTTGAACCACGGTCAGATGACTAGGTAACACCTGAGCTGGGACCCAACTCTCCAAACTTCCACACCTACCCAACGTGAAGACTTTCGGCCTCGACAGATTTAAAGTGCACCAGCCACCTCTACACCATACAATTACAAATATCCGTGCACTGACCCGGATTCGAACCAAGAACATTCCGATCTAAAGGCTAACATCATAACCACCAGACCGGTTGGTCGGCATATATTTTTAAAAAGTGATATAGAGTTATATACATGTTAAAAATCCGGAATAGTGTAAAAACTAGAAAAGTGCAGAGTGGGGAGGATTACCCAGCAAGCCTGGAAAATGAGTTAAAAGAGTTAAATGTTTATTCTAAAAATGCCAGTGACCTGTTTGACTTTTGTGTTGCTTTTTCGTATATTTCAAATTCGATAAAATCAGTGTTCGGTTCGACTTGGTAGGTAATTTGGTAATTTGTAACTAACGTCGTACTAGAGCAACACAGCGGCGACTTGGTAGGGATTAAAAATTTTATACCCAAAAGTTTTATTATTTTCCTATGTATTTCCCGGACACTTCGACCTCGAACCCAAACACTACAGCTCCTCTATCTAGGGAGAATTCTACATGGGCCTGTGTATTTGGCATACACTCTCTTTCTCAAAAGAATCGAGGTTACCGACTATCACGTCAGCTGTTATGTGATTGATTATTCGGGGAATGTAGCCCCGAAGTTGCTTTAATCCCTTGTCTTCCACTATAAATATCTCGGAAAATATAAGAACATGTGGTTGATCAAGAATGGATAAAACTCTAGCAAATATTAATTTTACATAAGGTTAGAAAAAAGACTGGCAAGATGATTGAATCGGCCAGCCCTTATATTGGTTCATTCCTGTCCATTTCGTCCGGCCTATCATTGTTTATTAATTTGTCCGTGTTTGGACCTTGCGCCATAAAACCCCAAGATCCTATCCGGCCTATCATTGCTCCGTCGTACTGAAAAACAATGATACAGTATTTTGAGATTTCATCAGTACTAAAATAAAAAAAATTATATTTCGAATTGAATTCCCAATACGAATGACCCTATTTCAGAGAGCTCCTTGACTCAGACCGCCTACCCCATCTACAATCTAGGCCCCAAGTACCAGGATAATTGACTTGGCCCTCGAGAAATAAAACGTGAATCCCAAGTAATCTTTGCACAAATGTATAAATGGTTCTCTTATATTTTGCTCTCGTGTAAAGATTTCAAGGAAATAAATTGAAGATTCATATTTTTTGAAATATAGGAAACAGAATACACATTGTGACGCACAAAAAAAGTTTCATTTTTTGTTTGCTCTGTATTTTCTGGACCTCTCAACCTCGAACCCCATTATCACAGTACCGGAGACCTACCTCCAAGGGAGCCTCCTGTTTAAGAGCATGATGTGGTACATTTCACATGATTTGGTATATTTGATGAGTGGCCTACTTGGGTAACTAGACTTTCTCAGTTTCGGTTTTATTCCAAGCACTTAACACTCCTGGTGATGGTCTTGACGAGGTATCTCGTCATTGACAAAACTGACCAGATCTGACGAGATACCTCATCATTGGAAAAACTGACCAGATCTGACGAGATACCTCATCATTGGAAAAACTGACCAGATCTGACGAGATACCTCATCATTGGAAAAACTGACCACATCTGACGAGATACCTCATCATTGGAAAAACTGACCACATCTGACGAGATACCTCATCATTGGAAAAACTGACCAGATCTGACGAGATACCTCATCATTGGAAAAACTGACCAGACCTGACGAGAGACCTCATCATTGGAAAAACTGACCACATCTGACGAGATACCTCATCATTGGAAAAACTGACCAGATCTGACGAGATACCTCATCATTGGAAAAACTGACCACATCTGACGAGATACCTCATCATTGGAAAAACTGACCACATCTGACGAGATACCTCATCATTGGAAAAACTGACCAGATCTGACGAGATACCTCATCATTGGAAAAACTGACCAGACCTGACGAGAGACCTCATCATTGGAAAAACTGACCACATCTGACGAGATACCTCATCATTGGAAAAACTGACCAGATCTGACGAGATACCTCATCATTGGAAAAACTGACCAGACCTGACGAGAGATCTCATCATTGGAAAAACTGACCACATCTGACGAGATACCTCATCATTGGAAAAACTGACCAGATCTGACGAGATACCTCATCATTGGAAAAACTGACCAGACCTGACGAGAGACCTCATCATTGGAAAACTGACCACATCTGACGAGATACCTCATCATTGGAAAAACTGACCACATCTGACGAGATACCTCATCATTGGAAAGACTGACCAGATCTGACGAGATACCTCATCATTGGAAAAACTGACCAGATCTGAACAGATACCTCATCATTGGAAAAACTGACCAGATCTGACGAGATACCTCATCATTGGAAAAACTGACCAGACCTGACGAGAGATCTCATCATTGGAAAAACTGACCACATCTGACGAGATACCTCATCATTGGAAAGACTGACCAGATCTGACGAGATACCTCATCATTGGAAAAACTCACCAGATCTGAACAGATACCTCATCATTGGAAAAACTGACCAGATTTGACGAGATACCTCATCATTGGAAAAACTGACCAGATCTGAACAGATACCTCATCATTGGAAAAACTGACCAGATCGGAACAGATACCTCATCATTGGAAAAACTGACCAGATCTGACGAGTTACCTCATCATTGGAAAAACTGACCAGACCTGACGAGATACCTCATCATTGGAAAGACTGACCAGATCTGACGAGATACCTCATCATTGGAAAAACTGACCAGATCTGAACAGATACCTCATCATTGGAAAAACTGACCAGATTTGACGAGATACCTCATCATTGGAAAAACTGACCAGATCTGACGAGATACCTCATCATTGGAAAAACTGACCAGATCTGACGAGATACCTCATCATTGGAAAAACTGACCAGATCTGACGAGATGCCTCATCATTGGAAAAACTGACCAGATCTGAACAGATACCTCATCATTGGAAAAACTGACCAGATCTGACGAGATACCTCATCATTGGAAAAACTGACCAGACCTGACGAGATACCTCATCATTGGAAAGACTGACCAGATCTGACGAGATACCTCATCATTGGAAAAACTGACCAGATCTGAACAGATACCTCATCATTGGAAAAACTGACCAGATTTGACGAGATACCTCATCATTGGAAAAACTGACCAGATCTGACGAGATACCTCATCATTGGAAAAACTGACCAGATCTGACGAGATACCTCATCATTGGAAAAACTGACCAGATCGGAACAGATACCTCATCATTGGAAAAACTGACCAGATCTGACGAGTTACCTCATCATTGGAAAAACTGACCAGACCTGACGAGATACCTCATCATTGGAAAGACTGACCAGATCTGACGAGATACCTCATCATTGGAAAAACTGACCAGATCTGAACAGATACCTCATCATTGGAAAAACTGACCAGATTTGACGAGATACCTCATCATTGGAAAAACTGACCAGATCTGACGAGATACCTCATCATTGGAAAAACTGACCAGATCTGACGAGATACCTCATCATTGGAAAAACTGACCAGATCTGACGAGATGCCTCATCATTGGAAAAACTGACCAGATCTGAACAGATACCTCATCATTGGAAAAACTGACCAGATCTGACGAGATACCTCATCATTGGAAAAACTGACCAAATATTGATCTCGTCCACCTCAAAAGAAAGCAATAATCTTCATCCTTCGGAATTCAATCGGCATTGTTGACGACGAAGTATCTCGTCACAAGCAAAATTGGCTAGATTTTGGCGGACAACATATCTCGTCGAAACCACTTGGAGGGTTGTTGTTGTTGTCGTGCTGGCCATATATGGCCCAATTGGAGGTGCCATTGCCCCGGAGGGTTGGACTTCTTCATACATGACACATCCGTTTTACAGGAAGGTCCCTTTCACAAATCCATTCACTCACACACATCGTAATTTAGATCCCAATCAGAGGCCGATAACCCCCTGATCAGGAGGGTTAATAACGTCAATACCAACGATCCTACTATCTGTCGAATTGACCAACCCTGCTATTGGTTCCATCTGGCTTTTCTATCGATTTTATCCGCCAACCATTGCTTCATCGTATCGAAAAATGAGTATGCACTATTTTAAGACAAGTCCAAAACAAAATTTAAAATAATACTTCTCCAGTCTACAGAGGAATCGAGAAAGTGGATAAACAGTTTTGGAAGTTACTGTGTCAGGTATCTTGCCTGTATGGGAGGCTTCCGTGACAAATTAAATCCCTTCAGTCTTGCAGGCAGAGGATGTGGAAGATTCGGAACGCAGCAAAGTGTAACAGGCGGATTTTATGGGAATCACCGTTCCACGGTGGTCCCAATGTAACGCGCCACTGACCATTCGACAACGAGCGGAACGAAGGCAGTCGACCACCCCCATCAATCCATCCTTTTCCACACCCGTCCATCCTCTTCAGGTGGCACTCTTCCTTCCTCTGATTATTCATTAGCGAAGGAAACGGGCCTTGCTGGCTGCCATCACCCGTTGTAGGATTGCGGTTTAGGTGGAAAGCCTCGTCTTGGCATGGAATGGCAGATCCCAACAGGAGTGATCAAGTTTCCCACTGCCTCACTGGATGTCTTCAATTAAGAAGGGTCATTGCTTGGGGGATGGGTCTGCGGTGGAGGTGAAGAGACTCCGTTGAGACGCGTTTCCCCGGTTCTGCAAGAAACGGCAGTTCACAAGTTCGTTCATGCTTACCTTTACACGTCTTGGTCACATCCATTCGAACTATGACAAGAATGGCTGATTGGTAGTCTGCACTTACCACGCAGTATTTCCAAACCTTTTCCATGAAGTAACACCTTTCGTGTTCTTGTTTTCGCTTAGAACCAACAGTGCCCATCTTCCGATTAATATCAAGATAATTTTGACTTGAATGTGCGAATGCGTCGTTGAAATTGGAACACTAAATTGAAATTAAAACAAGAATGGACTATTGGTAATCTGCACTACCACAGTTTTTCCCAACCTTTTCCATGAAGTATCACCTTTCATGTTCTTGTTTTTGCTTAGAACCAACAATGCCTAGTCTTCCGATTAATATCAGCCAACCAACCGGTATAGTGGTTAAGGTGTTAGGCTCTAGATCGGAAGGTTCCTGGTTCGAATCCGGGTACGGGCATGGATGTTTTTAAGCGTATGGTGTAGAGGCGGCTGGTGCACCTTAAATCTGTCGTGGCCGAAAGTCATCACGTTGGGTTGGCGTGGAAGTTTGGACAGTGGGGTGCCACCTCAGGTGTTGCTTCGTCATCTGACCGTGGTTCAAAATTACGAGATGTTGTCCTCGAATCTTTCCCTTAAGGGATTGATCCCGAACCATCGTCAATAGCCCGTTGTGTTGCTCTAGTACGACGTTAACAAAAATTACCATTACCATTACATTACCGTTGGTTCTAATAGATAATTTTTAATTAACGTCGTGCTAGAGCGAAACACCGGGCTGTTGACGACAATTCCTTAAGGGAAAGAATCGATGACAACACTTCGTAATTTTGAACCATGGTCAGGTAATAGTAATTTTAGTTAACGTCGTACTAGAGCAACACAACGGGCTATTGACGACGGTCCGGAATCAGTCCCTTAAGGGAAAGATTCGAGGACAACACCTCCTAATTTTTAACCACGGTCAATTGACGAAGCAACACCTGAGCTGGCACCCCACTCTCCAAAATTCCACGCCAACCCAACGTGAGGACTTTCGGCCACGACAGATTTAAGGTGCACCAGCCGCCTCTACGCCATACGTTTACAAACATCCATGCCCGGACCCGGATTCGAACCAGGAACCTTCCGATCTAGAGGCTAACAACTTAACCACTAAAAAGGTTGGTCGGCTTGGCGTGGTGTGGGAGTTTGAAGAGTGGGTCATCCCTCTCTCCAAGCCCTTCTCTTTGTCTTGTGGTGACCTCGTCATCCGACCTTGGCTCAATATTACGAAGTGTCCTCGGATTTCCTCTTCGGAATTGACTCCAGATTGTCGCCACACTTTGTGCCGCTCCGGTGCGACGTTAATTCAGCTCTATCCTACCTCCCCGTCGACCAACCGGTATAGTGGTTAAGGTGTTAGCCTCTAGATCGGAAGGTTCCTGGTTCGAATCCGGGTCCGGGCATGGATGTTTGTAAACGTATGGTGTAGAGGCGGCTGGTGCACCTTAAATCTGTCGTGGTCGAAAGTCCTCACGTTGGGTTGGCGTGGAAGTTTGGAGAGTGGGGTGCCAGCTCAGGTGTTGCTTCGTCATCTGACCGTGGTTCAAAATTACGAAGTGTTGTCCTCGAATCTTTCCCTTAAGGGACTGATCCCGGACCGTCGTCAATAGCCCGTTGTGTTGCTCTAGTACGACGTTAACTAAAAAATTACCAAATTAATTACCTACCTAACCTAAAATAATAAATCTCTACGAGTTGTAAAAAATGACGGAGTAGAAATATCGCCAGTGGTCTTAACGTTGCGTTATCATTGTGAACAATTATCCATCGTGCTTTTCTCTCATTGCCGCGAGGGTCTGGTGCTTATTACAGCGCTTATCAGAACCACCAAACCCGTCGATTTCGAAGAGTAGTATATTCGTTAACCGTCACTAGTTGGGTCAAGGTAAGCAACTCTAGAGATTTCGGGTAAAGGTTTTTTCTGAAAATGAAAGTCTTTTTTCCCATTGCCTGCTTTTAGTTAACACTCCGTGACGCGTGTTGCAATGTGCACAACTTTTCATCCATTTGTACGGGGCAATCGAAACCACATGGTGGATATACGAGTGTATTTTGAAGGTTTTGAGATCACCCCACAATTCTTTCCTCAATGGACTAGTAGAAAGTAGAGGCAAAAGTTAAAACTGATATGTGCAATCTGTTTTTTAGGTTCTGTAGCAACTTGAAATGGAAACTCCTAGCAAGGAAGAAAGCATTATGATTTTCGTATCCTGGAGTAGGGCCGACCAACCGGTTTTGTGGTTAAGGTGTTAGCATCTAGATCGGAAGGTTCCTGGTTCGAATCCAGGTCCAGGTATGGATGTTTGTAAGCGTATGGTGTAGAGAAGCCTGGTGCACCTTAAATAAGTCGAAGCCGAAAGTCCTCACGTTGGGTTGGTGGAAAAGTTTGGAGAGTGGGGTGCCAGCTCAGGTGTTGCTTCGTCATCTGACCGTGGTTCAAAATTATATGGCGTCGTCCTCTGATATTTCCCTCAGCGGATTGATCCGGGACCGTCGTTAATAACCCGTTCTGTTGCTTTAGTATGACGTTAATTAAAATTACCGTTACATTACCTTACCTCCTGGCCGACCAACCGGCATAGTGGTTAAGGTGTTAGCCTCTAGATCGGAAGGTTCCTGGTTCGAATCCGGGTCCGGGCATGGATGTTTGTAAGCGTATGGTGTAGAGGCGGCTGGTACACCTTAAATCTGTCGTGGCCGAAAGTCCTCACGTTGGGTTGGCGTGGAAGTTTGGAGAGTGGGGTGCCAGCTCAGGTGTTGCTTCGTCATCTGACCGTGGTTCAAAATTACGAGGTATTGTCCTCGGATCTTTTCCTTAAGGGACTGATCCCGGACCGTCGTCAATAGACCGTTGTGTTGCTCTAGTACGACGTTAACTAAAAATTACCATTACCATTACCATTACCTCCTGGAGTAGAAGCCGATCAATCGGTAATTGGTAATTTTTAGTTAACGTCGTACTAGAGCAACACAACGGGCCATTGACGACGGTTCGGGATCAGTCCCTTAAGGGAAAGATCCGAGGACAACACCTCGTAATTTTGAACCACGGTCAGATGACGAAGCAACACCTGAGCTGGCACTCTCCAAACTTCCACGCCAACCCAACGTGAGGACCCGATCAATCGGTCTGATGGTTAAGGTGTTAGCCTCTATATCGAAGGTTCCTGGTTCTAATCCCGGTCGGTGCATGGATGTTGTAAACGTATGGTGTACCGACGGCTAGTGCACCTTATATCTGACATGGCCACAAATGCCCTCACGTTGAGTTGTTGTGGATGTTTGGAGAATGGGGTGGCAAATCAGGTGTTGCTTCGTCATCTGACCGTGGTTCAAAATTATATGGCGTCGTCTCTGATATTTCCCTCAGCGGATTGTTCCGAGACCGTCGTTAATAGCCCGTTCTGTTGCTCTAGTACGACGTTACTTAAAATTACCGTTACATTACCCCACCTCCTGGAGTAGAAGCCGATCAATCGGTAATTGGTAATTTTTAGTTAACGTCGTACTAGAGCAACACAACGGGCCATTGACGACGGTTCGGGATCAGTCCCTTAAGGGAAAGATCCGAGGACAACACCTCGTAATTTTGAACCACGGTCAGATGACGAAGCAACACCTGAGCTGGCACTCTCCAAACTTCCACGCCAACCCAACGTGAGGACCCGATCAATCGGTCTGATGGTTAAGGTGTTAGCCTCTATATCGAAGGTTCCTGGTTCTAATCCCGGTCGGTGCATGGATGTTGTAAACGTATGGTGTACCGACGGCTAGTGCACCTTATATCTGACATGGCCACAAATGCCCTGACGTTGAGTTGGTGTGGATGTTTGGAGAATGGGGTGGCAAATCAGGTGTTGCTTCGTCATCTGACCGTGGTTCAAAATTACGAGGCGTTGTCCTCGTATCTTTCCCTTAAGGGACTGATCCCGGACCGTCGTCAATAGCCCGTTGTGTTGCTCTAGTACGACGTTATTTAAAATTACCAAATTACCTTTAAGGGCTTGATCCCAGACTTTCGCCTCACGTTGGGTTGGTGTGGAAGTTTGGAGAGTGGGGTGGAAGCTCAGGTGTTGCCTCGTCATCTGACAGTCAAAATGATGGTTTTCAAATCACCCTCGGATCTTTCCTTTAGGGGATTGATCCCGGACCGTCGTCAATAACCCGTTATTGTTGCTCTAGTACGACGTTAATTAATAAAACCTTACCTTACCTCGGCCTCTTTATTCTGAGGTCAAAAGTATCTATCCAGATGATTTTATTATAAGACCCATATCATCGTTTTACCCACAGAAAATCAGCTCATCTCCTCATCATAAATCAGAATCTTGTCATATAAAACGCTAGATTCTCCTGTGCTTCCCTGGCTATTAAAGATTTGATTGGTCGTGTAACGTCACGAGTGGGTGGAGTTTCTTATTGTTCCTATTGGTTATGAGGTGTTACGAGCGAAACGAGATACGAAATATCATAAATCATTACATTCTAAATCGCCATGGCAATAACATTGAGTATAAAACGATTGCCGAATGCAGCTCATATTGTTTTACCAGTGTTGATCAAAAATTACGTTTTCCAAGAATATTGTTTTACCAGTATATTGCTCGAAAGACAATACCATGCGAAAGCAAGGTAAATTAACAGGATAGTAGTGGGGAAAGGTTTATGCACAGCCAGTGATCACAAACCGTCAGGTTTTAAAAAATATCTAGTGTTCTAAGTTTGATCAAAATAAATAAATTTTGTTATGCAAATGTCGTATGATGGGTCATTTATCCTGGTAGAATCAACACTGAAGAGCCAAAACATCATGACCACCTACTCAATAACGAGTTGCGCCTCCTATGCAACTCGCCGGGGCGTAGATGCCAAAAGTTCATGGTAAATGACTGGAGACAGGTTGTACCAAATGTCTAAGCAGCGGTCATGCGAAGTCGAGATTTTCGAACATGGTGGTGTTGAGCTCCAAGCTGCCGCTCTATGACATCCCAAATATGCTCTGTCGGATTAAGATCCGGCGAGTTAGGTGGCCAGGACATTAAGTGGAAATCATCAGTACGCTCCTCGAACCACTCCAATACAGTCCGAGCCTTGTGACAAGCGGGAAGATTCCATTTCCAGTTGAGAAGACAGACGCCTTGTAAGGGTGCAACTGTTCAGGAAGTTCGCAGGGTTCATGGTCTGTTCCACCACAACTACAGGTCCCAGAGTTTCCCATGATAACTCCCCCAAAACATAATACCGCCACCACCAGCCTGTGTATGACCTGCTGTACAAGAGGGGAGCAACTTCGCCTGGCAGACGGCGTACCCTGACACGACCATCGACGTGATGAATGAGAAATCGGGAATCATCTGACCATGTAACTCTCTTCCATTCATCTATCATCCAATCTGGATGTTCCAGGGCCCCTGTAGTCGTAGTTGACGATGACGCTTTGTCAACAGAGGCACACCAGTGGAACGTCTGCTGCACAGTCCCATATCCAACAGTGTCTGCTTAAATGTGTGTTCCGAAACACACTTGCGCTTGGACCTGCAATTATTGGGCTTTCAGCTGAGCCACTGTCTCGCGCTAATTTTGCTTTACCAAGCGGGACAGTCTCCGAAGTCCCTTTTCTTCGATGCGTGGACGACCAACACCTAGGCGTCTACTGCTGGTGTCACCGTTCTTTATCCACTTTGCATGAATACTAACAACGGTAGATCGTGAACAATCTGCCAGGCGTGCAGTTTCGGTGATACTCGTTCCGAGTCTTACAATTACGATCTGCCCTATATCAAAGTCGCTTAGATCAGCAGCCTTTCAAAATCACTCGCAAAAATAATTGAAGGAATGATTACATACTTTCTCCCAGCAGCAGTTAAATACCATTCTCACTTAATCACGTGCCCTCCACGTCATCCAGACGAGTTCATGGAAAAATGTGGGGATGGTCATAATATTTTGGCTCGTCAGTGTAAATAAATAAATTTACCTAAGGAGAATTTTAAGTTAAAATAATAGATCTAGAGGGCGTATAACTGAGCTAGTACAAAACCAAAAGGCACTCGCCGAATCAAAATGCAAAGAGTAACCATCAAGATATGACAAGTGTCAATCTCTTCTACTGACCGCGAACCAAGAACAACCTCCCATCTACTGATCCTGACTAGCTGTGTTCAATTCTGGCCCGGGGACGCCTCTTCTGTACTTCTGAGCCGACCAACTGGTCTGGTGGTTAAGGTGTTAGCCTCTAGATAGGAAGGTTCCTGGTGCGAATCAGGGTCAGTGCATGGGTGTTTGTAACCGTGTGGTGTAGAGGCGGCTGGTGCACCTTAAATCTGTCGGAGAGTTTGATGCCAGATCAGGTGTTGTCACGTCACCTGACCGTTGTTCAAAATTATGAGGTGTTGTCCTCGAATCTTTTTTTTAGGGGATTGATCCCGGGCCGTTGCCTATAGCCTGTTGTAGTGCTTCAGTTTTACGTTAAATGAATAAAATATCCATCGAGAACAACACCACGGAATTCAGATGACAAGCTCAACACCTGAGCTGGCGCCCCACTCCTAATTTACACACAAATACAAATATTGACGACCAGCTACAGGCTCAAGCCCAACAAGGCTGGTCCTTTGTTTATGAACTCCCCAATTCCCACTGACTATCCAATTGTATCTTAAATTCGTACACTCCCTTTGAATTAACTATATTCTCTGGCAACGCGTTACAACTTTATATTACCCTATTAAAGTAGTATTTTTTCCTTAAATCCCGATTAAAATGTGTCTTATCCAATTTATACCCATGGCCCCTTGTTCTGTTATCCCTATTGAAATTTAAGCCTTCTGTGTCCCCTTGTTTACCAACTTGAAAAGTTGAATCAAGGCCCCCCTCCTTCTTCTTCTTTCCAGTGTATACATGTTTAGTATACTTAAACGTTCATTGTAGTCGAGATTTGCTATCCCCTTTATTATTTTTGTAGCTCTGTGCTGAACCCTTTCAATTAATTCTATATCCTTTCTCTTATATGGAGCCTAGAATTTTACAGCATATTCTAGATGTGGTCTTACTAAACCCTTATATAACGGCAAGATTATATTCTTATCCCTTAAAGTTACAGTCTTTTTAATATACCCCAATAACCTATTAGCCTTTTTACCCGCAGCTGAACATTGGTGACCCATTATAAAATCCCTGCGAATTATCACCCCAAGATCCTTTACTCCCTGCAGACAGTACTCGGCTCCACTGTTCCTGTAACCCATATGCAGAACTACATTAAATGACATACCCCATTTTACAGCCCATTCGGATATCTTATCAAGATCCCCTTGTAAATTCTCTATCTGTAACTTGGTATTCACTGTCCCCCATATTTTTAAGTCATCTGCAAATTTACTGATTCTATTCTTAATCCCCTGACCTATATCATCTATGAAAATTATAAATAAAATTGGACCCAAAACTGATCCCTGAGGCACTTCACTTATAACTTCTGTCCACTGTGAATAATTTCCTTTTACCTGCACTCTCTGCTTTCTACCCAATAACCAATTCTTTATCCATATCAATGTTTTTCCCTGAATCCCCAACCTTTCCAATTTAAACAGTAATGCCTCAAGAGGTACTTTATCAAAAGCCTTTTGAAAATCTATGTACATGATATCTACACTGCTCTTATTATCCAGCTCCTCAGTAATTTTTTCGTAGAACTTCAAAAGGTTTGTAGAGCAGGATCTACCCTTCCTAAACCCATACTGATTATCTGATAACAGTCCCCCCCCCCTCCTCCAAGTATAACATTATATGTTTTTTTAACAGAGATTCAAATATTTTGCAAATTACTGATGTTAGACTTACTGGTCTATAGTTGTCCGGATCACTTTGTATTCCCTTTTTGAAAATTGGAGTTACGTTGGCCAATTTCCAATCCATTGGTACACAACCCGAGCTATATGTTGAATTAAATATCATGTGAATTACGTCCCCCAATTCTTCCGTGCATTCCACTAGTACTCTCGGATAAATATCGTCTGGCCCGGGTGCTTTAGATGGCTTAATACTTTTCAACTGATGTACTATTTCTTCCCTGTTAAATTTGCATTCTTTAATTATACCCCCTGCAAAGGCTCCATCCTTGGGATCCTTTTTTAAATTATAGTTACCATTGAAAACCCCCAGAAAAAAGTCATTTAACAGGTTTGCCATTCCCACCTCGTCTTGAATTAATTCACCTCCCCTCCCCTCCAATGGGCCCAGTGTAGTACTGAATTTATTTTTACCACTTGCATATGCAAAAAATTCTTTTGGGTTTGTATTTATTTCCCTTGCTAGTTTTTCCTCCAAGGACACCTTTTGCTTCCGACAAATAGTTTTTAAACTCCTTTCTGGCTTTCAGATATACCTCCTTGTCCCTGTCGTTACCAGTGCCTCGCAAAAAAGCGAGGACATTTGAGGCCACGGGAGGTTAAACATTTACCAGCCCCCTCTGTACACGACGGTCTTTGATTGGAGTAGAACTCGCAACCCGCATTCTTTAGAAAGAGATGTGGTTATTTAGCCATTTTGTGTGCGTTGGGGTAAAAGCAACGCTACACTAAAGGATATCGTGACGCTCAAAAGGTCAAAAGCATTTTACTCTCGCCAGTTTTGCACGCACAAAGCTCCCACGTACCTCCAGAATTTTGTTTCAGTACTAGACATGTTTGAATCGATAGCGTTTTATGAAATATTCTTGGAATCCAGGCACGCCATTTCAAAAAAGAATGTATTCCCAATCACCAGTCTCACGCTACGTCCCATCCCCAACACAACCTGGTAGAGGTCAATCACCTTGTGAAGTGACCACTTCCATGCGTGAATGTAATATGCAAAAATAAGTCTTCCATTCTGCCGCTGGTGGTTTTGAGAAAAATACTGGCATAGCTCTAAGTTAATAGCTTCAAGCGGAAACTCTGCAGACAGCCGCATTCTAGGCCACCAACGGATGAGTGCAGGGATTCCTAACCTCTGGATGGAGAAATAAATTTAATTTAAAGTGAGGCGCTTGATAGAGCAAGAGTAAAATTATTTTTAATTTTCTATTTCAGATACCACAAAAATTCGATCTGCTTGATCGAATGCCACATCGATGACCTGGACGTAATCCACTACTGTAAGAACAAGTTTTTAAAATTCTATTTTGCAGATTCCACAATACTATCACAAAAATTAAGGTACTAAATCATCCGGGAAGCTTTAAGAACTTTAGCCGCATTTTGTGCAACCAACGGATGAGGGCAGTGATTTCTAACCTCTGGGTGGTAATTGGTAATTTTAGTTAACGTCGTACTAGAGCAACACAACGGGCTATTGACGACGGTCCGGGATCAGTCCCTTAAGGGAAAGATCCGAGGACAACACTTCGTAATTTTGAACCACGGTCAGATGACGAAGCAACACCTGAGCTGGCACCCCACTCTCCAAACTTCCACGCCAACCCAACGTGATACCTCTGGGTGGAGAAATAAATTATGTTTAAGGTGAGGCGCTTGATAGAGCAAGAGTAAAATTACTATTTATTTTCTATTTCAGTTACCACAAACATTCGATCTGTCGATCTGCTTTATCGGATGCCACACCGATGACCCGGACGTAATCCACTATAGTAAGAGCAACAAGTCTTTAAATTTCTATTTTACAGATACCATAATAATACCACAGAAATTAAGGTACGAAATCATCCGGGAAGCCTTAAGAACTTTAACATAGCTTTGGTTCAAATTTGAAGTATCATACACTCATGTCCAGAATTGTCTTTACATACCCAAAAATACTTATATTCCATGAAATACCCAATCGATGTAATTCATTTTTGCAGGAAATGTCTGAAAGGCAAGTGTAATTAGCATTATCCAATCAAAAGCGTACAAACGGTTTCTGATATGCAAATCGAGACGTTACGTCATCAGACGGTGAATCAAGCGTTTTGAGCAAAGTGAATTTCTGCAATACAGCGTTTGATTTCAGCGTGTGAGTACTCAAAACGGTTTGTTATGGCTCCGAAGTATCATTTAGAAGAATCTGTGGAAGTGGCTCATTATCGGGCGTTTAGAAGCAGGGCAAACAATCCTGGAAGCATCGAGATGCGTGAATATTTCCAGACAGTCTCTGCGCTATGGAAACAATTTCAGAACTCTTGAACTGTTGTAAGGAGGCGTCGTGAACATATAACAACTGCTTCTCAAGATCTATATATGGTAATAACTGCCCGTCGTAACAGAAAGTCTACTGCTCGGCAGTTAAGTTCAGAGCTTGCAGTTCTAACTCCGCTAAGTTCAGAACTGTTGTAACACCGAAAACTGTATACAGAAGGCTTAATTGAAAAGGCCTTTATGCCAGAAAGCCAAGGGTAAGTGTTTCACTGTCTTCACAACACAAGAGGGATCGCTTTAACTGGTGCAAAGAACATCAGAACTTGGTAATTAATGGTAATTTTAGTTAACGTCGTACTAGAGCAACACAACGGGCTATTGACGACGGTCCGGAATCAGTCCCTTAAGGGAAAGATTCGAGGACAACACCTCGTAATTTTGAACCACGGTCAGATGACGAAGCAACACCTGAGCTGGCACCCCACTCTCCAAACTTCCACGCCAACCCAACGTGAGGACTTTCGGCCACGACAGATTTAAGGTGCACCAGCCGCCTCTACACCATACGTTTACAAGCATCCATGCCCGCACCCGGATTCGAACCAGGAACCTTCCGATCTAGAGGCTAACACCTTAACCACTATACCGGTTGGTCGGCCATCAGAAACTTGGAGTCAACACCAATAAACCCACGTTATCTTTACTGATGAGTAAGGCAACTTTTTTGTTGCAGTAAAAATGGGAAAAGTTGCATTTATCAATCCCTAAAGTTGCATTTATGGAAATAACGTTGCATTTATTTTTGATACTCTAAATTCTAAAATAAATTATTCGTAAAGAATGAAAAAATTCAAAATATATTGACACTTCTGAAATACAGAAGAACGTTGAATGGCCGCCGAACCTTGGTCAGTAATTTCTATAACATTGAAAAACTGCGCCAGCCGCAGTCATATAATGTGCTGTATCCGATAGCAGAAGCGCAAAATCCTTTCGCTCAACATTCAGATATTTTAAAGCGTCATCTACCAGGCAGGCGAACAACTTATTGATGATCGGCACTCACCTCGCAAACTCTGCTAAACGATTACACAAGTTTCCTCTGGATTATCAAGAGTGCCAGCCAATGTGTTAAAAGTACTACTTGACATTTATTTCACTTTCGTCTGTTAGGACGAACACCTTCTTTCCGTGAATTTCTTGTTTGATAAGCCATACTTCGGCATTCGCAAGATCAGACACACGTAATCAAAGGGTTGGTTCATAGGCAAAAAATGAAATAGTAATTTCATTTTAATTTATTTTAAGCTAAATTTTAAAAAGTTGCAGGTGGGTTGCATTTATGCAAAAAGTTGCAGGTGGGTTGCATTTATGTTGCGGTTATAACTCGCTTACAGTACACCCCATGAAGGAGGAATTTCGGTTTTAGTACTTTACATGCAGCGTATAACGTGTGAAAAAAAGTTGCATTTGTTGCACTAAGTTGCCCTACTAATGAGTCGAGATTTAGTTTAACATCTGATTCGAAGCGTTTTTACATCTGGAGAGTCGGGAACGCGAAGTCCTTCTTCGAACATAATGGAATGTGACCGTTTTGGTAGTGCAGGTGTGATGGTGTGGAAAAGAATAATGATCGATGGACGTACGCCCCTACACGTTTTCAACAGAGGATCGGTGACCGTCTTGAGGTCTTGGCACGTTATGTAAGACTTTTCAGAGGTGCGTATGGATCTGATTGTTAATTTATGAACGATAATGCTCGTCCACATCGAGCATTGACGAATTCCTTGAAAATGAAGCCATTGAGGGAATACCGTGGTCAACAAAATCTCCTTATCGGAACCCATAGAGAACTTATGGGACTAACTTGGAAAAATAGTTGCACGGAGACATCCTCCTTCTAGATATATAAATACCCTGAAGATTTCTGGAGGAGTGGAACTTAATTCCCCAAACTGTGGTTAAAGCATTATTGCAAGAATGAAATCACGTTGCGATATGTGTGTACAAGTCAGGGGCGATCACATTCCATATTAAATTCATAAACCTTTATTTTTTTATGAGTTATTAATTTTTTTTCTGAACTCTCCTTGACTCATATTATTTTCATTTTTATTGTTTCATGCTACACAGTTTTATATCATACTAGCCACTGCGTGGCTAGCCCGGCGTTGCCCGTGCCCTTCGATGTAAGATATTAATCTGGTGTAAAATTTTCCGCAGATTTCAAATCCGTTGAAGATATATTCAATTAAAAAATTATTTATTTAAAGAAAATCCTATTTTTAGGTACAAATCCAAAGTAAAATTTTCCACAGATTACAAGTCCGTTGAAATTTTCAATCTATCTTTAGCAATTCCGATCATTTCCAGTCAATATGTTTGTTATTTCTTGCTCTCATTCGCCGAAAAGGGTGTTATCTGTTTCTTTTTTTTTTATCGCAAAAAACAGAATAAGCATTTTTTTTTTTTTTTTTTTTTTTTTTTTTTGAAAGAGAAAGTTTACGTGACGCCACAATCTCTTGCGAAAATATAAAAGAAGGTAACGTGGGGGAGAAAAAATTCATTTTAGGGAGTTTATTCTTTCGTTCGGACGAAACGCAGAAGCAGGTAGACAATAAAACTATTAAATTCATTTAAAAATCTTCTAGATTAAATTTTAAAATTTCGCCGCGACCCAAAAATTTCAAAAAATTTGGACTAGCTGTGTGCCAAATCTCATTGCTGTAGTGCCATAGATCGTCAGGATTTTTCGGCCGTGAAACAAACAAACAGACAGACAAACACTTCCTTTTATAATAGTAAGAGATGCAGTGTTCTAAAATCTTTTCCTTTGTATTTATGGTGTTATGTCTCATTCCAAACATATTCATAAAATTACTGTTCACACTTTCTGAGAAATCCAGGATTCTATGCATGTAAAGGTAATTTTGGACATCAGTGTAGTTAAAATATTAATAGCGCTTAAACCAAAGTACTAATTATCCTCAGAAAGGAGCATAACAGAGGAAGCCTATCTGCGGTGATTATATCAATCGTTTGATCTGCTCGATGTGATCTAAGTAGAAACAGGCGGTTGCTTGACCCTCCGAAAGGTTTCGACGAGATAACTCGTCCAACACTATCTGACCAATTTTGCTACTGACGAGGTATTCTCGTTATCAAAATACCGCTGATTTTTTATGAGGACAAGATCAAGATCTTGTCCGTTTTTTCTCAATGACTAGATATCTCGTCCATCAAGATCTAATCAGGTTTGCTAATGACGATATAAATCGTCGAGGTAACCCCAACCGGGTTAAATGCATATTTTCACCAGTATTGGGCCTTTGTGATGCCTTGCAGTGACTTACAGAACCTCCACAGAAGGAAATATTTAGATTCATTTTTTGATACTGAGGAACTATGGAACTTTTGTTAAAGATGAATAAAAATGAAGACCTTCCAGAATTGCTTAGTTCGTCATGTGACCGTGGTTCAAAATTATCAGGACTGATCACGGACCCCCCCCCCCTCCACCCCCCCCCCCCCCCACACACACATCCCCGCAGCATTCTAATGTCGACAAAAGCTTGAAAATGCTGCATATTCTAGCTTTCCAGCCTAGTCAGCAAAGATGATAACTTTTTTGAAGACCTTCCAAAAATATTTTATGATCATTTGTCTCTTGTTGAAAAGGAAAAGGGGCCGAAGTACCCACTCCAAGATTCGCTCTATTTGACCTGAGGTTCTCTTTTGGTCATATTAAAGCCTTTTAACCTTTACGCTACGGATGGTGCAGCAGTTGTACCTTGATCGCGCCAAGTAAGAATTTATACTATGGTCAGCACAGTAGTTCTACCTTGAAAGTTATAAGAATCGCGCCAAGAAAAATTTATACTACGGCCAGTACAGTAGTTCTACCTTGAAAGTTATAATAATCGCGTCAAGAAAGAATTCAGACTACGCCGGCATAGTTATACCTTGAAAGTTATAAGAATAGCGTCAAGAAAGAATTCGGACTACGCAAGTACATCAGTTATACTTTGAAAATTATAAGAATCACGTCAAGAAAGAGTTCAGACTACGCCGGCATAGCTATACCTTGAAAGTTATAAGAATAGCGTCAAGAAGAATTCAGACTACGCCGGTACATCAATTATACTTTGAAAATCATAAGAATCACGTCAAGAAGAATTCAGACTACGCCGGTACATCAATTATACTTTGAAAATCATGAGAATCGCGTCAAGAAAGTATTCAGACTACGCCGCATAGTTGAACCTGGAAAGTTATAAAAAAAGCGTCAAGAAAGAATTCAAACTACACCGGTACATTAGTACCTTGAAAGTTATTAAAATCGCGTCAAGAAAAGAATTCAAACTTCGTTGCTACAGCAGTTGTCCCTGGAAAGTTATAAGAATCGCGCTAACAAAAAATTCAAATTACGCCGGTACAGCAGTTACACCTTGAAAGTTATAAGAATAGCGTCAAGAAGAATTCAGACTACGCCGGTACATCAATTATACTTTGAAAATCATAAGAATCACGTCAAGAAGAATTCAGACTACGCCGGTACATCAATTATACTTTGAAAATCATAAGAATCACGTCAAGAAAGAATTCAGACTACGCCGCATAGTTGAACCTGGAAAGTTATAAAAAAAGCGTCAAGAAAGAATTCAAACTACACCGGTACATTAGTACCTTGAAAGTTATTAAAATCGCGTCAAGAAAAGAATTCAAACTTCGTTGCTACAGCAGTTGTCCCTTGAAAGTTATAAGAATCGCGCTAACAAAGAATTCAAATTACGCCGGTACAGCAGTTACACCTTGAAAGTTATAAGAACCGCGTCAAGAAAGAATTCAGACTCCGATGGTACAGTTTTATCTTGAAAGAGTTATAAGAATCGAGCCAGTTACAAAGGGCGTTCCATAAAAACTGAGAGTAAAATCATAAAAAATTAAGAAATATATTTACAGAAAAAAATGCATCATTCTTTTTCAAAATACCTTCCCTCGGATGATATGCAACGGTCCCATCGTTCAAACCACTTTTCAAAACATGTAGAGAAGCCTTTTTCGAGAAGCTGCTTCTAAGAACCCTGCACCTCTGAAAAAACTTCATAATCTGTTTTAAATTTTCTACCACGGAGCTTCTCCTTCAACGTCGGAAACAGCCAGAAATCGCATGGTGCGATATCTGGACTGTAAGGGGGATGTGGCATTATTTTAATATTGTATTTACTACTATATTGCTGAACAGAAGTAGCGACATGCGGGCGACCATTATCGTGATGTAATGTCCAACTCCCTACCAGTTCATATCCCTTTCTCGATATGAGTTGTCACAAAATTTTCAAAACTGAAATATAATATTCACCATTCACAGTGTTTTTGGAGGCACAGCATGCTGATAGATTACACCTTTATGATCAAAGAAAATAATCATCATGACCCTTCCAGCAGATTTGGTTTGTCAGATTTTTTTCGGAGATGGAGAATCAGTGTGTTTCTATTCACTTGTTGCGGACTTGGTAAGAGGATCAAAATGATGCACCCAAGTTTCATCACCTGTTATTACAGTCTTTAGGAAAATCGAATCATTTTGAAGCATCTGTTTCCACTCAAAACATTGGTGAATTCTTGTTTGCATTTGTTCTTTAGTGAGGTGATGAGGGACACATCTGGAGGAACAAACGTGGCGAAGCTGTAAATTGTTGCGCAGAATGCGAAACATTGACGTTTTCGAAATGTTAGTTGATGCCGCTATCTCCTCACATGTCATTTGCCCATTTTCTTGCAAGATTGCCCACACAGTATTAACATTTCGATCATTCACAACACTATCTGGTCAGCCGGGCTTACCAGCCACTTCTGCAGACAAACGTCCTTTTTTTAAAATACCATGCCATTTAAAAATCGTACTCACCAAAACATTTGTCTTTGTAAGCTTCTTTCATTAACTTAACTTTTCTAGAGCAGTTTTGCCCAAACGATAGCAAAATTTTATGGTAGAACGTATTTCGTTTTTTTAACTTTAAATCACTCACCTCCATTTTTGAAGGGCAAATAAAAACAATTCTTTAAACAAGCACGAAACTAGGAAAATAAAATCGTCTGCTTCGTTTAGAATATTTATAATTGTAAAGTTAACAGTTTGAAAAAAAAATCACCTGCACATTTATTTTGTAGTTTTGCGGTGTTGCCACTACGTAAAAAATTCACTCTCAGTTTTTATGGTATGCCCTTTGTATATTTATAGCCGTAGTTAAAAGGTTAAGAGAGAAAGATCTTAGGTAAAGGAACTGGACTCATCTTTAATGACAACTTTGCTAAACCATCTGTTCCTGGAAAAAGGAGCTTTTGGGTTTTGGATTTTAAGGACCATTTGGTCAGATGCGTCAAACCCAAAACAACAACGAGGGTGTACAAAAAGCAAAAACCGTAAGGATGGGAGAGGGTAAAACAGAAGGTAAAACAAATCGCTCGGGGTTGTGATGCTCGTGCACACCGAAAGATGTGTCTCCTGAGGACCTAATGTAGTTCAAACTCATAATATTCGAGCCAACTAAACAGAAAACGAATCTTGAGTACTTACTATCAAAAAAAAGTTTCGTGGATGTTTGGAAAGCTTTCATAGGTTAGAAAAAATAGGATTGGTAGATAGCATCCCTTCCCCCTCCCTCCAGATGAAGGTTCCAGCGGTGATTGGTCGACTGCACAAACCTTCACCTCGTCCTGAAAGTTGATGACCACTTTCCCCTCTCGCGCCCAGCTCAGTCACCAAAGTCACGGATTCGAATGGGTTGGTTGACTCCTGACTCAGCTCTCTTCGAGCAAAACAGAACGCTTCACTAGCCCACTTTGAAATACACTCGTTCGCATGGTAGTCTGTTTAGTGTCTTTCGCATCGCGGGATCAAGGTGCACTCGAGAGCGCCCTTTTCCGTCAGGTGGCATGTTTGACTCCTTTTATGGTATTTCACTTTCTATGGTCGTGTGACGTCGTGGCATTAATTAAAGTTGTGGCGAGTTGTACCAGATGAAATGGAGTGATGACAGTAAGAAATGGTAGCGGAAAAGAACAAGATCTTTGGGTTTCACCACTGCAACATTTATTCTAGCATCCAAGCAGCTTTACAGAACCAAAATTACAGATAATAATATAATAATAATATAAGAATAATATAATAATTATTATAATATAATAATAATAATAATAATAATAATAATAATAATAATAATAATAATATAATAATAATAATAATATAATAATAATAATAATAATAATAATAATAATATAATAATAATATAAAAATAATAATAATAATATAAAAATAATAATAATAATATAAAATAATAATAATAATAATAATAATAATAATATAAAAATAATACTAATAATAATTTAAAAATAATAATAATATAAAAATAATAATAATATAAAAATAATAATAATAATAATAATAATATAAAAATAATAATAATATAAAAATAATAATAATATAATAATAATATAATTATATAATAATAATATAATTATATAATAATAATATAATTATAATAATATAATTATATAATAATAATAATAATATAATTATAATAATATAATTATATAATAATAATATAATTATATAATAATAATATAATTATATAATAATAATAATATAATTATATAATAATAATATAATAATTATATAATAATATAATAATAATAATATAATTATATAATAATAATATAATAATAATAATAATATAATAATAATAATAATATAATAATAATATAATTATATAATAATAATATAATAATAATATAATAATAATAATATAATATAATAATAATAATATAATTATATAATAATAATATAATAATAATAATATAATTATATAATAATAAAATAATAATAATAATGTGATAATATAATTATCATATAATTATACAGTCCAGTCACATTAATGTGACTACCACCTACTTTCGACGTCAACGTGAAATAACCAATCACAAAAGGCAGGTGGCAGCACATTGCAGTGGAGTGTATATAAAGGATGTCCTAGGGCATCGGAAAGCATTTCAATCGTTGGCGTAATGCAGAAACGTAGCGATTTATCCGACGTTCAAAAGGACATGATTATTGGCTTTCGGGCCAAGGGTGGAAGCATTTCGGAAACGGCTAATTTTGTGAACTGTTCGCGTGCCGCCGTGGTAAAAGTATACTGTGCTTGGCAAAATGGCACTATCCAAAATCAGCGGCACATGTGGTGCACCACGGGCTATGATGACAGAAGCGAACAAAGGCTACGTAGATGCCTTCGGGCGAATAGACGTGCCCCTGTTGAGCAACTGACCGCCCAGATGAACCAAGGGGCTACCAAGAGTGTATTCTCAACAACGGTTCAGCGAACGTTGCTGCGCATGGGCCTCCGCAGCAGACGCCTGGTTAATGCACCAATGCTGGCTGCTGCTCATTGGCGACGAAGGCTGGTATTTGCACACCAGTGCCGCAACTGGACGTTCACATAGTGTTTTTTTCCGATGAATCACGTTTTATGCTCCATCGGACAGATGGACGTTGGCGTATACGGCGTGAAACGTCTGAAAGCAAACACCCTGCAACAATTGCCGGAAGTATCCAGGCTGGAGGAGGGAGCATTATGGTTTGGGGAATGTTTTCCTGGCATTCACTGGGTGCACTCATCATTGTAGAAGGCACGATGGATCAGTACAAGTACGCATCTGTCCTTGCGGACCATGTCCACCCCTACATGCGAATTATTTTTCCTCAGAATGACGGCATCTACCAGCAGGACAATGCGAGGTGTCATACAGCTCGCAGTGTATGTGCGTGGTTCGAAGACCACCAGGATGAGTTTACCTTACTCCCCTGGCCAGCAAACTCATCGGATTTAAACCCAATCGAGAATATGTGGGACCACCTCGATCGGGTTGTTCGCGCCATGGATCCTCAACCGCGTAATCTAGCGCAGCTGGCAACGGCACTGGAGTCGCATGGCTCAACATGCCAGTGAACACCTTCAGAAACCTAATTGACTCTCTTCCTGCACGTCTCGCCGCGGTCCGCTCTGCCAAAGGTGGTTATTCTGGCTTTTGACAGGTGGTCACATTAATGTGACTGTGCAATATAATAATTATAATATAATAATATAATTATAATATAATAACATAATTATAGTATAATAATATAATTATAATATAATAACATAATTATAGTATAATAATATAATTATAATATTAAAATAATAATAATAATATGATATTACAGATAATAAATTACAGAAGGGTTCGGCAGAGGTTAGCGAGCGTGTCCTCGCTCTCTCAGGTCTTAATGGTTTCTGGCAATTTTCAGCGTCTTTCAGGCCCCTTTCGACTGAAAAACACCTGTCGATGGAATTTTGCGTGTCTTCAAGGGACTTGAGATTTAGGAGAACGTAATGTCAGTGTAACGTCGGATGAAGAGGGTTTATGTCAAGTGCCCAGTAGTGATGCGACATCGACAGCAAAATATCGATGTTTTGAAACATCGATATTTAAATTTGAACATAGTGAAGTTGATAATACATCGCCCCAAAAACATCGATGTTTTTTTATAAAACATCAATGTTTTGAAAACATCGACATCGATGTCGCATCCCTACTTTTCAGACCCTTCACCCTTGGCCTTCACCTTGGCCATACCCTTCACCCATCGACAAGTATAAACATCGATGTTACAAAAACATCAACTCCAATACATCGATGTTAAAAGCATCGATGTTTTGAAAACATTGACATCGATGTCGCATCCCTAGTGCCCAGAACTTTATGACCGATGTAATGTCAAATGGAGTGCTGTAATAGGGTTAGTTATGGACAATTGATCACTTGAAAAGAGTTTTATGATCTTCAATTAAGGAATTCTTGAATATGTCTGCTTTATGTCGGCTTGATCAGTGAAGCTGCCTTTAGAGTGTTACACGAGTGGATTTAGGAATAAAACAGCTTTTATGAATGAACTAAATTTACGGTATTTATATAGGTTAAACAACTCAAGGCAGAATTCGAGGCTAAATGAGAGTTAAAACAAATGGTTTCAGTCCCGTGGTTTCATCGGAACAGACCAGCTCTGCGTCAGTTCACTTTTAATCCTTCGACGGATGTCTCTGTCGAGGTTGGAGGGTAATGGTAATGGTTATGGTAATGGTAATTTTAGTTAACGTCGTACTAGAGCAACACAACGGGCTATTGACGACGGTCCGGGATCAGTCCCTGAAGGGAAAGATCCGAGGACAACACCTCGTAATTTTGAACCACGGTCAGATGACGAAGCAACACCTGAGCTGGCACCCCACTCTCCAAACTTCCACGCCAACCCAACGTGAGGACTTTCGGCCACGACAGATTTAAGGTGCACCAGCCGCCTCTACACCATACGTTTACAAACATCCATGCCCGGACCCGGATTCGAACCAGGAACCTTCCTATCTATAGGCTAACACCTTAACCACTATACCGGTTGGTCGGCTCGAGGTTGGAGGGGTCAGGAATGAAGGTCACCTTTCCTCCAGTTCTTTTCCCCAGTCCTTACTCTACTTCAAATATTTTCGACGAGATATCTCGTTCATCATGATCCGAACAACTCTACTACAAATACTTGACGAGATGTCACGTCATCAAGATATTGCCGAATTTTTGTTAATGACGAGATCAAAATCTAGTCTGTTTTCTTCCAATGACGTGACATCTCGTCCATCAAGATATGGTCAGTTCTGTTGCAGACGAGATAACTCGTTGAGGCAACCACTAAGAAGGTTAACGATTGCGAAAGAGGAATTGAATACACACTTGTCGAAAGTTCAAAACTAAACCTTTGAAATGCAATAAATCTGACACACGATGTAAACCTTTTCGCCATACGAAAGGCCACCACGGCGATCACCATTCATGCTTTTGCATGCTTTTCCAACAACTTTTTACCTCTTCAAGAATCTACTGAACCAAGATCAACTTGCCTTCTTGCCGGAGCCGCAGTATCGGTTTGTAACGAATAAAATAACTATTGCCAAGAAGTATGTGCTTCATAAAAGTAGGGTTAGTGTTCCAAATTTCGCCCCTGTGCTTAGTATCGCCTACTCGTGTTTGCAAGTTATTATACTCGACATCTATGAGTTTATGTAGTTCCCTTGACGGTGTAGGGTTTTGCCACACGTAGCGCCACCGACAAGTTTGCTATCAGTTATATCGACAACACACTATTGCATCTGAAGTATTTGAGGCTGTGATCAACGTATTTGTTGTCTCCAATCTGTTCATGGAATATCCAGGTAAGTGTTTCCAAACCATGGTTTCGTTTATATGACTTGAAAGTGCATTCAATACTAAAGGTAGGTATGTCTGCTCCACTAGCAACTCGTTTTTAAAAGCAGCTCCTCATTTCGCTTGGTGGGTGGTAATAGGAACAGGGGTAGGCGATATTAGGAATCCACTCTTGAAAATTCTCTTGGGAAACTTTCTGAAGTTTTACTAGTTAACTTAAACTGGCATAAGTAAAGAAGGTATATGATCTCTGGAACCCAAAGGGGAATAGTTCCTAGTGATATTCATTTAATATCCAGCTTGATTTCCCAACTCAGGAGGCTGAAATACAGAGAAATAGTTAGAGTAAGCGATATTTTAACTCACCTACCCTATCCAAAGATAGCATTGAATAAGAATGCACGTGTTTGAATATAACATAAATGATGTACACTTCTGTTACATCCCGCATTCGATTTACTTTCATCATTGTCCCCCGTGAATTTTAGGATATTAAACAGTAACGGAAACATCATAATTTCTTAGGATTGGCTTTTCAAAGGTCATTGTTTCAAGTTTAATGTTCGGTGCGGAAACCGACTGTGGTGAAAATGAGTTGGAGAAGGGAAACAAATCCACGTCTATTCATGCTTTTGCGTACGACAGCCCTTCTTCTAACGCGCCTTCACACCTATTTTAAATTTGACTAGCCCAAGGTCGACTGCCTTGTCATCGGAGCCTCATTATACGACCGATGCTATTGCTGGATATAACTAAATTGATTTCCTTATTTATTACTTAGATACAATTTTTAGTTTTCTTTCTATCGAAAAAACATTTTTAAAAAACAACAGATTAATTTATTTATACATTATCCTGAAGCCATATTGTTTTTTGAGCTATAGTGATTGATAAGCTTACCGGCCTGCTAAAAGCACCGGCATTTTTGAAATTTCTAGATTTCCTGGTAGGCCTGTCTGATGGGGCTGCAAAAATATTAAACAAAAGCTTACCTAAAGAGAGGAGTGTATGTACTTAAACCATTTCGCAAGGCAATTGAAATAACGATTCGATTGCGCAACTCTTGGTGTGAATTGTTGGAAAATAAAATAAGATTAACCCTTTCAGGAATGGGGCATACCTCTGGCATGCACCATCCACCTTGGAAAGGTTCATGGTGCTTGCCAGATGACCAGGTACATACATATTTCCATTTGATATTCTGGTGGTAGGTAGTTCCATCAAGTAAATGGTAGGTTATCGAATAAGCGTTGCACTGCAACAACGCAACGAGCTTTTGGCGAGAGTTAAAGATCAATCCCGAAAAGAAAAATCGGAGGTAATCGGTAATTTTCAACTAACGTCGTACTAGAGAAACACAGCGGGCTATTGACGACTCTCCGGGATCAATCCCCTAAGGGAAAGATTCGAGGATCACGCCACGTAATTTTGAACCACAGCCAGATGACGAGGCAACACCTGAGCTGGCATCCTACACTTCCACACTTCGCCGATGTGTGGACATGCCATACTTAACGTGCACCAGCCTCCCACGTACATGACAGTCTATGGAAGGAGATATTCTGATAGTCTGGGAGTGTTCTAAATGGATGATGAGACAAATGGGGTCCTATTATCACTTAAAAATTCAGTCGAAAAGTTTTTGTTATGCATTCGTTATTTAAGGTGGTATGTTTTAAACCTTTCTCAGTGTAGTGCCTACCTAAGCTTTTACGAAAACTATGGAGTAGTAGTAGTATAGCAGTATGCCTAGGCTTGGCAGGAGATAAAATCAGAAAAGAGAACATTTGGCAAAATTATTATAAAAAAAAGAGTACAAAAAGAGGACGATAAATACATGCATTATCTATATATATAATTCTCTTACGTGGCACGCAAAAAAGACGTTATTTATAATCGCGTTTTGGCAACACTGTACGATTGTTTGTTAATCGCGAAGTCTCGCGCATCGATTGAATTTATAGCGTTATCGGATGAAATTTTATTGGAAAAAAAAGGACATTTTAATGAGCTGTTGCAGTTAGTTTATAATAGAAATCAAAGAAAGCGGAGGATCTTTTCAGGGCCATTTAAAAAACGGTCCTTTTCAGGGCCAACAATTGTAGTTCAACAAGACGCTTACACTACAAGACGCTTGCACGGCAACAAACTCAATGAAAAAGTGTGGGTCGTTTGAGTGCTGGGAAAATGTACACACAAACAACATGCTGGGTATTCAATTTCCAAAGCAACGCTCACATTTCGAGTCAAAATTTGCACAAAGTTTTCATTTGAATTCTGATTTTAGAGATACTGTATATATTTTTTCTGTAATACAGCAAATTTAGATTTGAAAAACATTTTTTTGGTAACATATTTTGTAAACAATCCCTTCTGCTAGGACACATGTCTTCATTGAGTCGAGCGAAGCGAGCATAGGTTCGCGCAGCGAACCAATGAGGATTGCGAAGCAATCCTCCGGGGGTTGGCGAGCGTCAGCGAGCAGGGGGCAGGCCCCCTAGTTTGTGTATAATTGTTAGATATCGTATAAAAAGAATAATTTTTGACGAATCTTGAATATATTAACCACTAACTGAAAAAAAATCTGCTGAATATATTTCTCATGTATTTTTAATAGGGTAAATGAGTAATTGACTATTTGATGAGGAAAATTCTTCAAATCTCACTGTAAATAATTATAAAATCGAAGATGTTTACCACCAGATTGTGCACTTTTTTTTATGTTTTCCAATTTACGTGAACGATTTAGTACGAAGTTAAACCAGGAAAATAATGCGAAAGACGTTTTAACACGTAGCTCAATATACACTGGAGGTTGAACTTCCTATTATACATTGATGCGTTTTCAAAATACATTCGATTTTTGTACAATGTACTAGATCTAGTATATATTGAACAGCCGTGGGGTTTAAATATCGAAAGAGTAGGCAATGTGATACATTATAACTTAAAGTTTGAAACGTGAAATAGTTTTTTCAACGCAATCCAAAAGGATGGATAAAGAGGAGAAAAAGTGACCAACCGGAAAAAAGAGGACAAAAAAATCTGACTTAAAAAAGCGAGTGAAAAAGAGGACATGTTCTCTTTAAAAGAGATGTTCTGTCCACCTTAAAGTGTGCCATCTCCACTGTGAAGTACTTAATGGTAGATGAAGTTGCACTGTCTTTTATATACACCACAACTTCAAACAAGCAAATACATACACCCCTGTATTCAGACTTAAACATAGAAGTCGAAATAGAAAATTCCCACATTACAAGCAAGGAGTATTTGGAGGTAATTTTGAGTCATATTAAATCAGGGCTGGTCAAAGAGAAATTTATTGCAAATGCGAGACGATGATTTGGCACCCTCTTTCATTTCAAAGATTCGCCGTATTGTTTGGATGGGGGAGGAGTGCTTGGACCTGGCAATTAATACCGATATCACTCTTTAAGACACTTTAAATTTATATTTAAAAGAAAATAAAAATTAGTTTTTGAAGATTTTTTGTGTGAAATTACGTTGAGGGATGATATCGATATTAAATGAGAGGGGGGGGGGAGAGTTTGGTCCTTGATATTTTAGGGGAGGGAGGTATTGTTTGGATGGGGGAGGAGGGCTTGGATCTGGCAATTGATACCGATATCACTCTTTAAGACACTTTAAATTTATATTTAAAAGAAAATAAAAATTAGTTTTTGAAGATTTTTTGTGTGAAATTTCTCTCTCTCGTTGAGGGATGATATCGATATTAAATGAGAGGGGGGGGGGGGAGTTTGGTCCTTGATATTTTAGGGGAGGGAGGTATTGTTTGGATGGGGGAGGAGGGCTTGGATCTGGCAATTGATACCGATATCACTCTTTAAGACACTTTAAATTTATATTTAAAAGATAAGAAGAATTATAGTTTTTGAAGATTTTTTGTGTGAAATTTCGTTGAGGGATGATATCGATATAAAATGAGAGGGGGGGGAGAGTTTGGTCCTTGATATTTTAGGGGAGGGAGGAGTCCTAAAATCATGAAATATCATATAGGAAGGGCCCCTTAAAGGTAGTCAGCTTTCTTTGTGTGTTATGAGCATGAGTGCCCTATATAGGGTTCTGGAGCACTCATGTCGAAACGTATGCAGTCAGAACTAGGACTAAAAATAAAAAGCGTAGCTGGATATACTAATTCATTTATAACAAAGATTTTATAAAAAATAAACTAACTAAAAGTTAATATGCTTTAAAAATAATTTTCCAAGCTATCGTACATAAAAGAGAAACAATCACAAACAACGTATTGCACAGCCGTAATCCTGTTCCAAAAATGGAGGAAGCACTATTAAAAGATACTTATAAAATAGATAATGACAAACTAAAAGTTAACGCTAGCTAAAAGTTAATGTCTTTTAAAAAAGCAATAAATTTTTGGAAAGGATATCCAGCAATCGGCCAGCTTCACACGCACAGAAAAAAACGGATTTAGTCAATACCGATTGGAGACTGTTGCCATTCGGGAAAAAACTATAATAATTAAAATCTTATTAAATTAATTTTAAAACGTTCTAGATTAAATTTTAAAATTCGGGATGGACTACAAAATAGCAAAAAAATCGGACTACCTGTGTACAAAATTTCATTATTGTAAGTGCCATAGATTCGTCAGGACATGCAACACATAGACGTTACGAACTTCAAAAACCTTCATTTTATAATAGTAGAGATAAACGAAAAATTGTAAAACTTTAAACATACGACATAATTACTTTTCTTGCTTTTCGCAAGGCAAATTCTGTGATTATGTCTTCATAATTTTAAATCTTCATAATTTTTTCCACCTTTTATAAAATGGATGAAATAGCAAGATTTTTCAAGTGGTTCTTTCCCCGTGCTAGACCGGAGGTAGTTTTGAATATTTCAACTTACTGTGAAACTGCGCTCACAGGGATTTTTTGACAGTAAGGTCAAAAAATCCTAAGGGTAATTTCTATATTCGGATAAGAATTTTTAACCTTTTGACTACGGCTATCGATATAAATAGATGTGATTCTTATAATTTTTCAAGGTAAAAATGCAGCACCGGCAGTAAATTTTTCCTTGGCGCGATTGTAATAATTTTCAAGATACAACTGCTGTACCGGCGGTAATCTAAAGGTTAAGACAATATTTGCATATAAATACACTTTAACAAGTTAAGTTGGATAGCTGACTCTATATCCTCAATGAGTTCTACACGGCGTCCTTTATTGTATGCCCCGCCGTCCTTCATATGGGCCCTGAACGCCCCCCCCCCCCCAAAAAAAAAATTGGTGTCCGATATGGCCGCCTCTGTCGCATGGGCCTCTGACAGGCACTGTAATAATGGCTATAATTTCATCGAAAACATCAATAATCGAAGAATAAATGAATACGCTCTAACGTATAGTAAAGTTATGCACGTCTCAAAGAAAATCCATACACAAAAATGTTTGGCTTTCCTTTTCCACTAAACTAAGTCCCATTAAATATTTTTAATGGGACTTAAATTTGATATTTTATGAATGTCTTGTAATCTTTTCTTGGGCAATGTAGTCAACTGAAGATTAATATAGACTCTTTTCATAACAAAATAGTTCTCAATTAATACGAATTTTTCTGTTTTAAACGTAAAATTCTAGGCGTCAGACACATGCATACTTAATTTGAGGATTAGCTGTATTTTTGGAAATCGATTTTTAATTAATTTTAAGTTTAAGATTAGTTACTTATACGAGATCTTATACTACCTATAGTTCTCACGGTGTATACATAGCAGCCTTGATTAATACATCGGATTTTTCATTTCATAGTGTTCATTGGTATTTTTCAGTGCAATTTTTTTACAAAAACTATTTATTTTTTGAATGTTTTAAAACGAATTGCTGGGTGCGTTTGGTGTTGTTTCATTGCATGAGGAACGTATGAGAGTTCATATCCCGTTTACCTATATTAACAGCGCTTCTTAATATCTCTTTATTTCGTTTCAAGTAAATTATTTTTCTGGAGCATTCTTCAAAACATTGTTTTTATTGGTTTGAAATGTGACAAAGACCGATTTTGTTTTCGTTTTATTGTTTTAGTGAATTAATAAATATGGCTACATCTTGCAGACCGTATGCCTTACTTTACCGATAGATGGAAGCACTATTTAATAACATCTATTTGGTATGTTGAAGCTTAAATACGTATTTGACCAGCCGTGGGTCACGCAGGCCTTGTCAAGTGGTTACTTCGCTCCAGACCGCAGATTTGATCAGTCAAGTTATCGACCACTGACGCAGTCCTGTGTTTTGCAATTTTCCACATTTTAAAATAGTTTTTTTTTTTACTTCTTCTTTATTCTTTCATCTTTCGAATTCCAAGAAAGCTTCATGCACATTTTATTTTGTTGTAAAAACTCGCTTTCCATCAAAACATCTTGAAAGTGAGGAATGCGAGTTCGAATCCCTAAAAGAGGAGTTTCGATTTCTCAGTTCTATTCCTTATTCGCTGATGACATTTTCTTTAAGGTATCCGAATACGTTGAAAATGACATTTTTGACCAAAATTTTGAAACCGTGGAAATGGCCGTTAAAAGACCAAAAACCTATCAAAATTTAAATCTAAAACTTTCATTTTTTTTGCAAACATAATTTTAGAAAGGTTTCTCAAATGTGAAAATGGTATCTCTTTTGGAATAGTGCGAACATTTTTAAAGAGAAATTAAGAACACATTTGTTTACACAAACAGTAAAAGCAACAGAGAGCAAACGATACACTTGAAACTACTTTTTACTCGAAATTAATATTTTTGCATTGTTTCCTCACTTTAAATGTTATAACACAAAAAGTTATTGATGGACTCCCGTAAAATTTTTAGAGATCTTGTTCTTAAAATTCTGTCGAGTGAATGAATTAGAATAATTATGCTGAGTTGAAAAGTTTTCAAATTATGGCCTTATTTTTAAGAAATAGGACTGTAAAACAATCCAAAATCTTGTGTTCGTTTTTAGATCGCTTGCAAAAATTTTCTTATTTAAATATCCTTTAGATTCTAGTTCATTCCCTAGAAAAATGCATGTAGTTTATTTTGGTAGCATCAATTTTCAAATGGATTCAATAGATTTTTATGCAGTACATTTGAAGTTTTTGACAAATTTCTTTAAAATGTCATGCGTAATTATCATTTTTACAAAGTTATTAACAAAAATTTCAAGTATTTATAGGCCAATGCTATTGTTTAATAACACTAAACATAAATATATCATTAAAATGTTTCTATACCCCATTTAAAATAATAGGGGTCTTGAACATGTCCGGGTACCTTAATTGCGAATTTCAATTGACATAGTGCCGTTTCTGTTTTGTGCTCTTCATGAAATTGCCCAAAGCTCATTAAAAATAGAAATTAAAACTAAAAATTAAATTTTTGGTAGGTCGATTTTTATTCGATTCCTCATTTATTATTTTTTTTTTCCAATGTCTTAATGCAGTGATTATCTGAAGGTAATTTTGAGACAAAATAATGGATAAAATTTCTTTGAAAACATCAATAATCCGAAGAATAAATGAATACGGTCTAACCTATAGCAAAGTTATGCACATTTCAAAGAAAATTCATACAAAAATATTTTTGGCTTTCCTTTTCCACTAAATCTTTTAAAATATTTTTAATGGGACTTAAATTTCATATTTTATAAGGTTCTTGTAATTTTTCTTAGAATATTATTCAAAACACAATAGTTCGCCCTTAATACGAATTTTTCTGTTTTAAACGTAAATTTCTAGGCGTCAGACACGTGCATACTCAATTTGGCGATTAGCTGTATTTTTGGAATCGATTAATTTAATTTTAAGTTTGAGATTAGTAACTTATACGCGATCTTATACTACTTATAGATCTCACGGTGTATACATAGCAGCCTTGATTAATACATCGGATTTTTCATTTCATAGTGCTCATTGTGATTTTCAGTGTAGTTTTTATGCAAAAACTATTTATTTTTTTAATGTTTTGAGAAAACGAATTGCTGGATGCTTTTTGTCTTGCTTCATTGCATGCGGAACATACGAGAGTTCATATCCCGTTTACCTATAACAACAACGATTCTTAATATCCCTGTATTTCGTTTCAAGTAAATTATTTTTCTGGAATATTCTTCAAGAAATTGTTTTTCGTGGTTTGAAATGCGATAAAGGCCGATTTTGTTTTCATTTTATTGTTTTAGCGAATTAATACATATGGTTACATCTTGCAGATCGTATTCCTTTGTTTACTGATAGATGGCAGCACTGTTTAATAACATTTATTTAGTATGTTGAAGCTTAAATACGTATTTGTCCGGCCGTTGGTCACGCAGGCCTTGTCAAGTGGTTACTTCGCTCCAGACCTAAAATTTGTTCAGATAAGTTCACGACCACTGACGCAGTCCTGTGTTTTGCAATTTTCCACATTTTAAAATAGTTACTTCTACTTTATTTTTTCGTCTGTGGAATTTCAAAAAAGTTTCATGCACATTTTATTTTTTATCAAAAACTCGCTTTCTATCAAAGGATCGAGAAAGAGAGGAATGCGAGTTCGAATCCCTAAAAGAGAAGTTTCGATTTCAGTACAATTCCTTATTCGCTGACGACAATTCCTTTAATAGCGAATATCAATCAACATACTGCTGTTTCTGGGTGTAAATTTAGCATTTATACGTGTATTTTGTCAGAATCAAAAACAAAGTGATATCAAAGCATTTTTAATTTAATCAGCTAATTGAAGATTTTTGAATAAAACTTAAAACAATAAATGGTGTCGATTTTTTTTTTGATTCCTCACTTTTTTTTCTATATTTCTTTATCATAAAAGTACACAACTTGCTAATTCGATCATTCCTAGTACCATGGATTGACGAACTAGATAGTGTGCATAAGACTAATTAGTTCATTTTTTATTAATTTTAATGCTACATTTCCAATAACGTATTTAAAAGGTATTTACATGAAGAGCAGTGATTATTTGGACGTAATTTTAAGACAAAATACTGTCTAAAATTTCATTGAAACTACTGCTACTACTCTTGTATGATCAATGATCCGAAGAATAAATTGTATTTAGCAAATGAATACACCATAACCTTTTGCAAAATAATGCACAGTACATAGTAGTATATACATAATTTGTTACTTAGTTTTCACATGATCCCTTAAAACATTTTTTGGGGCCTTAAATTTGATATTGTATGAGTTATTTTGCATTACTTCGTAAGAATAGAATTCTTTACACTAAAGTTCGCAATTAATACGAATCTTTCTGTTTTTAACGTAAATTTCTATGAATCAAACACGTGTATACTCCGTTTAGGGAAAATATGTATTTTTGGAAATATTAATTTAATTTCAGGGTTTAAAGTATTTAATTACTCTCTTATGCTAGATATTATATTATTTACTAAACACTGCGTGGCCAGCATGGCGTTGCCCGAGACATTTCCTTTCGTGGGATCAGGTGTGACCACTACTCGCAAACCAAATGGGAATTCGTAGCCTATTATTGGATAACAGCCATCACGGCGTTGTCCATGATGTCCTCGTCATTGTCAAATGCGGCCAAATTCGAATTGCGAAGAGTACCTATCATCGTGACATCACAATCTCTTGGGAAAATATAAAAATTTAATTGCAAAATTATTTATGGAAAAAAAATCAAACGTATAAGGTATCTGGTGTAAAATTTTCCGTGGATTTCAAATCCGTTGAAATTTTTAATCTATCTTTAACGATTCCAATTTTACAAAAAAAAAAAACTAAACAATGCCCGTCAAAAACTTTTTTTTGTTTTGCTTTCCTTGGCTGGAATTGTTTGATCACAGGAAATGGAATCTGTGATTTTTCGAACACGTTCAAAGTCAAATTCGTAGGGGAAAAATATATAAAAATTACAATTTAAAAATTATTTGTTTAAAGGAAATCGTATTTTCAGGCATCAATCTTATGTGAAATTTTCCGCAGATTTCAAATCCGTTGAAATTTTTACTCTATCTTTAACGATCTGGGAATAGAAAAAAAGAACTACATAACTCCAGTTAAAACTTTTTATTTGTTTTGTTCTTCGGCTGAAAGAGTTGCTCGGAAAATCAAACGGAAACACGGAAAAAGTAAACTTGGAATCTGTCATATATTAGTGCTGGTGCCATTCAAAGGAAAATAATAATAATTAAATTCAATTAAGTTAATTTTAAAATTCGGCGAGACACAAAAATCGCAAAAAATTTGGACTACCTGCGTGCCAAATCTCATTATTGTAAGTGCCATATATTCGTCAGGGCACTGGATAGACACAAAACAAACACATCCTTTTATAATAGTAGAGATATCTTCCGTTATAGGTAGCAGCCTTGATTAATATCTCTGGTCTTTGGTTTCATCTGAGAAAAAAGCCTTCTTGTTGTTGTTTCTTATGCCTATACTGGCAGACCAAAAGAGTGCCAGGACCGTCGAAGACGGCAAGAGGGGATGCGGCTTCCATGCAAGTGAGCCCCATTGGGAGGAAGTCCGACTTAGCTCGACTTTTTAGCCAACAGATGGCAGCACATCGACACGTCTCATTTTTACGGAGAGGTCACATTTTCACGACATTCAATCATACTCAGGAACACGGTTGTAATTTTGATCCAAAACAGAGACCAACTAATCCCTGGTTCCTGGACCCTAACCATGGTTCGGCACCCACAGATGTATTGGTTTATTATGGGAATATGGAGGACTTTGTGACCACGACAGATTTTTCGTGCACCAGTCACCTTTAGCGTACACAGGAGTTTTCGGTCAGCTGGGCTCGAACTCATGATCAGTCAGGCACGAGCTCGATGCCCTACCGACCAGGCCACCCGGCCCTTAAAAACCTTCTTTAAATATTTTACTGAAAAAAAAAATTTTGTTGCAATTGTGCAGGTTTTTAACATTGTGTTGTTTGAGGGATTTCGTTTTAGGGCCACACGAGAGAGTTCATAGTGTTTTTACTATACCAACGGCTAGCAGGGTTTAACATCGACCTGACGATTCTATGGCACTTACATGAATGAGATTTGGCACGCATGTAGTTCGAATTTTTTGCAATTTTTGCTACCTTTGGTCAATCAGATAATACTGTAGAGTCACTAGTAGGCATAGTAATAATATTTTAATTGCAAATAGGGTTGCAGTAAGTAAACTACTCAACTTGTTGTTTTAATCTAAATATATACAAGGAAAACAATTTTCTTAGATTTAATTAAAATTTTAATCTTTTTGTACTTGCAATGGATCATCGAAGTTTGCCGCCTCTGAATGCGGTCACAACTCGGAAGGGAAACAGACTGATTTGTTGAACTCGCTTAAGGAAGTGGCGCCATCTCTCGGAACTTTGAATAGCTGAAAATTATGTCTATTTTTATCAGCCTATTTAAATCATTTTTTCTTTTTAAATTTCTCTCTTAAATTATGCAATTCAGATTTATGTCACACACACCTGATGACGGGGAGTTAAGCTGCTTTGCAGTAGGCACTCCGGAAGTGATTGTCCAGTCCAGTCCAGTGTTTGTTCTTTTTTCTTGTGATGTGATGTATGTACGAATCCAGGTGATGTACGAATAAAATAGGTTTGACGCCATCCTGTGTTTTGCAACTTTTCGCTTGCGAAACTCTCACTTTCTTATTTATTTTTCTTTTTTAGAATTTCAAGGAAGTTTCCTAAATATTTGACTTCGCTCACAAGACTAATGCAATTTGGACGAACAGAAAACGCCACTGACGCCACCCTGTGTTTTGCACCTTTTTGTATGCAATTCAGAACTGATTTTTATTTTTCTTTCCTTGGAATTTCAAGGAAGTTTGATAAACATTTTACTTCCTTGCTAACATCTCATTTTCCAACCAAGAACCGTGAAAGAAAAGAATGCGAGTTTGAATCCCCAAAAGCAAAGTTTCGATTTTGATACAATTCAGTATTCTTTGATGACGGTTCTTTTAACTGCGACCATCAAGCCGTATATATTTTCTGTTCTTAAGCAAATTGGGTTAGAGGCACAAGGCAAAGCAGCCAAGCCTCAAAACCTGCTTTTTCTCCAAAGAAAGAGCAGCATCAGCATCAGCATCAAGCAAATTGGGCAAAAAGCATTTACTTTTAGTTCGACAGAACCAACAACAAACAGTGGCGGATTAAGTGGCCGCATAGGGCCCCGGAATACCGAAGGTGCTCCAAAGTCTTAAAATGTCTTTTCATTAGGGTTCGAGGAAAGTTATAACAGCGTTTTTACGATGTGCGTCATGTAAGATAGTCAGCAAGAGCTAATGCTGTATTAGCTATAAAACATGGTTTCATCCATATAAAAGAGGCTTTAACTGAAATTTTTAATTCAGAAAAAAAAAACATTTTTCCATAGTGGAGGCGACTTCACTTCTGGAGAAAATGGACAAATATGAAACCGCTCGAATGACAGTTATTTGGAAGAATAAATGCTACTAGTAAATCACTGCAATCAGTGGAATGTTTACTACTGAAAGTATCTATCCTAATTTCACTAAATTTTATCAATAATTTCAGAGAATTTGAAAGAGAGGCAATTGATTAAGGCCCGGTGCACACATCCGATTTTTCAACGTGCGGCACCGAAGCCCAACTGTGTACACATAACCGTGAAATGACGCACGTACTCATTTCGCGCTATTTGCGATAAATATTCTGGTGGAGTGGTCGTTCACGGTAAGAAGGCGATTTGTAGCCAAATATGGTAACCTTCACCTTTAACGGTTTTCTTCACATCTTCCGTTTTTGTTATGGCAACCCTATCTGCTGTTACGGAATTCGGCCGTCATCTTGATTTGGAAACAAAAATTAGTTGGCGACAAACGTCTTACCGTGAACGACCACTCCACCAATATTCTATCGATGTAAAGGTGTTTATTTCGTTTACTTGGTGAACAAAAAAGTACATTTTGAAACAAAGTAGACGTTACTAGATACAACCTTTTATTAATTAGTATCTGTATTCCATTTATTTATGAAAACAAGGTACTTCAGAACAGAGACGCGTGTGCTGCGGCGTGGGGAAATGCGATACAAAATGCACGCAAGTTGGACGTGCGTCGCCGCAGCGGCGCCGGAGTCATGTGTGCACAACTCCATTGGATCTAATGTATCTCAGACCGCACTTGCGTTGCGGTAGCGGCGCCGCACGTTGAAAAACCGGATGTGTGCACCGGACCTAATGTGGAAGATGGACAAACTCGCAGACAACAAAAGAGAAAAATGTTTTTTGATGAAAACAAAGGCAGACAGGAATTTACAATAAAAGGAAATTCATAGTCAATTCATTTTATGAGTCATACCAGCCCATGCTTGGCCAGCACGCCGTTGCCCGAGACAGTTCTTTTCAAAGGATCACGTATGACCACTGCTCGATAACCCCAGATAATTGCTACGAATTCCCATTTGGATTGCTTCGCAAACCAAATGGGAATTCGTAGCCTATAGGATACAGCCATCACGGCGTTGCCCGCGGCGGCCTTGTTATTGTCAAATGCGGCCAAATTCGAATTGCAGAGATCCGATTGGCGTGACGTCAAAATCTCTTGCGAAAATATATCAAATATTATTGCCAGTCAAAAATTTTTGTATTGGTTTCACTTTCTTTTGCTGGAATAGTTTGAGTGCAGTTTGGATCCGTGATTTCTCGATGAGCAATGTTAAATTTCAGTGGGAAAAAATATAAAAGTTCCTATTTAAAAATGAATTATTTAAAGAAAATCATATTTTTAGGTATCGATCAAATATGACATTTTTCGCAAATTTCAAATCCGTTGAAATTTTTAGTTATCTTTTAACGATTTAGGGATAGAAAAAAGAACTCAATTGCAGTTAAAACTTCAATTCTTCTTTTTGTCAGCTGAAATCGTTCCTCCGCAAAGTAATATGGAAACGGAAAAAATGAATTTAGAATATGTCATCTCTTTATGGTGTTCCCATTCTCAGGAAAACAATAATTAAATATGTCATCAAATTAATTTTAAAATGTTCTTGAATAAATTTTAAAATTCGGGCTTCGCACAAAAATTCAGACTACCAGTGTGCTAAGTCTCATAATTGTAAGTGCCAATTCGTCAGAACACTGCGTACACATAAACAGTCACAGACACTTCCTTTTAAAATAGTAGAAATGTTATATCACCAATGCACAATAATTTCATGACTCAGGCATATAAAGTTGTTGTGGAGCCTTTTGAAATATTTTTTATTGAGATTTATCAATGGAAGAAAAAGAGAATAAAAAAAATTGAAGGATATTTACAAAAATGACATAGAAACCACACCAGACATCTATCGAGCCGCCAAAAAAAGTTTTGCACATTTCCGAAAGTTGAAGTATCCGGACAGTCGTCAATAGCCCGTTGTGTTGCTCTACATTGTTAATTAAAAATTACCAACTAAAAACATCCATCCAAAACCTTCCGATCTAAAGGCCACTATACCGGTTGGTCGGCTGAATTAGAAGAAATGCAAGTTCTAATTTTTATTTCCGCTCGTCTGGTTTGGTCTATTTCAAGGCCAGTTGTCAATGAATAATAACTCCCGGTAGATGGCAGTCTTGATTAATATCTAGGATTTTTCATTTCGTTGAATTATGGTATACATTGTTTTACAATTAATTTAGCAAGGTTTTAAAAGACAAGATCTGTGGGGGAGGGGGGGGGTGAAAATATTGATAGAGTTGATATATATAATTGAAAGAGTTGATATATATATAATTTCTTTAAGACCTCTTTTACATTTTATAGATGATCATTCTGTAAAAGCAGTTATTTTCTTTTGCTTAAATAAAGTTTAGTTCAACAACTTTCAGGTGACTAAACAAATTACTTGAATTTAGATTATTCAGAATATGAAAAAAAAAAAAAAACCTCTCCAACTCTAGGATTGTAACATTTTTTTCATTAATCATTTGTTATACATTTTCTAGAGTATGATATTTTAAAAAATATTTTAAGCAAAAATTTCTATAAATCTTCATTTTACACTTCAGGATTGAAATAAAATTTATTTGAAAGTGCAACAAAAAATAAAAACCTTCATGATCATTCGGTACAAGTTCACTCAAAAATAAAGCAAAGCCAAGCAAATGTTAACTAAATATTTAATAATCAAATGCTAACCTAGCAACTTGAAATACATAATCACTCATGCCAATAAATACAATTTTCACTTCAGCAAATAAACTAGAATTTTATGAATACACTATGTTTGGCATACCACATACGACACCATCCGTTCATGTAATCAAAATTATAGACCATCACAGAGAACCAAGTCTACTAGAATAATGTACTATATCATGACAATCATTATATGATATATATATAGTAAATTATTTTGGTAAAATTCAACATCTCTCCGTGTACACTACTCTAGCACTCAATGAAGTAATTAGAAGATAACTTATCATAAAATAGTAAAAGTATTAACATTAGTTCAACAATCATGCGATATATAACATAATGAGTTTTTAATCGTAAAAATATAACAATGCAATAATTTTAGAAGTGTGTAGAAAGTGTCTTTAACAATATGAATGTGATAAAGCATGATATTAAGTGAATACGAAGACAAGAAAATTATGACATTTTTGTAACATTCATCAATACTCTTTGCTTTTAAATAAAGCTACAATCAAATGAACTTTGTAATTTAGAGTACTACAGACAAAAATTATTTCTTTAAATGTCCACCAAATTTTACCACAGGGTAGAGCAGAAAAGATACAACAGCCAAATAACAATGGCTAATTATAAAAAGCTTGATCATTAATATTCTGTACGCTTTCACAACTAAAAGAAATGCCAATTCCTTCAAACGAATTTTAACATTTCTAGCATTTTTTTTTTTATTTTACAGTACTAGCACCTATCACAATGAAAGTAACATGCCATTCATGAAATAAATCTAAAAATTGGACTAATAAAAAACGTAACATACCGACATAACAATCTTGTTACCTGAAAATAACTCTCAACACAATGAACGCTGTTAATTGCACTAACATTATATAAATTTGACAACTCGATAAATTACAACTTTTTGTACTTAAAAACTCAAGTTCTTCTAGATTCTAGAAGAGATTTAAAGTTGAAAATGAAGTGAACATATGATGGAGACCAGCTCTTATGCATTACATGAAAGTCGCGACACGCAAAATGTTAAGATATTAATTAAAAAACAGATATACATAATCAGACAAATTACTCCAACTTTTCTGAACTGTGATCATTTTAAGTTTGCCTTAATTATGCACTATCATTCCTGCCAACTTCCTTGAAAAAATCGGGATGATTTAAGGACAAAAAAGTAGTATGAAACACAGAATTTTTTTTTAATGCGTCTGGTCACAAAATAATTCTAAAAATTAAAATAATAATCAAAAGTGCCAAAATGAACGAGAATTTCACCAAATTGGGTTTTTGAAAACGATTTGAAACAGTAACTCTGATCGCTACTAAATATGCTTGGCAGCATTTCGAAAATTTGGTGTAGCCGATTTGACTATCTTTCACATAAAATTGTGTATCCTCGAGTAGTGAAATTAGCTCCAAAAAAGGTTATTACGGCAGCAAACACTGAGTAAGACTTTTTCTTTTATAGTGGCTTCGAGCTAAAATGTGGAAATTGGTGTTACTTGAAAATTTTCTTCACAAAGTAAAATCCGGAAAATATTTTTTCCCTTCCGGAAAACCAGGTTTCCGCGAAGACCCCCAGAAAATCTGGAAGAGTTGGCAGGTACGCAAGGCAATAATTCATAACCACACGACATTGATTTTTAATCACAAAAAGGATCAGAAAAAACTGAACTCCTAGCACATTAATAAGAAATGCTCTAAAGTGGGGCACTACATATACACATTAAAAACTGATTGGTATTAAGAGTAAGAACTGCCTTGAAAATAGTAAGATTGACTAAATTGCATACATGAAATGCAGAATCACAAAATTCAAAATTGCACATAAGCTATGCAGTTTAGAAATGAATTTAAAATCTTCCGTCAACTGCAGAGCAAGAAATCAAGCAAAAGAATTACATCTATTTCCAATTCAATTTACTATCAATACAGAATTTTCATATTTACACCATCACCTCAAATTATAGTGTTCTATTTCTTTCAATGTAAAATCCTGAGTGGTGTGGTAATTTTTCCTGAGTAACTATAGAAGACACTGCATATTTTCAAAATTTATCCGTCTTTGAATTCTCTCCAACACTGAATACCATTTCAAATACTACAAGTAATATGCCATTGTGCAAGGGAACCTACTCACAGAATGCATAGGAATCATTCCTTAAAGTATGTGACACATGAGCAGCGCATCACCCAATCTGGTTAGTGAATACAGTTCTACAGCTCCCGTGTCACAAGGGGCTGTGCTACTCATCAAATCCCACAAGACAATATCAACCATCAGATACTCGGAAGTGTTTTACAAGTTGTACCACCTCACCAAACTACTGTTTTCTTAAGTGGGTGACCTGAGCAGCTCAACCGAAGTTCATTCTCTTCCCGACAGATAAGAAAAAGCTTAAACCGCTCGAATTGCATCAGTTATGAGACGAATAGAGGCACAACACTGGTCAGGCTTTACAAATTACCACATGTGTGACTATCCTATTCAAATATTTATGGGCTCCTTTTCATAGCTTATAATATCCGATTAAAAAAATAATTGCTTCCAGAATTCTCGAGCCTTTTGCAAATCTGTACAAACACGAAAATATTCATGGAAATGAATTAGACCGCGATCAAATGCAAGATGACTTTGAATTTTCTCTTCGAGTTTTTGAACTGTTAAATGAACACGTTTCACAAGTAAACTAGCCAGATAAAGGCTTCATATTCTTTCCTTCCATAGCAGGGCTAGAATACAAAATTTTCCTCTGCAACACTTATGACCATAAGTATCAGGACTAATAACATTTAATAAGGTATATTTTTCTTCAATAGTTTGCTAAAATTGCTTCAAGTTTTTGAACCGTTAAATGAACACGTTTCACAAGTAAACTAGCCAGATAAAGGCTTCATATTCTTTCCTTCTATAGCAAGGCTAGAATACAAAGTTTTCCTCTGCAACACTTATGACCATAAGTATCAGGACTAATAACATTTAATAAGGTATATTTTGCTTCAATAGTTTGCTAAAATTGCAATATTATCTCATGAGAGCAGCCTCATTCCCTTAGTTAAGCTTAATTACCTTTCTCTCTTTCTACAGCAGGAAAATTTAAATGTTTCACAAATCAAGATATTATAGGTATATTAAATAACTTCCATATCATCTTTATCGGTACCTTGAAAACTCGGCTTTATCATACAACAAAGTTGAAAGAAAAATGCAAAGATAGGAAAGATATCACCTTCACTTCCCATACCTTATAGCACAAGCAATGCACAAATTTTACCAATAACTGCAGAGGCCTTAATACCTAACCAAGCTGCATTTCAATACAATCCTCTTGATGCATAACTAATATATCATACAGAAAAGGACAATACTTTCAAACAGGTAATATTGTTAAAGTTGCACTGTTTAATATAAGTGCACTCAAAGTTCTGATATTCTACACTAGCCAATGTATGAAGAATTAAAGCTATACAGTTTGTCAAATAGTCAAAACTTCCACCTACAGATATTAAATAATTTGTACCTTGTAGTGTGATATGGTCCCTTTAAGTGAATATACATTGTGCAAACTCTGCAAGAGTGCCTTATATATCAGGTAAATTTAAGTCCAAATATTAGGCACTTACTGAGGTACGATAAAATTTTAAAATTACGATTTAAGTACTGAATATGTTATGACAACATATAAGTTTGACTTTTAAGAATGTGGTTTGAAAGCTATTTGTACTTTTAATGTACATGCAAAGAAATTTACGAGTACAGTTCACGAGTAATGTTCTAGATTTTAAAGTATTTCCAATCAAACATTTAAATATACTTTAGAAAACAGTTTTAAGTAGTACATCATAGAAATTAATGTAGTCTTACATTAAATAATAATAGGCTACAATTTGAATTTTTTATCAACAAAAGTATAATTTACAATATAAAATTTTCTGATTTTTGTTACAGAACTATACTTGTTTGCTTTTTGAAAGCACAGAATATGTCCTACAATAATTTCTAGTCAGAATTTCAATATCACCAGATTCGGTTTCTTACCACTGAATGATTTTTGTAATCAATTTTTAAATCTATCCTTGGGGAAGGTTGAAAATTAGTTCATTGTTTTTAATTCAGGGAAAATGAAATCTCTTCATTTCGAATATATATATTTCAAATGAAATGCAAAAACCATAAGAAATAAAAGTTTCAATACTATGTCAAATAGAAACTTTTCTCTCAACAAACCTATGATTTTCACAATTCCAAATCAGGACATCAGCATTTAATCAAACTATGGGCTTTCTGTAACAACTGACTTATGGCATAAAATACACGCAAGCAGAGATTAATGGGATCTCTGCTTCCAAGACAGTGCATTACAAGAGGAAAATAGAAATCTAAGATGCACTTGGACACAATGAAATAAGTGCTAAAATTCTCAGAAATGCATGTATACACAATTTCTTACACTAATTCAGTAAGACAGTTCAATACACGAGGAACTTAAATGGAATGAATGACTCATGATACCTGTATCATGCTATGACGGTAATTACAATGAGAAGATGACATTTTTGAACTCTCGGACCCAGAAGACAAATGCAGTGCATCTGGGCAAGATTCATGAGACATACTGCTGACTGAATAGTCCATGTAATCAATACTGCTGCAACTGTAGCGATTTCTGTACTTGTCCTTGCGGGATGGTGCCGATCTAGATTGCCGGAGCTTGACGCCGCTGTTAGATGTCGAGTTTTCTGTACTAGAGTCGCACGAGGAGCCGGATTCCGAGCTGAGCATTCCAGGACACGACTGTGCACGGTACAGTAAGTGTGCCCTCCCTAGTTCCTCGGAATTTAATGCTGAATGGTGCAGGCAAGTAGGACCAGAATATTTCGATGATTCTTGATATTTTGTGTTGTACTTTTTGTCTGAAATTAAAATAATTCTTCTTTTAGCACGATCCACACATTATATCAACAAGAACATTAGAAACATAATTTCAACAATAGACGAGATTCCAATAAATTAAATGATTCCTTCACAAAATCAATTTCTTTTATGACTTGTGACTTATTTTTGGGGGTGACTCTAAAGAGTGCCAGCACTGCGATTAATAATCTATTGTACTGTGACCCCTGCTGACCCACTAAAGACCGATTGCCAAAATAATTTCAGCATGTACCTGATTGGAATGTTACCCAGTTCCCAGGGTTCAATACAATGGTATCCCTGTTATTCAAATCGTTGTGCAGAGTAAAAATCAGTCGCACAATATATGTTTAGGACTCTCTTCTATCATGACAACCTCTAACATCATATATGGGCAACCTCTGGCCCGGGGGCCGGATGTGGCCCGGCTTTTGATCCGGCCCGTGGAACATTTTAAAATCGTGCTCGAAAAGAAGTAAACATTCTCTGTTCTCGCCAACAAGAGAGTGAGAGGAGGAGGGAAACAAAAGCCTGAACAACGTGGGTCAGTGTTTCTCAATCTTTTTCAGTTGATATATAATACATTCAGTTGATATAAAAATATCTTGAATTATTTGCGGCACACCTGATTACAAAAATGTAAAAGTAGGCATTTCCAATACTACCTTATATTAGTTATTATTACTAATAAAATTAGTATTGGATATATAAGATGGCTGAGCCTCTTTTCTTGAACAAATTAAATCAAAACGAGGTTTCAAAGTCGCCAGACAAGTTATCGGTGATACATCACGCCACTCAATTCCACAGATAATAGGGAATAATAACTATAAATTTCGGCATTGATTGTATCTGAGAAACGGCTTTGCACTTCTTGATTCCATTCCTTACTAGCGGATGTGACTGTTAAAAAACACTGATCGATACAAATCAGCAATACTCGGATTTCTGGCCCCCACCGGCATAAAATACTGATACTTAATCAATACGATATTATTCTGTTCATGTAACTTCACCATTCAACTTTATAAATATATAAAATAAAATAAACGTTATCATTATTACTTTTTTACAACTATCTATTATCTACGGCCCGCGGCTTCATTAATATCCTAAAGTTTAGCCCGCAACTTTCCAAAGGTTGCCCATACCTGATCTAGTTGCTACACTGTCCAACAAATTTAAACTTGTATAAACAAAAAAAAATTAATTAAAATCATAAAAATCTGATATAAATTTCAAAAATGTGATTAAAATCAAATAAAATCGATATTTTTGATATTTCTTAAATCACGATTTGTCATACCTTGTATTATACATTAAACGATTTGAAATGGTGGATTCCAGTCATTGCACTTGTAAGAACCTGCATGAGTTGGAAGTGCTTGCAAATAAACAACACGCTCACCTGCTATGATCTAATGTCGTGTTTTTGGATAGAGCAGCTGTAACTAGCATTTTGCAAAATATAATTACTGTGACAATGCATCACTGTATGGTCAAGTGGAAAGTGGTTGCTTAAAACATTTTTAAACACATTTTTTGGCATCTTACTGCTCACTCTTGCTCCTCAACATCGCCCATTTCACCAGGCACCAGAATTACCCAAGATTCCTTCAGCACCCAAAGGTGCCAACACCCATTTTGGAGAACTATGCTCCAAAATACATTTTATATGTTAGTTTTTTAAGCAACAGCTTAAATTTTAAAGTTACTTAAATTTCCTATGATGAACTTATTCTTGACAGTATTTTTCCTTTGTCCATTGCATTCACCATCCATTACAGTAAATTATAGTTATTAAACTATATTTATTAAATTATAGTTCCTAGAGTATTAGAAATATGAATGTACAACAAGCATGTGTAAAATAAAAGTTGATGTAAATAAGAGTTTAAGACAAATGTCTACATGCTGCGCTTTGCCAAGTGAATCAGCATCTTTTTATGACTAATTTAGTTAACATTTTCAAAATTAAAAAAGTTGACAGTTGAATTCCATTTTTTAAAACTTAGACAGGAATAAATTTAAGTTACACTGACATGTAATATGCAAATTTAAGATGTGAAATCAAAGTTTTATATTAAATTTCAATGGAAATCTCATTCACACAATCAGATCAGTTCATCAGGTTATTCCTGAACTACCATCAAATGCATTAGTTTCTCAAATTACCAATCAACTTTAAATTTGACCAGAAAATGAAACATTGCATAAAACTGAAACACACAATTACCAATTTGAAGATTGCTTATAGTAAAGAACTAATAAAACCTACTAACCGTTTTTACATGGAACTGTTTGTGAGTAATCCCTGTGATCTGGAATTCTGGCATGACAACCATCATCAAACCGAAGTTCATACTTTGGATACAACGACACATCGTAGTAAGAGTCGTCGAAACCAAGTATTTTACTCCTATGGAGCTCGTCGTCTTCAGTAGGCACAGACGAATAGTCCTCATCCATTAAAATGTCAGTTTCCCTCTCATAAGAGCTGTTGTAGTCATTCCAACTATCCGCATAGTCCGATCCCTCACTCCCTAGCCCTGATGTGCTCACAGAGTCTGATCTGTTGTATGATTTGGAGTTGAAATCAAATGACTTAAGGTCACCCGGAGACGGTAAAAATGGCGATGCTGGAGTCAGAGTCCGGACTGCTTCCGTCTTGCAATCCGAAAGACGGATCTCGGAGAACATGCTTTCCGCTTTCTTCTCCGTTCTCTTACAGCTGGAATAGTTTGTGCTCACAACTTTACCCAAAGTAGCACTGTTAAGCACCCTAGACACATGATTGGTCTTCTCGTCCTTTATGCACTGGATTGACTTTACTGAGGAAGTCTGACAAGGGGTAAAGCTAAGTTCCTTCAAGCTGGAAACGGGAAGACACTTAATGTTTAAAGTACTAGGTTGCTTGTCTGGAATGCAGGAGTAGGTGTCAAGTTTTTTTGTAACACTTTTTTCGAGGTTAAAGAAGTCCTTCGTCTCGGACGTTTCTGAATTTGTAGAAATTCTCTTTGAACTCTTAATCTCTGAAATATCAGAAAACTTCAGACAGTAGCTGTCAGGTATAAGACTCTGCAAATTATGCTGAGAAGTATTTGTAGGACTTTTACATGACAGAGATTTGTGTAAACCTGATTGTCCATTTGAATTAGATACATTGAATAAAGGAGTCGAAGGCTCGGGTTTGGCCTCCAAGACAGATTCTTTCTGCAATTGCTTCTCATATTCTAACAGCTGCCCCAGGAAATTGAAGTTCGGAGAGATGGTAGCTCGTTTCGCTTTGACATACCTGCAATAGAAACAAGTCAAAATTTAATTCCTTCTAATAAGTACTAATGCAAAATCCATGTTTGTTTTAAAAGCAACAGATTGGATACCTTTGGTACATCAATACAAATATGTTAATGCAATGAAAGAGATCATTTCCAAAGAAGCTCAAATTCCAAACTGAATAAAATGTCTAAATAATATTACACAAAAACGTTATATTAATTAATAAAATAATCAAGGTGTTTAACTGCAGTAGTGGTGAAACATGGCATAAAGTACATGGTGTACGGATAGATGCATTGAAATAAAAAGTCAAATTAAGATAAATATTTTTATTTATTAAAAAAAAATTTTGTTCCATAAAAAGTCATATGGTTTCTTTTAAAGAATTCTGGAGAAGTTTGTTTAAAGGGGTTACAATGTTATTGTGTGATTTAAAGCTTGGAATTTGTTATTACTAGTTAACAATCCAAAAACTGACAGTAGCAAAACTTAATTTAGCTGTCCCACACGATAAAAGAGGTAAAGGAAATACTTGAAAATTGACTAACTATAATTTTTTTGAGATGGAGAAAAGGAGATTTTAAACATCCATCGTAAACCTTTAGGTAATCTAATAATTATTTGGATGTAAAAATTTACTACTAGGGGTCTGAGAATCGAGTGAAAAAAAGCAAGTTTTCAATCAATGGCAATACTAGACGTTCTGAATCGATTCCCATAAAAATATAACAAGTTCAAATTCTAATACTAAGTTCTATTCATAATTTGTTCAAACATTAATTTAATAATTATTATAGCATACTAAAAACCACTTTTAAAATAAAATTCTAAGTGGACTGTGTTTTGATTGTTCAACAGTAACATGGGGCAAAATATCAGCGCTATAAAAGTATTATTAGTAAGATATTCTAAGAAACTGATTTAGCATTAGGAGCACCAATCTTTCTGCCCTCATAATTTCGAAACGGTAAGAAGACCTAATGACTTGAAATTCGGTATCTGAAGGAAATTGATTTAGATTTGAAATTATGTTTCTAAATAGGGGTTCTTATTGGAAATTATGAAGTTGGAGCTCAATTTAATTTGAAGACGGCTCCTTATACAAATTTTATGAATTTGAATTCATAGAAGATGTTAGTTCGTACCAAATGCCATCTTTGAATTTTCTCTACTGTTAAAATTGCTCAAATGAAGAGGGGGATTCGGGTTTTTTTCCGCGACTGTACAAATCATATCGCGAAATAATCAACAGTTATTTCATAACTACCTATAGGCTTCATCTGATGTCATTTTCAGAGCTTTCATTACATATGCAATAGCAACTGTAGCAGACCTCGATATACCAGCAAGGCAGTGGACTAGTACACAACCACCAGACTCTCTCACTTTATCTGAAACGGCAACAAAATTAATCAAAATTCAAATTGCAAAAGGACAGTATTAAATGTAGTAAGATGACAGACAGTCTCAAATTTCTTGGAAGAGCAATTACGTTGATATTGCAACCTTTTTAGTGAACAGAACATGGCATAACCTTCACTGGATATTCAATATTTTAGTACGAAAAAAATTAGGTAGGTGGATGTTTTAATTAACATTGTACTGGAGCAACACAATGGGCTATTTACAGCAAAAACAAATTATGAAAAGGATTTAACAAACAAGATTATGTATTTATATAAATCTGCTTGAACAAATTTCAAAGTAGCTATTTACAAAATAACTCCAAGCTTATAGTTATTACTTGTTTAATTAATTATTTTTAATGAGTCTCTAGAACAGACCTCGAAATAAGATTCTTTAAAACAGGTGCACATTGTGCACCTAAGTTTTTAAATTAGGTGCACAAATTATATTTTAGGTGCATATTTAAATATAATATAAGAGCGTTAATGTAATATAAACTACTTTATTAGTTGGGTATGTTTATATAGGTTAGTAGAAGGTAGTAAATAAAAGTATTTAAACATCTAAATTCTCCCTTCTCTTCAACGCACGGCTGTCGTTTCAACAGAGCCATCTGGAAAATGTTTCGATCATCGTAAACTTCTGGTGGCAGTGACATAAGCAAACCTTCCTCCTGTATAAACCCGTTACAGCCCAGCGATTTTGTTTTCGCATAGTGTGTATTTAGGAATTTTAAATATGTTCCTTTATAGCAAGAGAGGTCGATACTAATATTTTGTTCAAACATCAAAATAACATAAAACACGCTCCCCCCCCCTTTTTTTTAACTTAATTAATTATGCTACTTAGTTACGCTAGGTGCACACAGTATATTAGGTGCAATAGCAACTGTAGCAGACCTCGATATACCAGCAAGGCAGTGGACTAGTACACAACAACCAGACGGAATTTAGGTGACAGATTTTAGGTGCACGGAAAATATTAGGTGCACAATTTTATTTTCATATGCACAGTGCACCGGGGTACTTCGAGCCCTGCTCTAGAAATATCTGGTATTCGTATCTGTCTGTGAACCAAGTATACATAATCAGAAGGGTGTATCTAGCTGAATAAGCCTGTTCGGAAGACCATATATGACCAGTGGAAACTTTTAGGATAATATCTGCTCTGCCAGCCCGATAAAAATATTTAAAAGACCTATCTGGTCTGGGGTAAACCTGGGATGCCATACCTGGCCAGCAGGGCAGTTAAGCTACGAGAGATGTATTTGACTTGCACGGCAGTTGAACCTAAGGGCATGCACTGCCTGGTGGCGAGTTAAACTTATTTGCTACACCTCGTATATTTTACATCTACGGTTCTTTATCTTGGCAAGTACGTTCTCCTGGACGTTATACCAGACCCAAAGCGAGAACAGCTATTTCTCAAAGGAAGTGACCAAAAATAGCTTACCACAGAAAAATTATTCAGCAATAGCTTTTTTAAGGGAGGAACTTGTCCAAAAAAAAAGATAAATCTAAGGGAAATAAACTTTTTTCATATGCTGTGTCTTTCACACATGTGATGACGTTACTATTAAAGAAAAAATGGTCGACAACTTCCCTATTTCTGTTAACAAATAAACACATAAAACATTAGTTTGTCTCAAAAAATAAAAGTTTTGGTGTTGGAAGTATTGATATTGTTTAACACATTTCTCTCTCCCTAAGTATAATTAATATTAAGTTAACAGCAGGCATAGCAACTGTACATGTTCCTTGTAATTATCTTTTAGGATGACCACTTTTCTTATTGGTTTGTATTGCTCATTGAATAGATTGCTTTTCACTTTGGGGTAACAAAAACTTAAAATTGGAGCATTTGTAATTGTTAATCCTATAAGTCTGTGTATGGCCCTGTAAAATTGCATTGGTTTGATGAATGAAATTCAAAACATTGAAAATGAATGTCTTAAAGAGTAAATTTAGAAAAACCCAGTCTGCTCAGATACATGGCACACAACTTCCAGACACTAATTTTGTACTTAGTCAAATATAATATGCAAAATAATAATATAAAAAATTGTTAAATCAAAAATGTAGTAAGTAGTTTTCATTCAACCTATTATAAAACTCTACTCACCTAAAAACTGGAAAGCATTCGAAAAATGAGGTAGTAGCTTTTCACTGTAATTGTCAATCACAGGTATTCTCATGAAATGAGATTCTTGAATAAAATCTGGTTTCGGACAACTCGTACTAACATTTAACTGGTAAGTGATATTGTGATGCTATAAAAGAGAAAAATAAATTAATCAAAATATGAAGAGGAATAAGCATCTACTAATGAATATAATATAACTAAATTAAATTGAAATTAACTTGAAAAAAAGAATTAATACGAAACTGGAAAAGGTGCTTGTCATCAATAGCAAATGTTACACACGAGAACAAAAATGTAAAATGGACATTTATTATAAAGATCAATATTTTTTTTTAATAATTGGTTTCTTCTACAAGCGAAGCACAAAAAGAGCCTCTAGCAACATATATACAAATGTGCTGATTAGAATCCCTCCACCGAGCAATATCAGATTGTACATGTCAATTTGGCAGCATTTAGTTCATTTAAGGATTTAGTCCATTTTTATTTTTTAGGCAATTTTATTCTTTAAGGTCTTAAATTGTGTGCCAAATTCTCAAAATTGGTCCAAGCCATTAACAGACTTGGCAGGCAGATGTAAAATTTGAAGCATGGGTCACTTCACAAAGATGTTCACAAAGATTCAAAAAAAGCTTTATAAAGCTTATTTTGAATGATTTATCAAAACGTAGCAGTCAAAAGATCCAAACTTATCTGCAGCACTGCATGATACAGTATTTTCCTGCTAATCTGCTACGACAGTAAGTACTGAATATTTTCAATGTACTGTAGTCTGTGACTATGAACAGGTTTTTCTCTGCAAAGCTTTTGAGTAGTTGAATTGATATACATAAAGTAAAATGGTAATTTTTATTTTTTAAAAAAAAACTGATTCACCTTTTTTGAGCTAATTGATGGTTTCCGATTTGACAAATCACCTTTTTTCTCAAATATATTTTTTATTTTTATTTTCTGGTTCAAATGATAGCTACATGTATAAGAAGTAAAGTAATTTTTTTGTGTTTAAGATTACTTGAGTTGATAAATCATTCCAACCAGAACTTTGAGTAGGGTCTTGTTTGAGGAGAATTAATTAACATAAATCTTCACTACAAATTTTTTTTTTTTATTTAAATAATTTTGGGAATACCTGAAATCTTAACAAATAGATGTGCAAAGTTTTAAACTATTTTATTGTATAGTTTCAAAATAAAAAAAAATTCACTCCTTAACTAATTTTTGCATTTGATGGAAGATAATTAAGATGTGATTAACCTTTACACTACTGACTGTACAACAGTTGTAGGTGCAGTGATGTTTTCCTCTTTTAACCCCTTTTAATTGACCACTGACATTGATCACCACTTGCAAGCTGTCAAGGACTTTTGTTTGAAGCCCGGCCTAAAAATTTTTAAGCTTTGGGAAGCAAAGAAGGTCTTTTACGGTCTCTGTAGGTCGATTCTCTATTATTCCTTCTGGCCGTGGTGACCTTTCAAAGGCACCCCTAGGGGATTTATTGTTCCCTCAGCCAACCATTCCTCCCTGTGTTGACAAGAGAACCTCAGAACCTCACAACTCTCTACATACAGCGCGGCAGAATACGACATAAGAGTTAGACTTAACATGACATAAGAGTTACCTGCAATGCTTCCGAACTCAAGGCGTCGTGTTGCGATCCAAGATAAAGAAAAGGTAGGATTCGAGTAGGCCCGTGATTCGAGACTGGTAGGCATGGTTGAGACAAAGAAGTTATAGGTGCATACTTTGTTCGCTCATCCTCACACAGATTTGGATATAATGCTTGAAACTCAAGAAAACCACCTAAATAGACAGTTGATTACATTTTAGTAATGATTGAATTACATCTTAATTTGTGTAACATACAGGTGCATACATTTATTACACATGTATGCACCTCACATGCTACATCAGCCTCTTCTACACATTCAAAAAGTACTTCCTTGTTTTGTTCTCCATTTCACCTGCGACTCGAATGGTAATGGTAATTTTAGTTAACGTCGTACTAGAGCAACACAACGGGCTATTGACGACGGTCCGGAATCAGTCCCTTAAGGGAAAGATTCGAGGACAACACCTCGTAATTTTGAACCACGGTCAGATGACGAAGCAACACCTGAGCTGGCACCCCACTCTCCAAACTTCCACGCCAACCCAACGTGACCTGCGACTCGAAATAAAATGTATTTATTTTCTTACAAAATGTCTTGGTTAGGTACTAAACGTGCATGTCTTTAAGATAAGATGAATACTGGGGTGGGGACATCATAAAAGTCTAGCATTGAAAAAAATGGGGAATCAGCAGTTAGGTCTGAGATAAGTTTACATGCTACAGTGGTAGGAAAGCTTTGAGGCAGTGCAATTGGATTGCATGGAGCAAGGAATGTGTAAGGGTGTCATTCGAAAGTTACCAAACTATGGTACAATAACAGGCCATTAATTACAATCACCCATCTATATTAATATCAAACCACTTTAATTGTACAAACTGTAAATGATTTGTCGAATATTCACAATAATCATTGAAACGTCACATCTGCTTTGTTCATTCCTAAATCCAACAGCAGGTGCGAGTATTCATGTCGTAAGCGATTAAAGACACTGCGACTTCAACTGCACAAAACTACAAATCATGCATTCGACACAATCTGCCAATTTTTTTAAAACTTTGTGTAATAATTATTTACAGCAGATACGTCATTTATGGGCTGCAATAGTGGCACAACAGAAAAATATGATTTCTTAAGTACCAGTTTAAAGTGTTTTTTAGCGTTTATATATTTTCATAGTAATGAAAACTGAGCCTGTTTTTATACCAAACTATGATTTTTTGAGTTGTGCCACTGATAAATGAAGTCTAGGTCAAAAATAAATTAATGATTTCTATAATGTTAACATCAAATTACAATCCCTCAATTACACATTTAAATAGATAAATAATTTTTGCAACTTGTTTTATATATTTGTCAATAGAGTTGATAGAGAAGCAACTGTAACTATCCAACACTATTTGAACTAAATCCAACCTGCATGCTGTTAATTATTTTATTGCCAACAGAAGATGTCAGAACCTGTTCACTTTTCGATTAAGCTATATTCTAATGATATACTATGACAATGTAGTCAACGATAAAAGAACCTTCTCATTCCAAGATGCATTCTTCTAGAAAACAACCTTTTCTATAAACCAATGGGTTAATATGACCCCCAAAATACAAACCTACATATAAACTGCAAGATTAGTCTAATGTCATAAAACCTAGAGAAAATAGAAACAAAAAAAAAACTAAATATAAAACAAGAAAATCTAACTAACCTTTCAAAACACTGACACTATTATAGACGGAGAGAAGTTTATGTAGAAATACACCCATAAAACTATCTGGGGGTAGGAACTTGACATCTTGAGTATTTTGGTCATATACAATTATATCTATACCTCTATCGACCTCCCAATGACAATTTTGTGCCAGAAAATCTTCTATACACAGCTACAAGAATAAAACAATTAAATCAATAACTTATATGTTGTCAAAAATACATAACTAACAAAAAAAAGGTATCCAAGAGAAAGCAAATTTACAATTGGCTACAAGATTTCGTGAATGTTCACGAGTTTCATACATTTGAGTGTTACATTGGATTCAATTCAAATATTTATTACTTAATCCTTTCCCCAATGGAAAATGCATGCTCATAGAAGATTCAAAAAATTAGAAAGATAACAGAACTGCAATATATATATATATATATTATTAGTCTTATTGAAATTTAGATTTGGTTATAGTACTAGATATTGAAACCAGCATTGATTGCACTTAACTAATAGTTTGCATGAGTAATGGATGGGTAGGTATAAGAGTTAAGTTTTTAAAGTTCGTTAATTTAGGCACGACTCTGTTCCATAGGGAAAATATAACAGCATGGAAGGACAGTACAAATTCCAATCATTACTATGAATTCAGAGGAGCCAATAAAATATCTGAAATGATTTTTATAACTGATTATTTTAATATTAGTTATTTAAACAAATTTATTTTGATGCTGGCTTTGCAGAAGAAATATTGCAATAAATAGAAATACTGTATTTAAAACCATCATGATATTAGGAGTGAAAGCATTTTCAATTATGCTGAAAACATACCTTTTCCTGTTGCAACCTTCTTTTCATAAGCTTTGCACATCCAACATTTACTGCATTAATAACATGTGAAGCATTGTACTCCAAAAAGGAACGACTATCCAGTATTAAAGCCTGTTAAATAAATTCAGTTATTCATGTTGTAATAATTTTTAATCAAAATTAATTGCTTCCACATGAAGACAGAAGTCTTATCTATCAGTAAAGTTACACATACACTAAACAAAATACAAAGCATTAAAAATAAATGCATTTAATTTAAACAATGTTCAATTACCTTTTAAATGGAAAGATTCCACTGCTAAATTGGTTCATTAAGTTTAAAGAAATTATTTTTATTTACTAATTGGACTACGGAAAATAAAATTGCAACACAAAAAATCTGATCTTGTTTCAGTTTTTGTTCAAAAATTACAACCAAAATAAAAATTAGATTTTTCATGAAACCAGACAAATTTATGAAAAAGTACTTCAAAATTCTTACATTATCTATTCTATTCCTAACAATAGCCGCAAGTTGGTGAGCATCAATCGTACAGACCATTAAGCTATGTGCCATAGCAGTAGAATAAGAAAAGATCAAAGAATTAAAGATCCATCGCAGACGATACCATTAATGCACCTAAAAATAAAAAATAATTGGTGTAAGATACAATTAAAAAGTGCTATTTATACTCATTGAAAAGCAGACAAAATTTTAACTGTCTTATTAACTAATACCTGCGTTCCGAAAAAGAAAAAGAACTTCATTAAAAACAGTCGACAATTTTTAATGGAAAGCGAATTAAATAAATTTAAAATTCTGGAATTGTTGAATTTCTGAAAACCGTAATGCAATGAACTGTCAAAACAAAAACGCTCGTGCTGCCATCTATGAATAAGTAAAGAATAAAATAAAGAGGACAAGTTGTTTTCAGGAAAACTACAGCTGCAATTCTCACTTTAAATCGGATAAATCAGTAAACATTTAGCTGTTGGTTGTTAAATTATTCAGATCGTGTTCGGATATTCTATCCGTCTCTCAAGACCCACGGTTCTGAACAAAGTCAATGAATAACTTTACAAGTTTTGAAAACAAAAAAAAACTAGGTTTTACGCCAAACCTACGATTGAGGATCTTGGACAAACTTAAGAAAATGTTTAGATGTTACACAATGCCCCTAGAACAGTAAGCGATAGCTTTTCATTGATTTCCCAACTTTTCATTCAAAACTAAGGGGATAAACAAGAATTTTGAGTGACAGGATCACGAACTTTTCTCATGCACATATTCTAACGGGCTTCAAATTTACGTTGCATGCATTTTTCGTTTTTTTAATTGGGTCCTCAAAGATAGAAGTAGCCCGGGCCTCTCTTGACCTCTTTGAAGGCCTGGATATTACTGTGCAATGTCACGTTAATTGACGTAATTCAATTAGCATGAGAGCAAAGGACGTATTCAGAACAATAGAGAATCAGGTTCCAAATTAGATTTCTTACAATGCAATTCATCTTGTGTCTTTGAATGGTTTCTGGAATAGATTATCTTTAGTTTTAGATTTTTGACCTGTCAATCTTATGTTTGAGTGTGACAACTTGGAATTCCAATCCAAGTAAAGAATGGCAGAAAAAGCAAAATCAATGATCCGAAACAAATTGATCAGGAAAAATAAAAAATGCCTCTAAATCTCAAATGTCCTTTTCTCAGTTCAAACGAGACATACGTACCCGTCTCTATAAATGTTTCTTCAGCTCAAGAAATATCCTTCAGTGTGCTTCACTGCAAGCGAAACACGCTTTTGCGCAATAAAATATAGAAAACACTTGGTTCGAAAACTCAAGGGTGAAGTGCAAAAATGTAAATGTCATGGAAGTTCGATATCAATAAACTATTTTTTCTCATTAACAAGAATCCAATGGTTTGCAACGGCTAGAATATTATAATCCAACTAGGGGGCCTGCCCCCTGCTCGCTAACGCTCGCCAACCCCCGGAGGATTGCTTCGCAATCCTCATTGGTTCGCTGCGCGAACCTATGCTCGCTTCGCTCGCCTCAATGAAGACATGTGTCCTAGCAGAAGGGATTGTTTACAAAATATGTTACCAAAAAAATGTTTTTCAAATCTAAATTTGCTGTATTACAGAAAAAATATATACAGTATCTCTAAAATCAGAATTCAAATGAAAATTTTGTGCAAATTTTGACTCGAAATGTGAGCGTTGCTTTGGAAATTGAATACCCAGCATGTTGTTTGTGTGTACATTTTCCCAGCACTCAAACGACCCACACTTTTTCATTGAGTTTGTTGCCGAAAGTTGTAGTGCAAGCGTCTTGTTGAACTATAATTGTTGGCCCTGAAAAGGACCGTTTTTTAAATGGACCTGTAAAGATCCTCCGCTTTCTTTGATTTCTATTATAAACTAACTGCAACAACTCATTAAAATTTCCTTTTTTTTTTTTTTTTTCAATAAAATTTCATAGGATTCAATCGATGCGCGAGACTTGGCGATAAACAATCGTACAGTGTTGCCAAAACGCGTTTACAAATAACGTCTTTTTTGCGTGCCACGTAAGAGAATTATATATATAGATTAAAAAGCAAGAGACCCAGCAAATGACCATTACTAGCACAGCAGTCTCAAACTACCAAGAGCCTGCTATAAATCTAACGTTATAAGTCGCATCCAAGGTCCGCAGAGCAGGTGGCCATAAACAAGGTCCCTTCCGAAAAATCAATTAATTCTCCATCCTCTCCGATGACTCAGCGAAATGCCATCTCAAGAACGCCGACCGATTACGTACAAGAGTCAGCATTGTGGCTTTTATCCCGGGCACATCTACAATAACGCATTGATGATCTAATAAGAAATTCCTCCGAACTGGAATATCGGCGAACACATAAATCCTCTTCAACACGAAAAAGGATCTCCTGCTAAGATCTGTGTACTTTTTGGAATGGTTAACGTCGCCGATACGTCATCCCTGGGGAAGACGTCAAATAAGATTTTAAGAGATGAGACGAGAAAAAAGAGAAATCTGTTGACACTAAAATGATTTGCTCTGACGTAAGCCGGTGGATTCCAGTTCCAACCAGCTTTGCACAGTGGCAGCTTGTAGGAATTTTTTCTTCTAATCGAATGGCATGCCAGATGTATTATTAAAAGTATTAAGTGGATCTTCCCCCCCCCCCCTCTCACTCGATTAGTCACCAGAAACGGAAGTGTTGAAACAGCTTTTATTAGACGGGTATGCGGATTGTTCAAATGGTCACTGAAGTTTAGTGAAGGCATTTCCTTGGTTAGAGTGACTGTTAAGGATGCGACATCGACACCAAAACTTCTATGTTTAACATTAAAACATCGATGTTTGTTGATAATACATCGCCCCAAAACCATCAATGTTTTTAAACATCAGTGAATTTAAACTTTTTTTTTTTCATTTCTAAAACTGGTTTAGTAGCCTCTAACATCAATGTTCGCCGGGGTGTGAGTTTGAATTTGTCAGTGGCCGTGTTTATTAATTTATAACAAAGATTTTTTTTTTAAACTGTCAAAACAAAGTCAAAAGAATTAATCAGAACAATTAACAAATCTTTTATTTTCAAATTGAATAATTCAAAAACAAATGACATTTTACTGCAATTTAAAATAGGTACTACAAACTATAAGTTTAAGTAGGCAGGTACGTAACAATAATTATTGTTAGTTTTATTAATTATTTATCAACGTATAGGGAAAACATTACAAGCTCATTTTTTATTTACTGTAAATAAAAAATATTGGAGCCTATGATTAATATATGCCTCAATATTTGTTATTTAGTTTCTAAAAAAAGAAGTTAGTTAACTTTCTCCCCCTTAAGCAGACTTCATTTTTCATAAATATCCCAGCAGTTAGAGGAAAACTCTTTCTGGCAGAACGGATGACGTCATCACTTGCAAGTACTTAGTTGCACGGTTATTTTATTTATTTTATAATTTTTACTGTGGTACTTTTTTGTTCAAAAATAAAACATCGACAGCGCAAAAACATCAATAATGTATTAACTATTAGTCACCATAAACGAAGTGTTCAAACAGCTTTTAGTAGACAGGTAATGCTATGCGGATTGTTTAAATGATCACTGAAGTTTAGTAAAAGCATTTCCTTGGTTAGTATGAATATTCCCAGGAATGAATCGATTTTGTGTTGCCCAGGCGGAAAAAACTCGTTCTCAAACTCATCATATGTGGGGGCAATAAACGAACGAATCTGGAAAAAGAATATTTGTTCACCATGTGGACAAGGAACTCGAAATAGAACAAAAAATTTGTTTTAAAATTGAACATTTTTAACGTTAAAATTGTCCAAATTCTGTAGATGAATATTGGAAAGAAAGATTTGATTTCATGTGCTGTCGGGGACTTATAAAGAATTCGTTCTCAGACCAATAAACGAACCAAACTGAAAAAAAAAAAAGAATTTTGGCTCATGTTAATGGCCGGGGGACTTTCGAAATCGATCAAAAATGGGTTTTTAAATTTTAGCATATTTTTAAAGCTAAAATAGTCAAATTCTGTTAATAGCAAAAATAAATTTTCAATTACGATCGGAGTTACATATACAACACTACAGATATATAAGAGATAAACTTTAGTGAGTCTATTACATAAACGTTGAGACTCAACAAACTTCAAATGAGATTTTTCGACAATTTTTTTGACAAAATGTCCCCACGTATCTGATTTTTAATTGCTTTACTTGCAAATACTTGGACTAATCCTTGAAAAAATCTTTTTGCAAATGAGTAATTTATCATGCTGTCAAATTTTGAAATTCAGGTTTTAAATGTTGCTCAACTTACGCTTTTTTTTGCAAAATTTTAGATTTTTTAACATCAATTTTATTTTATTTTTATCATAATTTATTCTTTGCTTTAGAGTACCAAATATGTTTCTTTAGTTCCTAACTATTACCTGAAATTTTTTTTAACAATGCACAAAAAATGAATGCTTATGATATTTTGCAATTTTTTTTAATTTATCAAAACTTTTGACCATGTGTGAAATGAATTAGCCACCTAATGACTTCGCATTTTGGATTTTTTCTTTTTTTAAAAAGGTTTTTTAGAAGAAATTAAACAGGGTGCAAATTTAGCAACAAATCGGATAACAGCAAAAGTTTGTTTTGGAAGTCCACTGTCCCTTTGAATGCGAGAAATTAATCATTCCTGTATAACATTAAGGATCGTATTACTCACTTAAAACTAGGTTTACAAGACCAACTGCAAAGTCAGGAATTTAGTTGCGTTGCCCGGATTCCTCCGTGTATTATAGTCTGAATTTTTAAAAGAAATCATCAATTAAATATGAATGTTGAATTGCTTTGTAGTTGGTGTGTTACAAATATATTTCGGTAGTTAAACAAATTGTATGCGTAGTCAGATTTTTTTAATTTAAGAGGTATTTTTTTATTTGAAACCTTTTTTTGCATTGTTCCATTTGACAGTTCTAATGTAATTTTTTTTAATACCCCATCAATTAAGTCTTATTTGTCGGGATTTTCCTTGAAACATGTTTGGAATTCTAAGTGCGTGTCAGGAACTTCCACTTTCGGTTTGGTAACCCAACTTGCAACTGACATTTTTTCGCGCGCGATCTCGTTTTTGAAATAAAATCCCAATATGCATGTCGAAGTTCCAATTTTTAAGCAGCCCATTTGTAGTTTCTTAGAAGTAGCTATTGAGTGACGAATGAAGAAATTTAAAGTCAGTACAAAATACTACCAACTATTTTTTTTACGGGCAGAAAATCCTCAACTATTTTTGTATCAAAGCGAAAAAAAAACTTTGTTTCAAGAAAATTAGATGTTCCATTGAATAATGAAGAAGACTTGAATGTTAAGGATAAAATAAGCAATGCGAGGTTGATCGAAGTTAAATGTGAAGCTTTTTATTCTTATCGGTTTGAAACGACACAGTCAAAAACAAAAATAGAATGTCACACCGCAATTGTTAGTAAGTAGAAGAAACCGAAACCTACGATGTCCATTCATACGAGTCCAGTCAACCTGACTAGATTTGATTACACTTCAAAGACAGGCGCCACCTGGTACTCTAAGAACAAACTAAAAACCACGATGTGCTAGTTATCTTATCGCTTCTTGGCAGTTCCAAATTAATTTGTCTTCGTTTCAAAATTACAACAGCTATTTGTAGTTATGGTTGATTGGTTATTGTGGCGCATGGACCATATTTGGTAAACCAACTGTCAAACACTCAACATCAAGTAAATGGACATACACAAGGAAAGTTTTACTGACACCGAAGAGAGAAATACACAGGGTAGGATACAGGAATAAAACCTACGCCGCCTACAACTCGCATCCGTGTTTAAGGAATGCCATAATGTGGAATAGAATCAAAGAGAAAGGTGACAATTAAAATAAGTAATACATGTACTTATATCAAAAGAACCCGCCATCTAAACTTAAACCGAGGGCCTAAAGTGCAGTTAAAAGCATATTTCAGAAATAAAATTCCGACTTTTCCAGACAATTTTTTACAAAATTCCAGGTTATACTTAAGTAATTCACGACAATTTTAAGGTGAAAAACCAAGAAATCACTTAGCATTCAATATCCAATAATGAAAAACAATTTAAGAATTAAACGCTAAAAATTAATACACGAAGCATGAGAATGTTGCATTAAAATAACTTATTCAAATAATCCAACATATTTGACTTAAATCAATTTGTGATTTAATGTATCATTAGCATGAAAATCTTCCATTTAAGCCAGTGGACAAAAGAAAATTTTTTACCAGTTAAATATTAGCGTTTATTTTAAAAATCGGTTGAAAAATTCTATTTATGCAAAAAAGTGATGTTACTTTTCTCCACAGCGTCTGAGAAAAGTCATGATCAATCATTTTCCAGGTGAGTGAGGCGATTTTCTAGAATTTAAAAGAAAATGCATAATTTTCCCTGACATTTTGGAGAAAATTAAATTCCCTTACAAATCTAAGTTTTTCCATGATCCATGGGAAACCCTGTAAAAGGGATTGAGATTTAAAATAAAACAGACTTCAATAAAATTAGCCAATTTTTCTCTACCTCAAAGCAATAAACTGACAATTTTGAGCAAAAATGCCAACTGAAAATCAGTTCCCGTTTGACTATTTTAAATACATCAACAGCTCATATCCAAAATGTGGTAACTTGAATGTGACAAGCACAACACAAGATTATAAATAGAGCATGGGGTCAACCCAAGATACAAATTTGACCAAAACAAAGCAATGCTTACCTAGAAAACTGCAGTTACCGAGAAAAAATGACACAGTTCGCACAAGCGTATGGGTCCCAACAGTATAGGAGAAGGGTACTTAAAAAATGAAGCAGTTGAATTGGAAGAGGCAACAACATGAAGCCGCGATGAAGTGCCAAAAATGTCTAGTCCATAAACGTAGCATGACGCATCCAACTTTAAGGAGTTCCCTTAAAAATGCTGACGGACGTTCTCCGAAATCAGGACGCTGAGCATGCATTTGATAGTATTTTTTCCCTCCAACTTTTTTTTCCCGTTCTTTCTTGGACGCATTCGAAGCAGTGTTACAGAGTGTTGTGTGCCAACCAAAATGACATCCCGGGGAACGGTTGAAGTTAAATCGAAACAAAATAGAGCATCGAGACTGGAGGGACGGATTTAATGGACCGGATGACTCAGTGGTTTGGGTGTTTTGGAAACAGCTAGCACACCGTTTAACATTTGCCATGACTGTACCCACTGGCAAGAAAACAATAGCAACGCAGAGACAAGTTCATTGGTTCAACCATACTTAGCTCACCGAGATTTCTACTCCTGTGAGAATGGTTTATCGTTCAACAGTAATCTTTGGCTGTGCGAAGACAAAAAGAGATTCATCTCTATACTGAAACACGTTGGTTTAAATAAATATAGATATGTTCAAATTGCATACAAAGATGGTCAAGATGTATTAGGTTTTAGGAATGAAACAGTGCAACTTTGTCTACCAAAAAGGACTTCATGGTAGGGATGCGACATCGACAGCAAAACATCGATGTTTTGAAACATCGATGTTCAAAATTACAACATCGATGTTGATAAAACATCGTTTCAAAAACATCGATGTTTTTAAACATCGATGTTTTTTAAAATTCAGTGTATTTAAAATTTTTTCCTCATTTCTTAAAATTGGTTTAGCCACTAAGGATGCAACATCGACAGCAAAACATCGATGTTGATATTGCTTCGACCCCAAACTATCGATGTTTTTAAAATTCAGTGGATTCAAACTTTTCTACCCATTTCTTAAAACTGGTTTAGCACCTAGTGATGCTACATCGACAGCAAAACATCCATGTGCAAAATTGAAACATCGATGTTGATAATGCATCGCCTCCAAACTTTCAATGTTTTTAAAATGTAGTGCATTTAAACGTTTTACTCCATTTCTTATAACTGGTTTTGCAACTAGTGATGGGACATCAGCTCCAATACATCGATGTTTTTTATAAAACATCAATGTTTTGAAAACATCGACATCGATGTCGTATCCCTACTTTTCAGACCCTTCACCTTTGGTCACTTTGGTCTAAAAGTATGTTCAATTTGCTGATTATGAAAATTATGCTACTTGGTTATTTTTTTATTTTCATAACCATACTTTTTTCATTTAAAAATAAAACATCGACAACGTAAAAACATCGATGTTACAAAAACCTCGACCCCAATACATCGATGTTAAATACATCGATGTATTTTTAAAAAACATCGATGTTTTGAAAACATCGACATCGATGTCGCATCCCTACTTCATGGTAGTGATGGGTTAAACTGTTATATATGCTACTGCATCGCAAGTTAATTTTTGTAATGGTGGCTAAGCTCGCTACAATACTTCCCCTCCAGAATTCAACGGTAGCCGAAATTCGTTAGATGACGCCTCTAGTAGAATGACTGCCATTTGCGTGATACTGTGAGAGCTGTGTTAAGATCACAGTTGTAATTGTCCTGTGTTGTCTTTAGCAGCCGAGTGTGAGTTAAGGCTGAGCAGCAATGAATGGTGATAGTAAATCCGTGATAGTAAATAAGCAATGTCTGCTATCAGAGCCCCAGGTAGTTGTTGAAAGTGATTAGCATCGCATTGGCGATTCAACAATCCATCGTGGACCAGCTGTAAATTTTAGCTTGTTCAAATCACGTCCGTCAGTCACCAATTTAGAAAGCCAGAATGAAACAGGGCAACTTTGTCTACCAAAAAGTTATATATATACTACTTCATCGCAAGTTAATTTTTGTTGCGATGGCCAATCTCGCTACAAGTTGCTCACTTAACGTAATTATTCCTTTAGTATACTTTCGCACAACAGAGCACTGTACGAGTTCAAGGTTGATTGGGTCTTATGGCACAAGGGCATATTTGACAAAGCTGCGCCAAACAAGACAACATCAAATACCAATATTTGGGATGGTTTGGGGGTTTTATGGCGCAAGGGCCATATATGGCCATGCTGCTCCAGACATAAGACAGACAACGTCAAGCAATGGTCATACACACACAAAAAAAGTTTTACTGGCACAGAAGAGGGAAATATATCCAGGGAGGAGTCGAAACTGAGAGGAATCGAACTTGTGCCGCCTACAAATCGCAGGTTGCTAGAGCAATACTCACTGCGCCACGATGCCATATAAACATTTACGCTACAAAAACTATTTTACGTCCAAAAGTTTCAAAAATTCAAAGGGAACTGAACGTAAAATTTTCAAAATAAACATTAACCCCAAAAGCCATTGAAATGAATTAATGATATCGCACATATAACCACCACCATTAAAAAACGAATTTAATCATAGGCTATCGTTACCCAACGTTTTCCATGTTCTATAAAAAGGACTACCAACATCTGCACTTCAGGAAAAGTGTTTTTTTATTAAACTAAATTCACAACATTGTGGTCAATAATTTGTATAATCAGTTTGTTCAAACCAAATATTCATAATTTTCCTTAAAAAGACGAGAAAAATAGTTCAATGACATGATTACTAAGGAAATATGGAGTATGAAATATGAAGGGGAAAAAGGAGATTAAGGAATGAAAAGAACGACTCATAAAGTTATGATTAGTCTTAAAATCAATAATCAAGCACAGGAATTGCGTTGAGCCGAAGTTTTTCAAACTGTCATGGCTCACAAGGGAGTCGTGGCATACCAGGGTTGGTTGTACAGGGTTTAATGGCTCAAGGGCCAGATTTGGTCAAGCTGCGCCAAATAACGTCAATTGAATGGACATAAACAAAGAAAGTTTTGCTCACATGGAAAAGAGAGAGAAAAGAAAGAGTACTGGTGACGGGGACGCACAGAAAAAGTTTGTTAAAGCGTCACAAAATTTATTAGTATCGTGATACAAGAATTTTAGACCGCAACGGATCTGGCCTACCTGCCGCTAACGGCGAAGTCTACTATGCGTAGGACGGACGTCCTAATTCTTACCGGTATGATCGTCTGGCAGCACAATCTGTGTCTACCGAAATTATAGGCCTCAAAGAATCTGGCCTATCTGCCAGTATTGGCTATTTTACCTGTATGGTCGTCCGGTAGCTAGCAGCAAGGGATTTGCGCCTTTATCTGCCTACTGTATGCCTCGGCTTGAGGCTTTCGGGTTATCCGTGTACGAACAGGGCCGCACTCCCAAGTTTTTGAGTCGAAATCTCACGGTCGATGTTGATCACAATCATTTTCGGCTCGGCATCGTGGGAGGCAAATCTGTGCTTACCCCCCCCCCCTTCCGATGGTACGCAGGCCTTATCTGCGTAGGAGGTGGTCATCAGGGAACATCGAGCCTAGCAAGGGGTCTCCACAAAGAGAATGTGGGTGGCCGAATGTCACAACACCCACGGAGGAATCGACCTTCGCAGTCTACAACTTGCAGGTTGCCAGAACAGTGGATAAACCCACCGAGTCAAGGCGATCTTTATAAAGATGTTGACGGCTTTCTAATAACGTATGTTCCGTTTCATCAAATGAATGCAAAATATAAAAATTTTATTGTTGAGGATATTTTAAGAAAATGAGTTTGTTTTCGAATTAATATTGTAACTGTCGGGATAATCCGAGGAGGATAATAGGCGAGGCGCGAGCCTAGGAAAACTAAAGCCTTGAACTGACAGTGCGATGACAAAGTGTGATTAAAGGAGATGGGAGAAAAAAATCATTTTAGGAAGAAAGAAATAGTCGCGTGTCTCCAGTTTTGGTACTTCCGGGAGACGGGAGATCTGGACTAAAACTACTCGTAAAACTATATAGTTTTGTTAAGTTGAACTTATCCAAGGAAGAAATATTCCTTTTTCAATTTTCTTTTCCTTTTTGTTCGCTTAAGTCACCTCCCATTTTTTCAAATTTTTGATGAAAACAATACAAATAGATTTCACCGCAATTTATTCAAATCAATTTTTTTAACAAAGAAGCCTATGGACGTTTCTAAATGCTCTGAAACGGCATTTTAGTAAGGATGGGTAGTTATTGCGCGCGTGATAGCAGTTTAAATAACAATGACAACAAACAATAACAGTTGGCAACTGCTGTCGATAATATTAACAGTTGTCAATTAATGTTATTGGGATAGCAGTACAACAAATTGAGTACAATTAATAATGGAATTAAAATTCATAAAAACAAAAAGTTGAAATTTAAGTCTTAAAAAATAACTAAGTGGCTAGTTTAAATAATAAATAACCTAAATTAACCACCTAATTGATAATAAAATTGTTGAAATCAACACTTCTCAATTACTGTTATCGCAAATTGGTAATTGTAAAAAACAGTTTTGCCATTCATTGCATTTTAACATACACTTGAGTGAGACGAGCAGGTGATCTTCCTAACGAGACAGTATGACGAGCAGAAAACGAGTAGTTAATTCAATTATAAATACCTTGATAGCTAATTTAAACCCTTAAATAACTCTTCAAACTAATCGTTAATGTACATTTCTAACAGCTAAAATCCTCTAAATTTATCTGCAAACTTGGTATTAATCGCTAACAGACAACAAAACAGTTAATAGTAACGGCTATTAATCACTGTTGTAAAATAACAGTTTTGCATTTCAGCACACACTTTGAGTGAGCCGAGCAGGTGATCTTCCTAACGAGACAGTCTGACAAGCAGCAAACGAGTAGTTAATTCTTTTATAAATCCCTTGATAGCTAATTTAAACCCTTAAATAACTCTTCAAACTAATCGTTAATGTCCATTTCTAACAGCTAAAAACCTCTAAATTTATCTGCAAACTTGGTATTAATCGCCAACAGACAACAAAACAGTTAATAGTAACGGCTATTAATCACTGTTGTAAAATAACAGTTTTGCATTTCAGCACACACTTTGAGTGAGCCGAGCAGGTGATCTTCCTAACGAGACAGTCTGACAAGCAGCAAACGAGTAGTTAATTCTTTTATAAATCCCTTGATAGCTAATTTAAACCCTTAAATAACTCTTCAAACTAATCGTTAATGTCCATTTCTAACAGCTAAAAACCTCTAAATTTATCTGCAAACTTGGTATTAATCGCCAACAGACAACAAAACAGTAAATAGTAACGGCTATTAATAACTGTTGTAAAATAACAGTTTTGCATTTCAGCACACAATTTGAGTGAGCCGAGCAGGTGATCTTCCTAACGAGACTATCTGATGAGCAGAAAGCGAATTGTGCGCACTGGCTGTGTTCAAGGAATGGAAACGTTTAAACACACATCCATCAACCCATCTCCATTTGCGTAAGCGAGTGACGTCGGAAAAGGACGTCAGCAAACGGAGACAACCTTGCACATGGAAGTCGGCTTCAAAAGTTAGCAGGATTCACTCACTAGGTCAAAGGAAATTGCGATGGGTATGCCTTCGTAGAAAAACCAGCGGCACCAGCGTCTCAAAAAGTGTATTTCTGTGCTTTTCTATGAGAAGCTGACTTTTCACTCATTGACGCTTTTTAAATATTGTGTAGTTGAGCCCTTTCCAGACTTTAGTTCTTTTAAAGCTTTTTTTTTCAAAAATTGCATTTGAATAATTTAGCATTTTACACAATTTTTTCATTTTAATTTCTAATAATTGCATTTCGGTTTTTAAAAATAACGTGTTTGTGGCTTTTAATGGTTGAATGGTTTTGGGTTTTATGACTTAAGGACCATATTTGGTGAAACACGTCAGACAATATCAAGTAATTGTGAGAAGGATGGAGAGAAGAGGAGATTATTTGGACATTCTGGATTTTGTGTTTGAAACGTGTTTGCAATGGCACAGCCTGTTCTGCTTAGGTTGGTCGGTAGTTGAATTTACGTCGCACTGGAGCAACACAACGGGTTGGTTACTGGTGACAGTCCGGGATCAATCCAGAATGGAAAGAGCCGAAGACACCTCGTCATTTCAAACCGCGATCTGATGATAATGTTCTGTTTGAGTCCTTGCGACGCAAAATTCAGAATCCAATCTCAAAGACTTTGAAACAAACCAAATATCAATTGCAATACAACTAAAGGTTCAAATAAAGCAAGAGCACGGCAACAAATTAAAATAAAAGGTTACACTTCTTCAAATTAAAAATACAATCCAAAAGACTGAAACAAACCAAATATCAACAGCAATACAACTAAAGGTTCAAAGAATTCAAGAGCACGGTAAGAAATTAAAAATTACACTTCTTCAAATTCAAAAACCAATCCAAAAGACTTTGAAACAAACCAAATATCAATTGCATTACAACTAAAGGTTCAAATAAAGCAAGAACTCGGCAATAAATTAAAACTAAAGGTTATACTTCCTCCAGAAGGTCGCATAATTTTCACTGTCAAGCCGAAAGATCTAATCAATGACGACAACCCAATGTTCTACACGCTATTTTTTTCATAATCGTATTCATAAATGATCCAGCCAAGAAAATGTGCCTCGCCCAAAGGCCCCACACGCATCAGAGAGCTCCGGTTTTTTTTATCCACTTCTTGCTCAATTCTTACCGGGACCAACGCCCGGAATAGATTGTTTAATGTGTAGTGTCTATAACGGATCAGTGAAGTGAGACTCTGATCATTGAACTTTCCCGAAAATGAATCATTCACAAGAAATAAACTCGAGTAAAGTAATATCCTATAGGCCCAGTTTCTGACCATTCGTTGGTGTGGGTGAGAGGCATTTTCTGCCAAGCTAAATGTTTGGCAGTAGAGTTCCTGCATTTTCTGCCAAGCTAAATGTGCGGCGGTAGAGTTTCTGCACCGATACGGTGTTTCTTGTACATATTCTGAACGGGAAGACAGTTGGCTTGTTTTTCAAATGCGGTTTTTGCGCGTTGCCGATAAAAATTCCGTATTGATAAAGGATAGTTGAGTGTTCAACGCCAGTTTGATTAAACGGGCAAGGCGGAGGTAAACAACATTGTAAAGTAACTCCGATATCCATGACATAAGACTGATTTAATTTTTAAATTCAGTTGTAAAACCAATATCTAAAGGGAACGAAACTTTTGCGTCATGTAATTTAGAAGTAATTTGAGATTTAAAAAAAAAAACAGTAGTGAAAAGTAGTCGTTCATAAAATGGGTCATAAGTGTAGGTGGTCAAATTAAATACTCGGTGCTTTCATAAAGCTAGAAAAGCTTTAATTCACCCCATCTGTACTTTTAAATCCTGTAATAGATTTATTGTTACAATTTTTTCCCCGAGTGACTTCACATTTTCAGGGAACTTTCCCCTTAGCCCACTGGTTTGGGGTTCAATCGGGCAAAGGCCAAAAATGGCCAAGCTGCGACAAATATCAAGAAAATGGGCACACACAAGAAAAATTTTGTCGACACAGAAGACAGAAAGTGGAGGGATTGAACCTTCGCAGTCTAAATTTGCATGTTGTTAGAGCAGTGGGTAAACCCACTAATCTACGGCGAGCCCTGCCCCTACAAGAGGGCCTGCCTATTAAAGATAGGCCAAAATTCCTAAATATATTTAAAACAGGTATAGACTCCCGGTTCAAAAATTTGAACGCAGATTTGTATACCGTTTTCTCTCTCTTGACAATTAAGACTTAAAACAATTTTATGTAATTTTTAAATAAAATAGCTACTTACGCGTAGTTGCGTCAACAAAAAAATCAGCGACGCGTTCCACCAAAGAAAACAAACACTGAACAATGAAATTTAGTTTACAAAAACGAGACAAGACGTTACACTACAACACATCGCGACACAAAGACTAAATGGTTGAATTTCCCACCGTGGAAATCGATGAATGGAAAGAGGAAGACAGCCTTGGAAGACATCCCCTCGACGCCCCCATTAAGGTTACCGGATCTGTAAAGATAGTTCCCATAGTAGCCCTGAGCTCCGCCCACCAGACGACCACCGGTCAAAGAAGGTTTCACTTTCCAAGAAATAGAAGATCCCTACCGTGCTGATGAAATCTGGAGCCATCTTGGGGAAAGATCAAGTTCCTGCGACCCTTTTGTGCTTCCAAGGGGTTTGGAATAATTGTTAACACCAATAGCTGAAGGCCACGAGCTTCAGAAGCACTCCTCCTGACGTAACATTCAATCAGTTCAGCAATCCTATCGGGTATATGTGAATGAGAGGAGAGTTGAATGATACGGCCCCACCCACACTTGACGAAAAAAGGGAAATAACACCCTAGGCGTCCAACCATAAGAACTAACGATAAGCTAGATCCTGGTGGAATAAGCGAGTTCCCCGAACTGAAATGGTCTGGGCAGACAGAATCAGGCGCGCTTCCGTTTGACTCATTCCATCCGAGATTTCAAAATCGGAATTTTCCGACGCGTTTTGAAAGTATAAATTACTCTGCTCGTGGTCCAAGCTTGAATCTGTTGAGTAATTTTTTGTGATCACTCTCTCCCAAGTTCAAGAAACAAGTAATTGTTTGTTTTGAACAAGTCAACCTTTTACTACAACACTTGACTTTCGTCATTCGCCCATCTGGCTTTTACTCTACTGCTAAAATAGGCTCAATTTCCCCCCAAACGAAGAAAAATTTCCAACTTCGCCAGTTTTTTAAGGGTGCCTTCAGCTGTCGTGTGTTACATTTTTCTAGCTCCAATCATCATATTACACGGAGATATTTAGAGAGGTATGGTCAGCAGGGGAAATTTTTTAGGAATAATATTTAGATTCGAGGTATCATTTCAAATTAAGTTTTCTATAAAATAAATGTGTATCTTCTCATCTGACTTAACAGAATGGTTAGTACGAATTTAAACAAGGCTAATTTATTTTTATACACTTGATCAAAATTAACTATTCAGTTATTATCAAACTTGTATATGAAAGTAGAATCGGTATTGGCTACGTTAATTTATCTACAGTTAGGAATTATATTAAAATTATTTATTGAACAGCAATAGGCTAGTTGCGATCAATAATTGATTTATTGGGAATAATATTTGGTTAATAAAAGTTATGTTGGTACTATAATTCTGATATTTTATCCACATTAAAACAGATTACTTGCTTTTACGTTTTATATAGTACATAAATTTTGTTTCGAGTTAAGAACATCAGCATAGCTCTGATCTCAAAAGGTTAGATTCGGCAATGACATTGCATGATCTTCGTGATCCATTTTTGAAAGCAGCTTACGATTAGTACGGTGAATTTTCAACACCAGATATTTCCACACACCAAAATAAACGGTAAAAAAATGTTTTATTTCGAATATCACATGTTTTTGAGTAGAAAAGCGCTTTTTCGTTGAAGTTTGAATGAAGGCGTAGTCAGAAAAGACCTAAAAGCAGAAAAATTAAACACTAATTGCGAAGCACTGTTCAAGACAAAACCTGAAAATGTGATTGTCACAAGCTGAATATAATTTTAAAATACTTGACACGAATGAAAGAGTTTCAGATTGATTTGAGATCGATAGCTAGTGTAATTCAACAAATAACAGTTGAATCATCTGCTTGAATAATCAAACTTCCTTGCTTGCATCAGCAGCTGGTATCGATGAAACACGTTCGCACACACACACACACACACAAAACGCACCAATCACAAGAACAAATAACATCCCCAGAACTCCTTTTAACTTACGACTTGCAGTTTGCACTTATTAAGGCCCTTAGAAATGATTCCAACCGTTGAACATTCAAATTGAAATTTATTTGTCACAAAATCATTGTTTGGTGCATCTCTAGAATTGGTTGTTCTTTTTATGGCGCAAGGTTCAGATCTGGCCTGTTCGATGCACCTGACTCCTTATCGTAAACAAAAATGGCTTTAATAATGCAATGAAGTTTTAATTACCAAAGAGTTGAACTCCATATTCGGTGCGGGCCGCGGTAGCCCGGTTGGAAGAGTAACGGATTAGTAACCGGAGGGTTGCGAGTTCGAATTCAACCAAAGACCGTCGTGTACAAAGATGTCTGTTGCACGTTAAACCAGCTGTGCCTGTGAAAGTGGAAAGTGGGGTGCCAGCTCAGATGTCACCTCGTCATCTGACCGTGGTTCAAAATTGCGTGGTGTTGTTCTCGGATCTTTCTTTTCGGAATTGATACCGGACCGCCGCCAATAGCCCATTGCGTTACTCCAGTGCGACGTTAATTAAAATACCTACCATATTCGGTGCAATGTGGCAATAAAAAAAAAGATATTATAAAAGAAAGAAAAGAAACATTACGCTCATGGGTGCAATAATAACAGAAATAATAATAATAATTTAAAAAAAAAAAATTTGAAGTCGTGTCTCAATGGAGAAAGCAACATTCTTCCCAGTAATATCTACAGACTGTTAAAATCGACATGGATCGCCAGATGGTACAAGTGTTTTACAGACATGCAATGAATTTTCATAGTGAAAACTTTAAACACATTTTGTCTCAAAATGTGTTTATAAAATATTTGCAATGTTTTTAACTTACATAGAATAAAGTACTTCCCTGGATTTTTTTAAGTAACGTTTTTTGAGAGTAAAATATTCTAATTTAACAATACACACACATACACCAACACCTAAAAAACTTTTAAAACACCCTAAAGATCTTTCTAAATTGTTTTCCATATCAGTTTACGTTTCTCGTAAGACGCGCTGATTGTGAAAAGAATTACATGCTTAATTCTTGACTCGCGTAAAATCATTTTAGTATTCAAGCAGACTTAGAAGAAACGGATGAAAGCTTGTGTATTTTTGGTGAATGGATGTGTTAATTTGGACTTACCGGATAGGGGCGGGGTGTTTTATGTACCCACCCTATGTCACACAATCCAAGGTCAAAAAGAGATAAGACGGGTAGAAGTTTCAGGTTTCTAAGAAAATTGACAGAGGGAAAGGATGTCTAAATGGTTTCACCCACTGTGTGACAAGATCATCATATTGCAGTCGTGTTTCAGTAAATATGCAGATGATTGGAAACTTGGAGAACCTTCTGGATTCGGATAGCCTTTTTACTCGCAGATGTATACTGTTTGGGGGGCCTAGGTTGGTTCAGCATGAAAGGGAGGGGTTTTATATCAATTTAGAGTTCTTTGAGAAGACACAGTTGATGCCTGGAAGACAGCAGGTTCCCAAGCCTTGCATAGGGCATAGGTTGGTTGTATTTTATAGTGCAAGTGCCATGTTTGGTCATGTTGAGCCGTCATTGGGTATAGATGTCATTAATTTCATTTGGACGACATCATCAAGGGACTTACCCAAAAACCGAATCAAGTAGACTTCCATAATTACTGAGTTCGCTTTAGAGATGACAGTAGTTCTAACTTTAAAAAATAATGAATACTTTAAAATTATTTTTTTTAATCACAAACTATTTTTTATAAAATTTAAAATTTAATGAAGGAAAGCACAATTGTGTTTTGAGAACTTGTAAAGGATAGGCTTAACACCACAAAAACGACACCTCATTCCGCATACGCTTCCAGATGTTATTTTCTAAATACAGTAGAATTCCAACTAACCGAACTCCAGTTATCCGGCTCGCTTTGAGAAAAAATGAAATAGGCAAAATTCGCATTTTAAAAGTTTCGTATCGGTGAATGATAAAAAGGAAGTGTCAGTTCAAGACATATATCATAGTGAAAATTCCTGGATGTTCCAGAGTGCAGTACAGAGGACGTAGGCGAGTGGCTGGTGTGATTCTTCGGACCCTGGATTCCAAATTCTCAGTGACGATGAACTCATTCAAAGTGAGAGAAGAACTCATTGATGACACGGGAGATGACGATGACATTGCTACTCAACCAGACGCGTGACCGTCAGCTAGTAAGGCTTTCGAGTGCCTTGACACAGCGGCTAAAATGGATGGATCGACAGCCTGAGTACGACCATCTTCAGCTACGCGCCTCAAGCGCAAATAAAACGAATTTTGCTTTTGTATGTATTGTAGTTTGATGACTAGGAAAACATTTTTGTTTACATTTTGTACTTACCTACTGTATTAAAATGTATCATTGCATGCGCTTGAGGCGAGACTTGGCTGCACGAAAACGAGTCAAGACTGACAACTGACTCTGACCGATATGTTCAAGCAATGTTGCATTTTACTACAGTATGCAAGTACAAAATGTAAACAAAATTGTTTTCCTAGTCAAATTACATTACATACTAAAGCAAAATTCGGTTTTTTTAAACTAAGAAATAACCTTTTCATCGTGAATTACCCAATTATCCGAATGGGGTCTGGTCCCAATTGATCCGGATAATTGGAGTTCTGTACTTAAGACTTGAAAACAGAATGCTTAAAAAGCCGACAAAACCATGAAGTAAATGGTAAGGAAAAACTCGATCAGTGGATTGTCCATTGTCCACAGCAGGAGTGGAAAACTTCTGAGGAATATTTTGGGTGTCTTTTTTAACCCTCCGGGTGGTTGTCCCGACAAGGTATTTAGTCTTTAGCAAAAACTGATCAAATCTGGATGAGATATCTCGTCGGAACCACTTGGAGGGTTAAATCTTGGGGGTATCTTTTCAAAGGATTAAAAATTCCATTTTTACTTGAAGGTCGTTCACCGAATCTATCCAGTTGATTGCGTGGATAATTTCTATCAGCCTTTCATTTAAACTCTAGCTGTAATATGCAGCCAAACAAATTTTAGCGGCAGCAAAAAGGGTAAGGGGATATACGAGGCTATCACGGCAAGAGTAATCCACAAACATACTCAATGAGGTAATTGGTAATTTTTTAGTTAACGTCGTACTAGAGCAACACAACGGGCTATTGACGACGGTCCGGGATCAGTCCCATAAGGGAAAGATCCGAGGACAACACCTCGTAAATTTAAACCACGGTCAGATGACGAAGCAACACTTGAGCTGGCACCCCACTCTCCAAACTTCCACGCCAACCCAACGTGAGGACTTTCGGCCACGACAGATTTAAGGTGCACCAGCCGCCTCTACACCATACGTTTACAAACATCCATGCCCGGGCCCGGATTCGAACCAGGAACCTTCCGATCTAGAGGCTAACACCTTAACCACTATACCGGTTGGTCGGCATATACTCAATGAGGATAAATGCTATTTTCTTCGCACCCTTTTTTATACACTTTTATTTATCGACAGTATGATTTGAGATTCTAAACATTTGTTTTTCTATAAACAATAAGTTATTCTGTAATTTTGGAATACTTGAACCTGCACATTTCAAAAAACAATACAAGACCTTAATAAAAGGTAATAACATTTTTGAGGGTTTTGGGTTAGGCCACTTTTGCTCTGATAGCTTCATATACAAAAGGATGGGAAGATTTTATTTATTTTCACTTTTTTTCTGGATTTGCGGTGGTACAGTTGGTAGTCGCGGATCGGCAACCGGAGGGTCGTGAGTTCGAGACTTGATCCAACCAAAGACCTTCGTGTACGTGGAGGGATGGTGCAAGTTCAATCTGCAGTGGCCTCAAATATCCTCACGTTGGCGGGGTGTGGAAATTTGGAGAGTGCTGCCAGTTCAGGTGTCGAGCGCGCCACCTGACCGTGGTTCAAAATTAGGTGTTGTCCTCGGATCCTTCCCTTCTGGATTCGGACCGACGCCAAATAGCACGTTATGCTACTTGAACGCGATTTAGACTCACCAACCCGATTAATTATCAACCGAATTTAAAATATACAACTTAGCGAAGTTGAATATTCAGTGAAGAGACGGAAGCCTGAGTTTCGCGTGCCAGTAAAGCAAATGGCGTGCCACGATTGGCACGCGTGCGAAGAGTTCCCTACCTCCTGGTTCAAGCTCAGAGAATGTACACAATTGGTAAGCGAAAATCAAACTTCAAAGAAAACCGAATGGACACACATTTTGATGATGACACTTCATACTCAAAAAAATCAAAAAATTATTATTCTTTCACAGGTGACAAGATCGGACAAATGACAAAGAGGAACGCAATTATACATTCAACATAAAAAAGCAAAAGATTGCGTTCTGTTGACCCCTCCCTTGCATGGTCCAGGTAAAGTATAATGAAGGGAGAATTAACGAGTTCTGTTATTTTCCAAGCTCCGTGTACACTTCGCGGATGAAGAAAACGGAAAAGTTCCCCCATCGATTCAAAATCGCGATGGCTGAGCATTAAAAATTTAGAAACCCCTACACGTGTAAGCGAATCGCTTTCTCCTTACCGTTCCTTGCATCACACTTCATGAATGATTTATCATCTTCCCCTTTGGCTCACGCACCGACGAACAATCAAGTTTAGTGGCTCACGAATAGGATTTTTTTTTGTGTGTTCATTCTTCGTCCTCCATTTATTTTTAGAAAAGTGACGCAGCGTATAAAAATAATCCCGATCGTGAGTGGGACAGGAATCGGGGAGATTGAAATGGAAATGAAAATGAAACGGTTCATAATTTTAGCGAGATTTTTTAAAAACCAAAAAAACGGAACGGTAGGTATTTCTAATCAACGTCGCACTGGATCAACACAACGGGCGATTGACGACTTTACGAGATCAACCTCAGAAGGGAAAGATGCACGCAATTTTCAACCCGGTCAGATGAGGTCACGACTGAGCCGGCACCCAAAAAGGAACACAAATGTTGCATATCAAAATCAAACTTTGATCCTATGAGACCATAGATAGTTTCATCGGTAATGGTAATTTTAGTTGACGTCGTACTAGAGCAACACAACGGGCTATTGACGACGGTCCGGAATCAGTCCCTTAAGGGAAAGATTCGAGGACAACGCCTCGTAATATTGAACCACGGTCAAATGACGAAGCAACACCTGAGCTGGCACTCCACTCTCCAAACTTCCACGCCAACCCAACGTGAGGACTTTCGGCCACGACAGATTTAAGGTGCACCAGCCGCCTCTACACTATACGTTTACAAACATTCATGCCCGGACCCGAACCAGGAACCTTCCGATCTAGAGGATAACACCTTAACCACTATACCGATTGGTCGATAGTTTCATCGGATAGTTGGATAATTTAATTTGTTTTGACAAATTTTAAATACCCTTAGTGTTACGAGTAGGGCAACTTTTTTGTTGCAGTAAAAATGGAAAAAGTTGCATTTATGGAAATAAAGTTGCATTTATTTTTGATACACTAAATTCTAAAATAAATAATTCGTAAAAATGAAAAAATTCAAAATATATTGACAATTTTAGTCGTGTACAACAATATTATAATATATTCTTAAATACAGAAGAACGTTGAATGGCCGATCCTTGGCCAGTAATTTCTATAACATTGAAAAGATGCGCCAGCCGCGGTCATATAATGTGCTGTAGTCGGATAGCAGAAGCGCAAAATCCTTACGCTCGACATTTAGAGATTTTTGAACGTCATCTACAAGGCGAACAACATATTGATGATCGACACTCGCCTAGCAAACTTTGCAGCCGATTACGCATGTTTCCTCTGGATTATCAAGAGTGCCAACCAATGTGTTAAAAGTACTTCTTGACATTTATTTCACTCTTGTCTTAGGACGAACATCTTCTTACCATGAACGTGTTTGATCCGCAATACTACGCAAGATCAGACGCACGTGATTGAAGGGTTGGTTCAGAGGGCAAAAAATGAAATAGTAATTTCATATGAATGAATTTTAAGTTAAATTTTAAAAAGTTGCACTTGTGGTTGCATTTATGCAAAAAGTTGCGTTTATGCAGAAAGTTGCATTTATGTTGCGGTTATAACTCACTTACAATTCACCCCATGTAGGATTAATTTTGGTTTTAGTACTTTACATACAGCGTAGAACGTTTAAAAAAAAGTTGCATTTGTTGCAAAAAGTTGCCCTAGTTATGAGTGGTTCCCAACTCCTGCGACATTAGAGTTGGTCAGTGCAGATCCTCTAACACCTTATTTTCAAGTCGCAAACTGCTGCAGTACGATTTTGGGTCACCAGCCTCAAAGGTCTGACCCAATTGGTTGGGTTGGATGATGGTGCATGAGCCATGCTGCGCCAAACACATGACAGACGACGTCAAAGAATGAGCCACAACGCCTCCCCTTAGACCTAATAGCTGCAGTCGATGCCGAAGACAGCGACCCAATTTAGATCCACCCTTGATGGAATGTGATGTTCTCTGCAGACCCTGTCAAAATCAAAACAAGATAGATAACTCGGAGAGGCCTGAAGAAAGTTTCACTTTTGTCACGATTGGGGCTTTCCGGCTCTAGATTGATTTGTCGGTTTATCTGCTTCAAGGACCATATTTGACCAAGCTGAGCCAAACAAAAAAAGAACGTAAATTTATGGCTGTAAACAAAATAGTGATCAATTCGTTCGCTTAGTTTGTCGCGTTCCATTTTTTCTCTATTCTGTTAAATCAGCGCATAAAATTGAAGTTTATCGGATAACATTTCTCACTACGTAATAAATTTGCTGGAGAAACAGATGACCTTTTGTAAAATTGGTAGTAAAAATTTAACACTTTAAACTAATAAAGATGAAAAAATCAATGGACGTTTCGGTAGGCCAAAACGTCCACCGGACAAGTTGACAAATTTTTCACAACTTGTTAATCATCTGCGGTCGTTTTCCGAAATTTCACATTTTTGCAACAAATTGCCCAGCAGTACTTTCACCTCGAGTTCTTTATACAAGTTGAGGGTTTTATGACTCAAGGACCTCTTATTTGACTATTCTGCGCCAAACGCAATACAGACAACGTCAGGAAATAGACACACGCACACAAGAAAAGTTTCATTGACACAGAGGAGAGAAATACGGCCAGGGAGAAATCGAACCTGTGCCGCCTACAACCCAAACATCCATAGCAGCGGTTCGGAATCAGAGGTCAACACTTGTACAAGTGACCCGAGGCAAAAAAAAGACTTCCCTTGAGCAGCCACTGACAATGCCACTGACCGCCGGTTATAAATCCCGAACTATCTATTGGGGTGATCTCCTTCCAATCCAAATGATCTTTAAGGGGTGCATGACGACCCCTTGGAATTCCATTGCCCTCCAGGGATACTGAAGGGACGTGAAAGAGGGTGAAGATTTGCAGAACTCAAACTGAGCAGGTGTTTTTGTTGTTGTTGTTTTTTGGAGGGATCATGATTGAAGGATGTTTTTGAGTGTTCCCTTTAACAGCGCCCTCATTGGGATACAAATCTCCGATTAATTCCGAAAATAACGTTAACTTCCATGTTTCAAAATAACTATCCAGTTTAATTGTACTCAGTCCGCAACGTCATTATTTTTGGCACGCCACTCGGCCCACTATTTTACACGAGTAGAGCAATAACTAAGCGTGTAGGTGCAACATCCCCTGCGACAATGCGCTATAGATATGCACACCACAAATAAAGACCACGCTCGTAGTAAAAGAAAATTCACGCTAGAGTGGCGGAATCTCAAAATCATTTCTGTGACTAATTCCCTTGTCGTGACACAAGAATAGCATTTCAAACGGAAAAAAAAGAGGGGAAACAACAAAAATACCCTCTTATGATCCACCCACACCTGAAATGAACCCTCGAAATAGCAGAGCGCATCTGGCGCGCTTTTTGCCCGCAGACTGTTTCAGGTCCTGCAGCATGTGCACCTGAGCATCCCATTTCCCTTTAAAGGTGAGGTCAAAGAACCGTTAAATTGTCATGGGAAGGGGGGCATTGTGCCAGACAGCACTTTTTATAGTGTTGCTCATCAAGCCATACACCCCTTTTAACAGCGGGGATCCTCACTTTTCATTTCCGTCGCATGAGTCAATAATATGCTTATAACGAGCTGAAATGTCGAAGAGATGAGCATATTTTTTTAAGTGGCGTCCTGCTTATTTGGATAGGTAGGTATTTTAATTAACGTCGCACTAGAACATCACAACGGGCTAGTGGCACCGCACAGTTTTGAGCCACGGTCAGATGACGAGGTCAAAACTGAGCAGGCAACCGACTCTCCAAACGTCCACACAACGCCAACGTCAGGACTTTTGCGGCCACGATAGATTGAACGTGCACCAGCCTCTGACGGTCTTTGGTTGAACCTGGTTTCGAACTCGCAACCCACCGGTTCCTAATCCGTTACTCTTCCAACCGGGCTCACTGCTTCTTTGAGATTAATAAAGTTAACACTTTGGCGACTACGGCTATAGATGTGACAATCGCGATTCTAACTCTGGGCGCGATTCTTATAACTTTTCAGGGTACAGAGCTGGTGTAACCACCGCAGTCTAAATTCTGTCTTGGCGCGATTCTTACAACTTTCAAGGTACAACTGATGTATTGGCCTATGTCTAAATTCTTTCTAGGCGCGATGATGGTACAACTGTTGTATCGGTTGTAATCTAAAGGTTAAAGGTAATATTGCTGTAACGGCCGTAGTCTAAATTCTTTCTAGGCGATCATGGTACAACTGCTGTTCCGGCTACTACAGTCTAAAGGTTAAACAAACTGACAATGAACAGTGGAGATGGCTCCACGGTTACGTTGGCTTTTGACATGAATTGCGTGTTTAAAATCAGACCAGTTCCAGGTTGCCAGTACGGTTGGTTGGTTAGATCACTCGGGTACTTCGAGATCTCGATGCCCGTACACAACTAAAGATGCGCCCATGAGAACAAGTAGGTGGCCAGTACGGAAAGTTGAGGTTGAGAAAAAGGGGGCATCGTGTCCGATTTTATAATTTGTATACTATCAACGCGCGAATCAACCCCACCTAGCGTCATTCTATAGCAGGGGGAACAAAGACTTTTTATCGACCTTGAGTTAGCGCGCTGCGATAAGCATGAGGTGGCGGTAGACGGGGGGGAACTTTCAGAGGCGCAAATTTCAATTGGTAATTTTTTTGTCAACGTCGTACTAGAGCAACACAACGGGCGGTTGACGACGGTCCGGGATCAGTCCCTTAAGGGAAAGATCCAAGGACAAAACCTCGTAATTTTGAACCACGGTCAGATGACGAAACAACACTTGAGCTGGCACCCCACTCTCCAAACTTCCACATCAACCCAACGTGAGGACTATCGACCACGACAGATTTAAGGTGCGCCAGCCGCCTCTACACCATACACTTACAAACATCTATGCCCGGACCCGGATTCGAACCAGGAACCTTCCTATCTAGAGGCTAACACCTTAACCACTATACCAGTTTTTTGGTCGGTACGCAAATTTCAAATTAGTTGGTCTCAAACGTAAGCGTATGTCTACATGTGTCGTTTTCAGACATTCGTAGTGACATCCAAAAGTGTTGGATGTGAAACTTTGAAATAGAGTTGAAAATTACTTCAGTTTCCACAATTTTTGAGCAAAAATTAAGTTTGTAATAGAAATTGAAAATTTCAACAAGAAATCTTATTTTTAAAATTTAAAACTAAATATTGTCTTAATAAGATTTTTATGATAATCTAGCAAACATATTCTGAAGTTTCACCCTGATGGTTGCCACGGCTTGGCGCTAAAACTTCCGAAAACGAAAAATTTCCCACAAAATAAAAATCTAAAAAACGTTTTAACGTCGCCAAAATTTTGAAGATGGGAGCTTTAGAGAAGAGTTTGCTCTAAAACATACTCCTAGTCCCCCAACGTTGAACAACATCAAAAAGTCGTCTTTTAGTCACATGGTGGAAGATGTTTGCATTCGCATATCGTATGGCAGGTAGCCTTGCCATACGATATGCGAATGCAAACTCAGTTTCTTTACAGAAAGCATGATAATACGCATGCGTATTCCAGCCTATTTAGCGTTGCAGTACTGAATGATGTTGGACCAGTGTATAGCTATCGCGCGAAATTTGGCAAACAACGTTACCCGTGTGAGGAGCCCGAAAATTTTTTTTACAAACCGAGTTGCGTTTCTCATATTGCCTAATCTATCCTTTACCTGAAATACAGGGGGTTTCAAATCTTCCGAAACATTAACGGGACATAAGGGACACAAAATTATACCGTACTAGGGGGCACGCCCCCTGCTCGCTAACGCTCGCCAACCCCCAGAGGATTCCTTCGCAATCCTCATTGGTTCGCTGCGCGAACCTATGCTCGCTTCGCTCGCAATGAAGACATGTGTCCTAGCAGAAGGAATTGTTAACAAAATATGATATTCCAAAAAAATATTTTTCAAATCTAAATTTTATGCTGTTTTTCAGAAAAGATATTTACAGTACCTCTGGAATCATAATTCAAATGGAAACTTTGAGCAAATTTTGACTCGAAATGTGAGCGTTGATATGGAAATTGAAAACCCAGCATGTTGGTCTTGTGTACATTTACCCAGTACTCGAGCCACCCACGCTTTTTCATTGAGTTTGTTGTCGAAAGTTGTAAGGCAAGCGTCTTCTTGAACTATAATAGTTTGCCCCGAAACGGACTTTTTTTTTAAATGACCCTGAAAAGATCCTCCGTTTTCTTTGATTTCTCTTATTTACTGCAACAGCTCGACTAAAATTCATTTTTTTTTTCAATAAAATTTCATCCGATAACGCTATAAATTCAATTGAAGCGCGAGGCTTTGGGATAAACATAGAATCGTACAATGTTGCCAAAACGCGAAAACAAATAACGTCTTTTTTGCGTGCCACGTAAGAGAATTATATATATAGATTCACATAGGATTACTTTTGGTACATCAAGGGTATAAAGTAAGAAGTACCCTTGGCGAGGGTCCGGTATCAAGAGAAATATTTTGAAACACGGAAAGATGACGAGGTCAACATCTGAGTTACCACTCCTCTCCAAGCTTTCACGCCACGCAAATTTGAGGCCACGACGGATTTTACACATACACGTACACGACGGTCATTGGTTGATCGAGTTTCAAACACCCAACCCACCGGATGCAAATTCCTGAGGGACTCCACCAACTGGACAATCACGGCCCCTATGACACAAAAGAAAGAAACACACAGGGCAGTTACTGAAATTGAATCTACCCCGCCTACAGGTAAACTCACTATAAAGAGTAAACACAGAGTACATATGGTTTAATTTAATAACTATTTACATGTTCCAGAACCGAGCACTAACATACGTATATCAAATCGACATGATACAGAAGATTTATCGAAAAAGACAAGATGGAAACAGCATTCGTTCTATCCAACTCTTAATATTTACAAGATGTTCAGGAAAAAAATTTCTCAAGCAGTAAATATATTACTATCTATTCACTCAGTCATTCAAAACATTCGAAACATAAAGAAGATTTATCGAAAAAGACAAGATGGAAACAGCATTCGTTCTATCCAACTCTTAATATTTACAAGATGTTCAGGAAAAAAATTTCTCAAGCAGTAAATATATTACTATCGATTCACTCAGTCATTCAAAACATAAAGAAGATTTGTCGAAAAAGACAAGATGGAAACAGCATTCGTTCTATCCAACTCTTAATATTTACAAGATGTTCAGGAAAAAAAATTCCTCAAGCAGTAAATATATTACTATCGATTCACTCAGTCATTCAAAACATTCGACGAACGATTTATATTTAGTTTTGTGGGGCCCTCAGAAGTTAAAAGGACAGCTGTCCGTATAGTATTTGTCAGTAACACATTCTGTCCCTCTAAAGATTAAACTGACAGCACACGATAGTTCGAAAATAGATAAGGAAAACAATTGACGATGAAGGGAGAATTTACGAATCTACATCGAACTGGAACATCGAAAACCACCTGCTGGATCGAAACCAAAACCAGCCAACTTGGCTAGTTTCCTTTCACGTTTTAGCGACTGGAGACAGGGACACATGAAAAGTTGCGCATTACTTATTTTGAAAGAAATAAAATAAATCATAAGATAGTGGTTCAATAGTTTTGTCACCTTTAGCATTTGATCCTTCATTATTATAAAGCTTACCCTATGCTGCATAATATATTTGGCACTATTTCAATTTCAGTGAGATGGTAAGTTCAAAACAAAACTTCCCCGATGCCCAACCTAGAATGATTGTTTCCTTCTAGATCGTTTGGATTTCTAAATGGTTGGGCTTAATGGTAAAAGGACCATATTAAGCCAAGTTGCGCCAAACACAAGGCAAACAACGTCAAGTAATGGCCATACAAGGAAGTTCTACTGACACAGAAAAGCATGCAACTGGCAGGTTGCTAACGCAGCAGGCAATCCACTGGCACATGAATTAAGATTAAAGGCAAAGCTCCGCAGAAGAAACTTGGAAAATCAACATTTCATGACGGTTGGCAAGGTAATGTTTTCGCTCTAGAGTAATTTTTTCTACACGAAGGCTAATTATACCTTTCCAAACTAGGAACACACAACATAATCGACATGTTGCTGCGGCTGCCGACAAATAAATAACATTGCTATACTGCAGTATTTAAACAAGAGAAATCTAAATATTTTGATCATTATACATAGCTTTATTAAGGTAATTTTAATGCATGTAACCAAAAAAAGCACAATTTTCTCAAATATTTTAAGCGATGCACTCTCATCGGTACAACACAGACTTAAATTGCCCCGATAAATTCCAAAGAAAAAAAATCTATTTTGTACACATTTGAAAGCAAAAAGAATTGTGTTGTTGACATTGCGAACTTGGCCGACCATATTTCCTTGAAACAAAAACAGGACGGGTGTCATGTAATCTTCTGTATTCATGAAAAAGTAGGGAAACAAAAATAATTTTGTTGCATAAACTTAGAGCTTACCATCATTCTTCAGTGAAAGAACCCAGAGCCAAACCAAAATGTAGGAAGGCGTTGATGGGGCCAGACTTCACTACTACATTTGCAGCATTAATATTTCTCCGATAAAATAATATTCTGCAAGCATAATTTGGGTCGTTCAATATCTTATAATAACAAGTCGCACATTCCATGACAAGATTTTGTCTCACGACTACCATAGTCTTCATCGCCACAACAATTTACGATTATAGAGGACGGATAAATTACAATTAACCAAGTTTTTCACAACTTTTATTTCAAAAGGGGCAAAACCGAGTTTTATTGGGACGACAGGAAAAAAAAAGAGAAAAAAACCCGGCACATTTAGTCAATCTAGAACCTTATCACATTTTTAAATTCGAGCCAGAAAGTTCAACGTACCTCTAATTTTCTTTTTTCTGGTCTGAATGGTATTTCCAATAGCACACTGAGTATCTTTTAATGATCGGAGGAGAAAGCAGCTTAAGAAGTAGCGCAAGGCGCCGACAGATTTCAAATTCCGTCATTCACTGTCATCGTTTCCGAGCACGGAGTTAGCTTGGCGAAGTTCCTCACTTCAATGAAGCCGAAAAACCGCCAAGAATAGTCAGCGTTACATGCAGCAAGTTAAGCGGAGTAGTAAAGTGTTGTTTTGAACTAGTAAATTCCTGCAACCTGTGTGCGAGGTGTTTGTTTTGAAAGTGCTTCCCGTTTTCCACACGAGTTACTAGAAAAAGGAAATTTTCCCTACAAATTAATCCCTTCCCTAGACAAAATAGCTTCACACCATTGAACCTGGGAGCGTCACGAGATTCTCTGGTTTTGTACTGCTTTTCTCCCACAAGACTAGATAGCCACACCTATTGCTTGAAAGAATCCCCGGAAAGATTGTGTTGGTCAAGATAGTTAAAATTAAGTCATGCAGGGAAGACTGAAGGTTGCAGAAAGGGAAAAATGCGTGTGAACAACACTGGCTTAACATATCGCACCCCGGCAAGAAAAGTGACACAACTCAAAATTGCAGAATTTGAGAAACATCAACTTAACGGATACTATAAAACACATATTGAAATTGAAAAAGCTTCTCTTTTAAATCTTAGATAGGGTAAGGCGGGGTAATTGTAAACAAAATTTGTATGCTCACTTTCAATCCCTGTTTTCGAACTCTTAATAAAATAATTAAACATTGTACACCCTACTAAACTAACTTGTCACTATTCTACTTTGTTATTTAATAAGTACGAAGATTCCAGAAAAGAAATTTAACACTGTACTCGGTTGTTTACAATAACCCCACGTGTTTACAATTACCCCTGAAAGTAGGGGTAATTGTAAACAACGATTTTCCTTGTGATAATGAATATTGAACAAGTGACAGCATGATCAGTAGTCATGGTAGTAGAAGTAACTCTATTGGTATTTTTACCCTTCTAATACCACGTTTACAATAACCCCATTTTGATATTTACATTTACCAGATACTCCCACTTCTTACCCCCAGCAAAACATAATGACACTTGAAAGTTGCAATTGATCATGAGGTGAACTTCCAGGAATATATGAGAATAAATAATTCAAACATTTTCTGAACAAAGAATGTAATTAGTGTAAAAAACAAAAAATTACAAATTAAAAAAAAAATTTAAGTGAAAAATACAAACTTGCGTACAAAAACAAAACATTTCTTACACATTAACAGTGCTCTCAAATTGGAAAATTTCTTCATGGCTTTCTTTGCTACAGGTTGGAGTAGGTAAAATTGCTTTGACATGGTCTTTGGTAACACAGAATTAGTCTTTTTCAACCACAGCGAATTTAGTCTACACATTATCGATGAATTTGAGTCCGGTGATCTCAAACTCCTCTTCTGAAACGACATCAACCCTTCATACATACGAATTATGGGTTTTCTTTCTATAATGTTTGGAGAACTTCAAACTCTTCACCGTCAATGTTAGTCAATTCTTTCAACAGTTCCTTATCCTTGCTGTCCTCCAGTTCTGGTTTCCTTTCCATTTGCTTCTTTCTTGGTTTCTTGCCTACTCCTGGTTCTTTCACTTTCTTTTCACTCGGCTTCATTTGTACTTTTTCTCTTCTACCTCCTTCAAGCATGACAGTACTTGGTCAGTCTTCTTGCTCCCCAAGAACACAAAAAATGCAATAAAACGCAATTCAAACGTACTAAATACGATTAAATACAAAATTACACAGATAAACACATTGGTTTTCCATCCAAATTGTACGAAACTATTGGCAAAGTTATGTTTACAATTACCCCGTCCCTTGAAAAATATGGGGTAATTGTAAACATTCAACTGTAGGTGCATTAAAGTTCCCAGAAGGAAAGACAATGCTTTTCTGTTCGATAGAAGCATAACTGACCGTAGAAAACAATTGGAACAACATACCTTTCAATATATTATGGAGAGCAGCAGAAAATGCAGCACATATCTTTAAAACCCAAACGTTTCAACCACAAATTTAACTAAACAGATTCTTATCAGCTGTGGCTCAAAGAAATACGGGATCACCATATTATATCCTCAGGGTTGACAGCTTTCACGTTTCACAACTTTTTAGTTTCTCGGAATCCTACGTGGACGCTTGTATAGTTTGTTTACAATTACCCAGCCTGACCCTATTTATTTATGGTGGTACCTTCTATTATACTCTATAGAATAGTAATATAACACGCTGGGGCACCTCAAACAAATTTGTCAATGACATAACATCAAAATTTTTATTTTTTGACCTGTGTTACTTTATTTGCCGGGGTGCGATATGTCAATAACGGTCAATTTTATATGGTTTATATCCGCTATTGTCATTCAAGCATAGACAAATAACATCGATTTCTGTTCCTTGTGCGGATATTGGTAATTTAACTATCGTCGTTTTAAATAACGTACTAGTGCAACACAACGGGCTATTGACGACGGTCCGGGAACACCATGTAATTTTGAACCACAGTTAAATGACAAGGAAACACCTGAGCTGTAACCCTACTCTCCAAACTTCCACACCAACCCAACGTGATGACTTTAGGCCACGACAGATTTCAGGTGCACCAGCCGCCTCTACACCATACGCTTACAACGATCCATGCCCGGACCCGGATTCTAACCAGGAATCTTCCTCTCTAGAGGTCAACACCTTAACCTCAGGACCGGTTGGTCGGCGTACCTTGGGCGGAAGTAAAACATACAGAGAGAGATCTTTGGTCGCACTAAGAGCATATTTTTCATTTAATAGCAAAATGTAACCACAATTTATTCCATATTTTTCAAAAAGATAATCATGATTCAAAGAATACTTTTCATTACCATGAGTTGTGAGTAAACACATGGTGCGTGGATCGAACCCGTACTCTGGTGAGTGAGTGGCATACGTGTAGGTTACGTTTCTAGAACCCTTTGAACCTCGACCAAAATTTGGTATCTATTTCTGGCCGCGCCTATACAAATGAGAAAAATCATAACATAGGATTAGGAACCACAACGTGTGCTGGTGTAAGGAGTGCATCAAGTTAACATGAAAAAGTCAGAGCATGAGATTATATGAATTACATGAATTTCCTCACTTTTACTATCACACATCGCCTTCCGATGAATTTCGTTGGAAGGTCGATGCTGCCACGTTTATACAATGAAGGGAGGAAGTATTCATGAGAGTGATTTTCAATGTGAACAAACAAACCAGATAATCAGCGAAGATTCTACATCTGCTGGCCAAATGCTCCCGTATGATAGGTATCGGAGTTGTTTTAAAAATAATTTATCGCCGTTTTTGGCAACGTTTTGTATTTAATCTAATTTGCGTTGGCCAATCAACTATCACATCAATTCTGAATTAATTCTTTGGAATTTTTACTGTCGGTGTGCTGAAATCGTATTCGAAAAACAAGCCCAGTGACGTAACGTATGGAATACGTACAGAAGACACGTACTGCCCCAGAAACACAACCACAATATTCAACCTTTAGACTATGAACTTGATCGTGCAAAGAAATAATTTAGACTGCGGCCAGTACAGCAGTTGTACCTTGAAAGTTATAAGAATCGCGCCAGAAGAATTTAGACTACGACCAGTATAGCAGTGTACTTTGAATACTATAAGAATCGCGCCACAAAAGACTTTAGACTACGGCTAGTGCAGCAGTTTTACCTTGAATGTGATAAAAATCGCGCCAAGGAAGAATTTAGACTACGGCAAGTACAGCAGTTGTACCTTGAAAGTTATAAGAATCGCGACAGTTATATCTATAGCCTTAAGTCATTGCCGAAACTAGGCAGGTGCAACAGGTGCACCCTCACGGGGCCCACTTGTAGGGGGGGGGGGCAAAATGTTGTTCACAAGAAATTATATTTTAAAATTTTTTTCGCCTTTCTACTGCTGCACGGTTTGACAATTAGATTTTGCCTTAGACCCTAGATGTCTCTGTTCACCTACATGAACATTCGAATGAATGACAGAACTGACTTGCCGCCCAAGCGGTATAGTGGATAAAGCACTATGCTCCCACGCTTTGGGTTCGTGGTTCGATTCCCGACTAGGGCTGCCCTAGGGCTGGTTGTATGTGATGTCCGAGGAAGAAGTCAGAATCCCGCCCAAGTGGTTCCTCACTAAAAAGTGGATAGCTGCACCCCCTATGTCTTTACCAGTGATCAATTTGAGTGTTTGTAAAATAAAACCTATATTCTTCTTCTGCGTCTGTCCTACTTCAGATCACTGGACCTGATCTCGTGTTTCACAGTTCAGGAGACACACGTCAACAACAACAGCAGAACTGACTTCAACACGACTATGTTAACTTGCCTAACTTAGGTTAGGTTACAGTGTGAATACAGCAACGTAATCACTATACTTGTGTTTTCGCATTTTTGTGTTTGTGAAACAGGTAAGAATGCAAATAATAATATTAAAATTACTTGACTGCAATATTTCGAGGATTTCATTAACACACACGTGACGAAACGTGCTTGGATAACCCTATCAATTTTGTTACGCTGAGTATTTGTTATTCCTGAAGGTAATTTTGGTACTTTTATATTTGTTTCGTGAAGTGATTTGCAATGTTAAGTTTATATGTACTTGTAGACTATTTCGTTTAGCACTGTTTAATGTACCATTTGAGTCTTATCGTAAAATTTTTTAATAATGAATTTTATATGCAACGAATGTTTAGGTTATTATTTTCTGTAAAATGTTTAGTTGAAAAAAACATGGGAATATGGGATACGAGGGCATCCAAGTAAATGATATTTCGTCACGTGCTTGTATTAGCTCTATAAATAATAGTTAGCATACAGTTTACAGTATCTTAAAACAGTTTTATACTTGTTTTTTCAAAATGTTAAAAATAATATTTTGTCTAGCTCTAGTTTAAAAATGTCTACGCAACTGTCGGGTGCACAAAAGAGAAATATAAGAAAACGAAAATTAGAAGAATGCAAGTCAATGTCGCAACAATTTGTTAAATGGCAAGAACAGAAACACCAGAGAACGGAGGAAGAACGGAAGAGGTCAAATCTACTTCTGCTTCACAAGCTGATGATATCACATTTGACATTTACCCCTTCAATGAACGACAATTCTCAGAGAAGCAAAAACAAGGAGCCATTGCAAGAAGGAAAATCTACTGTTTCACAAGATATTTTACTACAGTTGCCCAATAATAATTTAAAAGAAGTTACTGTCTCACATATCGATAATGACTTACAAAATATGTGATCTACTGTTCCGGAAGAAATACTGCTAAATTGCAACGATCCCCATTCCTGGCCTGCTATATTACAGACAAATAATATATTCGCTTGTCACACATGGTCCAGATCAAGGCAACATTAACTTTAACACGTTGAAAGCACACGATTCAGGGCAAAAATTTACGAAGGATTAGTTTTATGTTAAACATATTAATGGAGAAACTGTTAGAAGAAAATTTATTTTATATTCCATTAATCAAAATGAAGTATTTTGCTTTCCTTGCATGCTTTTCGGACACAAATCGCATAATCTTTTAGACTCACAAAGAGGATTTCATGTTTGGAAGCATCTTCATCAGGTTATTCCCCAACACGAAAATTCTCCGGAGTACCGAAATTCGTATTTGAAATGGAGAGTGGTGGAAAATAATCTAAAATCAAATAATGAAATGAAGCATTATGTAGATAATTCAATAAACAAGGCAAGGGAAGTAAGTGCACGCATTTTAGAAAATAATAATTTAGCAATACTTGTACCTTGTGCGGCTCATAATCTAAGTGTGTGTGTGTGTGTGTGTGTGTGTGTGTGTGTGTGTGTGTGTGTGTGTGTGTGTGTGTGTGTGTGTGTGTGTGTGTGTGTGTGTGTGTGTGTGTGTGTGTGTGTGTGTGTGTGTGTGTGTGTGTGTGTGTGTGTGTGTGTGTGTGTGTGTGTGTGTGTGTGTGTGTGTGTGTGTGTGTGTGTGTGTGTGTGTGTGTGTGTGTGTGTGTGTGTGTGAAACAAATAAAGAATTACAAGATTTGTCAATAGAGTGTGGAACAAAATTAATTGCTGGATTACGTAGAACATTACAAGAGCTTCGAGATACAAGTTTTGAATAAAATTTCAAGGAAGTACAAAACTTGACTGAAGAAATAGGTATAGAGAAGGGATTTCTTAATAAACGAAAGAGAAAAGTTAAGATAATGGAAATAGATGAAACACCAGATGAAGGAAGTAACTTGACACCCGAAGAATTATTTAAAATACAAATTTATAGTGTTCCTGACACTATTGTCTCAAATAGATAGACGTTATCAAGAAATTAAAACTATCTGTAACGATTTGTGCTTTCTCTATGGCTCGTCTTTACAATCATGAATGTTGCTGATTTAAAAAAATCGGCTGCAGATTTCGCTGTTATATATAAATATAGCAAAGATTTTAAAAAGTAAGAATTCACACATGAAATTGAAAGTTTTAAGCTTGAAGTAACGACTCTTACACAAAATATAGAAACTGCATCTCCGTATAATATTCTACAGGCTCTTCATGATCTATATATATAATTCTCTTACGTGGCACGCAAAAAAGACGTTATTTGTTTTCGCGTTTTGGCAACATTGTACGATTCTTTGTTTATCCCAAAGCCTTGCGCTTCAATTGAATTTATAGCGTTATCGGATGAAATTTTATTGAAAAAAAAAATGAATTTTAGTCGAGCTGTTGCAGTAAATAATAGAAATCAAAGAAAACGAAGGATCTTTTCAGGGTCATTTTAAAAAAAAGGTCCGTTTCGGGGCAAACTATTATAGTTCAACAAGACGCTTGCATTACAACTTTCGACAAACTCAATGAAAAAGCGTGGGTGGCTCGAGTGCTGGGTAAATGTACACACAACCAACATGCTGGGTTTTCAATTTCCAAATCAACGCTCACATTTCGAGTCAAAATTTGCTCAAAGTTTCCATTTGAATTCTGATTCCAGAGGTACTGTAAATATCTTTTCTGAAAAACAGCATAAAATTTAGATTTCAAAAATATTTTTTTGGAATATCATATTTTGTTAACAATTCCTTCTGCTAGGACACATGTCTTCATTGATGCGAGCGAAGCGAGCATAGGTTCGCGCAGCGAAACAATGAGGATTGCGAAGCAATCCTCTGGGGGTTGGCGAGCGTTAGCGAGCAGGGGGCGGGCCCCCTAGTTAAGGTTTATTTTAGCAATGTGGCTCTTCGAATATTTCTAACTCTTCCAGTTTCTATTGCGTCGGGTGAGAAAAGTTTTGACAAGTTAAAATTAACAACAAATTATTTAAATAAACTATCGGACAAGAAAGATTATCCAATCTTTGTATAATTTCAATAGAATACAATATCGTTAAAAATATTAATTGTGATGATTGAAATAGATTTGCTGAAATGAAAGCCAAAAAAGTGCAATTAAAATAAATCTTATTAAAATTCCATCGTAATGTATTTGTTGTATTATTTTCCCAAACCTATTTAATTTAAGGGGCCTGAATGCAAATTTCTGCTAGTTACGGCACTGGCCGTAGTCAAAAGGTTTAACGTGACAGAAAATCCCTATCAAAGGACATCATAATGGCCATAGCAATTTATTACCCTAAGATCTATCATGATGAGCTTTACATGAGCAAGTATCTGTGAACGCGCAAGTTTTAAAATTTCTAAAACAATACAAAAGAAATGTTTCAAAAGGTGACCTTTTCTAAAAAGAATTTCGAAATAACATACTTTTAAAGATCCATTTGGTGTGACCAATTTATGCATGGACTTCAAACGAACCCAGTTTCTTTTGCCGATATAATTAATAGATAAACAAATTGTTTTGTAAACAGATGGGCCCTGAAATATTCTTCTAGCTTTTCTATAGTTGACTATTAATTCGAATTAATAGCTCGTATTACTTGGAATTTATGAGCAGGAAAATGTCAGTGGAAAAAATAAATCAAAACGAATTTGAATCCCACCCACAACGAGACGAGGACGGAGAAAGGTCACGTCTTTTTAATTTCTTTCTGAACAATCAAATCTTTCTCTAACAAACCTGAGCGATAAAAATTGACTTGACGGGAGCAGAATCTATTCACAGCAATCGACATTCGACAGGTGTACTCGATTAAAATAAATCGAATGCAGCAGACGAAACTTGTCAGTCAAAAAAGAGAAGAAATGAAATAACTTCAGCAACATCTGGTTCCGCATCAGACCTGATACTACACACTGGCTGATTTGCATAAAAACGCCCCAAAGTAAAGGGAATCCTACATTGAAAAATCACTTGAATTGCAGTTTCGGCTTACTTTTCTTTTTTTCCATGCAGCATGAGACGATGAGTCATGCTACTTGAATCATGAGTGTGCAGGCTTGAGAAAAACACAAGTAATGCGATCCGATGACTTAGTCAGCAGTAAAATAAGAGGCCCAGCAGTAAATCAGCAACAAAAATGGGAACAAAAAAGAGCAGGAAGTTCCGAAACGATATGGGATGGAAGTATATAACAGAGGAAAACATCAATTCGCGGTAGTTATGTAATTATTTTCTAAATTTTTCTATTTGATGCAATTCTCGTGCTGTATTTTTTAAGTAATTCTACGCGCAAAAATTGACATCAATGCTGAATTGTCAATTTTGACACGATATTCCTATCAAATTCGTCTTTGCAGCTTAATGGTTCGAGGGCTGGTCAACAGTTTCCGATCATGATTGCTACTCGAATGTAAATGGCAAAAGCGATTAAAATACGTGTAACCGTTTAAAATCGTATTGGTTTTTTGTATTCGATAAGATCTAAAGAATTGAAATTTCGAATAAATTGTGTTGCATGCATGAAAATACATTGGATCGATTCTTAATTGCTAACTTTTGAGGATAAAAGTGTAGCTGTGAAGCTTTATTGGATTCCTGTGGCAATTTCTTTAATCCGTGGAACATCCCACCACATTGTCGATTCGGACTAACTTTATTAAAAACGATAGATGGCGCTCTTAAACGATATTTTCCGTTGATGCCTTTAATGTCTCAATTATGCTCTCCAAGTATAGCAAACGAAATCTCGTTCTCTTCAGCAATACTGCTGAAACAAATTCTACGACAAGTAGCAGTTATAATGTACTCACTATTTGCACTCCACCGCCATCTTTAGGAAATAAATGTCACGTGTACCAATGATTTACGCTGATGGCATATGGCCACAACTAATTTCTTTCTATCACGGAACCAAGAGGTAAAGGAAAATTAGGTACAAGAACAATCTCTGGACACGTAATACGACCTTTAATCCTGAAAATTCCTGATTGTAATGCTCGTCAAGAACGAGAGGCATTTCTATCAAGCTAAATGGCGGTAGCAGTAGTGTACCTGTGGTGATGCGTTTCATGTATGGTTTCTGAAAGTGACGTTAACTGGCTTGTTTTTTGAAGATTTCAGCACTTAACCAATTAAAATTCAAACGAATAAAATTCCCAATCGAACTGTAGACGATTGGTCAACACAAAATTATTGGCAAAATTTGGAGGGTAGAAATGCAATCGTCTCGGACAGTCTGGTTTGTTTGCACTGAAAATCCCTCTCACAGGAAAACATTTTAGTTGTTTACATAAATCCAAAAAATGAAGATAGTATGAAAGTTGTTATCCACTTTTTTGATGAAAGACGAGAAATCCAAGCACCCTACACCTCTCAAAAACAAACTGCTATACAACCAACGGTCTACCTGTATTCTTGTCCATTAGTAGCCGAAAGCACGTTTTCGCTTCAACCATCACATCTTTTAGATACGAAGGGCTTTTTCTCTTTTTCCCCTACGCTGCAGACCTTTTTCCCTAAACAGGGCTTCATCAAAAATAGACGCGAGCGGTGAGTCATCGCGAGAGAAAAAGAAGGTCGTTCGTTCGATGTTCACGTGAATACCGGCCAACGATATTAGACAGATTTCGTGCTCATTTCGAGCGCAAGTCAATAATAGACTGGCGATATTTTGAGCCGGAGGAAAATATTTTATTCTCGCAGCGCTCGCTCCCAAGAAAGATTTTCAGAGTACCCCTCAAATATGTTCGCTTCTTTTGGTAAAATTTATAGGATTGCATAAAATACTTTTTGTGTGTGATGCACATATTCCGGAATAAAAACACCTTGGTGCACAAAGTACAAATGTTCAAAATTGGAACTTATTTAAAAAATAAAGCTTTCAAAATTTAGGTCTGAAGATGGCAAAAAACTTTTCAATGCACTTTGACGGAATAAAAACATCTTTGTTCATAAAACACACGCATCTCAAATTAGAACTCATACTCTGAAGCTAAAGCTTCAATGAAATCCTCTGATGATAGCAAAAACTTTTGAATGCACGTGACGGAATAAAATCATCTTGGTGCACAAAATACAAACATCTTAAACTGGAACTCACACTTAAGAGATAAAGTTTCTAAATGAAGCTCTGAAGACAGCAAAAACATTTCACACAATGCACATATGACGGAATGAAAACAACTTTTGGTGCACAAATTACAAAGTTAAAAAATTGAAACTCACACTAAAAAGATAAAGCTTCAAAGAAAACCTGAAGATAGCAAAACGTTTTCACTTCTAAAACTGCACATATGACGGAATTAAAACAGCTTGGTGCACGAAATACAATGAGAAAACTGACACGCGATAACATTTATTCTTAAAATTTCAACGAAATAAAACAGGCGTAAAATATTGGGTTCGCTTTTATTAACAAGGAAGAACAATCAAATACCATTTTTTAGAAATGCAAGTCATCCAAAATTTGGATCCATGAAAGAGGAACATTATCATTCAAGGTTATAAATTCTGGACCCAGGAAAAGTTTCGCACAACGTTCCAGTATCAGCAAATCAGATAAAGAACGTAACTTCGTCCACACATTTCTTTTACTAACGTCACGTTTTCATGAATAGATGAAAGTTCGTTTTACTTCAACTTACAAAGAAATGGAAACGAGAAAAAACAGATGTGACTTGTATGCGTATTGCTGTTAATGATGTCCGTATCCGAGTGTTACGAATTTTAAAGCTTTTAAGTTCGACATGATTCCAAATATGAGAAAAAGCATTCCTTGATGATCAGCAGGCAAAAAAGTCTATATATTCAAAAATGAAAGTATTTTGTACAGCATATGACAGATACAGGGATTGGATGGGTTTTATGGCGCAATGGCCATATTTGGACAAATTGGGCCAAACACAAAACAGAAGTCGAACAATAGACACATACGAGGTTTGGTTTGGATTTTGTGGTACAAGGTACGTTACCGGACAAGCTGCGCCGAACGCAAGATTAAATATACCAAATAAAAACGGATAAAAAAAGACAGAAAAAGTAATAAAATAGTAGTCTAAAAGTTACATTTTCAAATATTAATAACTAGAGGATCCGCCCCATGCTCGCCAACCCCCGGGAATAGCATATCAACGACGTGAATCAAAACACGCTATAATCCAAAAACTTGGCCAGGTTCCAAAGGCCTGCCAAGTTGCCCTGTAAGACGAAAACTGCTTGTGACGTCAGCGGTCAAAATCACAAATTCCTCGCCTTTCTTGAACGATGCTTCATTCCGGAGGAAAGGAAGAAAGATGAAAAAACTAATAAATTAATTTTAAACTGTTCTAGATTAAATTTTAAATTCGAACGGGACACAAAAATTGAAAAAATTTCGGACTACCTGTGTGCCAAATTTCATTATTGTAAGTGCCATAGATTCGTCAGGACAGTACAGAGACACAAACACTTCCTTTTATAACAGTAGAGAAAAGGCTCAGTTAAAAACATTTAAGTCGAAAAACATAAATATATAATTCTGTGTTTTCAACACAAAAAATGGTAGATAAACCTTAAAAAAGGATGAGAAATTAAGCATTTTTTAAAAATATGACTGATAACTATAAACATTCGAAAGATAAAAATGACAACTATACACACTTTAAAAATTCAAAACATCGTAAAAAAGGTAAGAGTGGGGAGAATTACTCAGCAAGACAGACAAACTGGGCCAGGAAGAGACACACACAGGGAAAGTTTTCCTAACACAGAAGAGAAATACACCTGGGTAAGTTATATGAAAATTATGCGATAGTCGTCTGAAAATTAGCAATAAAAAGTTTGTACAGAAGCAATCTTCACAATCTCGCTTTTTACAAATGCTTAAGATGTTTAAAATTAATTTTGTAGCTAACCTGATTAGGTTAGCTAATCAGGTTATATATTACTACTAGCTCTTTTTAGGTAGACCGCGCCGGATTGTCCATAACGTGCCAACAGGCCATCTTTCAAGATGTCGATGACATCCGTTCCCTAAGAGCCAAATGCTCAAGGGGCATTTTGAATTAATTTTGTAATTGATTGGATGAAATTCCAGAGCAAAACCGCGAAGAAATATTATCAACGTTTTGATTACCTATTTATGCTACAAACTGTTTAGGTAGGTCGTGTCACATTGCCTATAACGTGCCAACAGGCCATCTTTCGTTTCAGGATGCCGACAAGATTCGTTCCCAAGCGGCATAACACGCCTCGCAAAGACATGGAACACTTACCGTGTTTTGAACTTGACCAGAATGAGCTGTTGAGTCAAGTGGATTAGTCACCGAAGGTGTTTTTCTTTTCTTCGTGTGTTTAGTTTTTCTTTAGAGTGAAAGGCTTATTTTGTTCTGCGTTAGTCAGGCAGGCAGGGACTGAGTTGAGCACTCGGGTTGTTCAACCTGGAATCCCATCTTCTCCTGCTGACTCCGTTACTTGCTCAGGGTTGAATCACGGGAAAAGGGGGTCTCGGATCTTGGCAACGAGACAGTTCGTTTCTGGGAACTTGCTTGCATAAGGAGAAATTACTCTGCGGGAGGAAAATCTCAAAGCTTCTCTCCCGATATGTTTTGTAAATATACTGCGTCGTTACCTTCATTTTAAAACGGGCTGTGGAGGGAAAATATGGTTTGACTCAAGAACACGGAACCACAGCGAGGTTTTCCATCACTAATTGGCGACAATTTTCGAATACGGCAACTCGTCGAAAGCCTATAAAATTCAGCAAAAAGTCAGCAGTATAATTTAACAATACGACATACTCCCGGAAAGGAGGATGAAAGTGCAGATGCCATATCGAGACTAGAGATAGCATAACACGGAGTTATGAGTATATAATTGACCTGTGCTCAAGAACAATTCTGCACACTTAATAATATGGTCTAGTGTAATTGGATACTAGTGAATTTAAGTGATATATTGTATGTGATGTAAATATGTTTGATATTATATGTCTTGCATCTTATGAAATAGGAAAGGTTCTTCACGCTTAAGGAGGGAGGAATGTAAAGATCTCCCGACAGGTGATTACGAACACATAAGTTATACAAACAGTTATTCTTGTGTTCTGGTTGCTAATGTTCTAGTAGTCGAACATCGATGTATGACAGTGCCTGTGTTCTGATACGATCAAGAACATGAAATCTTGGGTACTGTATTGGATAAGAACACAAATAAGGTTATATTTGTTGTATACTTGAGAGGACTGAGACGTGCTTTTGCACCGGACGATGCGGCGTGTATATCTGAAACTTTATGTTATATTTAAATAAATTCTAATGTCCAATTTAAGTATGTAGTGTCCCTCAATTCTTGGCCACTATTACACACATTGTCTATCAAATAAGACATCGCTCAATCACTCTGACAGTGTTCTCGAGTATTACCAAAAATACACGTCTCCAAACACTAATTCCCCATCAAAACATCGGAAGTCTCAGAAAACCGAATTTGCAGCAAAAGTTATAAAATATATCTTCAACCTCCAAGAAAATGAATTCGGAGGATTTTTGCGACTTGCAAAGTAACACGCATCTATTGGGAAAGAAAAATGCCTAAAAAGTTCATTTAATTAATAGAGTCAAATTGGGCTTTAACCTTTTGACTACGGCTTTAGATATAACTGGAGCAATTCCTTCTGGGCGCGTTTCTTATAACTTTTAAGGTACAACTGTTGTACTGGCCGTAGTCTAAATGTTAAGAAAAGTAACTGCTCTATACTACCGCTATATGTTTGGTAGCAGTTTTAACCTTTTGACTACGGCTTTAGATATAACTGGAGCAATACCTTCTGGGCGCGTTTCTTATAACTTTTAAGGTACAACTGTTGTACTGGCCGTAGTCTAAATGTTAAGAAAAGTAACTGCTCTCTACTACCGCTATATGTTTGGTAGCAGTTTTAACCTTTTGACTACGGCTTTAGATATAACTGGAGCAATACCTTCTGGGCGCGTTTCTTATAACTTTTAAGGTACAGCTGCTGTACTGGCCGTAGTCTAAATGTTAAGAAAAGTAACTGCTCTCTACTACCGCTATATGTTTGACAGCAGTTTGAATTCGACAACCGATATTTTAACATAAAATAGTGCCAAATATATGTAAAAATGAGCACTTAAATTTTTGAGTGTTAGACATATATTTGCAGGTTTTTCTTGAAAATTAGATATTTTTTTAGAAATTAAACGGTTTTTTCAACAATCTTAGCAACCTCTGATTCCAATGTTTTTATTTTATGATTCACCAGGCTTGGCGTCAAAACTTTGACGTCACTTAAAACATTTTCCCCCGAAAGAAAAAATCCGGAAGACCGCAAAACCAAGTATTTTTCCGGATTAATTCCGCAAAATCCAGTAAAGTTGGCAGATATGAAAAAATGGTGTTTATCACTCTGATCTTACAACAAAATATGTTCTTTCTAGCTCAAAAACTAACCAATGTTCTGAAAAATTTGAATAGGTTAAGGTGAGCAACACATATAAATAGCAACTCAAGGTCAGAGAAGCAGGTGACTCTTGCTGCCAGTGTTTTGTTCCGAATTGATCATGCAGAAATTTCTTTTAGCCTAACTGGTAGCAACAGGGTGCCAATACTGACCACGTGAGACGCATCCTCTCACTTCCGTATAACGAACTTGTTATAACCCGGTAAGCATGCTAAACAGGCGATACTAGTTTCACAGAATAACGTTTCATGACAACGTGACGTTGATACATTTCTCAAGTTTCAGTTATCACTGTCTTGTAATTTTTTCGTCCTTTTCCAAGTATCAAGTTCTCTACATTTTCCGTTCGTTGTAATAAACGTTTTAAAAAAGTCGATACAAATTTGAGGCGAAAACTATACATTTAAACATCAAATGAAAGACTAGTTACCCGATCAGATACCAAAGAATGCTAACCAGTAACCAATTGATCATCGTCCCATTGAAAGGAAGTGGGGTCTTCGTAATTTTACATCCATAGGTGACTGGAAAACTTGGGGAGAAAATATAAAACGCTGGTAATTTTTGGAGATTGTAATTTTTAATTAACGTCGTACTAGAGCAACACAACGGGTTATTGACGACGGGCCCAGATCAATCCCTTAAGGGAAAGATCCGAGGACAATACTTCGTAATTTTGAACCACGGTCAGATGACGAAGCAACACCTGAGCTGGCACCCCACTCTCCAAACTTCCACACCAACCCAACGTGAGGACTTTCGACCACGACAGATTAAAGGTGTACCAGCTGCCTCAACACCATACCCTTACAAACATCAATGCTCGGACCCGGATTCGAACAAGAAACCTTCCGATCTAGAGGCTAATACCTTAACCACTATACCGGTTGGTCGGCATGGAAATGCAAGGGTACAGCGAAAGGGAGGATAGATCACTAGGGTACAAGGGGATTGTGATGCCCGTTTTTGCTTGAAATAAATCCCAAAGTGGATCCTAGATTGAAAAATGTGCACATTAAATTTGGTTCAATTCGGCGCACTAGTTGTTTCTAAACAGCTGTAACACCGTTAAATTGCAACCAACAGCCTGTTCTTCATGTATATAATCAGGTGTTCATTCATTTTTCTTTCCGTTTTTCAATCCACTCAACCTTTTTGAACAGATCCTAGGGATTGGGATACCCGTGTTTACTCACTTGAAGGGATTCCTGGATAGGAAAATGTGCACATTAAATTTATCTGAATTCGGCCCTATAGTTATTTCTACACACACCTGCAACCCCAGTTTCATTGCAACCCCAGTTTCATTGCAACCTCAGTTTCATTGCAACCCCCGCAGCCAACTGTTCTCCAATCTCACGTTTCAAAAAACATTCATTTTTCGCTCCCGATTGCAATCCACTCAACCCGTCCGAAACTGCAGCAAGGACAAAACCTGCAATTCCGAAGGCCCGAAAAACCCCCCGCTCATCCACCGAAAAGGTCGCCCAAAACAGTCCAAACGAGGCGCGCTCGCGACTCCGCCCCCACCCCGAGCGATATCATCAAAAGCGAGCCAAGGACAGGCAGCCATCCGAACGGAACTTGGACTCTCCCGTCCAAAACAATGGCGATATCGAAAAGTCATTATTTCCGCGAGCGGGCGATGAGTCACCTGGGTACGGGGAGAATCCAGCCAGTGGTTGCGCAACCGGCGGACGGATCGAATCTGCGCGTCCAGATGTACACACAGCGGGCCGCGTGGGAACGCTTCCCACTGAGCAAACCGAGGGTGACAAGGGAGAAAACAAGAGCACAAACAAAAGCGAATGCGTTATGTGCCGCAGAATGAGTCACGGGGGGAAGTGTTCCGTGTCAACAAGTTGATGTGAAAGCATTTCGACTTCGCTCTCTACAACCACTCGGATGAATGCAATTAAAATGGTTTGGGTTACAGGTGGTTATCGTCCGATGAGGTGGCATGCGTCGCATGGTTTTGAACAAGAATATTCGTTAAATTAGGGGACTGTCTCAATGCGTTTCCGCTAGAGCAGGGATTCCAAACCGGTGGTACGCGTACCACTGGTGGTAGGCGGCAACGTTTCAGGTGGTACGCAAGGACGATACGAGCGACCCAAATATTCTGCGAAGTTTGTTCGATTTTTTAGTATGTACAACCTTGTTATAGGAAAAATGGGATCATATGAAATCAATTTTGTGACTAAAGTTCTTATTACATTGTAATAAATGACGCTGATATTTTAATAAGACAAACAACAAGTTTCGCACTAAAAATTGATTTTTGATTACGTTAATCTTTGTTTGCACTAATTGTTTAAACCTGTGAGTAAAAAATAAAACTGTAATTTTCAATAATCGTTTTATTTTTTCCTTTATTAAAACATCATTAATATGAAATACAAGTGCATTAATCATAAAATATGAAGCTTTCTTAGTATTTTAATTAAAATAAAACAGGCCATTGGACACTTTTCTGACATTAGATATATGTTTCTAAACAAATATAGGACTGGTGGTACGCCAAAAATATCTAAAAAATTTCAAGTGATACGCAGTTACTAAAAGGTAGGAACCCCTGCACTAGAGAAGGATGAAATCGAATACTTCAACATTCGAATACTTTCAAGTATCAAATGAGTGTTCTCAGTACATTTAAGTATTCATCCTAAGTATTCGATTACCTTGGATGAATACTTTGGTAAAAATATACCTTGGATGAATAAACACCACACATCTGCAGTCAAAATGAAAACCAGAATTCATCTTATGCGATCTGTCGCGCAAAATTTTTTGATGGATTTAGGTGGACGATTGAATTTAGAAAACTTCCTAACCTAGTAAAAAAAACTACGAAGAGTTTTCTAAATATCTACAACCTATTTCTAAAAAACGCATCCATTAAAAACCGCATGTACAGCAAGTCTGAAACTGCATACAGCAACCGGTTTGCCGCAAGAATGGCACAGGTGTGCCTTAGGGTTGGTGAAAGGGTTTAAATTGCGTGAGATTTATTTCATTCCAACGGTTTAGTTTTGAACTTAGACAAGTGTGTGACTAATAATTTCAAATACCCGTATAAATAACTAGGAGTATTAATTTTTGTTATGCAACTGTGAAAAAAGATTTTCAGGGCTCCTAACAGGTTTCAAGGTCTAAAAAGGTGACAAAAGTGACTAATTGAACCAAAAAAGTGACAAAAAGTGACTAATCAAGTAAAAAAAGGTGACAAAAGGTGACTAATCAAGCAAAAAAAGGGTTAAAAAGTGACTAATCGAGCAAAAAAAGGGTTAAAAAGTGACAAATAACAATAATGCTAAATATATTCAAGTATAAAGATAGAAAATAAAACGATCCTCCCCAGCCACCCCTATCTGTTCTTTTTCTTTCTTTGGCAGGATATTTTTATCATTTTAAAAATATTAACATGAAAGAATCGTAATTTATGATTTTTTAATTAGTTTATTTTTGACACAGCTTGAATTTCTTCCTTTTCTTTGAAAGATTATGTCTCATTTTTGTTGTTGAAATGTCTGAAATTAATTTTGTCCTTTTCTAAAAATTTCCAGAACTTTCTGCTAATACACCGAGGGCAATGTGAAGTATCCTTTTACAACTGAAACGGTACGTTTTTGAATCTACTCTTGCGGTGAAACACATTTTGAAATTGAAAAGGCGAAAATAAAAAAAAGGAGTTTTTAAGGAGTAGCACATAAAAATAAGGAGTTTTAAGACTGCTTAAAATCGAAAATCCATTTTAAGGAGTTCTTAAGGAACCTGCAAACTCTGTTTTTTCAGAGGAAATAGGAATTTTTTTTTAACTGCGCACCCTAAATTTTTCTTCTCCAAATAGAATTTAAGAATTTAAAACCCCTGAAAAGGTGACATAAAGTTACAAAAAGGTCACATGTGAGGAGCCCTGTTATTAGGTAAGAGGGGTCGGACATGCAGATGGCCCTGCTTCCCTTGAACTTCGCCGCTTGGTTTTACTAATATCCTTTTCCCGTAAGAAAATTTCCAGAACTTTCTGCTAATACACCGCGGGCAACGTGAATTATCCTTTTACAATTGAAACGGTACGTTTTTGAATTTATTCTTGCGGTGGAATGTAGCACGAATTTCAAAATTGAATCTGTGCAAACCCTGTTTTTTTTTTATTATTATTAATTTTTTTAACTGCGCACCAAAAATTTTTCTTCTCCAAATACAATTTAAGAACTTAAAACCCCTGAAAAGGTGACAAAATGTCAAAAAGGTGACAAAAAATAAAAAGGTGACAAAAGGTGACGTGTTAGGAGCCCTGGATTTTTAATAAGTCACTTCGGAAGCAAAAAATGTAGGTAATTATAATTTTTAAAAATCCGTCAAAATTATACCTATTCATTTCGTCATATCAACGAAAAGTATAATTTTGGCTTGCCGCAGAAGTTCAGTAATTAGCTGTGTGCCATGAATTGAAAATTGGTAGAGCAGTTTTATGAGTTTACGCAATGACACGAGAAATTACCAGTTTTCTTCATCTAAGCGTATTAAATTCGTAATGATAAAAAAAATTTACAAATAATTCTTAAATGGAGGAAACTGTATCATTGATGCTTCCGATGCAAAGTACAAAATGTCCAGATGTTAACCATAACCAGTGACGTCGGCACCACGACTGACGAAGAACCAGAAGGGCGGGCAATTAGCGAGTTCCTGAAGAGTACCATTGTAAACTTTAAGATAGGAAGAGGAAGCTCAGGAAACAGCATACAGGAAGTGGAAGGGGATGGGTTCCATCATGAGAAAAGCACACCATCAACGGGAAATCGCTCAAAATCCTAAGAAGATGAGTCACCAGGAAAGGATAAGAGAGGGGGAACTCTATGGTCTCCTTAACTAGCTGGTGGGTGGTTTGGGGATCCTGCAGCTACTAAACGGGGAGATTCGGAATTTGCGATAAACAGGGGGTGACTCATGTACCAGAAGTCGTCTTGGGCGTAAAAACGGATGCGAGAGAGACGATAGGGAGCTTGTAAGCTGAGATGGAAAGAAGATTTCTGGAAAAAGGGGGTCATCAATTGCTAAAGCCAGTCAAGATTCAGAGGTTATTCGTAGAAATAGGCAGAATCGAGAACTTTCCAAGTATTTGAATAAGTATTCGAATACATTTTCATGAAACGAGTTATCAATAGTGAGAATCAGTCGCGGTTTGGGTCTATTTTTAATTGGTTTTCGAATACTTAGGATGAATATTTTGGAGTTCGAATACCTTTTTTTTCTTCGAATATTCAACATCTCAATTTGTTCTCCTTTGCAAAGACGGCAACACATCTCTATCCTACGTGTGTTGACAACGATTATAGTAAAAAAAAAAAAAAATTATTCGAATAATTGCCCTTTTGGGGGCACATCTTTTGGTGTGTATGGGCTTCACAAACCCGATGTACACGACTGATCTATTCTTTTCCGAAGGGTTTACCAACTCTGGTAGAAATGTGGGTCGCGATCTTTCTATTTCTTCCCCCCATCCTCTTTTTTCACAAATACTTGACATTGTCCGTCTTCTGTTTGGAGCAGCTTGACCAAATATGGCTTGACCAAATAAAAATATGTGACCAAATATGGCCACAAAACCCCTAAACAACCCCGAATAATAGCAAAAACGGGGGGGGGAAAGGTCGGGGAATCAATTATTATTTTGGCTAGACAAATAGCGGAATAACGAATTCTGGCTAACGGAATTATCCACAGTTGAATTACAATATGCTCTGTAGGAAATAATTACTTGTCGATTAAAATTTAAAAACCGACTTTTTCAGATTTGAGATGGATTACAGACCGTGAACATAAAATAAAGCTCGTTCTCATATTTCGTTGATGTTCTCAAGCGTTTAAATTTTTTTAATCAAACATTTTAAAATTATGCTTTGCCTGTAGCGTTTAAAAAGCAAAACCAAAATAAGACCGCCGGAGTGCACTTGTTTGGGTTCAAGATCCCCGTAATTAAAGTTATTTAAAACCAAATATAATTGCCTAACTATAGGTGAAACAATTTTATTAGTGACTTCCTTAAATAAGACCTATTAGCAGCTTGACTTCCTTTTAATAGGAAGGATTTCGGAGGACACCATGTTCCTCTGAGGGAAACATAACGGCCATTTACGCACTCAAATTTAAGTACAGTTTATGCACAAAAATACTAGTATGAAACACAACTGTGGGCTTTGGTATATTTAGGATAGTATTCCTCAAATTGAAAAGTACTTGGGTAGGGAAAAATTTCAAGTTTATTCAGGATTTAAAAAGTTTTAATAAAATGCCTCATACACAAACAAATAAGTTATGATTAGATAGTTTTAGTGTTCAGTTTTCTACTTGACATACTTTTGGAACACAAAAACTAGGAGAATAGTGTGATGCTCTCTGGGCTGACTAGAAATGTGATTCGGTACATATAGTTTCGAAAAGGAACGATTTTGAATACCGATAGTTAAATCAAGTATCCATCCCTAGGCCATACAAAAAGATTGTTGGCCGGAAGGATGCATTTAAACCAGAGGAGAGATAAGGTTCTTAGAGTAGAGATCTTTCCCTCCTCTAAGATTTGAACCTCGATGGACTAAGGCAAGGAAAAGATTTCCAGAAACCTTGGGGAGGGGTCATTCGAGTTCTGTGAAAAGGAGTGAAAAGAATTTCGGGGGTTAAAGGGCAAGGAACGGACGAGGAGAATGAACGACGTAAGAGGAATCCTGAGAGCGTCATGTCCATGCGATTGATTTGGAATTCAGAACTGTAAGGTTTATAAAGAAACCATCATATAGTCCAGCTCCCACGAGAAGGCAGTCGATTGGTTTTGAACGAGTCTATTACTTAAATTAGGGGACTGATGATGACAGTTGTCTTTAGCGGAGATTCTGGTTGGATGGTAGTTGAATTTAGGTAGTTCTGGAGTAAGAAAAAGAGCTATTGGCGACGGTCCGGGATCAATCTCGACGGGAAAGATCGGAGGACGAGGTCTACACCAGCTTGGCAGTATACTCTCAAAAAGCTTTCACAGCACGCAAACGAGACAATATTGCGTAAATGACAGATTCGAGTTTGTAGTATATCGTTAGTAGCCGAAATTGATAGAATTGATCACGCGTTGGTAAGGGGAAACATCCACGGCGATTGTCATTTCTGCTTTTTTGTATATTGCAGTCATCTTCTGTCGAGCTTTCAAAAATCAACGCCTTCTCGTAGGAGCCGCACTACACTCAGAATTAAGTAATAAATGTTCTTAACAAGTGCACGCTGTCAGACAATGTCTTCTTTAGAAGTGCAGAGAAAAAAATAAAACACCACATAAATGCGATCGGAAGGATTCGATCTTCAATGAGATCAGTAACTTTTAAGGTAAGGTAATTTTAATTAACGTCGTATTAGAGCAACACAACGGGCTATTGACGACGGTCCGGGATCAATCTCCCAAGGGAAAGATCCAAGAACACCACCACGTAATTTTGAACCACGGTCAGATGACCAGGCAAAACCTAAGCTGACACCCCACTCTCCAAACTTCAACACCAACCCAACGTGATGACTTTCAGTCACGACAGATTTTAGGAGTACCAGCCGCCTCTGCACCATACGCTTACAAATATCCATACACTGACCCGGATTCGGGTAGAGGCTAACACCTTAACCACCAGACCGGTTGGTCGGCAGTAACTTTTTAGAGTTTTATGCCAAAAGAGATTAAGGAGTTAACAACAATTTTAAAATATCCAAACACCACACGGATGTTACCAAATTCTCCAAAATACGACCGCTATCCTCTGCTTCTAAATATATTCTAAAAATGAAATCGCAAGCCCTAGCCTTCCTCTAGCATTGTAAAAAATTTTCATGCAGCCTTTTTTCTTCTAAAAGTAATGAATATAAATCTTGAGGTAATTACTTTTTTCCAAAGAATGAAACAAGGAAGGGAAAAGTTTTTAAAATTTCATTATCAATCACTTTCGAAGACTGAATTAAAACGCGGCACGTTTTATTGATATTCTGAGTTTAGGTAAACGAAAACGCCGCTTTTATCTTATCAGTTGTTCAGTGATAGCCATAAGTTGGGAAATCCAGTACCTCCCGTGAATAATTCAGTGGTCGGTTAAACTGGATATTGCAGAGGGGACTGGCAATCCCGTGTTCATTGTCGAATGTCATTTCCAGATAAGCATCTGTCGCTAACAGTACAGTGCTCTTAGTAACTATCAGTGGTTTCTTTTCCTAAAAGTATTTCAGCACAATCGGCAATACTAGATGATAGAGGCGAAATTGAATAAAGAGGCGCTTGTTTTTTAAACGAAGACCAACGATAAGGCGTTGTTAGAACTAGAAAGACAAAACGAAACCTTCATAAGAACATTTTTATGACTCCCTACATTTTATCACAAAAATGTATTGTATAAATAAGGAAATTGTTTACATAGGGTAGTCCAGTTTTATTTTTAGTCCAGCTGAATGGTCGGTAAGCCACACATTCATCCAACATAAGTCATGTGACAAATTAAATGAAATACGCATGCATACCGATCTGAAAGCAGCTAAAACCTATCTTCAGGGGCATCAATTCTAGACCCAAACTCTGGTCCACAATATTTTATGATTGGGGCTTTTCTCAAACATGAGAAAAAATGCAACAAATTTAGACAATATAGGTTGCCAAATATGGGGGTGGCTCAACGACATGCATTAAGTGATGTGACCGACCTGGGGATACACCAGGGCCCGATTTAGAAAATTTGGTATAGTAGGCACAACACGCAGGAAGGGGGCCCCCATGTTATCCGTTCATCACAAAAACTAATTTTAAAACAATAATTGGTACTTACGTATTTGACTGTTGACCGTTTCAAAAATTGTTGAAAAAACATTCCAGAAAAAATGAAAAGTTATTTTTGTTTAAAATTTTTAGATACTTTTGAAACTTTGGGGCCCTTTAAATTATGGGGGCCCTAGGCCCGTGCCTCACGGGCCTAATGGTAAATCAGGGCCTGGGATACACACAGAAGAGATGCCAAATCCTAGATGCCTGAACCCTTCATCTCCCAATATTTTTAGGCTTTAAACCAGGTGGCCCCATAAATACGGCCTTTTGAATTAATCCAAATTTCACAGAACAAATCCTTTCATATTTATTAATATATTTTTTTGTTTCTTTTATGCTTTTATTTTATTTTTTTAAATGAGTATTAAAAGTACTAAAGAAGAAAATAAGTTTCAACGAAAAATTTCCCCAGATTACCGGCGTAATTAGAACATTAGTAAGTCTTAAGGGCGGAAAAGACGGTTAGTTGGATTTTTCTAAAATAATATACATTTTTAAGTATATCTCATCCAAGTTTCTTGAATGCGGCCTTATTGGATAAAAGCTAAATTAATGCGAACTTCCAGCATAAAAATGTCACCCACCCCTGTTTTAGACCCTTCCCAAATGAGACAAATATAATGTTAGCATAATGGTAGGTAGGTAATTCAATTGACATCGCACTGGAGCAACACAAAGTGCTATTGACGATGGTCCGGGATCAATACCGAAGGGAAAAATCCGAGGACAATACCTCGTAATTTTAAACCCAGTTTTAGAAACATCAATTTTTTTACCCATAAATATTTATTTCAGTGATTTTTGACCTTGAACGAGTTACACTAACTTTTGTTGGTGAAATACAATGTGGTGTTCGTCTAAAAATTAAGACTTGTTAAAATTTTGCAAGAACTTACAGCAAATATTAAGGATTTTTAGTGGCCCTGAAAAACTAATACGAAAAATCAGGCTTTCGGGAGGCTTTTTGAGACCATGGGAAAATGGAAGTAGGGACAAGTGGCCTAAAAGTTACCTGCGCCAGGGGATTCAAAAAGATTTGATTAGCCACTGGTCTAATATCATAAAGAACACAGCGGACCAGATGATCGGAATCCGGGGTTAGAGATAAAGATCAGATTCTGGCCACATGGCATCTAAGCACTTTCTTTCAATTGCCTAAATGTTCTACTTGCGTGCAATTTTTTTTTTGTCTCGTTTTTGTGAATGGTGTATCGTGTTTTGCACGCCTGGATATTGAACTTTGAATGCGCTTACTTAAAAGTAATAGTCAAACTTCGTTACGCGAAACCGCTTATCGCGAACTTCCGTTTAACGCGAAACGAATGTTCCGTCAAAATCGGCTGCAGCAATGGGGTAATTTATACCGTTTTTGCTTGAATTCTTTTTACACGAAAAATTGCTTAACACGAAAGGATTTTTCAACTTGAATAAGGTACATGATCCAGAAGCTCTAAAATATCTACAGAACTTGAGGATGGAATATATTAAACGCCTCGTCGGTGAGATGTTCCATTTCTCAGCCAGTTAAGATTAGATACCTATTGTGGAGCGGAAGTGAATAAAATCGTGATGTACGTGAAATTAGTAATGCTGGATGACCAAAGAAATCAACAGATTCCAAAATTTACTCTTCTTAGATTGCATTGCGGTTTTTCTATTTTGATAGAATTTTTTGTTCTTAAATGTAATTGATTCCTTTAACTATTCATTTCTCCAATTTGCTTCTTTTAATTCATTATTTTTAGTAATACAGATTAGTAAAATGAAAACATTGGAATAGAAAAGAATATAGATTAAAAGCATAAATGGATACACCATTTTTAAACCACGGCCAAGTGCCAACTGGCAACATGCCAGTGGTTTACACATGGGCTTTTACATATTTATCTGTTTAATGTGCAAGTTGGCAGATTAAGCAGATAAATGTGTAAAAAAACTAAATTTTTAACAAGATAAGTGCGTAGTAGACTAAACTTTCAATTAGAATACATTTTCTGAAAAAGAAAAAATCTAATTGATCCTCACAAAGAAAAAACTTACCATCAAGGAAAAAATCAAATTACTCTAAAAAGGAAGATTTTCAAAACTAAACACTTTAATTTTTCGTATTTGTGTTTCACAAATTTTAAATTGAATGCAAATGGTGATTTTTTTCATGCCATTAATTTATAAACTTATTTAACAACTGTATTTTATAACATTAAATTTATATTATATTTAAATGAATTTGAAGTTATAACTTATTAGGCGAAACGAAAATTTTCACCGCTAATGGTGTCTTGGCAAAACTGCTGGTGCGATGATCCCAGTTGTCAGTGAAACCCTTTTAATCCTTTTTTATATTTCAAACGAGAGGTGAGGTAGAGCTTGTGACACTGGGACATGAAGTCCACCTAAATCACCCAAAATCCTTGTCCGCACTTTAAATAAATTAATTTTAACACTCTTATTGATTTATTATTTCACAAATGTCAGACCATTGACCATCAAGTCATAAGGCAATGAGCTTTCCAATATTTTTTTAACAATACAATCAAAATCCTTAAGTGCAGAACACTCGTCCAAATGAGCAGCAGTCATGACTTGCAAGTGAAATATTTTAATGAGTCATATTTTTGGATGAAAGACCACCATAACTTAGATATCAGTCTGATCTGTGATCACTAACATGCTGTTTATAAGTGTCACAAATTAAACGCTAACCTTAAAGCTAGTTGTACGTTATTATTCAAATATTCCACTACACAAGATTGTACAGGATAATAATAACTTTAAAGGAAGATAGGAAATTGTATGTCTGGAAGCTCAACCTGGATTTGCTAGAGAGCATTGTTTGGTTGTGCAGGTAGTTTATCCAGTTTGTACTGCAATTATTGTGTCGATACTGTTACGTTATTAGTGTTGGTGGTCGCACCTTATATGAAGCTCTATGTGTACAACTACAATCAAATAAAACAGGGAGAATAACATGTTTGCACATTTGCTTTCATTCATTTCTGAGCTTTGAACTATAGCGTATCTAAATGGCTCTTGCAGACATACATCCCAATGTGAGTATGGTTTTATGTTCCCTACCTCTCCTTGTAGTTTGTATATGAAGTTTTGATACACACTGAGTTCTCTGTTGCAGCATGATTGTTTTTGATAAATTTCTAACCTATTTTGCTCAACAAAAAGCTTTACTTTCAATTTAAGATCTACCTCACATTAATTGATTTTCTCTTTAAAAACTATCACTACATCAAACTGATTATTCAAAGGGACATTCAATTTCTTAAAACATAAATAAGATGCTTGGCAGTTAAATTTACGTCGCACTGGTGGAACACAACTCAGCTATTGCCGATGGTCCAGGATCAATCTCGAAAGGAAAGATCTGAGCACAGCACCTCGTAACTTTGAACCACGGTGAGATGACGAGATTGCCCCTGAGTTGGGACCAAGTTCTACAAACTTCCATATTTCCGTTAACATTTGAGGTCATGCCATATTTAATATGCACAGTCTTATTCAAAGGGACATTCAATTTCTTAAAACATAAATAAGATGCTTGGCAGTTAAATTTACGTCGCACTGGTGGAACACAACTCAGCTATTGCCGATGGTCCAGGATCAATCTCGAAAGGAAAGATCTGAGCACAGCACCTCGTAACTTTGAACCACGGTGAGATGACGAGATTGCCCCTGAGTTGGGACCAAGTTCTACAAACTTCCGTATTTCCGTTAACATTTGAGGTCATGCCATATTTAATATGCACAGTCTTTTGTGTACACGCTTCGCTTTGGTGGGATCATGTTTCAAACTCGCAACCCTCCAGTTTTGCTAATACACTATTCTTCCAACAGGGCTACTGCAGCTCGTAAAAAAGATGATGAAATTATGGTATCCTATTTTGTAGGTGAGAATGAGAGGGAAATTTCTTAGCAGGAAAACAGTAGTCATACCCATTTTATCTTATTTCTATACTTTTGTTGCAATAAACATTTTTAATCCCAAACCCGAATACAAAAATAAAAATTTATTTCAATACATATAGATCAGTTCTTATTTTAAAACTAATGAGAATAAGAGTTCCACTTTACTGCTTCTGAATGAAAAGTACAAGGTAGTTCAGAGAATGAAAAAAGTAGATATTACTCCAACAAATTTAGTATCACATCCAAATGCTTAATATATTTAAATAAACATCTTTGTACTATTTGTCCCTTGCTGTATTTTCTTCCAAATGCATAGGGTGGTAAAATTGACAAAGAAATGCAAACTAAGTTTATTTCTTTCAATTTATTACAAAACTGCAAGTTCAATTAAACAATATTACGAATTTTCTCCAGAACAGCTAAAATAATCCCTTGGCTTAGAATTAATTCTGTAATATTCGAACAAAATATCATAATAAAAATTTTAATAGATTTGTCAGAGGCAAAGGATACCCTGAATGAGAAAAGTAAACAACAGCTACGTCCGTAGATTGTGAGTCATCATACGGTTGAAAGATTACGGAAGTTCATTTATGTACAAAGCCGAAAGAAACCGTAGTTTATTAAATTTGATTTCAAATGAGGCACACATTTTAACAACCGATCCCTGCCTTAAATTTCTTTAAAATGTTATCTTAGTTAATAAAATTTAATTATTGGATTTTATTTTTAAAAATTACGATACGGCTTCACAAGAAGCTTACCAGAATAAAAAATCCAGAAAATAACATACATTATGTCACGAAATGCACCAAGATTTGTCAACAAATTTGCGAAACCTCTTTAGATTCAAAAGCATGAAAATACTAACCTGTCAATCAAACAGATGTATCAATCAGGATGTAAGCAGACAGAACGTAGCAAACATTTCGAAGAACTATTCGGCGAGAAAAGCCCGAGTGTTTCCGTCGTGTAGAATCAGAGTTTTTCAAATTTCAGTCAACAAACCCTGATTTTTACATGAGACCTCACAATCTATCAACACACATTTTGTTGGCTTGCAGGTATGAATACGAAAATTATTTTACACACTCATGCTGGATTCGCTATTCTCGTAATATTTCGTTGGTGACGTCGAAAACCGTAGGGTTGTAATGAAAAGAGGGTCATTCTCTTCAGTCGCCAAACACGCCAATTCGAAATGTTTCTCTTAATTTTCTTAGATTTCTGTTCCGAATTATTATGCATACGAAGAATTTAATTCAAAAGACACAAATTTTCTTTGAATGAAATAAACTGTTTGTAAAATTTTTTGTGCCTGTTCAAATCGGCAATAATAATCGCGTTATTTATTATTTTTTGGTCGTTTAATGCTGGTCTTATTTTATTTTTTTGAATTTTACAAAGCAGTTCCTACATTGGACTTTTCCTTGGGGATTGAACCCGGACTGTCTATATAACTACTCGTTGTGGTGTTTCTCCAGTACGATGGTAGATAATTAAACTTACCATATCCTACGTTGTATTTTGTTATTTTAAAACAAATATAGAGGGCATACTGTCTTAAAGGACTTTTGTCAGGTCGCAGATCTTTTCAAGTAGCTACGCGAACATAAAAATGATGTCTGTTTTGCGCATATTTGTCTGTATTACAAAGATGAAAACAGATAAAATCCCAACAGCCAACTCTAAGACAGCACTTGGGGTGACAGATTTTGTCATGGCAAAAACTGACCATTTTTCAATTAGACTCAAAGTTTTGTAATTGATAAAAATTATACAATTAAAGGAGTTGATCCTTGCCCACTAACCTCTCTGTATGATTAAAAATGACCGCTGAGGAAAAATCGAAACTATTAAAATATACAGCTTTCCAGTTGACATCGAGCGTTTCCAAGAAAACTAAATATTGTTTTTTGCCTCGTTAGTTGCCGAGGTTACAACTACAAATGTTATATTCATATGGAATAGTCTTTCCGCTCACGTTTTTGGAATAAATCAGAGTGCAAAGATTTGAGTGTAAAAAAAAAACTATGTGCGCCCGTTGAACCACGTACGCATGGTCACCTCTACACGCATTCGTTATTAATATTTTTAGAGCACATAAATAATCCGATCTTGCATATTTTATTTTACACATTCAATTATATGCCTTTCTTAACTAATACGCACGCAAAGAAATCTTTTATTGGAGGGCCGCGGTAGCTCAGTTGAATTGGTAGGTAGGTAGTTCAAATCCAACCAAATACGGCAATATACAAATGAGGCTGGTGCGCGTCAAATCTGTCGTGGTGTCAAATGCCCGAAGTTCGCCCAGCACCGTAGAATTTCGAAATATTCCCTCTGCTCAGTGCGCCTGCGCAATCGATCCGAAAGGCATATCAGATCAACACCTCCTGTATAAGGTATTCTATAGGAGGTGTTGATCAGATACGGATATCCTTTGTGTTCACAACGTAATATTTATCTTCTAGTTATCTCTATAATTATAAAAGTGTATATGTGTATGTGTGGATCTGGTGTCTTCAAACGAATCTATACCACCTACAGTCCTGAAATTCGGCACATAGGTAGTCCAAAAGGTGACTGAATGCACCTCGAAGCCCAAATTTTAAAATTTAATCTAGAACATTTAAAAATTAATTTAGTAGTTTTTTCCCCAACGTTTCTTCACTCGCGGAGCTGACGTCCCACCACCTCAACTGAAGAAAGCAAAAGGTTTTGCGTTTTTCGTCCTTTGGAACTGTTCCAAGTCATGACGTCAATCAAGGAGCTGACGTGGCAGCTCCTCAATTGAAGAAAGCGTGCTTTGATCTACCTTCGCGATCGGTAAGATCTAGTGAAAATTTCAACTGATTTGAAATCTACGGGAAATTTTAAACAAGATCGGTACATTGAAAGTGATTTTGTTTAAATAAATAATTTTTCAATTGTAACCCGTGTCCCGTCGGGTGGAGGTGGGACTCATTCTTAAAAAAAATATTGTTTTTTCTTTTTAATGTTTTCAGTATCTGTAAGGACACAAAAAGAACTGTCACGGACAACGCCGTGCAGGCATGCTAGTGATTTACTATTATAAAAGGAAGTGTTTTGTTTGTCTGTCTGTTTGTTTGTTTCTTGCCCGCGAAGTCCTGACGAATCTATGGAACTTACAGTAATGGGATTTGGCACACAGGTAGTACAAATTTTTTGCAATTTTAGGGTCGTGGCAAATTTTAAAATTTAATCTAGAACATTTTTAAATGAATGTAATAGTTTTTTCCACCCTTCTTCATAAAACCTCGGAATTTCCGAGGAATCATGAAACATCAAAATTTAGACTTTTCGCCCTCATGTGTCACCTTGACGTCATCCTTTGGAACCATGCCACCATTTTTTCATCTCCGGGGAGAAAACACATTCGAATGACCTTTGTTTGTTTCGAGATTCGTTCATTTTGATTTACTGTGAAACGGATTCCAGTAAAGCAAAAGATTACTAAAGTTATCACTGGCGTTCTTCAGTGCTATTTTCTATCTCAGAGATCGTTAAAGGTAGAATAAAAATTTTAACGGTTTTGAAATTTGCGGAAAATTTTACAACAAATAGATCGTTTATTCGTTTGATTTTCTTTTAATATTTTATATTTTCGCAAGAGATTGTGACGTCACGTGAACTTTCGCTTTCCAAAAAAAACAGATTGCATTTTCTGCCCTTCGCGTTAAAATAAAAATAAAAACAGATTTTCATTTTAGCGAAGGAGAGCAAAGAAATAAAAACATTTTGACTGGAATTGTTGAGTTCTTTTTTCGTAAAATCGGAATCGTTAAAGACAAATTGAATATTTCAACGGATTTGAAATCTGCGGAAAATTTTACTCCAGTTAAAAAAACCAAACATCACGTGCACGGGCAACGCCGGGCTAGCTACGCAGTGGCTAGTCTCTACTATTATACAAGAAAGTGTTTGTTTGTATGTCTGTATGGGGCTGCAAAATCCTGACTATTCTATGGCACTTACAGCAATGAGATTTGGCACACAGGTAGTCCGAATTATTTGCAATTTTAGGGTAGCGGCGAATTTTAAAATTCAATCTAGAAGATTTTTAAATGAATTTAATAGTTTTATTCTACATCGTTTTTTTAAACACGGAGAACATTTTCTACCCATGCGACCTTGCAGTCAGGGTTTGGAACCAAGCCAAGTTTTTTTCATCCCCAGAACGCGGAGAAAATTATTTTTTTCGTTTCCGCTTTGATTTTTCCACAATTGATTTCCCAACCAAACTATAAATCTTTTAACTGAAGTCAAAGTTCTTTTTTCTATCTCCTAGACAGTTAAAGATAGAGTAAAAATTTCAACGGATTTGAAATCTGTGAAAAATTTCAGTTTATATTGATACCGAAAATATGATTTTCTTTAAATAGGTAATTTTTAATTGAATATATCTTCAACGGATTTGAAATCTACAGAAAATTTTACACCAGCTTGATACCCTACATCACGACGTTGCCCGTGGTGTAAGCCAACGGAGCAAACCAACGCCACGGGCACGGGCAACGCCGGGCTAGCCTCGCAGTGGCTAGTATATAAGACAAAACAAAAACAGTTTTGATGTTTTATTCGTAACGCTCAACCTTTCACGCATGCCCATTACTGTTCCGATTTTAAAGACGTACTCAGTCAGCATTTTATATTCTAGAAAATTCTCCAATTTCAAGATGCGAGATATTCCTGAATCGCCTCTTATCTAACATGTCTCATAGGTGAAATATCAAACCCACTTATCAACCTATGCGATGTCCCATTCGTCCTGATGACGTCACCCTATAATTACTGGCGAACGACTCGGTAAATAGTGAGAAATGTTGGATCTCTTCAATTTACGTTGAGCTGTCATTGCTATAATGGAACACGAGTTGTATTTTACGAGGAACATTTCGACATTATCGCAGAATATTTTTCATTCAAACGTCATTCGTCCATTAGTATTTGTATTCTTTTTTAGCAAAAATTATGTTCTTTGTAGAATCTGAATGATTCTTTAGATAATTAAGCTGTAGAGTTCATTACAAAAAAAGGGGGACGCTGTAGCCTGGTTGGTAGAGACATGAATCAGCAACAAGAGCGTTGCGAGTTCGAATGTCGACACAATCACAATCGTGTTCGTGGAGCAGGGGGCAAAGCTCCTAGTCTTAATAAAAAAAAATAAAAGAAATTCGTACCTTGTAACATAAAAATGGAATTCTCACCCTGGATCCTTTTAATGTACTTTATGGAGGAACACTGGAATCAATCGCCATTTTTTTGCAACTCCAGAGTGAGATTAATGGCCTTTAAAAAACTTCAAAAAATACCTGGAGCATTTGCCACCTTTTTTGCTTATGCCAGAAAATAGGCTATATTGTAACGCAAGTCTACTTTAATCGCTTGCACCTGGCTAACTCCAACAAGTGCCTTATTTGCCTTGATGAGGAACATAACTTGACTTTGACTTGACTTTGGAACATATCTTTTTCGACTGCACCCGAGAGAACATTTTTAGAATTATCTTAATGAGAACTTGTGATTCACCTTCTATTCTTACTATTTTTTTCTGATGTTCCTTTAGTGAATATTGCTTTGCTGGTTTGTAGAAAATGTTATGAAATTGGCGTTAATAATCCGGTTCGTGTATCAAGATGTCAAAGTCAATGTCAAGTATTGAAATCTCATAAAATTTAGAGTAGTATTCGATCCAAACTTTCATTTTATTGCATTTTTATAACTCTATATACTTAAGCATCATGTAGATAAGTTTTATATCCAAAGGTTTGTGCCAAGAAAATAGCAGTTAAAATTAATTCGTTTATGGTTCTAGTATGACCACTAGTTTTTGGAAATTAAATGTTCTAAACAAAGTGAGAAACTTCTGAATCACTTAAAGTGGAATTAAAATGTAAAAAGTACCTTGTTATATATGTAACCGTTATAAGAGTGTCAAGATTGTTTCAAAATACTTGTGCTACCATACACATGTATTCGTTTTGTGCATCTAAATGTATCCTTAAAAATTACCAGGTTATATCTAATTTATCTAGTTTCTATTCATTCAGCACTCATGCAAGTGAATTCTTTAAGCGCGAAGCTAAACAATTAATCAGCCTTCTGTTTTCATAAAAAAGAAATGTGTATCATTTTCGAAATTTTTTTAATATATATAGGAAATCAGATAAAAATATTTCAATCATGAATATATCAGATAAATGAAATATCAGATAAATGAATACTCAAATTGCGGAATTAGGTTGCTTGGTGGACTTTATGGCGGAATGGCCATATTTGGCCATGCTGCGCCAGATACAAGACATGCAATAAGATCAAATATGAAACTGATTTGATTTGACACACAATGAAAGTTTTACTGACAACGAAAACAGAAATACACGCAGGTAGGAATGGACCTGACTGGAAACGAACCTGGGCAGCTTACAACTCTAATGTCAAGCATTAGGTGGCGAAATTGTTTCACAACCTTTGAAGTCTGTTCCTACAGGTCAAATGAGGTTGCGGTAGTCCGGAAGGAAGAGAAACAGACCAACAACCGGAGGGTTGCGAGTTCGATTCTAACCAAAGTCCGGCGTGTACAAAGAGTGCACGTTAAATCTGTCGTGGCCTCAAATGTTCGCACATTGTGTGGTGTGGAAGTTATGAGTGTGGTTGTATCAGCTCAATTGTGACCTCGTAATCTGACAGTGGTTCAAAATTACGTGGTGTTGTCCTCGGATCGTCACCGAAAGCCCCGTTGAGGTTTCTCCAGTGTGATGCCAATATCATACACCATACCTACAGGTATAATCATTTGTAAACTTTATTTTTCATACTCTCATTTGCTCACAGTGAAACTAATTTGATTAGATTTTAGACAACTAATCTTTGAATACAAAGTACAAAATCACCAGAAAAATCTAAGCGTAAAGATGATTTGTAAAACATTTTTTTATATTTTAAATGTTTTTACTTTTTTAATGGTTTTAGTGGTTTTGATATGGTAATGGTAATTTTAGTTAACGTCGTACTAGAGCAACACAACGGGCTTTTGACGACGGTCCGGGATCAGTCCCCCAAGGGAAAGATCCGAGGACAACACCTCGTAATTTTGAACCACGGTCAGATGACGAAGCAACACCTGAGCTGCGATTGTTTTTGAATACATTCGAAAAAGACTTCAGAGTTTGCCACAATATAGGATTGAAACATCTTTGCATTAATTTTGTGGAACTTTCCTGCCCCTTTCCTAACAATAATCTTCCTCTCTCGTGTTTTTTCTTCTTTCTCACGCTTTATGCGAGCCAATATTATCAGCTTTCTATTACGGTGATGAAATTTTGGCATTTGTGAAGTGGGGGGGGGGTAATGGTAATGGTAATTTTAGTTAACGTCGTACTAGAGCAACACAACGGGCTATTGACGACGGTCCGGAATCAGTCCCTTAAGGGAAAGATTCGAGGACAACACTTCGTAATTTTGAACCACGGTCAGATGACGAAGCAACACCTGAGCTGGCACCCACTCTCCAAACTTCCACGCCAACCCAACATGAGGACTTTCGGCCACGACAGATTTACGGTGCACCAGCCGCCTCTACACCATACTTTTACAAGCATCCATGCCCGGACCCGGATTTGAACCAGGAACCTTCCAATCTAGAGGCTAACACCTTAACCACTATACCGGTTGGTCGGCTGTGAAAGGGGGGGATACACAATATTCACGAAAATATTGCGTATGGACAAATTCCGACTTGATTTTCTGTCCATACTTTTGTTGCGTTTAGTAGTTGCTACATTTTACTAATACAAATATTAAGTTACCAACAAAGAAACCAAACACATCATAAACGGCATTCAATCAAAGCGACCAAAATAAAAAATGTGATCGATCCAAATTTTTTTAGTGTAATCAATTGGTACTAATACAGACTTTAAAGCATTCCCAAAAGTTAAACAAATTTTTATTTTCGACAAAAAGAAATTCTAAAATATAAGTTCGAAGCTAAAGGATAGAAAAATTCATTCCTATAGATTATTCTACCGCTGAAGGGTGCCATTTTCTTCAAATCGTTTTCATAGAAATTTGATTTATTTTAAATTTACCAAGGTTTAAAGTAAAACAATTTTTTTCTAATTGACACCCCACCACTCTCAAAGAAATGGGTTTCCAGTGAAAATCATACCAAAACGAACTTGTAACTCGTCTTTCATTCGAGAAGCTTATTTCAAAACAAGAACTGTTATTCAATCGAACCTACGAATATCGCCAAAAGGCGATTAAGAACAATAATGGAATTACAAAGTTTGAAACTTCTTCCAATGAACAACTGCCTATCCAGCCTCATGACGTCATTATCGACCAATCAAAAACTTCCCTACTCTTACAGGTGTCTTGTTTCGATCGCCATGTGGATGGCGGGAAAATAATTTCCCATGTTTCCAAACAATGTTGCTTTCTCTTTTAAGTATTGACAAACTGATCAAATTAGCATGAGTGCCTATCGTTTCCTGCCTTTGGAAAATATTGATCAACTTCGTCAAGCTCAGATTTCATCCACTGCATGTACCGGTGAAAGCTGCATTATCATAGGAGAAAATAGTCCGTAAGTCCCTTTTCATGCATTGTTTTCAAGTGGATATGTTTATTTTTCTCTATATGGGGATGTTTTGTATGTATTCAAATTGTGGGATATCGTGTTCAGCATTCTCTTTTTCATAAGCAAGTGATTTAAAAGAAAAAAATCGTCGTATTTGATTGTGTACAAATAAATTTTAAAAATTTCAGAGTAATAAATTTAATACTTGCGGATTTTTTAAACAAACATAGATCATCAAAATATGTGTATTTCTGTTTATTGTTAACTGTCAGCCATTGAAAAATTAATTTTTTTGTCGCAATATTAACTGGTATGGGTTTGTTCTTTATTTCATCTTGTCAAATTTCCACTGTATACCTACTCTTACAAAGAATTCTCAGATGAGTTGTTGGAACCAGCAAATATAAGTTATATTTAACGCTTTTACTCGAAATACTTCAATGTCATATAAGAGACATTGTTTCAGTATTTTGTTTATTTTCAGTATTCGTTTTAAATTTTTGTTTAAGATTTTTATAATCCATCATATATTTTGTTTTTCTACTATTTACTTTTTTTTAATTTGTAAACTTCTGTGTCGAAATTAGGTGTGTAAAAAAGATCATTTACGCTACCACTTTTCTTTCATTCAGAACAATTTTTGTTTTGTAGTTTAAAAAAATGATAGTTTAAATTTTTAATGTCTGCACTACAAATGTCATTATGAAATAAACTTATTTATCTGAATTTTTTTGCTGTTCTATTGATATCGCTATTCTAGAGCATTATAGTAAAAACTCCTTTTCTTACAATTATATATTTATATCTAATGCTTAAGGAAAGTGAAATGCTTTCATTTAATAGAGTTTACTGTTTAGTTAGTTTGTCCATGCATCATAATATTTGCTGACAGTATGAATAAGATTTAATTGTGATAAGTGGATTTGGGATTTGACATAGATAACAGCTTTTACAATAAAGACATTTCTTATCAATTTACATTAGTTAACGAATTAAAACAGAATTTGATGCTATATTAAAATAAAAATATAAATGTTTCAGCCCCAATCTCTCTCCATCGGTTCCATCAAAGCAGACAAGCTCTAATAAACAAGAAAATGCAATTGTTGGCAATTTATTTTCTGTGATTGTTATTATTGGTAACCTCTCTTACTTAGCCTATAAAACTACACAAAACCCAAAGTTAGAACAATAACTTAACATTGAATTAACACTAGCTTTTTTTGGACTAAAGGTTTTCCCCATTAAAAAAAAATTTATTTAGATCAGTGATCTTAAAAGTGGTGTGTGACAAGAATAGCGCTGGAAAACCTTAAGCTGCAGAGCTTAGACGTTTTCAGTCGTCTCCAGGAACAACTCTTTTGCCTGCATGTCTAACTCCCCTTACCTAATTACCTAACTTGAGTGATAGAGCCCTGAGTGGTATTTACGACTGTTGCTTTCCTTTTATAGTATTGTGTGGCGTATATCACCAGAGCGACTTTCTGTCTTTTCCCCAAAGCGTTCATTGTACACAGATCTATACCATGCCGCTGGTGTAAACGAAATTGTAGAGGTGACAATTGTCTACCTGCTGCAACGTAAAGGTTAAGGACGTGAAACCTAAGTATGTAGATTGATTTGTCATTTTAACAGTGAGTTATGAACTTTTGACAAGAGTGTTCAAAACAAATGTTAAGTAGGTGTATAAAGAATTTTGAGTGTTGGTTTCATTAGAAAGTATTACCAATTGTTTCAAAAAGCATTTTTCAAAACCGAATTAAAACAAAAGGGTCAGTTCTTACTATTGTTATTTTTGTCAATCAATCAAACCCATACCAAATTTTTTGTCAGATCAAACAAATAATAGGCATATTGCAGCAGCATTTCAGTAATTTGTTTTTATGCGTCCGGACAAAGAGTTGAAAGTCACTGGGTTAGATCATGGCTAACCTAGCTCTTTATCTCTGATTAATATCCTCAACTTTGCATTAATCCAATCTGCTTGGCTTGATTGAATTTTGTGAACTAAATTTTAGCTCGTTTAATCGCTTTTCAAGTACATGGGAATCAGAAAGCTTTTCTTGTACTCTTGGAGGAAGCGGAGCTGCATTTGAAGATTGATTTGACAGTATCGGGAGATTCCGAACAACCAGCCTAACATCAGCATATATGATAATTGCACTCCCAACCAAGTGCATCAGTCTCGTTCTCCGTGTCTTAGGTTGGTTGTTTGTGTTGGGGTTTTATGGTGCGAGGGCCATGTTTGGCCAAGGCGTGCCAATCACAAAATCTTGTAAAAAATGTTGAGAAAGGAAAATGAAAAATTGGGAACAAGGATGTGGGTATTCTAGTATGTCCATTGTGTAATAGTGCAAATGTGACGGGGTCCAGTTCATTTTCACTTGTTTGTCTATCTACTATGTTTTGCTGAACTGCAATGCACCTAATGCTCGAAAAAAAACGACTGTGGGAGTTAACATTTTTTTCAAAAATCTCTCAATGAGTGTTCTAACAAAAGTTGAAAAATAAGAAATTCTGTAAGTGGCCACTTACAAGCGTTAACTTATAGAATACATGCGTTATATATATACACAAAACAGTCCAGTCGCATTAATGTGACCACCTGTCAAAAGCCAGAATAACCACCTTTGGCAGAGCGGACCGCTGCGCGACGTGCAGGAAGAGAGTCAATTGGGTTTCTGAAGGTGTTCGCGAGGATGTTGAGCCATGCCGACTCCAGTGCCATGGCCAGCTGCGCTAGATTATGCGGTTGAGGATCCATGGCGCGAACAACCCGATCAAGGTGGTACCACAGATTCTTGATTGGGTTTAAATCTGGTGAGTTTGCTGGCCAGGGGAGTACGGTAAACTCATCCTGGTGCTCTTTGAACCACGCACATACACTGCGAGCTGTATGACACAACGCATTGTCCTGCTGGTAGATGCCATCATTCTGAGGAAAAATAATTCGAATGTAGGGGTGGACATGGTCCGTAAGAACAGATGCGTACTTGTGCTGATCCATCGTGCCTTCCACAATGATGAGTGCACCCAGTGAATGCTAGGTAAACATTCCCCAAACCATAATGCTCCCTCCTCCAGCCTGGATCCTTCCGACAATTGTTGCAGGGTGTTTGCTTTCAGACGTTTCACGCCTGTTTGAGCTCTCCGTTGGCAACAGCCAAAAAAGGGCGCTGCTGTCGCGCACTGTAACCTTGCGACGCCTGGCGCCCAGTGCGAGTTTTTGTGAGCTGCTAAAAAGGCGCGTGTGAGCGCAGACCAGAGAGAGATATTAATAAATGATGTGAGAACTACAGTCCATTAATCCTGGTGTTGTGTTTGCTGAATTTTAATGAGAACATAAGGAGACCTGAGCTATCGAAGAGTTAAATCATGGTCACGTCTCTCGGAGTGGATTAGTGAAAGGTTATGTTAAAGATCCATTGGTGAATTCGTTTTAGAGGTGAGAGCAATTTCCTTGGTTCTCGTTTGGTTTTGGCCGCAAATTGAGTTAGTCTTGTTTAAAATGTCAATGTTTAAAAATCTTAGGAAAGACGAATTTTGTCTTGTCGCGGTAGAATTAGGATTAACCATACCTGAGAAACCAAAAATTATTGACCTTAAAACAATAATTGAAAATAGCGACATTTTCCAAAACGATAAAGAGTGTGTTCAAAGTGTAATTAACTGCGTTCTAGAAGAAAAGAAAGCTAAAATGGAACAAGCTAATCGAGACAGTGAATTGAAATTAGAGTTAGAAAAAGTTAAATTGGAACAGTTAAAAAAAGAAATTGAATTAACTAATGCTAGGAGTAAAATGCCCGTAGAAAAGTTAGGAAAGGTAGATTCGGAGTCGAGTAGTATTGAAAACGTGATTAAAAGTGTAAAAACTCTAACAATTCCTGTACCTTCTAAAACGGAAGCGTTCCATTTGTTTTTCCAATCCATTGAAAAAGCATTCAAGACTAAAAATGTGGCAGAAGAATTTAAAGCCGAGATTTTGTTAAATATGTTGGGGGAAAGAGTGGGTAATTTAATGATTTATGTTCAAGAAGAGGAATTGGGAAATTATGAAAAAATCAAAGAATTAGTGTTAAAACAATTCCAGCCAACCCCTCAGGAGTGTTTAAACCAATTCCGAAAATCCCAAAAGTTACCGACTGAAAACTATCTCCAATTTGCGACTAGAGTAAGTGCAATGTTTGAATACTATTGTAAATTAAGAAATGTTTCTAAGTTTGAAGAACTATGTGAACTTATGGTGTCCGATAAAATATTCAGTTGTTTGAACCGGGAAACAATGAGTCATATTGGTATCAAACAAGGGGAAACATGGTATAACCCGCAGACGTTAGGGCGAGAATTAGACCTTTACATAGCTTCCAGAAATGGAAATAAAACGGATGGTAATTCGTATTCTAAATCGGATCGTGTGTGGAAAAACGGTTTTGGAAGGCATAATCCTAAAAATTACGGTGCCAGAGTTTTGGTGTCAAATGTTAACAAACCCAAATGTGTAATGTGTAACTTGGATCACCCGCTTACTGCTTGTTCCGATTTCAAAAACTTGTCCGTAAATGAACGAGTTGATGTAGTAAAAAGACATAATTTGTGTTTTAAGTGTCTATCGTTGTCCTGCAACGTTAAAAAGTGCCGTGCGAAAAATTGTTTTTGTAACAAACCGCACAACGCTTTAATTCATTTCCCGAGACAAAATCCGAACATTAGCCAGTACAGCGAAATTCATCAAAATCGGAATGCGAATTCGAGTGAGTCAGCATCTAGTAGTGAAAGTCGAAGGTCAAATCTCAATTCTGAAGCTAGAACGTTCGTACCCCCTTGTCAACCCCCCATCATGGAATCCTTTTCTGCTCACAGCTGTTCGGTGACGAATAATGTTCTATTAAGCTCAATTTTACTGTATTTAAAAGATGGAAATGGTATTTGGCAGACTGCCAGAGCGATTCTCGATTCGGGAAGTCAAAGCAATTTAATAACAAAAAAATGTGCTGATAGATTAAACTTGAAGAAACAAAAAATATATATATTAGTTACGTGTTTGGATAATTCTTCTTTATCGGTAAACAATTGCATCGAAGCAGAAATTTCGAACGCAGATGGATCTTTTCAAGCGAACGTAAATATGTTGGTTGTAAATAAAATTACCGAGGTAACACCAACTAAGAGTTTAAATGTGATGGAACAGATTCCGGATTATATTAATTTGGCGGATCAATTTTGGATACCTCAAAGGGTGGATTGTTTATTATCTGCCGAGTTGTTTTATCAATTATTAAGACCCGGACAGGTTTGTTTACCAAATTCAAACTTGTTCTTCCAAAACACGGTTTTTGGTTATGTTGCGAGTGGGTCAATTTCGGATGTAGTGGTACCAAAGGTACACTGTGGATTCATTAAAGAGGGAGATCTAAATGAGACGTTAAAACATTTTTGGGAAATTGAAAATGTTGAGTTAGAGAGAACTAAAAATAAAGAGGCTATTTTATGTGAGGAACATTACGTAAAAACGCATTCTAGGGACGTTGAGGGCCGCTATATAGTTAAAATGCCCCTTAAAGATGATCCAAAATGTTTGGGTGAATCAAGGGACATTGCTCTCAAACGATTGAATGCATTATGGAGAAAACTAAGCAGAGAACCAGAATATTTAAAATTATACAAGGACTTTATGAGCGAATATGAAAAACTTGGACATATGAGAGAAGTTGTTGAACAGAATGGAAATGCAGAGGTAGGCTACTACATGCCACATCATGGCGTTTACAAGCCAGAGAAAAGTACCACTAAGTTGAGGGTGGTATTTAACGCGTCCAATCCCACCACTAATGGGTTGTCGCTGAATTCGCTGCAATATAACGGAGGACTAGTACAAGATGATTTGTACGCAATTATGATCAAATTCAGAGAGCATCCTTATGCCTTTACAGCAGATGTAAAGATGATGTATCGCATGATACTCATGCACGAGAACCAACAGCCGTTGCTGAGAATTTTGTGGAAGGAAAGACCAGATGATCCTGTGAAAACCTTCGAGCTTACAACAGTGACATATGGGACTGTGAGCGCTCCCTTCTTAGCAACGAGAACATTGCTGCAACTATCCAGAGATGAAGAGAGGAGCTTTCCCTTGGCAGCGCCGGTCCTTAGAGAGAACTTTTACATGGACGACGTGCTGTGCGGCGCATCGACTTTAGACGAAGCTATGGAGCTTAAGAGTCAACTTGCTGGCATATTGGAGAAAGGAGGGATGACCCTACACAAGTGGAATGGGAGTCATGCAGATCTGGCATCAAACAGCAACGGAGGATACGAGTTCGAGAACCTCATCGAGACAAAGGCGTTGGGAGTGTCCTGGAGGTCACAAGAAGACTGCTTTGCTTTCCGAGTTGCAGTTGAGTTGAGGGACTCCTACACCAAACGATGTGTCCTTTCCACCATTGCCAGACTTTTCGATCCGTTGGGGCTACTTGGGCCAGTGGTGGCTAAGGCCAAGATCTTCATGCAGAGCCTTTGGCGTCTTCAAATCGACTGGAATGACGAGCTGCCTTCTGACGAATCCAACGAGTGGCACCGGTTTCTTGAGGACTTCAACAGCATAAACAGTATTTACATTGGAAGGTGTATTGTGAATCCTAACGTGATGAGGATTGAGTTCCACGGTTTTGCAGATGCTTCAGAGAAGTGTTACGGGGCAGTGATATATTGCCGTTCTCATTCCTCAGATGACAAGACAACAGTGAGGCTTGTGACGAGCAAGAGCAGAGTAGCACCCGTGAAAAAGGTCACCATACCTCGGCTCGAGCTGTGTGCCGCCGTCCTTCTCGCAAAGCTGATGACACGAGTGGTGAGAGCCCTACAACTAAATGCACCTCCAACGTACCTGTGGAGCGATTCCACAATTGTCTTGGCGTGGATCCGGAAGGATCCTAACACGCTCAAGACCTTCGTAGCAAATCGAGTTGTCACCATTCAACAATTGACATCTGAAGAGCAGTGGCATCATGTTCCATCGGCCCAGAACCCGGCTGACCTCGTTTCTAGAGGTCTCGACCCATCGAGCCTGCAGCACAACTCGCTGTGGTGGACTGGGCCTCCATTCCTGTCCACTGGAGACATTCCTTGCACTGAGTCGCCGCCAGTGAGTTCAATCGAGGAATTCCAGTCCGAATTCAAGACCCTCCAAAAATCGGAATCTCATGATTCTGAACTGTCAACATTTATTGACTCCAATAACTTGGTTTGCCTTAATGTCAATACGAGTAACTTTGTGCATGATATAATTAGTGTAAGTAATAACTATTTTCGTTTAATTAGAATATTAAGTTATATTTGCAGATTTGTTAACAAGTCTCGAGGAAACCTTCCAAGGAAGTCTGGAACTTTGAGCGTTAGCGAGATGAACCAATCTGAAATGAAACTTATACAATTGGTTCAAGAGCAAGAATTCGCGAAAGAGATAAAATCGCTCAAGACTTCAGGTTCAGTTAATCCTGACAGTCGGGTAAAGAATTTGTGTCCCTTTTTAGATGAGAGTAACATCTTACGAGTTGGTGGTAGACTTGAGAATGCCTCTATTAATTACAACCACAAACACCCCATTCTTTTGCCTGCTAAACATAAAATAACTGAAATGATTATTGTGTATCATCATAAAAAATACCTGCATTCGGGTCCTCAAGCATTACTATACCAAATACGCTTGAGGTACTGGCCATTAAACGGCCGTAATTTGTGTAAAAAGGTTGTTCATAAATGTATTAATTGTTTTAAAGTTAACCCTAAAGTAAATTGTCAAAGGATGGGAGATTTACCAAGTGCTCGAGTAAATCCGAATTATGTGTTTAATTCTGTGGGCATGGATCTTTGTGGCCCATTCCTGATGCGTAACAAATATAATAGGAAGGGATCTCCTATTAAAGTGTATATATGTATATTTATTTGTCTAGTAACTAAGGCTATGCATCTTGAAATGTTATTTGATTTAACAGCGGATTCTCTAATTGCATGTCTAAAGAGGTTTGTTTCCCGAAGAGGTAAATGTAATAAAATCATGTCAGATAACGCTACAAATTTCGTTGGGGCGAACAATGAGTTGAAAAGGTTTTATAAGGCATTAAAAATGGGAAATGATAGTTGGTCTAACTTTTTACTAGAAGAAAATATAACGTGGGAATTCATTCCGCCACGGGCCCCAAATTTTGGAGGTCTTTGGGAGGCAGGTGTTCGTTCTTTTAAATATTATTTCAAACGAATAGTGTGTAACTGTAAATTAACTTATGAGGAATTCCATACTGTTTTGGCACAGATTGAAGGTATGCTTAACAGCCGCCCATTAACGCCTCTGTCATCTGAAGTAGATGATCTTGAAATTCTCACTCCAGCACACTTCTTAATTGGAAGACCGGTAGCTGCTGTTGTTGAGCCGTGTGTAATAGATATCAACATCAATAGACTATCACGGTGGCAAGTTACTACAAAAATTGTTCAAAATTTGTGGAAAAAATGGAGTGTTTCTTATCTAAATACTTTACACGAAAGAAGTAAATGGATGTTTGATAAGAAAAACTTAAATTAGGTGACTTGGTTTTGATTAAGGAAGATGGTGTCCCACCATGCTATTGGGCACGTGGTAGAGTTATAAAAATTCATCCCGGACGAGATGAAAGGGTAAGAGTAGTCGATGTAAAAACTCAATGTGGTATTTTCAAGAGATCTGTGTCTAAGTTATCTGTGTTACCAGTTGAATAGTTTAAAATAGGTTCGTGTTGTATATTAAATAACTGGTGGAGTTTATTCTTGAATTGTGAAATTATTAAAATTTGTTTATGGTGTATTTGTTTGTGGTAATTGCTATTATGTGCTTGTGCTTACGTTCTGTAAGAATTCGCTACTGTGTACTGTGAATATTGTAATTGATCATTGTGTGAAGTGATATTGTTGAAACCCTTCAGGTTTCAACGGGGGGAGCATGTTTGAGCTCTCCGTTGGCAACAGCCAAAAAAGGGCGCTGCTGTCGCGCACTGTAACCTTGCGACGCCTGGCGCCCAGTGCGAGTTTTTGTGAGCTGCTAAAAAGGCGCGTGTGAGCGCAGACCAGAGAGAGATATTAATAAATGATGTGAGAACTACAGTCCATTAATCCTGGTGTTGTGTTTGCTGAATTTTAATGAGAACATAAGGAGACCTGAGCTATCGAAGAGTTAAAACAACGCCGTATACCCCAATGTCCATCTGTCCGATGGAGCATAAAACGTGATTCATCGGAAAAAGCCACCTGTCGCCACTCTGTAGACGTCCAGTTGCGTTACTGGCGTGAAAATTCCAGCCTTCGTCGCCAATGAACAGCAGTCAGCATAGGTGCATTAACCAGGCGTCTGCGGAGGCTCATGCGCAGCAACGTTCGCTGAACCGTTGTTGTGGATACACTCTTGGTAACCCCTTGGTTTATCTGGGCGGTCAGTTGCTCAACAGTTGCACGTCTATTCGCCCGAACACATCTCCGTAGCCTTCGTTTGCCTGTCATCTATAGCCAGTTGTGCATCACATGTGCCAAGCCGCTGATTTTGGATAGTGCCATTTTGCCATGCACGGTATACTTTTACCATTGCGGTACGCGAACACTTCACAAAATTAGCCGTTTCCGAAATGCTTCCACCCTTGGCCTGAAAGCCAATAATCATGCCCTTTTGGATGTCAGATAAATCGCAACGTTTCTGCATTACGCCAACGATTGAAATGCTTTCCGATGCCCTAGGACATCCTTTATATACACTCCACTGCAATGTGATGCCACCTGTTTTTTGTGATTGGTTATTTCACGTTGACGTCGAAAGTAGGTGGTAGTCACATTAATGTGACTGGACTGTGCATGCTACACACATGTTAAACATAAATGTTATATACATTATATATATGTGTGTGCGTGGATCCAGACTTTTTTCTTTCTTAAAATTTTTTTTTTACAGTTCTCAGAAGAAAAAACCTTGTATAATTGGAGGTTTCACAATATAAACTTACGTATTTACGAACGTGTGGCGACTAATGAAATTTTTCAGTTTCCACATTGAAACATTCAGTTGCCACGTGACGAGAGACGACCATTAATTTTCTCCTTTAGTTCTAACCATTTGGTCAATAAGACAGTACCTTAAACTGTAACAGGTGTGCATGCCTTCTTGGAGATTGGTGGATTTTTGAGTTTTATGGTGCAATGAACCATATTTGACCAAATTGCACCAAACGCAATGTAGTAGGGGTATGAAAAAAAGCAAAAGGGCAGGGGAGAGTAAAACAGAACAGTAGATAGATCACTTGGTTATGTCAGGGCTGTGATGCCCGTGCACACCTAAAGCAGTAGTGCACTTGAAGGACTTTTATGTGGAGTCAGTTCGCAGTTTGTATCACCAGTAGAAAACGGGTTATGGTAGGCCAGTTGGAAAAGTAGCAGATTAGCAACTGGCAGGTTACGAGTTTGAAAACAAAGACCATCATGTATACAGGGCATGACAAATCCCGGTCGTCAGGGCTCCTAAAAAAATTGGTCTTGCGCAGGCCTCGAAATAGATTTTTTAATGCAGGTGCACAAGGTGCACCTAAGTTTTTAAATTAGGTGCACATAAAAAAAACGTAATATAAGAGCATTGCTATAATGTAAACTACTTTATTAGTTGGGTATGTTTAGATAGGTGAGTAGTAGATAGTAAATTAAAAATATTTAAGCATCTAAAATTCTCCCTTCTACGGGGCACGGCTGTCACGACAGTTGCTTCAACAGAGCCATCTGGAAAATGTTTCAATCATCGAAAACTTCTGGTGGCATTGCACAAAACCTTCCTCCATTGTAAACCCGTTACGGCCCATCAATTTTGTTTTTGCATAGTGTGTATTTAGGAATTTTAATTACGTTCCTTTAGAGCGAGAGAGGTCGATACTAAAATTTTGTTCAAACATCAAAATAACATAAAACACGTTTTCCCCTACTTTTTTTAACGTTAGTTGCACTGCGTGCACCTAGAAGGCAAAAATTAGGTGCACAGTTTTATTTTCATGTGCACCCGGGTATTTCGAGCCCTGGTCTAGCGCCTAGATTTCTGTTTCTGTAAAAATTGTATTTGTGTGCCGTCGTCTCTTTTCTAAAGAGGAAATGCTCTCTACTACGGTAAATGAAATGCCAAATATAAGAAAAAATGCATAATATTGGTGCCAAAATTTATTGGTATTGCTATAACAGAAAAGTACCTTTAGATCACTATCCTACCTAGCTGCATGGTGTGGAAGTTTGGAGAGTGGGGTGCTAGACCAGGCATCATCACATCATGGTCGTCATCCGTTCTAAAAAATATTAGTATAAATTTGTATTGCAAAATTGAACTGGCTTGTCAATTTTTTTATTTTTGGTCATTGCCTGATCATGTATGAAGTGACTGTTGCCAGTCAAATCTGTCGAAGCCTCAAATGTCCTCACGTTAAGGTGGTGTGGAAGTTTGGAGAGTGGGGTGCCAGCTCAGGTATTGACCTTGTTACCTGACCGTGGTTCAAAATTACGAGTTCTCCTTTGATCTTTCCCTTCGAGATCAATCCCAGACCATCTCCAATAGCCCATTGTGTTGCTCTAATGTAATGTTAATTCAACTACCTACTTACCAGGAACCCCATCTAACTCGTGTTTTTGCCTACTTCTAGGCTTTAAGAATTATGCTTTTAGCTGTTCAGTCACTGGTGGGTGTTATTTAAAATTTTTAATATAAGTTTACAACTCTGCTCAAACTAAGAAAGAACGGAAAACAATTGAAAATTTCGTGCATAAAAATTACGCATGCCTAATTTGTGTGCAAAAAAAAAATTGTGTATAGTTGAGAATACTTCTCAGACTCGTGTAAGCTATGCTCAAAGGTAAAAGACTTGCTTTGTTCCTTTACTATCACTGCTTACTACATAAAGGTTTATTAAATCGAGACTGATTCCAAACCACTACAAAAAATCTTGCCCAGTGTGCAATTTATTATGTGCAATACTGTGAGACCTGTGATTTCAGCCCGATTCCTAACTATTGTTTACTAAATTGATGCAAGCTACATTAATATGTATTAATGTGATTACAGTATTGGAATTTTTTTCTTCTTGTAACTAACACTGGAGCAAATTAAACCTGCTAAAATGCAAGTTTTCGTACATTTTTAATCAGTGTGTCTACTGGTCCCAAATGTCCCGAAAACGGAAAACTGGTTCCGAAAAAGTCCCGAAATTATAAATTTTGTCCCAAAAATTTATCTTTTTTTTCTTGTTAGAAAAAAGTCTATTTGTATGGATGGAAGAACCAAAAAATTAAGGCGAAAACAAAAGGTGACTGCAACTGAACTTAAACAAGTGAAAATAATGCAAACTGAAAAGAAAATGAAAATAGTGCAACTCCCCAATCCAACCACATTCAGAAAGTTTTTTAAATACATAAATTTATATAATTTTTTTACCAACTTTATTTGATGCATAAAACATAAAAAAATTTACATTACGAAATATTTTTAAAGTAATTATTGATTTTTTCAATTTGTATTAAAATTTCAAGTATTTAGAAAAAAAATTAATGTATATAATATATAGTATTTGTTTAATGTTCATCTACTTTGACATGATTTATGGTTTGTCTTTATTTTTAACATTTTATTTAGAAATCAGCTTATCAAACCTGACATTTGATACTAGAGTCCTCTTTTCTCGAAATTAGACTGTAAGCAATAAAAAAAGTTTGATTTTAAAGCATAATTGCATCGAACTGAACCACATAATCATGTAAAATCAGATCATACATTTATTTTAGAAAGTCCCTAAAAGGTCCCCTAAATGGACCTACAGAAATTTAGTAGACACTCTGTTAGATGAAAATTATAAGAATGGACACACAACTATAATGACAAAACAACATTAGGTGTTTTTGTTACTGTATAGGTTGATTTTGATGTCAAATGATGACATGAAAATTTTTTCTATTGATCTTTAGCTTCGAAGTTTTGTGTACTATATATGAAAAAAAAAACCAAAACATGTAGAAGCAGTGAAGTTTCTAATTTTATAGTCAGTTTTTATGTACAAACTTGTGAAAGATTAATTTTAAATATTCTTAATTCTACAAAAAAGGTTCTTTGTCCTGTTTCATCTTGTTTATACTACTACCAAACGAACTGCATCAATTATAAAATTTATTTGGAAACATACTGCAGTAAAATACATGGGTAAAAATATAGTTTTGGGAAACTCATAATTCTAGAATAATAAAAAATAGAATGAATATTTTTGTATCCGAAAAGTTGTTGAAATATTTCTCACAAAATGGTATCTATTTATAGTGTTCTAAAAACTTTTTCAGCATTGCATTTTTCATTAAAAATTTTTATTTAAAAGTTATTTCAAAACGGATGTTGAACAATAATAGGTAAAAATTAAACCGTGTTATACAGAAACTATTATTGTCTTATAGGAGTGTCGTCAGAATTTTTGTACCGTGTTGTAGGGAATCCTTGTTATAAGAGGGTCCCCTGTATTTTCAGTTTTTTTTTTGTCAAAAAACCCTAATCTAACCCCCTTTCCCAAACGCGAATTTTTCCGCTCGTTATTTACGTCCGGATCACGTTTGCAATACTAAAATAGCAACAGATTTTCTTACAAATCTAATATTTCTGTGTGGTATTTACTCTGAACATGTTCGTTATTTTGCGTGTTTCATCAATTTGGGGTTGGTTGAATACCTTGTTCTTTAAAAATTGTTCTTAAAAGAGGAGGTATGATAATAAAAGTAAAGAAAGAAAAAAAACCCGCTGGTATGCAAAATGTCCTGGTTTTGGACAATTCCGGTTTTGGGACTTTGTACTGTAGTTAAAAAATGAACATAATATCATTTTATAGCCTGGATTTCTTGCAGGAACAACTGATTTTAGACTGATCCCTTATCTATCCATTTTCCTAAACATTTTCTTGAAAGTCAATCCCATCTGAAGACTAGATCTCAAATCAGTGATCTAGTTTCTTTTATTTTTATGTTTACTTGACCCTGAATGTTTGATAATGATAAGCTGCAATTGAATAACTTAAAATGAGCTGTAGAGGAATCTTGGAACAGTTTATTAGACGCAGGAATAAAGCAGAAAAGTGTTGACATGAATGGAATAAGCAGCTATCAGATAATTTGTTTTTGAAATGAGTGAAATTCCTTATCCAATGGGGAGAGAGCGCCGTGACTCAGTGAATTTGCCCACTGCGCTAGCAACTTTCCGAGTTGTACCGGAAAGTTGCTAGTCCCGGAACGTACCCTGACTATTTCTCTCTTCTGTGTCTGTAAAACTTTCCTTGACATTGTCTTGTGTTTGGCCAAATGCAGGTTCGTTGAGCACCATAACAGCCAATCAATCTCATCCAATAGTTTTGCATTCAGATCGAACAAGCCATCGAATAGCCCTTTGTGTTGCTCTTGTTCGACGTTGATAAAAAATTACCAATTATTGTAAGGAATGCCTTTGAAAATTGAGTCCAGGAAGGAACAAGTTGTGAAGATTGACATTTATAATTTTGTAAGGGAGCGCAAAGTTCACACTTCCAAGCATGTTATTTCTTCTCTAATGTTATAAAAATAAGTGTTTGTTTTTTTCGCGGGCGCAAAATCCTGACGATTCCATGGCACTTGCAGCAATGAGATTTGGCACACAGGTAGTCCGAATTATTTGCAATTTTTTGGGTCGCGGCGAATTTTAAAATTCAATCTAGAAGATTTTTAAATGAATTTAATAGTTTTATTCTCCATCGCTTTTTCAAACGCGGAGAACTTTTTCTACTTGTGTGACCTTGTCAGGGTTTGGAAACATGCCAAGTTTTTTTTTCATCCTCCGAACGCGGATAAAAATTTTTTTTTTCATTTTTGCTTTGATTTTGCGCAGACGAATACATTTTCAGCCAGACGATAAATCTTTTAACTGAAGTCATTTTTTTTTCTTTCACCGAGACCGTTAAAGATAGAGTAAAAACTTCAACGGATTTGAAATCTGCGGAAAATTTCAGTTTAGATTGATACCTAAAAATATAATTTTCTTAAATTGAATAATTTTCTAATTGAATATATCTTTAATGGTTTTGAAATCTGATGAAAATTTTAATTTCGCAGTGGCTAGTGCGAAATAAATTTTAAATGACTGTTCCACAAGACACTTATAATAATAGGTCGGAACAAAAAATTCATAAATCATCGCTACCGTCTTACTAGCATTTCTTAAGGGGCAATCTCTTAACAAAGGCAATTCAGTAATGGTGTGTGTACAAGATGGGCCCATGCCGTTGGGAGCATGCAGAGATGTGTAATTTCCAAGGCGTGTCCTCTAATTCAAAGAGTTAGCTGCCAAGATGATTCATAATCCTTAAACTGGGTCACTGCTCGCCTTTTACCGCTACTTTTAATATCGAAAAACTGACCGGTAATAGCACCTCGCGGCTCGTTAGTTGCTATGAGACTGAATATATTAGTGCCCGCCAAAATAAACGTCTGGTGAGAGCTGCCAATTTTAATGCGTACTTCGCCGAAATCGTTCTAAGATTAGAGGATGATTTCATTTCGCAAAGAGAAATAGACTCTTTGGTGATAGGGTCGTAACCAATGGTGAGGTATGTGCGAGTGGAGTGGCTTTTATTGGATTTTCTTTGCGTGAGACCTGTCTAATATAACCATTTTGACAGAGCACTACGATTAGATAGACGAAAATATCACTTCGAAGGCTTGGCTTTGTGTAGTCTCCCATTTTTTCCTCGTCATCTGACGATGGTTCAAAATTACGAGGTGTTGTCCTCGGACCTATTCCTTGGTGACTGATCCCGGATCGTCGCCAATAGCCCGCTGTGTGCTCTAGTGCGGCGTTGATTTAGCTACCTGCCATTTTTTTTTTTTTTCAAACTTAAATCGGACCGCTGTAACTTATTTGGAAGAGTAACAGGGGGGTTGGGTTTGGGCACCGCAGGTGGCCCCCTCGTCCCCGCTGTGATAGCAGGTTATGAGCGGTTTTTTGTGGCCAACCACGGAAGGAGAGTATTCCCCAGAATTGGGGCGAGGACTGGGCAGGGGGCGCCTTAAACCGCCCCCCGGCCATTGAGGTGCTATTTGCAATGGTGTTTTCTCAGCTTGGCATTGGAGTTTTCTAATCTTGGCGTTTAAGTTTGCTCAGAATTCAAAATTGATGCGAAGCGATGCATTGAGGAACTTTAAAGTTTAACTTTCGAGAGTCTATGGCAGATGGTAGAGTTAAATCAGTTGTCCTGTCCTGACAATACTGTTGAAGAAAGCCGTTGTTAAATGGTGGTGTGAAGTTGGAAGTGTGGTCCTGTAATTATGTCTATATTGTTGAAAAGGAAGTGCATGGGGTTGCGAGATCGACACTAGGTCCGATGAAAGACGAGGGCTGGTGCACGTTAAAATCTGCCGCAGCCTCAAATGTCCTCAAGGTGGTGTGCCAGGTCAGGTGTTCTTGTCATCTGACTGGTTCAAAATTACAAGGCTTTGTTTTTGGATCTTTTCCTTCGGGATTGATCCCGGACCGTCGCCAATAGCCCAATGTGTTGCTCCAATGCGACGTTAATTAACTACCTACGTACCTCTTTTTGGACCCCGTAGCATGGTACCTGCGATCTCCTGTATGTGGTAGGGACTAATTTACATTACTTTAAATTACACATCGTCCTATGATTTTTAAAAGTTTCAGTTGATGCTCCAATATTGGTTAAAACTGTTCATTTATCTTAATTCATTTGAAATGGGCAGGTATTTATTTTAGTTTACGTCGTACTGAAGCAACACAACAGGCTATTGACAATGGTCCGGGATCAATCCCAACGGGACGCCACCACGCAATTTAGAACCACGGTCAGATGACGATTGAACATCTGAGCTGGCACCCCACTCACTAAACTCCCACACCACGGCAACGTGAGGACATTTGAGGCCACGACAAAATTAACGTGCACCAGCCCCTTTTCTACACGACGGTCTTAAGCCGCGTTTACACCAGATGTGCACATCGTCTCTCCTTCCAAACATTGAAGCTATTCCTTAGAAACGGCATTTGTTTTATCGTCAAGATCTCGAGTTGGCGTGACGATTTGGAGAGTTTGCGGAGCCAAATTTGTTTTCCTCCACGAGTCGGTAAAGATCAAAGGGTTGCAACTATTGGGGGAGATTTCTCCGAGACGATTGATTGACAATAATCGCTACCCTTCGGCCCCCCAGTTGTCGCTTACGCCTTCTTTTGTTCGCTCTGTGATATTTTGCCCTCATCGCTTGCCTTGACCACATCTCCTGCCAAACTGCCACTGAGTGTTCTATTCGATTAAAATGGCGTAGACGAAAGAGCTGGTAATGACATTAATACATACCCATTGGATCACCAATAACACGTACACCACCATATAAAATTCAGTCGAACTTTAAAAACCGCTGAGTACCCATCCATATTCGGAGGGAGATAGAAGGCCTTCGGCCTAAGGTTCTCCGGATCACATGTTATTTCAATTAATACATATAACTATTTAGAGACCTGTCCTCCCCCCCCCCCTGGACCAAACTTCACGCGAGTTCAAAGACAAAAACAAAAGGAACAATGCCTGGAGTGAAATGGGTGAGGAACTCGACATCTTGATGAAAAGTGATCACTCTTCTCCACAAAGGGGCGAGAAGAGTGCGCTCGGATGATTGCCGATAAATTTCACACAAAGCGTTTTCACCGGAGTCGGTCGAAAAAAGGGACGAAAAGGGGTCAACATAGGGGAACATAAAACGTCCTCACCACAAAAATGGGAGAGAAATGTATATGCAACTCCTCTGTAAACGCGGCTTTTGTTGTTGGATTCGAACGTCGAATTCGTTGGTTCGAGGATTCGAACTCGCAACCCTCCGGTTACCAATCCGTTACTCTTCCAACCAGGTCATCGATGCCCTCAGTTTGGAATGGAAACACTCCTTTGATTCTTTCCGGATTTGGCATTTCTATGTTCCTCTTGTACTAATTGTACAATCTGGCGCTACCTGGATAGAAACTACACACTTCCGGATGGTGCAATCGAGTGGAAAGGGTTCAGAAGGCACTTAAAAAGAACGAAAGCTGGATACCTAGGAAGGTTAGTTGATTTGGGTTTTTATGGCGCAAGGGCTATATTTGGCTAGCTACGCCAAGGAAGGAGATATGGCGTCGAGTATTTCTTGTTTCTGATATTGGAGGGATAAAAAATCTTTGGTAACACGTAAACTTTTCTGCCTGGAGAGTTCTAGAGACTAGGTAAGGAAATTTTAATTGACGTCGAACTTGAGCAACATAACGGGGTATTGACGACGTTCCGGGATCAATCCCCTAAGGCAGGGGTTACCAACCTTTTAGTAACTGCGTACCACTTGAAATTTTTGGCGTACCACCAGTCCTATATATATTTTTTAGAATCTATCTAATGTCAGAAAAGTGCCAAAGGCTTGTTTTATTTTAATTAAAATACTAAGAAAGCTTCATATTTTATGATTAATGCACTTGTATTTCGTATTAATGATGTTTTAATAAAGGAAAAAAATAAAACGATTGTTGAAAATTAGTTTTATTTTTTACTCAGGTCTAAAAACAAATAAGTTTAAATAATTAGTACAGACTAAGCAAACATAGATTAACATAATCAAAAATCAATTTTTAGTGCGAAACTTGTTTTATTAAAATATTAATACCAGGAACACTGGAGCTTAACTTCACTCTTAAGTCCTCTTCAACACTTACTCTGTTTCTATATTTATTTTTTGTATACAAAAGTTCAGAAAAACCTCTCTTACACAAGTAATTAGTAACAAATGGCATAAGAAATAGCATAACGTGTTTGTACACACTAATAGCATAGTCTTTAGTGATGAGTCCCGTCCCCAACTGTGTCCTAACGACAACCGCAGACGGTCTGGAGACGACGTCCAAGAAAGTGGCGGTATCATTCTCTTACTATTGCACGCCACACATGCCCACAACAGTGCGTTATGGTCCTGGGTGCCATCTTCTTTTATAGCCGGACCCATTTGATTGTCATTTCTGACACACTTACGGCACAGCGGTAGGTAGTAGGGATGCGACATCGACAGCAAAACATCCATATTTTGAAACATCGATGTTCAAAATTAAAACATCGATGTTGATAATACATCGACCCAAAAACATCGATGTTTTTAAACATCGATGTTTTTAAAATTCAGTGAATTTAAACTTTTTCCACCCATTTCTTAAAACTGGTTTAGCAACTAGTCATGCAACATCGACAGCAAAACATCGATGTTTTTAAAATTCAGTAAATTTCTGCTTTTCACCCCATTTCATAAAACTGGTTTAGCAACTAGTGATGCTACATTGACAGCAAAACATCGATGTTTTGAAACTTCGATGTTGAAAATTAAAACATCGATGTTGATAATACATCTCAACAAAACCATCGATGTTTTTTTAATTCAGCGTATTTAAACTTTTTTTCTCCAGTTCTTAAAACTGGTTTAGCAACTATTGATGCGACATCGCTAGCAAAACATCGTTGTTTTGAAACATCAATGTTCAAAATTAAAACATCGATGTTGATAATACATCTCCCCAAAACCATCGATGTTCTTAAAATTCAGTGTATTTAAACTTTTTTTTCTCCAGTTCTTAAAACTGGTTTAGCAACTAGTGATGCGACATCGGCTCCAATGCATCGATGTTTTTATAAAACATCAATGTTGTGAAAACATTGACATCTATGTCGCATCCCTACTTTTCAGGCCCTTCACTTTTGGCCATTTTGGTCTATAAGTATGATCAATTTGCTGATTATGAAAATTATGCTACTTCGTTAATTTTAAAATTTTCATAACGATACTTTTTTCATTTAAAATAAAACATCGACACGTATAAACATCGATGTTACAAAAACATTGACTCCAATACATCGATGTTAAAAACATCGATGTTTTGAAAACATCGACATCGATGTCGCATCCCTAGTAGGTAGACGACATTCTACGACCGGTTGTGTTACCCTTCCTTTTGCGACACCTCGGACTTAATTATCAACAAGATAATGCTCAGCCGCTCACGGCACGGGTTGCTATGAATTGTCTTCAAGCTTTCCCAACACTTCTTGGGCCAGCTAGGTCTCCTGATCTCTCCCATAAAGCACATTTGGGTCGTTATGGGAAGGTGATTGCAACCATCCCGAAATGTTGACCATTTAGTCTGACAGTTCGAGACAATTTGGCAAGACATTCCGCGGGACAGCATCCGGGAACTTTTTCAGTCTATGACCACGCAGGGTGACAGCTTGCATCCAGGCCAGAGGTGGACCAACGCCTTATGGACTTCCTCCCTTTGTAACTGTCAAACTCTGAAATAAATCATTCAATTGCTCTGAAATTTGAATCGTTTGTTTTTCTATGTATAGAGTTTCCTTAATGTTCCCATACTCCAACACTCCCCCCCAAAAATTTATTGCCCGTGCTTTTATTAATTATTGAATTTTATTGTCTGCTTATAGTTTTGTCGACTCTTTAATTTTTATCGTTTGATTTTCCTCCCACTCAAGCTGTGCGATTATAAAGTTCCACGTTATTTTGTTCTTCATTACAAGAGAAATGTATCACGCATTCAGAGAATTGCGCTGTTTGAAGCTTATTTTGAATATAAATCGTATGAAAGATGTAAAGAATTTTGGTGACATAAATGTACCATACTCGAAACCCCATCCACCAAACCACCTGCACAGTGGCGACACTCGTAGCGATGCCAGCGCCACGGAGTATATAACACGGAGCGCAGGTGCAAAGAGAAGAGCAGAGCAGATTAGTGAAGAGCGAAGTCACCAGCAGCGAAGCTCTCATCGATGTTTCCGTTTTGATATCTCTTTTAGTTAGGCTTAAGAGCCTAAAGCTGTATGCTCAATCACAGAATACAGTTATTGTTTTAATTATTGTTCTTGTCTTCATCCATCAATCAACACCCTAGACATACCCGAACCAGAACATAAATATCCAACTGTTGCAATACCGACTAAAGATACGCTATATCAACTTATTCAACAATTTGTTGCATTGTTAGAAGTGAATGAACGAGACTCTTGGTTCCAACAAGATGTTGCAACCTGCCATACAAGTTATGAAACCATGGGCATGCTTCAAGATTTTTTTTGCGATCGGCTCATCTCAAGAAACCATTGGCCACCTCGTTTCCTGATCTACGCATCCCTGATTTTTTTTCCTGTGGGGATATTTAAAGAACAAAGTTCATGAAGATAATCACCAAACCATAGGTGATCTGAAAATTACCATTTCTCAAAGAATAGAAGAAGTCACTCCCAGCATTTTGAAACGCGTTTCTAAAAATATGCTTAAGCGACTTCAGCTTTGCCTCCCAGAAAAAGGCGGAAATTTTGAACATTTATTATAAATGTAAGTTCAAATTTTTTTTCTACGTTGGGTTAAAAGTGCTTTATACCATTGGCAAAAAAAAATTGTTTTAAAGTTTGTTGTTTTTGTATAATGAATTCACGAATCGTCAGTACGGGAACTTTTAGGACACCCTGTATATTCTACACAACCACCAATTTTTAAAGCGATCGGACAACTCCTTGGTGCGTCGATTTTTTTTTTTTTTTTGTTATAGAGTTATTTCATTAAGGATGTGTTTTTGTTAAGTTGTGTTTCGTCCCAGGTAAGCAAAGCGTGTTTGGCTATTCGATCATTCAAGAATCACATCACCACATTCGTGCAAGTTATTCATTGACCTTTAAAGAAGTATTTATCATTACGGTGTTGCTCACTGAAGCGTGTCGGCCTTTTCAACCATTCTAGATTGACTATCATTGAAGTGAGCAGATGAAAGGGCAGAGTGTTCTGTTTTTTTAAAAACAGTTTATGATTTTAAAAGTATTGTTCGAAGGATAGAAGATCAACGACCTCTGCGAATTCGGTAAAAATTCTTATAAAGCGCTTATAGAAAATAATAAAAACCAATGTTTCATGAAAGTTCAAGATTGATTTTCATTCATGTGAGTAGTTTACCAATAACCCGTTGTTCCGACCCTCGTCATCTGACCGTGGTTCAAAATTACGTGGTGTTGTCATCGATCTTTCCTTTTGGGGATTGATCCCGGTGTACCGGATAAAATGGTGTGTGATAGAAATGGTAGCGTAAAGAACATTTTTTTGGGTTTCACCACTGCAACATTTATTCTTATATCCAACAGCTTTACAGATATGTACAGCAAAATTACAGATATTTTGGGACAAGAAGGGTTCGGCAGAGGTTAGCGATCGTGTCCTCGATATCTCAGGTCTCAATGGTCTGGCAATTTTCAGCGTCTTTCAGGCCACTTTTGACTGAAAACCACCTGTCGATGGAATTTTGAGTGTTCTCAAAGGGCTTGAGTTTTCGGATATCGTAATGTCAGTGGAACGTCAGATGAAGAGGGTTTATGTAAAGTGCCCAGAACTTTATGACCGCTTTAATGTCAAATGGAGTGCTGTAATGGGGTTAGTTATGGACAGTTGATCACTTGAAAAGAGTTTTATGATCTTCAATTAAGGAATTCTTGAATATGTCTGCTTTATGTCGGCTTGATCAGAGAAGCCGCCTTTAGAGTGTTACACCGGACATTTGTCAATAGCCCGTTGTGTTGCTCTAGTACGACGTTAATTAAAATTACCTTACCCGTCGTTCCGATGCGACGTTATTTAAAAAATACCCTACCATATAATTTGAGTAGGTGAAAGGGTAATTGGTAATTTTTTAGTTAACGTCGTACTAGAGCAACACAACGGGCTATTGACGACGGTCCGGGATCAACACCTCGTAATTTTGAACCACGGTCAGATGACGAAGCAACACCTGAGCTGGCACCCCACTCTCCAAACTTCCACGCCAACCCAACGTGAGGACTTTCGGCCACGACAGATTTAAGGTGCACCAGCCGCCTCTACACCATACGTTTACAAACATCCATACCCGGATTCGAACCAGGAACCTTCCGATCTAGAGGCTAACACCTTAACCACTATACCGGTTGGTCGGCAGTAGGTGAAAGGGCAAGAGTATTTAAAAAAGAAACAGTTTTATCAATCTAAAAATATTGTTCAAAGGACAGAAGATCCTGCACATTTGGTAAAAATTTGAAACAAAGCGTTCGGGATTGATCACGGACAGTCTCCAATTGTCTAATGTATTGCTCCAGTGCGACGTTAATTCAACTACCTACCTACTTTTAAACAACGTGGGGCCGTCGTGGCTTATTGGGTAAGTCCACTGCGCTAGCAACCTGCAAGTTTTGTTCGACGCATGTTCGATTCCTGACAGGTTGATTTTCTAACTGGTTGACTGCGGTGACCCAGTTGAAAGAGTAACGGATTAACAACCGGAGGGTTACGAGTTCGAAACCCCGCCGTGTACCTAGGTATCTGGTGCACGTAAAATCTGTCAAATGTCCTCTCGGAAGTTTGAAGAGTGGGGTACCACCTCAGGTATTGCATCGTCATCTGACCGTGGTTCAAAATGACGTGGTGTTGTCCTTGGTTTTTTCCCTTCGGGATTGATTGATCTCCGACCGTCGTCAATAGCACATTGTGTTTCTCCAGTACGACGGTAATTAAACTACCTGCCTACCTTCCTGGTTGTTCTGTGTCAGTAATACGTCCCTTGTGTGTTGTATGACTATTACTTAACTTTGCCTGTACTGTGTTTGACGCAGCATGGTCAAATATGGTTCCTAGGGCCATCAAAAGTAAAGACTAACCAGATAAACACAGCACTTATAGAAAGTAATAACCAGGGAGTGTCCAATCTACAGTCCTGGACAGCTAGTAATGCGGACCCACAAGATCATAAACTTTTATATGATACCACTTTTAACCATATTTTTTTCCTGTCTCGGAGACTTTATCTTCAAAGAGAAAATATCCCTCGTTTCACAATCAAGCCTTATCATGTCATCGCTTTTTGGCAGCACGTACATTTGCGAACAACTATTTTCAAGGATGAAGCACAGGAAGAGTAAAATTAGATCAAAATTTTCTGACATGCACTTTGAGAAGTCACTACGAATCGAAACAATTTCCATCGAACCAGGCAGAGATGTATTAGTTTAACAAAAGCTAGGTTGATATCCCACTAGTTTTCTGTTTACTTTGCTCTTTTTTAAATGTATCATAAAAAACATTAGACAAAATAAAGGAAATTTCCTTTCCTTTCTCTATTTTTTACTTTATATGCGGCCAAAGAATAGTCCTCTACATTCAATGTAGCCCATGCCCAAAGGTTGGATCCCCTTACCAGGGAACATTATCCTTTATTAGCCTACACTTTATTCTATAAACCTTTGGCCATATCTGCTCTAAATAACAAAAGAGCTAGATATAACAAAGGTTTTTATTCCACACTGCACTTGCCTTGCAAAACAAAATCATTTGATTTTTCCATCATAAAAATAATTTTCATGTACTACGATTCTTCCTTTGGAGGAATTCAATTTTAGATTATGTTTTCAGAGGAAGGGATTTTGGCTATTTTAAAAGAATCCGTCACAATATATCTTTAGACATGTATCATCAGCCATAAATTCCATCCTAATTTTGGTCGTTTGCCGAAAAAAGAAACATTCTCCATTTCTATCCAATCCACATTTTTTCAATATTACGTTCTCTTTAATTAACCTTTTACGTTTCACCAAAGCCTCCGTTCTAAAGAGCCCTCAGAGTTACATCTTATAATACACTCACTGCTAAAAGTTAAGCGCGGAGAGGAAAATGTTAATTTCCAGAAGCCAATCTGAATTTGAGAGTCTGCCATTTGCTGCAGAGGTAGATGGAAGTATGCAAATGTGTTATTTAACAACCAATTACGGTTTCGTGTCGAGAAAAAGGCAAAAAAGGCAGTTGTATAAGAAGCCAACATTGTGAAGGGTTAGAACTTTTGTACGATTAGCTTTCAAGACTGACGTGTTTCTAGGGTTTCCAGAAGACGAATGGAAGATAGTGAGCACTGGCGTTTTGTGGGACGCCTTGAAGCAGAGCAATCAATCACTTATTTTGCTCTTTTCTTCGGCGTTCATCATTTTATCCTTTTACGATTATGAAAACAATTCCAAACAGTTTTCCGAAGACCTGTGGCCGGTCGCCAAGGGTTACGACCCCTGCGGAAGATCAATATATTACTGTTGTAGCGAAGCGTAATCGAAGGGCTTCCTTCACACGTGTGACATCTATGCTTGCAGCGTCTATTGGAAAGACGATATCTGCCACTACTGTGCGCCGAAGGCTACACATGAATGGACTGTAAGCCCGGGTACCACGAGTTTGTATTTCTCTAACCGTCCAATCCAGAGCGGCATGATTAAAGTAGTGTCGGCAACATATGAATTGGACTGTGTCTGATTGGGCTAACGTTATGTTCACGGATGAGTCGAGATTTGCCCTGGGGTCAGATGACAAACGTGTAAGGGTCTTGAGTGAACAAAGCACACGCATTCGACCCCAAAACATCATCGAGCATCACGCATTCCGAGATGGAAGCATGATGGTGTGGATTCGGATTTCGTTGGGATATCGCACCGACCTGCACATCTATAGACGGGGTTCTGTGACGGCTGTCCGGTATCGGGATGAAGTCCTAGAACCCACTGTGAGATTGTACCCTGTAGCAGTTGGTCCTTCTTTCGTTTTAATGGATGATAATGCGCGTCCCTATACAGCTGGCATCGTCGACGACTACCTGGAGAGTGAAGGGATTGCGCATATGGTTTAGCCGGCATATTTGCCCGACCTTAATCCTATTGAAAATCTTTGGGATGCTCTAGGCGTGCACTTTTCCCACAGCCAGCTACTCTCACAGAGTTGCAAACTGCTCTACAGGAGGAATGGCGATTACTTGACTCTGGGGTGGTTGATCACCTCATGGAATGCATGGTCACACGCTGTAAACTTTGTTTGGGGATGAGGGGTGGTCACATACCCTATTAATGTCGGTTTTGTTTATTTTCTTATTAATATCTTTCTGGTGTAAATTTTCCTCAGATTTCAAAGCCGATGAAATTTTTAATCTATCTTTAGTCTTTAATCTATTTTTAATCTAATAGAAAAAAGAACTCCATGACTAAAGTTGAAACTTTATTTTTTTTTAGTCTGCTGACAAATCGTTCCTCCGCAAAATTGAACTAATTTCAATTAAATTCATTTTAAAATGTTCTAGATTGAATTTTAAAATTCAAGCTGCGCACAAAAATCGCAAAAGATTAGGTCTACCTGTTGTGTATAGATTGTGTATATTGTGCCATAGATTCGTCAGGACAGTACATAGACACGCAGACACTTCCTTTTATAATAGTAAAGAAGTTTGCTATTGTTTTTAAAAGAGTATCTGGCCTTTACGTTTGCTAGTTTTTAGAAATTCTGGGATAAAATATTTGAAAACTTAGGTTCTGGGGAGCTTTTGAGTTTCTTCACCAAACAAAATTGTATATTGATATTTTATTTCAAAAGTTTTTTTGTTTACAATTCCTCTTAGTGATAGTATATACCGATCTGAAGGAAAATAAACGATTGTACATATAAAAAAGAACTTGAGATTCGCATTAATGGGGCTAACAGTGAATGACCCCAGAGAAACCAATTCACTCCTGGTACCACAAGTATGTCAGGAATCCGAAGTGATGGTGCTCTAAATTGTCGATTAACATACAAACTTCAACAAATACAGGATGGAGCTTTTGCAAGATTTATTAATTTCACCTCGACGTGCTTGCTCTGAAGTAAAGAAATGCTCTGAAGAAAGCACTAGATTCCTATTCAGTTTAACAGTTAATACTAGTTTGTGCTGCCATCTATATTTTGATTTCACAATGAAAATACGTTGGTACTTGATAACAAAATCGGAATTTCCCCTCAAAAATTTACTCAAAGATCATTCTTATTTTTTTCAAACAGTGCAAAAAAATAGTACTAATATAAAATTTTTCCTTCTGTAAATATAATCAAAAGGTATTAATATAATATTTATTAATGTCTTTTGGCTATATATGCGTATATATATATATATATATATAAAGACTTTTGAAATTTCAAGTCGGTATTATTGTGCATGGAAATATTCCCTATAAGCAATACCCGAAGAAAATAATACCATATATATCTATTATATATGAAGTGTTTCCAAGAAAAAATTGTTGCGTGTTTTTTATGTAGGTTTCACTGAGGATATTCTCCAAGAATCCTAACAAATAAAAAAAGAAAACACTTCAGTTATTTTTGTACTTTGCTCTTCTCAACAATTTTGCTCTATGTGTGAATTATTTAATAATTTGACAACATGAGTACATTTATTTTCGTGTTCAGTTAAAGTGTGCTTTTCACGTATCCCCAAATAATATGTTAAATGTTCGCGTACGCTGCATAACTATATGTAGAAATATGCGGATGTGTGTTCACTATCGTATCTCTAGTACCTATCATATCTCTTTACCGTGGCGGCAGCATTGTCAGTAATATATAAAATAATGTATTATGACTTTCAATAAAAATAAAAGTTTCTATAAATCAGTACTTTAAAATTTTGTCATTGATACATCAAAACACTTCAGCTTCATTTTTTCACTGTATTAATTCTAATTTCCTGTAAATGAAATTAAAGTGTAAAATTTTCAAGTATTCTCCAAACTTTATAGTTAGCAGAGAACATTCTCCAAACTTGGGAGAATATTCTCTTACTCTATTTTTGAAAAATACAGAAGTTTAAGTCTACTATTTTTAATTTCAGTGTGAGAAGTTCCCTTCTTTTCCAAGCTGCATTATCTATAGCGAGTGATGGTGATCAGGTGCTTTTCATTTGCCCCGAATCATTACAGAAACGACCGTACCCGGTCAGTGCTATGACAGAACCTTCAAACTTGATTCTTCGTTGTATTAAGATGATGTAAGTAAAGTCAATCCAAAAATTTATACTGAAGCCATTAATTCCAGAAATTAGATATAATTATAGGTAAAAGCCACACACAGGCTACTAAAAATCGATTTTGCTTCTGTCTACAGGAGTATCTTAGGGGACCAGTGCAGTCCTAATGGTCAAAGTTTAAATGGTCAAATTTTAAGGAACATTTTCTCAGAATATTTTATGTGTATTGATTTGAATTTTGTTATACAGGTTATGAAGACACTTTTAAACACTTATTGGGATGGGGATTTTAAAAAAACTTAATATTTGAAATTATAAGATTTTTTCCCTCCTCTCAACTCTGTTTTTTTTTTTTTTTTTTTTAATGACCAATTTTTATCTTTTTCAACAGTTTAAATGAACTTTTCTGAGCAGATAGAAAAATATGCCTGTCTTTAAATAGGTTATAGGATATGTTACACGTGTAAACCAATTTTTTTTAAATGTTCGCTTAATAGACTGAAAAAATGTTAATTTTAAGGAAAAAGTACACATTTTGAGATATTGACCTTACTTTGAGATTTTTCAAAAAATTATTTGAAATACTTATATTTTCCGCATTTTCATAAATGATATATAATTTTAAACAGAATTGTATAAAAATTTATTTAAATTTATAAAAAAAAATCGAAATTTTGAAATTTTTTTTGTACTTGTCCCTTTAAAGTAAAATTGTTTCAAAAGCTCCTATTTTCAAACTTTTGGTGAAATTTCGAAAAGTTTGGCGATTTGTTTCTTAATTTCGCCATAAGCCAACGATAATTTTTTTTTTTAAACTGACAGTGAACGGAATTGTTTTTTAATTTTTCTGTACAGAGGAATTTTTCTAAAGGATGCCAATATCTAAGTTTTGGCTATCATAAATGAAAAACATCGGAATCTGGTTACAAGATTGTCATAAAAACCTTATTAAGAACCAAGTTTTAGATACTTTTTGCTAGCATTTAAAAAAATAATTATACTATTTTTGCACAAGTATTTAGGCTGTGGTATCCTGCAATTAATGACTAATATTGAACAAAGAAGTCTGGTCTAATTGTAGTGCTTTCCATTGCAATAGCAACTTTTTCAGGCATTTGTTTTATTTTGGTTTGTTTCAATCTTTAGACGGACTTTAAAAAGTTCCTCTGGGAAAATGGAGCCCCCCCCCTTCTCAATCTCTCCCAATGCAACTTCAAGTCTTTTAAATGAATTGGTTTCGTATAAATTCAGTTGGAAGTTTTTTATTCAGAATTTATAAATGTTTATATCTTCACTTTGGTCACTTGATGCGACAAATAATGAATCTTGATGGTAATTGTTCTAAATTTGTATTATACACGAGGTTCAATATATATATAATGAAACTTCAACTAAACGCCCCCTTTTGACCGTCAGTTTCTGTTAACAGTCAGTCCGTAATTAAAAGTGAACTACTTAAATATTAAAACTTATTAGTACGTACACACATACTGTACTCTATGTACATTAACGAGATTGCTGCGAAAAATATATATCTTATATATAAATTGAATATGTACGGGGTACGTCTAGAGCGTAAGTTCATGTAACAATATGTATTACTAGCCACTGCGTGGGCAGCACGGCGTTGCCCTTGACACTGCTTTTCGTGGGGTCAGCTGTGACCACTGCTCGCTAATGCTCGCCAACCCCCGGTGATTGATACGTATTCCCATTTGGTTTGCTTCGCATACGAACTCCACAGGCAACTCTGTGATAGCCTTGACGTGGCTATTATTAACAACGTAGATCAAAACACTCTAGAATCGAAAAAGATGGCATGGTTTCAAAGACATTAAGGCAAAAAACGCTTGTGATGTCAGCGGTCGAAAATAGCTCTTCTTTCGAGGCAGGTGTGACGTCAGAGTCCGGAGAGAAGAAAGAAAGGTGAAAAAAATTATAAATCAATTTTAAAATGTTCTAGATTAAATTTTAAAAGTCGGACGCAACACAAAAATCGCAAAAAATTTATACTACATGTGTGCCAAATTTCATTATTGTAAGTGCCATAGATTTGTCAGGACATTGCTTACAGAGACTCAGAGAAACACTACTTCTCTTACGATAATAAAAGGAAGTGTTTGTTTGTTAGTTTCGCGGCCGCAAACTCTGACGTTAGCGGGAAAGACAGAATTTTTTTTTCGTTTCCGCTTTGATTTTGCGCGGAGGAATGATTTTCCAGCCAGACGATAAATTTTTACTGGATGACTTTATTCTTTTTTCTATCTCCTAGACCGTTAAAGATAGAGTAAAAATTTCAACGGATTTAAAATTTACGGAAAATTTCAGGTTAGATTGATACCTAAAAACAGAATTTTCTTTAAATAAATAATTTTTAAATTGGATATATCTTCAACGGATTCGAAATCTGTGGAAAATTTTACACCAGATTAATACCTTACATCACGGTACATGCAACGCCGGGCTAGCCACGAAGTGGCTAGTTTATAATAGAAAAGAAGTCTGTTCGATTAACCGACCCTGACGGTTAGTCGGAAGTTTCACTGTAAATGAAAGATTTGAATTTCTAATATATTGAATGATTTTTACTCTTATGAAAAAATAAGCGTGCTTCTTCATTATTGCAGATACATTTCTGATCCTCCTGATTTGTTGAAATACTTATGTGCATTTCACACAACTGCAAGCTTACCTTCAGCTATTCTGGTTGATGGCATGGAATATTTCGTTTCACATATTTCTGAGGTGAAATTAAAATTTTCTGATTACATTAAACTCACTAGTACAACATTAAGATTCAGCTTTGGTGAATCAATATTTGTTGTAATGATATTTTGACTTTTTAAAATGAAAGGTTTTTTTTTATTTAAGAAATTTAATTTTGCCAGGTCTGGATAGAAAAATACATAAAAGCTGATTTAAAATTTAAAGCATCTGCATCTGTACTGTTTCAAAATAAATATTTAATTATTGTCTTTTTAGTAATTGAAACTGATTGGTTACATGTGTATTTGTATGAATAGCTAATTCTCTAAAATGGTACATAATGAATCAAAAACAGCTTTTTATTGATTTCTTAACAAAGGCAAAAAGCTAGTAAGCTTAGTAAACTACATTGAAACAGAAATTGTGCAAAGATAATGCATTGAAAACTTATATTCCATTATAAAATGGTACATTGTTCTAAAATTCTTACTGGCTTCTAAAATTGGACTGGAATTTTCTAAATCTGATTCTCTTGTCAAATAGCTTTCTTATGTAAGTTATGTTTGTACTCATAATTGAACTTAAACTGACTTAATTGGGTTCTTAGTAGTGTGTAATGATAAATTCGTATGAAGCAGGAAACATGTTAGCAAAAATGTATCAAAATAGAAAGTTTTCAGTTAATTTGCATTCAAGATTAATCTGAACAGTTAAAATGTTGATATATTTCTGAAATACGGAAAATAATTGTACGGAAAAAATTTGTTTCATTTGATCATGCTACTGGAAAAAAAAAATATTTTATTTAATTGCTTTTGTTCGCACATCATTGCAAAAATTAAAGACTCCTTTTATTTAGAATGAGGGTAAAGAAGATGCAATGATCAAGCTGTTTGCTATATTGGAAGATACAGTGGAATTTGTTGCTCGGAAAAAGTGAGTGAATTCGTACTGTGTTTTTGAAATCTTCCCTTTTCTTATAAATTGAGATTTTAAATCAAGTCTCAACATATAAGCTGTTAAAAATCGTTTTGTTGATGAAATATTTTTTATTTTTGGCATCTAATTTTTTACTGAGTTAATATATGTACATTTGTTGAATGCAAGAAAAGAATTATTATGTGTGGCACACGATAACGATTAGTGAGTAAACATAGTATTGCAGTTAAATATCTCAATTTATCTTTCCTGTGATTAATTAATCCTTTTATCTGTGATCAAATTATCTATGCATACTTTTCAGCTGTTGATGGAAGTTGGTTGGTTTGAAATAGGAACCATTTTCCTCATTTCAAACTTTTGTATTTTGTATATTGGATTAGTTGTTTGGATAAGGGGAAGGCAGTGTCTACTTTTTAAGTTTTGATTTTCCTTGTAAATTGTTGTACCCATTAGAAGGTACATTTTTTAAACTATGCATCAATGCATGTGATGTAGGCTGAAGCAGATTTCAGTAATGAAACTGTAAACATACTTTACACCAGCATAAATTTTTATAAGTACAATTCGATCTGTAAATATTTTCCCGTGTAGAAGGATTCGAAATATATGCTATTGTGTTCACTGTTTAACTATTTTATAGTTAGAAGAGTTCAGTTAGACGAATGTTTTTAAATGCCGAATTAACTTATTTAGCGACTTTTTGGTGAGTCTCCCGGGCTCCCCACATTGATTTTTTTTTCTCCCTCCCCCTCTCTTACCCTATTTTTACCATCACCCCCCAAATCAACACCACAGCTCATGCATTTCGCCGCTTTCTTTTCGGTACTGATTGGTCGCCCCTCCTCTCTGTCTCCCCTCATCTTTGGAACGTGAATTGGACTCCTAATTGTATCAATTATTAAACTCTATCGTCTATATTAATTATTTACCTTTCTCATAGTGCATTGCCACTACCTTTAACTTTCTTCCTCCATTGTCTAGTTTACAATCATTAAATTCCTTATTAATTCTGATGTGGAGGTTCGCAGTTCTCTGCAAGGTACTCCGTAATTGATACGTCCGTTCCGTTTAGCGACTTTTTTAAATTTATAAGTGAGTTTGTGCTAGTAATGGTCATAAATATAGTTATCCTTTATCCCCGTTTAATTAAATTCTAAATTTTACCCTGAAGAAACGACTAAATGATACTACGGATTAATAGAAATCGATAAAACATGTATACTATGAGAGAAATAAATAATGTGATAATACCATCAGAACAAACTTAGAAGATTCATCAATATTTCACAATTTATGATCTGCGTGTACAATGGAATTTTTATTTTGTAGAGGTGAAGCCTGTCATCGCATGGTGTCAATGTTGAGAAGTACATGTCAAAAAGAGTTTATAAAAGGATACTTTAGAGAAATTTGGCATATATCTGGGGGTTTGAAGGAGGAAGAGTATTTATTGACGGATGACCATGTTCCTGCTTTCCGAGTACAAATTCATGTGAGCCCAGAAAACAAAATTATAGTTGATGAAGTGTATAGGTTACCATCTGAAGCAGAAAATGAAGCTTAGCAATTTTTATAGGAGATATATGTGTACAAAGTATTTATTTTAAAAGCTATTTCTAATAAAACTGCAAGTTGTTTTTTAAATTGGTGTATGGCTATTTTTCCTTTGACCTAATTGACCTTCATGTATCAAATAATGACCATGAAACAACAAACCAAACCTTTGGATATTCATCTTTTGGATCTTAGAAAATTTGATTCAAACAAGCATTTCTGAAAGAAGATAGTAATATTCAATGTTATAGTAATTCATAATACAACAGTAAATTTTTTTTTAAACTAGAGCTTTCTACATTATGTTGACAAAGAAATATACAGCTTCCGTGAATGTATATTCAGTTTTGCGTGCATTAAATTTAGGTTATATTTTTAAAGTTACGAAGGAGGTATCATTTATCTATCTGGTAATTAAGAATAATATACCATACACTTACATCTTGTTTCTTACTCAAATATACAAATCAGTTCTTGAGTTTTGGCATAGTTTTTCTTTGTTTTTATTTTTCTCTATGTATGACATTTTGTAACTAACAAAGGATAGAGTTCGCTTGGCTATAAATGACACTCACATATTAGGAATTTAACTTTCATCCAAAAAAATTTGTGCTGGTAATTTGTTTTAGGTAATGAGAAATGAATTGCTGATTGCTCTTGATCTATTTTTAACCTACACCCTTACAATTGCAAAACGTCCTTGCGAAACTTCAAAATAACTGTACATACCGTCTTTTAATCACATTTAGTTGTGCATTTATGCTGTACCCCAATAAAAGTTTATGATTAGTGTGTAGAAATTATGTAAAAGTATCTACTATTATAAAAGGAAGTGTTTGTCCTTGTCTTTGTATACGATTTGCAGTGTTATGACGAATCTATGACACTTAAAATAATAAAACTTGGCACACAGGTAGTCCGAATTTTTTGCGATTTTTGTGTCCAGCCCGAATTTTAAAATTTAATCTAGAATATTTTTAAATTAATTGATTAGTTTTTTTCACCATTCGTTCTTTTCTCCGGAATGTGACGTCACCCGTACCTAGAAAGAAGAAGCAAGCAGATTTTGCGATTTTCGACCGCTGATGTTACAAGCGTTTTTCTTCCTACAGACTTGGGAACCATGCCAAGTTTTCCGATTGTAGCGTTTTTAGATTTACATTGTCGATTAGTATGACTTTCTTGCTAGCGATTTCAACTTTGTCACGGTCAAAGACTATTTGAGGCTTTCTATTTTCGTGATCGATAAAAAAGAGAAAAATTTCAACAGATTTAAAATCTGCGGAACTCATTCTTAAAATTATTGTTTCATCTTTGTAATATTTTCAGTATCATAAGATTTAATGTGTCCAGCTCGATTTTTAAATTTTAATCTAAAATATTTAAAAATTATTTTATAGATATCACGGCATTGACTATGGTGTTGGTTTGCCAAGCAAACCAAATTGGAATGCGTTGCAATCACCGGGGTTGATAAGCTTTAGCTAGAATTGATCACACCTGACCCTACGAAAAGAACTGCCACGCAGTGTCTAGTTAGTAAATAAAATACAAAAAGAAAAAAAAAGTTTCAGAACTGAGATTTTATGTAACTTTAAAAAAAATCGTTTAAATATTTACTGACATTAATAAACTCTCAATTAAATATTCGATAAAATTTTTTAGAATTAAAAACTCGCATTCACGTGCCCTGATCTATGGCAGAGATGTACAAACCTTGGCCTCATGCTGCCCGCCCAACCTTGTGTTATTTTAACTTTAACATGTCGCACGCGATTAGTAATTTAGGTTAAAACTTCGTTCCTAGAAAAATGCATTAAAATGCATAAGCCTATTTGGGTCAACATATCAGTTAACAAATGTTTTCAGTCATGAATACTAACTAACAAAGCGAAAAAATTAAAACCGCTTGAGAGCAATGGCAATTTAGAATCAATTTTTCACATGGCTACTACAAAAATCGAACCAAATATTAAAACAATTGTAAAAACAATGCAATGTTATGCTTGAATTCTTTATTTACTTTTTATTATCTTTCTTTTTTTGTGGCGATGTAAAATATAAATAATATAAGATATATAACGTTCATGACTTTTCGGCTCCCTTAAGTCATAAGTGAATCTATGTGGCTTTTTTTGTTTTATCAAGTCTGCATCTTTGATCTATAGGGACATATTTTAGGAGCTTTTTTCAAAAATAATCTGAGAAGCGTAACTAAGCGTCCAATACTTCGACAATTCAACTGAGCCGATGCAAAGTTTATTTTATTTTGCATCGGGTGTCTCTGTGAAATTATTTTTCATGTCCACCTTGCTCGTAATCAATATCGATTCAGATAATTTTCTCTCATTCGGAACAGCTGCTCTCTCGAATGTTAGCGTGCCAGTTACCACTGTTCCTCCGTTCGTTCGGAATCCAGAATCACTGTTCGAACGGGGTAAAATGCTGAAGGTAAAATTTTACCACCTGCTCAGTTTGGATTGTTTATTTACGTTGCGCAATCTCGACGCGACAGATGTGGCGTTAATGTGACCTTAATGATTGAGAAATGATTTAAAAAAAAGTGGCGTTGGATGAAAAGAGAATGGCATGGTAGATTGGTTATTGTGGAAAAAATGCTTGTGTTTTTATTTGCGTACGTTTACCTAGAACGAACAAGGGTAACAACAAATATGTGGGTCAGTTTGTTCTTGAATTTGTATTCAAATAGAACTCAAATGGCTTTGGGGCTCTCACAATTTTTTGTTTAACTTTTTAAAATAAATCAGAAAGGAATACAAATTTGTCTAGTGAATAAAATAAAGATGAATTCTAATTTATCTAAAAGTATTTTAATATAAATGGACTTTTTTAACAATTTCGCCAGCAACCGTAAGTACAGTTCGGAACACGAGCACAACTCGTTCAAATGCATTCTATAAATTCATTATATTCTATCTCAATTCATTCTATTCAATCGATAAAAATATTGTATTTTTCGTAACAAATAATACCGAAGAAATAAGCCACAGTGAACTTTAATTTTAAAGACTAATGTTATAATTTTTATTAACATTCGATTAACACAACAATTTACTGTATTTTAGAATTACACAAAATCAGGCGAAAAGTGCAGCACTTTTCAGAACTGGTGTTAATAAAAGTGAAAGTATGACGGCCTTCTGTAAAGCCGAATGTATATGACGCTAGTCTTTTTGTGGTAGAGCGTGTTCTTGTACTTATTCCAGAAGTGACGTCACTTGGCAACATTTTAAAGTGAATTTATCTACCGAGCGAACAGCGTTGGATCCCTTATTATTTTTTTGGTCGAGACTTGGTCATTCAATATTACAAAAAATGCAAATAATACGAGTAATTAAATAAATATGCAGGGACTCAATTTCGCTCATTAGATCAAACCGTCTAACACCCTTAGATTCCAATATTTTCTAGTTGTCCCCTGCCAACATATAGAATAAATGTAGTGATAAAATACCGATAATTTTGATTATTACCTGTAGAAACAAAATAGAACTCCAGAAACAAAGCTACCGGGGTTTTTCGTGGGACCCCTATTAATTCACAATTGACGCTACATGGCCCATAATAGCATTTAAAAAGTTGCAGATATTATTCCAAACCAACCAATAAACTTTTTTTATAAATATGTCTGCATATCGTCACTCAAAGTGCAAAAGATCGTATACACTTTGGGTTTTGTTCTTAGTTTATTAGATCAGCTGATGACAAGAGATTTTGCCACCAGGTGGAAATCACGAAATGCCTCATAGTGCAATAATAAAAGAAAGAATGGATTTTTGACGTACGACTTTTTGCACTTTGAATGACGACGATATATTTTATTGTTATATGCATTTATGGATTTGAATTGCTTAGGAGGTGCTTGCTCGACACGAAACAAAGCTGCAATGAGAATTTCAACAACTTTATTAGATTGTGGAACCATAATCTGTTTTCATGCACTTAAAATGTTATCTGTGCTGATATAGTGTATAATATGTAATTAATAAGTGTCAAAAGTATGTCGTTCCTAAACCTATGTTGAAAATAAGAAATAGAAATTGGATTTTGCATATATCGAATTGCGGAAAGCTTATAACATCAAACGAAAATAAACATAAAACGAAAATAACATCAAACGAATCTGGCATAGTGACTGAGGTCTGCTCTTTTTTCGTTCACACTATTAGAAATAAGAATCAACTATAGTAAGATGAAATTCAGTTGTATATTTTTGACTAATTGACTCCATTTGGAGGTAATGTGCAAATCGATACTTATTACACATGGATAGAAGGCATAATGTTGTTTAACGACTCTGCAATTAATAGATATAAGAAATAAAGAACCTTAAGCCCAGATGCAAGGCACGTTAATATAATTCAGTGGTTAAGAGTTACGAATATTTCACCTTATTTCTCTAGAACGTAAATAGACTGGCGAACAATCGGTTATTTTTGTAAAAACCCGATTCCTCCAGTTGTGTCCACCAACTGGCAGATCGAATTTTGAGGTTGCTTTCTTAGAATGGATTGCCAGAGGGACCATCGGATTTCTCAACAACTGACACAAATGAGTCTAGAACAGATGGATAATGAATAACCGGTTGCATTTGAGGTATAAAAATTATATGGTGAGTGGTTTTGCTTTTCGAGGTCGCAGTCAGCTGTGATTTACCCAGTTTCGTACAATCCCTTCTCTTTGTATGAAAAGAAGAGGACGTAGCCTTATATATTCATTATTCGAGGTTTTTTTTGCTGAACTCACGGACAGGGCGATGCCGCATACGCCGAACTCCTTATTATTTAGTCCCTTTCTCCAAACGGAACCAAAAGATAGTCATTAACTCTTTTGCGAAGGTCACTAGGCATTGCTGGATTCTCGGATCCAACAGAAGTTGGGGAATGATCATAGTTTCGGTCTAGGTCTTCACGTCTAATTTGCTTCTAGTTGGGCTAGCTTCTAGTGGGTATGAAACGATTCAGAGCAAAATATCAGAACTTTCCCAACCCTATCTAGTTCAGTTTATAAAGTGGTTTTCTAGCAACTTGTTTTTTCCGCGAACTAAAAAACGCACGTATTTCTGTTGTGAATTATATGCTGAGATTCTCTATTTTTGGATACATTATTTTTACCAGTGACAGCATCAGTTACGTCATAGTTTCTGTACTAACTCGCTTCTGAGAAAGCTATTTTGGTGTGGGAATATTTCTTCGTAGTTGAAAAGGGGAAAATAGGTTTCATGAAAAATTCATGTTTTTTAATCAAAAAAGTTTTCCTAAACTAATCTAATAAACATAACCAATCGACAGATTCACATACTTGCCAACATTGGCCTACCTTTCTCTGTAGCGGTAACGCGAGGCATGTCACACGGTGGATCGGACATGCGCATGCGTACTTTTCTGTGCAGCAAACGGGTACAAAAGCGTATTTTCACCGATTTGGTGTTACAGTACTGATGTCGAACCCATGTAATGTTTACCTACGAGTCAGTTGACATAACTCTGAGTAATTTATTTCCCGGTGATTATAAAAGTGGTATAGGTCATATTTTTCATTTTGAGATTCTTAAAGTTTGGTTTTTACACAAATAAAAAGTTATTTTTTGCAATACTAAATGGGGGTGTTTCGTAAAATATTTGTTGTGATGTTAAATTCTTTTGTTAATATTAATTTGGGTAGTTTCATTACAAACTAAGCAATTAGCTAAATATTTTTCAAAATTTGTCTTAGACGACTTCTTCTATAATCACCGGCACATATAATACGGACTCTACTGACAAAAGGTAGACGTGCAGTGAAAAAAGTTTTTGTATTTTACAGTTTAAAAGTTTTCTGTGCACCAGCAACGCGTACACGACGGTCTATGTTTGGACCTAGTTTCGAACTCGCAACCCTCCTGTTGCTATACCGTTACTTTTCCAACTGTGTTACGACGGACCTCTACCCACTTCAAGCACATATTCAGAAAATATAATTTCCATGACCCAGTCTTTTTCCAGATTTTTTCTTACAGTCGACATTTTCACTTTAGGGACAAAAATACTTGGACACTAGAAATTCGGAGGATCCATCTTAGTGTAGGGTTATTTTTTCCTGGATAGAGGATCGGTCTATTGCATTATTATTACGGCTGATATATGAAATAATTGTAAGGAATTGTGCCTTTAATGATAGAAGCATACAACTTGGGGAACATATACTACATATATGAAGATTTAATTTTGGATATGAGGCCATCTCAGATTTCGCCTATGGCAGTAATGGCGGACATTCAAAATAGCGGTTTCTTAGTACATTTTATGTCTTTGGTTGAACCTAGCTTCGAACCTCCAACCCTTAGGTTGCTATTCCGTCTCTAAATAACTTGACCTTTCTTTCGAAACTAGTTTGTCTTTTAGGTAGTGTTTAAATGAAATTATTTTAATTTTGTTCCATATTAATACGATTTTTTGTTTTTTATGTATGGTTTTTGTTTATTGTATTTTTGTTCTTAGTCAATTTTTTAAAATTATGTTATCCTTTTCTTTAGTCATGTATTTTTATGCTTACATGTTTTGCTTGTCCTCTGTGTACTTAAATGCTCTGCTCTCCCTTATCCCCTGATCTCCTATACAGCTCAAAGCTGCACAGGTGAAACAGTGTCCGCCTACGTCGTCCAATCCAATCCGTTATTTTTCCAACTGGGCTACCGCGCCTCATGAAAATATACTTCCTATAACAACAAAATCGACGCACTAAGAAGGTGCAGAATTACAGTGGTGCCGGGATCGATCCACTTGGAACGGCACTGACTGCGTACGTGTAGTCTTTAGTGACGAGTCCCGTTTCCAACAGTGTACTTACGACAACCGCAGACACGTCTGGAGACGTCCAGGACAGCGTGGGGATCCTTCCCTTACCATCGCACGCCACACATGCCCACAACAGGTCGTTATGGTCTGGGGTGCCATCTCCTTCGATAGCCGGACCCCTTTGGTAGTCATTTCTGGCACACTTACAGCACAGCGGTACGTAGGCGACATTCTATGACCGGTTGTGTTACCGTTCCTTTTGCGACGCCTCGGACTTACAATACTTTTCAACAAGACAATGCCCGGCCGCACGTGTTGCTATGAATTGCCTTCAAGCTTTCCCAACACTTCCTTGGCCAACGAGGTCTCCTGTTCTCTCCCATAGAGCACAGTTGGGTCGTTATGGGAAGGCGATTGCAACCATCCCGGAATGTTGACCCTTTAGCCCGACAGTCGAAGACAATTTGAAAAGAAATTCCGCAGGACACCATCCGGCGACTTTTTTGGTCCATGCCACGCCGGATGACAGCTTGAATCCAGGCCAGAGGCGGACCAACGCCTTATTGACTTCCTTCCTTTGTTACGGTCAAACTCTGAAATAAATCATTCAATTGTTCTGAAATTAATTTCAATCGTTTTCTTTTCCACGTATGTTCTTCACATCCACCCATTTGTATCGCAATCGGACAACTCCTTGATGCTTCGATTTTTTTGTTATAAAGTGTACAAACAAAAATGTGTTCATAAAAATAAAAGGATTTGTACTGAGACTTTACATTCAGCATAAAGCCGCATTTGAGGACCTAGAAGTACACGTGGCTTTAAGGTCACACGTTCCCCACTTACTTAGACTACTACCAACTGTTACAGGTCGCCGAATGCTGGTTTTAACATTCCGGATAGCATTCATAAAATTACCGATATCTCACTCACATCCCTCCACTTTGATCAAGGGCACCCCATACCTACTTGAACCTCAACCGATCCTTCCCTCGTATTTCCACCACTCTTCCCGCATCCCAGAGAGCACGAGGAGGCGCAAATGACCACCACCGTAATTGCCCATATGTTCTGCTTTAGCAGTGACATCACTTATTAGTGACGTCACATCCTGTCGTCTGCCGGATATAGGAAATCGATTCAACGAGTCAATAGAACAGAGGGGTTTAACTCCTCAAAATGACACCGCTTCCTTTGTTGGTTTTTTTCCCATTGCTGCAGAGAGGGGGGATGCTGGTGGCGACGGAGAAGAATGAGGGGTCTGAGGACATCCTTTCGCTTGCTGCCGCGATTTTTATGCTCCTGTTCTTGGGTGTTTTTCTTTTCGTTTCAATGGAATGGCGTACCTTCGGGAGTGCGATACTGGTCAAGGTTTTTTGGAGAGGAAGTGTTCCGGATTTGGAGAGGGGAAGCGTTCGTAAAAAGTTACGACAGGCAGGGAGTTATTTCGCGGTGTAATTAAAATGAAGGGTAGCTACCTACCAGCTGCTGCGGAATGTCGTTCACTGAGGGCTGCTGCCGGGGCACGTGCAAACTTCGATAAGCCACCCCGTCGTCTTCGTTGGTTTTGAGGTGTGTGGTGTTTTGGCCAAACGGGAGACAACGTCGAGTATAGGACATACACACACAAGGAACGTTTTTACTGTCGCAAAAGGAATATATCCAGCGAAGAATCGACAATTCTAAATTCTCGTCTTCTCAGAAATATTTAATTTTCTCAAATGGTTCACCTTTGACTGAGGGTTTTTAGAACATTCTAATTTTACTCTCTGAACAAAATTTTTTTTTATATTTCCAATGGCTGGGGTACATGAACAAGAAAACAAAACAAAAAAGAGAAAAGAACGTAGACAAAAGAAGAACAACTACAAAACATCAAAAAGTTCAAAGGATAGCCGAAGGCTATCACCCCAAGAGTCTTCTAGCGTCCCAGTATCGCGATGTATCAGTTTCTCCATGGAGAGTTACACAGACACGCAGGTGACATTTGTCCATCGGCTCTTTCCTGTCACCCAGGGGGCAAGCAGCTTCATTAAGAATGCCAATGCTACATAGATGAGCAGCACGGCAATCATGCCCGGTGAATAGGCAAAAAGTAGCCACTGCCTCCCGTCTTGGTCGATCAGGAACACCCAAAAAGCAGTCTTTTCCATCTGAACAAAATTTACATCATGTAATCTTTTATTGTAATCACAAAAATAACTTTGGAATCTACTTTTTCCAAACCATTTTGTTGCACCCAGTTGCAGGTGTAATGGACGCTTCTCATCTGGCTGTATACTTTGCTTTATTTAGTAGTGATCTTATCTTTTGTTAGTGGAGACTGAAGACCATTTGTATTTATTCGCTGTTATAGTCTTGTTTATATTGTACTTTTCGTTTGTTGTTAATTTTTGTACTTGTGAGTTTGTTCTCTCATGTTATGGTAGCCCAGTTTGAAGAAAAGTAACGGATTAGCAACCGGGGGTTGCGAGTTCGAATCCAACCAAAGACCGTCGCGTATAAAAGGGGCTGGAGCATGTTAGATCTGTCGAGGCTTCAATGTCCTCACATTGGCGTGGTGTAGAAGTTTGGAGTGTGAGGTGCCAGCTCAAGTGTGGCCGTGGTGTTGTCCTGATATCTTTCCCTCCGAGATTGATCCCGGGACGTCGCCAAAAGTCCGTTGTGTAGTTGCTCCAATGCGACGTTAATTAATAATACCGACCTATCTACCTGTTCTCTCTCTCTCTCAGAAGTTTGTGTGAGCCGTGGTAGCCAGTTGGTAGAGTCACGGATTAGCAACAGGAGAGTTGCTAGTTGAGACTCGATATCCAACCAAAGGCTGTCCAGTACGCGGGGGCTGAATCTGTAGTGGCCTGGAAGTTTGGAGAGTTGGGTGCCAGCTCAGGCGTTGACCTCCTCATCTGACCGTGATTCAAACTCACGAAGTGTTGTCAATAAATCTATCCCTTCGGGATTGAGCCTGAACTGTCGCCTATGGCCCATTGCATTACTCTAGGGCGACGCTAATTAACTACCCACCAATAAATTGCAGAACTAATCATTTTTGTGCTCCTGAATGTCTATTTCATCAAAATCACATTAAGTTGCCGTCCAACCGGTATAGCGGTTAAGATGTTAGCCTCTAGATGGGAAGGTTCCTTGTTCGAATCCGGGTCAGGGCATGGATGTTGGTATAGAGGCGGCTGGTGCACCTTAACTCTGTCGTGGCCGAAAGTCCTCACGTTTGTTGGTGTGAAAGTTGGAGAGTGGGGTGCCAACTCAGATGTTGCCTCGTCATCTGGCCGTGGTTCAAAATTACGTGGCGCTACACCGAATGGCTTAGGCTGGGACGGTGGTAACTAGTTGAAAGTCACATTAAGTTGCTCTAACGGTTTTCTATTTATCGACGTCTAAGCGTATTTTAGTATGTTCAGTGAACTGCTACAGTTCAATGAACCCGTGATATCTCGTTCTAGTTTTCATATTTTGTAGCTACTTTCGTGTTTTTTGCTGTTCTAAAAATTGCTCTAAAAAACCGCATACTTTTGGGGTACTCAAAATATTAACTTGCAAAATCGCTGTGTACGTTGGGGCTGGTGCGAGTTAAATCAGTCGTGGCATCAAATGTCCTCACGTTGGCGGGGTGTGGCAACTTAGCCACAGATCTTGTGATAATCCCTACGAAAGGGAATTTGAAACGCGCATCTTTCCTACCCGATGGGGAATTCACCAGATTGATTTTTAACGTGGTCGAAGGAAATCTACGTTGGAATGGACCTATCCATTCTCTTTGTTTCATTGTCATCGTGTTAGTGTCCTTTGTTAATAAATAAATGTTAAAATAGAATTGGACTTAAATATGATTTGAACATGCAACCTTATGATGGGGACTCGATGTAATAGTTATTACATCACATGGGGTGTGGTAGTTTGGAGGGTGGGGTGCCAGCTCAAGCCTATCCTCGTCATCTGACCGTGGTTCAAAATTACGAGGTGTTGTCCTCGATCTTTTCCTTCCGTATTGATCCCGGCTGTTGCTCCAATGCAACTGTTGATTCTCCCTTCCTCTTAAGTCTACAATGAATCTCCTTATTCGTGTTCTTTTTCAGAACAGCGCCCAACATTCCGTATTCTTGATCGTATCAGAACATAAGCACTGCCATACATCGATGTTCGTCTAATAGAACAGTAGCAACCAGAACACAAGAACAACTGCTCCAAAACATCCGTGTTCGCTATCACCTGTCGATAGATCTTACAAACATTAAGTTATGCTTTGTAGAATATGTCGCTTATTGTTATAGCACAGGTTGGCCGATTTTACGAAAACTATATTTGTGGTTGTAACTACTAGAACAAGGATGTTTTATTAACCTCTAAGATGCTTTATTAACCTAAAAGCAGAAATATATTTGTGCAGGAAGCACCGCAAAAACATTGTATCGGCATGACCTCCTGACGGTGCCGCCCGGTGCGCAGACCAATACTATCTCCACTGGCTTCTGAAGTCACCATTCACCTGCACTATGAGTTAAACCCACTTCATTATGTGTACGCTTTTCAGCATCTCCACTGTATGTGGATAGGAACTTTCCTCAGTACACACTTTCATTTAATTTGACAACGCGACCACTTCACAATGAATGGAATGCTTTCGCGCCCGTCTGAGAGTGAAAAATTAGATAACGAGTGACTGCCCAAACGATGAAAAGACTGGAAATACAGCGTTTGGAGGAGGATGTCTCTTCCATTGTGCTTCTGAGCAATTTGCTTCCCTCTCTATCCCTCAGTGTGGGGCATGCCTCCCACATCGCTATTAAACGGCCCCTCGGGGAAGGATGTAAAAATTGCCTACTCTGTTCAAGTCACTGATTTCAAGGCGTCTCTTCGTTGTCATCGCCAACACAAGCGACTACTTTCATTGTATTAACCTTCCTAGTGGTTTCGACGAGATATCTCGACGTCAAGATATTGCCGATTTCTTTTTATGACGACGAGATCCAAGATCTGGTCAGTTTTCTTCTATTGACGACATGTTTCTCCCATCAGATTCTGGTCAGTTTTGCTTATGACAGTGTACCTCATCAAGAAAACCACTAGGAGGGTTTTAGAAATTTGATATCTGTGACTGATCTTTGATTGTGACGTTCATGGTACTGAAGTGGCAGATGGTTTAGCTTATCTTGTTTTCATCAAACTCAGCTTCCATCTTGTTTTCATCAAAACCAGCTTTCACCTTATTTTCATCAAAAACGAGTCCAATTCCTTTACCTAGGTTCACTCCTAAAATGCTTAATTATGACCAAAAGATAAGCTCAAGCCAAAGGGAATCCCGGAATTATGCTGGTGTACATCAGTTTTCTTTTTCAAGAGGGGCCGAATAACCTTCAGAAAGGTCCCCAGAGAAGTTTCCATCCTTACTGTCGAAGCTAGAATAAGCCATATTGGGTTTTAGAAATTTGTTATCTGTGACTGTTCTTTGACTGTGATGTTCATGGTAAAGAAGTGGCAGATGGTTTAGCTTACCTTGTTTTCATCAAAAACGAATCAAATTCCTTCACTTTGGATCACTCCCAAAATGCTTAATTATGACCAAAAGATAAGCTCAAGCCAAAGGGAATCCCGGAATCATGCTGGTGTACATCAGTTCCGTTTGTTTTTTCAAGAGGAGCCGAATGCCTTCAGAAAAGTCCCCAGAGTCGTTTCCATCCTTACTGCCAAAGCTAGAATAAGCCATATTGTCAATCCAGCCTATTTGCAGTTTCCGCCTTGGTTGATTCAGATAAATGTCTTGTTTGCTCGAAGAACAGGGACCTTGGAGCATATTTTGTTCTTCTGTACTAGAGGGAACTGTTTAAGGGAAGTTTTGACTAGACTATAGTACTTACAATCAAGTGTTTATGTTTTTATTTAAATCCTGTTTATATTCATTGCGTTTCATGTTTATGTGAGATATCTTGATGTCTGTGCCAATGCACCGGAGACATGAACTAAGTTGTAAATTAAGTCATCGACAGTTGTAGAACCTCTCAAAAATGTTCACAATGCTACCCGGAAAACACAGTTGAATGGTACAAGGTATTCCCGTTGTTATGAATATCGATACTAAGAAAAATAATTAACAGGGAAATTTAGACCTTCTTTTAAATGACGTTAAGACGCCTAAATATTCAGAATATCGATAGCACGAAAAATCCTTTACTGCAAAATTTAGACATTCTTTTCAATGACAACATTAAGGCCCGGTGCACAAATCCGGTTTTTCAACGTGCGGCGTCGCTGCCGCTACGCAAGTGCGGTCTGGGATACATTAGATTCAATGGAGTAGTGCACACATGCCTCCGGCGCCGCTGCGGCGACGCACGTCCAACTTGCGTGCAATTTGTTCCGCAGCTCACCGCACTCACTTCTCCGGTCTGAACTACCTTGTTTTCATAAGTAAATGGAATATAAATAATAATTAATTAATGGTTGTATCCAGTAACGTCTATTTTGTTTCAAAATATACTTTTTTTTACACTAAGTAAGCGAAATAAACACGTTTTCTTCAATAGAATATTTATCGTAAATGGCGCGGAATGAGTACTTGCGTCATTTCACGGTTATGTGTGAATAGTTCGGTTTCGCTACCGCGCGCAGCGGCGCCGCAACGCAAGTGCGGTCTGAGATACATTAGATCCAATGGAGCAGTGAACACACGCCTTCAGCGCCGCTGGAGCGACGCACGTTCAACTTCCGTGCAATTTGTACCGCAGTTCCCCATGGTCGCCGAACATGAGTCTCCATTCTGAAGTAACTTGTTTTCATAAACAAATGGAATATAAGTAATAATTAATAAATGGTTGTATCCAGTAACATCTATTTTGTGTTTCAAAATATACTTTTCTTACACCAAGTAAGTGAAATAAACACGTTTTCTTCGATAGAATATTTATCGCAAATGGCGTGAAATGAGTTCGTGCGCCATTTCACTGTGCATAGTTGGGCTTCGGTGCCGCACGTTGAAAAACTAGATGTGTACACCGGGCCTTAGACGCCTAAAAATTCAAAATACGAAAAAATATCGTTTGCCATCAAACTTTTTAACTCCTTCTTTTCTTTTAACTTCAGCATTCCAATTCCAAATTTATGCAACAGTATTTAAAGCATTTGAGATTGCATATCGAATACGACTGCCTCCTTGAAAGATTCCTTTTACAATTTATTCACGTTCCCTATTCTTATTTTCCCTTACCTGAAGACAGACCACTAACAAGGGGTGGGGGAATTGGGAACTTAGCAGGAGTCAAAACTTTTCCTTTTCAAACGAAAGAAAACCGAAGTTATCTTTGGAAAACGTCCATGCTATATGGCAAGGAACTACTATACCCATATTCAAGAACACTGTTGGCCGCATCTTCCAAATGAGCGTGAGAAAAATGTGAAGACCGCAGGATGAAATACGGGGCTTTGTAAAATGTTTTGTCCCCATTGGTGGCGATGCAAATAATTTATTTCGAAAATTGATGCTGAAAATAGAGTAAAATTGAATTGAGGACAACCACACACACACATTTTTTACGTGGAATGTTTCAGTGAATAGTTATCTAACAGCAAAGACGGTTGTTCGGATCAGTTATTCTACTGGAATCTTCATGATTTCATAGATATTCATACTTATAATGTGTATTTATAAAGTGTATGATGTAATATTTTATGGAAACTACACACAACATACTTAAAATAAGTACACAATAAAACTTATTCTAAAAATAATAGTGCACACACACACACAGATAACAAGTATCAATTAAATCTTTGTTGGTTGGTCTTTTTTGGCGCAAGGGTCAGATGAGCAATGTTTTTTCCATCAAGTAAATGGTAGGTTGTCGAATTAACATCTTAGAGCAACTCAACGGGTTATTGGCGACGGTCCGGGATCAATCCCGGAGGGAATGTGCCGAGGACACCTTGCAATTTTGAACCACGGTATGACGACGAGTTCGCAACTGAGAATGCAGCCCACACTCCAAAATTCCACACCGCGCCTACATGAGGACATTTGAGACAGATTTAGGCCCGGTGCACACATCCGGTTTTTTAACATGCGACACCGATGCCCAACTATGCACACATAACTGTGAAATGAAGCACGAACTCATTTCGCGCCATTTGCGATAAATATTCTGTCGAAGAAAACGTATTTATTTCGACTATTTGGTGTAAAAAAATATATTTTGAAACAAAATAGACGGTTACTGGATACAACCATTTATTAATTATTATTTATATTCCATTTGTTTATGAAAACAAGATACTTCAGAACGGAGACTCATGTGCGGCGCCGTGGGGTACTGCGGTACAAATTGCACGCAAGTTGGACGTGCGTCACCCCAACGGCGCCGGAGTCATTTGTGCACTGCTCCATTGGATCTAATGTTTATCAGACCGCACTTGCGTTGCGGCAGGGGCGCCGCATTTTGAAAATCCGGATGTGTGCACCGGTCCTTAGAGTACACCGCCACCGCACGTACAATTGATCTGTAATTTTCAGATTGTGTCTTAACGGTATTATATGGACGACTTTCCTTTGGTAATTGGGGTAATTTTTTAAATAACTTCGTACTAGAGCCACACGACGGGCTATTGACTACAGTCGAGGATCAATCCCCGACATTCCGTTGGAAACTTTCTGTTTCGGACAACATAGAGATAGGCCACTGAATGGAAGTTCCGTAATTTGTAGATTTAAGGATGTAGGATCGAATGCATTTATGATTGCCTATTAGTGGAGAATACTCAAAAAATTAAGATAACATAACCTCTTGAATAGTGGATAAACCATTTGTAAATTTTGAAAAACGGCTAATTATTTGGTTTGAAAACTTTCAGTTATATTTGACTGTTTTGATCGAGTAGTTTTTACTCCTCTCGCGACATTAGAAATTGCGATTCGTCTCTGAATACGATAATCCTGTTTCATGGGTTGCAAAATTGGCTGAAATTAGATACTCACATCGCGCTTCAAAGCTATTTTTACTGAACAAAAGCACACAAATTCCTCCACAGAAGTATAACACAGAGCTTTCAAAACTATGTCGATTTATCAGAGAAACAGTGGAATATAAACTTTAACTAAAATTACAAATGGAGAAAAGCATATTGGATCCAACAAAAACATCGAGCTTCATGGCCATGTTTAACACAATCTTCTCAAATCAGTTGGAAGGCACATTATTGAATTATCAAAAGCAGGACAACTAAAAAGCATATGCTCCACATCTTGTGGCTGCTTTTTGAACACTCGCATATAGTTTAAATCGTTGGCTTGGTGTGGAAGTTTGGATAGTGGGGTGCCAGCCCGTGTGTGACCTCTTCATCTGACCGTGGTTCAAAATTACGAGGTGTTGTCCTCGGATATTTCTCTTCATGATTGATTCCGGACCGTCTCTAAGAGTCTGTTGTGTTCCTCCAATGTTACATCAATTCAATTATCTGCCTTCTCTAGACCGTCGCCAATAACCCGTTGTGTTGCTCCAGTGCAGCGTTCATCGTACCTACCTACCTAAGATTTTGGCTAACAAGACATCTTGTTATTGGAAAATTTGGTCAGATCTTGGCGAATGAGACACCTCGTTATTTGAAAAGTTTTTCAGATTTTGGCGAACAAGACATCTTGTTATTGGAAAATTTGGTCAGATCTTGGCGAACGTCATTTGAAAAGCTTGTCAGATCTTGGTGAAAAAGAAATCTTGTCATTTGAAAAGTTGGGTCAGATCTTGGTGAACGATGGTGAAAGAGACATCTTGTCATTTGAAAAATTGGTCAGATTTTGTCGAACAAGACATCTTGTTATTGGAAAATTTGGTCAGATCTTGGCGAATGAGACACCTCGTTATTTGAAAAGTTTTTCAGATTTTGGCGAACAAGACATCTTGTTATTGGAAATTTTGGTCAGATCTTGGCGAACGTCATTTGAAAAGCTTGTCAGATCTTGGTGAAAAAGAAATCTTGTCATTTGAAAAGTTGGGTCAGATCTTGGTGAACGATGGTGAAAGAGACATCTTGTCATTTGAAAAATTGGTCAGATTTTGTCGAACAAGACATCTTGTTATTGGAAATTTTGGTCAGATCTTGGCGAACGAGGCATCTCGTCATTTGAAAAGTTTGTCAGATCTTGGTGAAAGAGACATCTTGTCTTTTGAAAAGTTGGGTCAGATCTTGGTGAACGATGGTGAAAGAGACATCTTGTCATTTGAAAAGTTGGGTCAGATCTTGGTGAACGATGGTGAAAGAGACATCTTGTCATTTGAAAAATTGGTCAGATTTTGTCGAACAAGACATCTTGTTATTGGAAAATTTGGTCAGATCTTGGCGAATGAGACACCTCGTTATTTGAAAAGTTTTTCAGATTTTGGCGAACAAGACATCTTGTTATTGGAAAATTTGGTCAGATCTTGGCGAACGTCATTTGAAAAGCTTGTCAGATCTTGGTGAAAAAGAAATCTTGTCATTTGAAAAGTTGGGTCAGATCTTGGTGAACGATGGTGAAAGAGACATCTTGTCATTTGAAAAATTGGTCAGATTTTGTCGAACAAGACATCTTGTTATTGGAAAAGTTTTTCAGATTTTGGCGAACAAGACATCTTGTTATTGGAAATTTTGGTCAGATCTTGGCGAACGTCATTTGAAAAGCTTGTCAGATCTTGGTGAAAAAGAAATCTTGTCATTTGAAAAGTTGGGTCAGATCTTGGTGAACGATGGTGAAAGAGACATCTTGTCATTTGAAAAATTGGTCAGATTTTGTCGAACAAGACATCTTGTTATTGGAAATTTTGGTCAGATCTTGGCGAACGAGGCATCTCGTCATTTGAAAAGTTTGTCAGATCTTGGTGAAAGAGACATCTTGTCTTTTGAAAAGTTGGGTCAGATCTTGGTGAACGATGGTGAAAGAGACATCTTGTCATTTGAAAAGTTGGGTCAGATCTTGGTGAACGATGGTGAAAGAGACATCTTGTCATTTGAAAAATTGGTCAGATTTTGTCGAACAAGACATCTTGTTATTGGAAAATTTGGTCAGATCTTGGCGAATGAGACACCTCGTTATTTGAAAAGTTTTTCAGATTTTGGCGAACAAGACATCTTGTTATTGGAAAATTTGGTCAGATCTTGGCGAACGTCATTTGAAAAGCTTGTCAGATCTTGGTGAAAAAGAAATCTTGTCATTTGAAAAGTTGGGTCAGATCTTGGTGAACGATGGTGAAAGAGACATCTTGTCATTTGAAAAATTGGTCAGATTTTGTCGAACAAGACATCTTGTTATTGGAAAATTTGGTCAGATCTTGGCGAATGAGACACCTCGTTATTTGAAAAGTTTTTCAGATTTTGGCGAACAAGACATCTTGTTATTGGAAATTTTGGTCAGATCTTGGCGAACGTCATTTGAAAAGCTTGTCAGATCTTGGTGAAAAAGAAATCTTGTCATTTGAAAAGTTGGGTCAGATCTTGGTGAACGATGGTGAAAGAGACATCTTGTCATTTGAAAAATTGGTCAGATTTTGTCGAACAAGACATCTTGTTATTGGAAATTTTGGTCAGATCTTGGCGAACGAGGCATCTCGTCATTTGAAAAGTTTGTCAGATCTTGGTGAAAGAGACATCTTGTTATTTGAAAAGTTGGGTCAGATCTTGGTGAACGATGGTGAAAGAGACATCTTGTCATTTGAAAAGTTGGGTCAGATCTTGGTGAACGATGGTGAAAGAGACATCTTGTCATTTGAAAAATTGGTCAGATTTTGTCGAACAAGACATCTTGTTATTGGAAAATTTGGTCAGATCTTGGCGAATGAGACACCTCGTTATTTGAAAAGTTTTTCAGATTTTGGCGAACAAGACATCTTGTTATTGGAAAATTTGGTCAGATCTTGGCGAACGTCATTTGAAAAGCTTGTCAGATCTTGGTGAAAAAGAAATCTTGTCATTTGAAAAGTTGGGTCAGATCTTGGTGAACGATGGTGAAAGAGACATCTTGTCATTTGAAAAATTGGTCAGATTTTGTCGAACAAGACATCTTGTTATTGGAAAATTTGGTCAGATCTTGGCGAATGAGACACCTCGTTATTTGAAAAGTTTTTCAGATTTTGGCGAACAAGACATCTTGTTATTGGAAATTTTGGTCAGATCTTGGCGAACGTCATTTGAAAAGCTTGTCAGATCTTGGTGAAAAAGAAATCTTGTCATTTGAAAAGTTGGGTCAGATCTTGGTGAACGATGGTGAAAGAGACATCTTGTCATTTGAAAAGTTGGTCAGATTTTATCGAACAAGACATCTTGTTATTGGAAATTTTGGTCAGATTTTGGCGAACGAGGCATCTCGTCATTTGAAAAGTTTGTCAGATCTTGGTGAAAGAGACATCTTGTCTTTTGAAAAGTTGGGTCAGATCTTGGTGAACGATGGTGAAAGAGACATCTTGTCATTTGAAAAGTTGGGTCAGATCTTGGTGAACGATGGTGAAAGAGACATCTTGTCATTTGAAAAATTGGTCAGATTTGGTCGAACAAGACATCTTGTTATTGGAAATTTTGGTCAGATCTTGGCGAACGAGGCATCTCGTCATTTGAAAAGTTTGTCAGATCTTGGTGAAAGAGACATCTTGTCTTTTGAAAAGTTGGGTCAGATCTTGGTGAAAGAGACATCTTGTCATTTGAAAAGTTGGGTCAGATCTTGGTGAACGATGGTGAAAGAGACATCTTGTCATTTGAAAAATTGGTCAGATTTGGTCGAACAAGACATCTTGTTATTGGAAATTTTGGTCAGATCTTGGCGAACGAGGCATCTCGTCATTTGAAAAGTTTGTCAGATCTTGGTGAAAGAGACATCTTGTCTTTTGAAAAGTTGGGTCACAGATCTTGGTGAACGATGGTGAAAGAGACATCTTGTCATTTGAAAAGTTGGTCAGATATTGGTGAACGAAACATCTCGTCATTTGAAAAGTTTTTCAGATTTTGGCGAACAATTTTGACCAAATTTTCCAATAACAAGATGTCTTATCTTGTTATTGGAAAATTTGGTCAGATCTTGGCGAACGAGACACCTCGTCATTTGAAATGTTGGTCAGATCTTGGTGAAAGAGACATCTCGTCGCAACCACTTGGAAGGTATATACAGTTGGCGAAGTTTTCTTGAGAAAATATTGCAATCTGTGAAAGATCCTGGTAGTTATATACCTCGTCACAAATTTGTAGTTTTGATAACTTTCAGACCAGAGAAATGGCAATATCAACAAAAACGCAGTGAGTTTTATTGAATTCTGGGGAATAAAATTGTGTGTTTTTTTTTTTTTTTTTTTTTGTGGTTGAAAAAAAGCTTAATACTGTAGAACCTTGATTATTCGAAGCAAAGTGGACCGAGACCACCCCGGATAACCAGCAACTCGGATGATACGGACATAGTAACATAAAACAGCCTATACAAAATACAGAAAGAAATGATTGCACTACTAGTGATACTGAAAGATCCATGTAACCAGTATTAAGAATAATCTATACTCGGATTAGTGTCTCAGTATAAATGTATTGCTTAAAGTTTACAATATATTTGTCCGAGAGTTACTTAATTTTTAAACTATTTTAACGTTCACAGGCAGTACTCGGTCGGCTAAACCAGATCAGTCAAGGACAAAGTGATAACACTTGTGCTCAAAGCTTTAATAAAACCTGGTATTCAATTTGGATCGGATTATCAAGGTTATACTACTTTTGGTTTTAGAGGGGTTTTTTAGGCGAAAAATAATTGCATTTAACCCTTGAAGTGATTTCTACGAGATATATCGTACATCAAGATATGTTAATAACGAGATTTTGTTAATAACGAGATATCGTGTCATCAACACATTACCCATATTTTTAAATCACAAAAGTAAAAAATCGAATCTTTCATCGTGTTTCTTTGTGATGAAAACAATAGGTAATAATTGGTAATTGTTAGTTAACGTCGTACTAGAGCAACACAACGGGCCATTGACGACGGTCCGGGATCAGTCCCTTGAGGGAAAGATCCGAGGACAACACCTCGTAATTTTGAACCACGGTCAGATGACGAAGCAACACCTGAGCTGGCACCCCACTCTCCAATCTTCCACGCCAACCCAACGTGAGGACTTTCGGCCACGACAGATTTAAGGTGCACCAGCCGCCTCTACACCATACGCTTACAAATATCCATACCCGGACTCGAACCAGGTACCCTCCGATCTAGAGGCCAACACCTTAACCACTATACCGGCTGGTCGGCTGAAAACAATAGGAAAACGCCACAATAGCCCAGCGAACATGTCTCCAAAATATAACCAAAGTTTTTTGTAAGTAATATAATCAAAAGCCATTTCGAAATTTTGTGATTTCAATTTGACGATTCGTTCAATTTTGTACAAAAACCAGAAGTCGAAAACCTGTCACTTCGACAATTACCCCCCCCTCCCCCCATTTAAACACTCCAAAACGAAATATATGACGCAATATTTTAAAGGGACCTGAAGATCCTTCAAAATTGCTCTCCGACATCCGCTGCGCACGAACGTTGTTTTCATCCGTAAACCAATCAGGTGGGACCATGAATCAAACGTCATAAAAACTTTCCCCCAATGAAACGGGCCACCAGCTAAGTCACTCGCTGTTGAGCGAGGGTTAATAGAATTGGCTGACGTATCGTTCCATGTGAAAGGTTTCGTTCGTAAACTCGCCAGTATTCACGTTGCCATTGCAATAATTATTCACAGATCATAGGTATAAGACGCAATTGACATTTTTAAAAACTCAATTCTGAAAGGAATTGAATTTTTTTGTCCGTTACTCTTCAATTTTCCACTCGTTCCAAAATTAGAGTTTTGATAGTTTGACGTTCGTTTACATGATGGGATGTTCACTGAGAGAATTAATTTATTGCTTGATATTGAAATAAATGCCCTGTTTATGTTCTTATGTAAATGTCAATTTATTGTAAAATAAATATATGTAACTTACACATGTTTTAAAACTTTGAAATTCAAATAATGTGTAAAAATAGAATGGAAATTCTAGTTTTTTTTAAAACTAAGATAGGAGTGAGTGCAATTTTGAAATAATTATTCTTCATCAAGTATGGACACATGTAAATAAAATGATAAGAATTGATGTTGAAATCGTAATCGATTGGTGCAGTTATATATTTTTATGCATTCACTGTCAAATCTGTAAAATATCTAAAAATGTTTTAGTAATACCATCGAATTTTATCTTGCTACTAAGTAGATATACTTCTTTTTTTAGAGTTCTCGCTTTAAAGCATTATCACTTTTTTATGCCGTCTCATTATACAGAATATTTTAAAATAATCAAACTGTTATAAAGTTAGAAAAAAAAAAAGAAAGTTAAATAAAAGAACTTAATCTATCAGTATATTTGACCAACTTTTTTTTCAATATAAAGTTGTTACTTAGTAAGTAAAAATAGTAAAAAAATAACTTGTATCAATATTCATTTTTTGTTACAGTGAAAAACTAACTCTTTAAGTAATATGTCAGGAATTTTAAAAAAATCTGAGGATGATCTACATCTGGAATATAAGTTTATAGAATAAATATTTTATTTTCGGACGATTAAATTCTAGCATGTTTATTTTGTGCGTATGTAAATAAATACGGGTACTCAATCACAAAGCGATTGACCTTGACATCACACATCTTATCTTAATCTCTTATCTCCCTAATTATCTCCCTCAACTTAATCGAAACAACGCGACAAAGACAAGAATTGGATCTCTCAAGAAATTTTCGAAACTCCTCGAAAAGCATCAACCACCGGTTGCTCTTTGGGCATCCCTTTTCATCCGCATCCCATTTGGCGAGCGCACCGACAGTTGGCGACGAAACGCCCGGTTCCTCGTTTTTCGGGGAAAAGGACCGGCGCGAAACCACTGCCTTGCGTCTCTCCCCTCGACGAAAAAAAAAAACAGACCCGATCCCAACAACCCTGCTTTCGGAAACCAAAAACGGAAGCAACAACCTGATTTCGTCAGTCACGACTTGGTTATCCGTGAGAGAGGTGTATTAGGAGGGAGTCAATTGAAAACTCACGAAGTTTTTTCACCGAGGCCATGGACTCCTCGTACATGTGGTGCGGCGATATGGTGTGCCCTGTGTCCGAGGGTGACCCCGTCCTGAACGGGGACCCGAGGGTCCTGCAACAGTTGATCAAAGTGGAGAGGATCCGAGGAAAGAGTTTCAGGCACATAAACACGAGGTGTTACTTCAAGGAGGTTCAAGAGGAGGTGCAGCCTTATATGCGAAGGACGCTGACGAAGTGGATGATGGAGGTGAGAATCAGTCTTTTTGATTGCTTGATTGATTGTCTGTTTCGTTACTGGGTCCCCAAAGGCATTTTTCATTTTCAAGGACCCTTGAAATCTCTACATTAAAAAAAGTTACTTTAAGTTTTGGGTAAGATTTTGGATAAGCTTTGGGTACCCAGTTTTAAGTTTTGGGTAAGATTTTGGATAAGCTGGTAAGATTGAAAACTCGCCTTTTTCGTTCGATTCTTAGACGGTTTCCCGAGGCAATGCGGATCAGAAAATTACGAAATTAACATGGTTTGATCAAAATTGTACTGGGAACAAGACGAAGAAGATTTTTTCGGATGCGGCTATTAGTTTAGGGTGCATTTAATGTCAAAGTCGAAAAAAGAGATGTTTCTTACGCGAGTGAGCAAGATCGTGCAAATTTTCTGTCGTCAGCCTTGACGAGTTTTTTAGAGTACCTCTAAACGTAATTTTTTGCACCTCAACCTTTTTTAGAAATTTAAATTTGGTTCTGGTAATATTTTTTTGAAATTCAAAAAAAAATCGGGACAGTTTCGTTATTTTTATGTTAAAACTGTCATATTATTTATTACTATTAGTTTTTAAATTTGAAATCATCACGGGAATTTAAAAAAAAGCCTTAATTTATACAACACTGCAAATTTTATTTCACCTGCATTAAAAAATCAAGGTCAAATATTAAAAATCGATGGCATAGTATTTATAGGTTAGCAAAAATTGATGTTACTGAAGCTGGATGCATGCGAGAACTTTTTCAGGATGGATTCCAACTGAATTTTCATAAATTGTTTTCAGATGTGTCGATTGAAAGATTAATGTTTGGCGAAAGTGAACATTTTTTTTTTGTAAGACTGCATATTTTCTCTTAACCTAAAGTTAAAAACCAAAGTCAATGCCGTCCCCAAAAATCGTTGACATAATGTTTATAATTTAGTTGAAAATTGATGTTTTTTTTAAATTTATTTATTTTTATTCCGTGAGACCCAAAAACAACTCTTTAAATTTTTTTCACATGTGCTCTATGTGAAATTTACTTTTAAAAATGAAAAATAGCCTTGCAACTAAGGTCTTAAAAAGAGCCTACTTTCTCTTTTAGACAAGTATTGGAATTCCTGGGTTAAATTAGTTGGAGATAAACATGGGATCGTTGTATATTTAGTTCAAGAAAACGTCATTATTTTTTTTTTGTTAAGCTATTAGATTTGTCCGATTATTTCGAATTATAAATTATACTGTAGGCATTCGTGTTGCTTTTTTTAAAAGAATATTTTTAAAGGGAAAGGTAGTTAAAAGTTGTCTTAATGATTATTCTTTTAACAGAGCAAGTGCAATCGCAATAATATTATTTTTTATTTCACTCCATCTCTCAAATGTAAATAAATCCACTGTTTACATTTTTCAGTGGATTTTACTTTAAAATAATTATTTAGTTAATTTTTAAAACATTTTTTTTTTCTTTTCATGTTTTTTGTCAAAAAAACAAAACATAATAATAGTGTCGAGTTAATCTGAAACGAGAATTTCTCTACAATATAATGATTTTTATTGAATCTTTACTAATATTATTTTTAAATATAGAAGTTATTTCATATAATCTTACAGTAAGGAATTTCGATCTCGAGAAGACAACACACGCGATTTTTCTTATCTTAGTGCTTATGGGAACTAGGAATTCGCCGTGCAATAAGAAACAATTTTTTAAATGCTTTCGAATAATACACTGCTTTTGGAATTCTCGAGAATTCGACCATGTTTTATTTTAATAATTTCGTAAGTGTGTTGAAAAGCATCCGGAAAACTCTTAAGATTTTTAAATATTCCTACGATCTTAACAAAGTTGTACCTTTTCGTAAAAAAAAAAAATGGTGCGCATTCTCTTTCGATAAGCCATTTTGCCTTTCAAATACTGTGTATGAAAAGGTTAAAAAAATTGTGCGTAACACGCCTTTAGATGCGTCTGAACTTGTCAGGATGTGTTGGAAGACGCGTTTGTTTACTTTCCTCCTTCTCTGACCTGCGTGAATAAAGGAAGTTTTTCCGCTTCCTCCGAAGGACGTGATCCATTTTAAGATCTATTATCCTCTTCCCTATCTCGACTCGGTATCTTCCCCCTAAGCGTGAATGCTCACGCCTGATATCTTATAAATCTCTTATGCTTGCGTTTGACACTTGTTCATTTTGTCATTACAACTGATAGTAGGATTAGCTTACTGTAATTATTTTAAATGGAACTTGAGAAAGGGTTTATATATTTTTTAGCTTCATGCCGGGGTTTGAGCTTTCTCTTGTTTCCTAGAGGTAGCTGACTACTCGCAAAGATATTGCTCTTAATTGTTCGTTCGATGTTTTCCTATCCAGAGTAAATTTATTTGAGTACGTGAACGCTCTGAAATTCAATCAGAATTTAAAATTCAAAGCCAAACAACCGGTTTAGTAATTAAGGTGTTAGCCTCTAGATCGGAAGGTTCCTGGTTCGAATCAGGGTCCGGGCATGGCTGTTTGTAAGCGTATGGTGTAGAGGCGGCTGGTGCACCTTAAATCTGTCGTGGCCGAAAGTCCTCACGTTGGGTTGACGTGGAAGTTTGGAGAGTGGGGTGCCAGCTCAGGTGTTGCTTCGTCATCTGACCGTGGTTCAAAATTACGAGGTGTTGTCCTCGGATCTTTCCCTTAATGGACTGATCCCGGACCGTCGTCAATAGCCCGTTGTGTTGCTCTAGTACGACGTTAACTAAAATTACCTTACCTTACCTAGATCGGAAGGTTCCTGGTTCGAATCCGGGTCAAACATGGATGTTTGTAAGTGTATAGTGAAGAGGAGGCTGATGCAGCTTAAATCTGTAGTGGCCGAAAGTCCTCACGTTGGTTTGATGTGGAAGTTTGCAGAGTGGGGTGGCGGTGTTGCCTCGTCATCTGACCGTGGTTCAAAATTACGTGGCATGTCCTTGGATTTTTTCCTTAAGGGGATTGAACCTGGACCGTCGTCAATAGCCCCTTGTGTTGTTCTAGTACGACGTTAATTAAAAATAATTTACTTTACCCGGACTGTCATCAATACCACGTTATGATGCTCTAGTACGATGTTAATTAAAAATTACCATTACTATTTCCTAGTATGTAAAATAATTTTCTGCAATAATCTGAAAGAGTACTTCGTAGCGAAGCACGGGTGTTTAGCTAGTGTGTGTGTGTGTGTGTGTGTGTGTGTGTGTGTGTTTCAGTGGGAAATCTGAAATATCTTCTATGGAGAGAGAGAGAGAATTTGTCATTTTCAATTTTATTTTATTCATCGAATAACATTTGCATTTTTGGAATACTAACTCAAGAAGTTTCATCGAACTAGACATGCTTTTTATGCATTGATTCATTTGTTTAATATTTTATGCATTGATTCATTTGTTTAATATTTTATGCATTGATTCATCTGTTTAATATTTTATGCATTCACTGTGATAGACTGATATTTTTGTCCCAGGTTTGCGAGGAACAGGGAGCAGAAGACATCATCTTCCCACTTGCTGTGTCTTATGTGGACAGGTTCTTGTCATGCGTCCGGATACGCAAGACTCAGCTTCAGCTTCTGGGAGCGGTGTGCCTGCTCATAGCGTCCAAATTGCGGCAGTGTAGATCCCTGACAGTGGATGCCCTCATATACTACACGGATTACTCAGTCACGACCAAAGACATCACGGTTAGTATCGTGTTCTTTCTCTTGATATTGTCAATGCCATGCCTTCCTAAATTGGTGATTAACGGACGTGATAATGAACACTCCCACTTTAAAATAAGAGCCTGATTATGCTTCTGACAAATGCTAGACGTAGCTCGAAACAATATGCACGCACTTCCATGGGTGGTCCTCAGTTGAATCTCCAATCACTTCCAACTGTCCGAAGCCCTGTGATAACAAGCACTGCTTCTATTCCTATCACGGCTTCAATCTTCGTTGCCATAATACAGCGCTCACGGTCTCGCGTAATTGGATATCCATTAGTGGTAGCCCCGTCTATCGCATTCAACCACGAAGAATTGTCGAGAACTTAGCCAAAAATTAACTTTACCGTGAAATGCTGTTTCGTTGACGAAGTTGCACTGTCTTCCACAATCCGTGTTAAAGTATCATGAACGATACTTGTAAATTACTGTATTAACCGTGGTACTCAGGATCTCAGTGGATAGAACCTTGATTTAGAATCCCGGTGGTTCCTGGTTCGATTTCAAACTCTGATGCTGTGATTCTTTTATTTCTTTCGCGCAACATAAAAGCAACTGAATTTATCTATAGATTGACCCTGATAACTTTTTAAACAGCCACGAGGGAGAAATGAAATGACGACGGTTCAGCAAAATCATTCAAGACAATATTAGAAAAGAGATGAGTTGGCATAAGCCACAACATTGGTCAAATGTCAGTCCTACGACACTCAATTGACTGAAATACGCATGCGTACCGACATGTTTTCTGTACAGAAATGGAGTACGCATGCGCGCGTAGTATGCTTTGTCTCGTGCTGCTCCAGTGTGTGGCCTGGCTAGTAGGAATATACAAAAAAAAACGAATGTAACAGATCAAGAGTGAACCCAAAGGCTTGAACCACACCCGAAATATTATTAAGAATGCAAATAAATAATTTCAATCGTTAATTAGCACTTTTATCAATCACGCCCGAAAAAAATTGTTGACCGTGTCTGTAAGAAGATCGATCTACCTTGGAATTTTATTTAAGGATACATATCTGGCGGTGATCATTGCAGTTCGGTGGCTAAGGCATGTGAAATAGGTAAAGGGTGGTTTAATTCGAGGTTTTTGCTTTCCTAACCCCGAATTCGCAAGTTTTCTATCACTTCAAAAACTTCCTACCCTTCAAAAGCAGTCCGATAAAGTTGTTTCCATTTGAATATTTGAAGGTAAGCATAGATAGGTTGTAAATAAACGTCGAATTGAAGCAACACAATCGGCTGTTGGCGACGGTCTGGAATCAGTTCCGAAGAGAAAGATCCGAGGATAGCACCTCTTCATTTTGAACCACTGTCAGATGACGAGGTTAACATCTCAGCTGGCACTCCTCTCTTCCATTCCACGCCAACGTGAGGACATTTGAGGTCCCGACAGTACATGACGGTCTATGGCTGGATCGAGTTTCGAACTCGCAGCCATCCGGTTGCCAATTCGTTTCTCTTCCAACTGGGCGACCAGGTGTTGCCTCGTCATCTGACCGTGGTTCAAAAATACGTGGTGTTGTCCTTGGAACTTTCCAGTTGGAATTGATCCCGGTAAGGTAAGGTAATTTTTAGTTAACGTCGTACTAGAGCAACACAACGGGCTATTGACGACGGTCCGGGATCAGTCCCTTAAGGGAAAGATCCGAGGACAACACTTCGTAATTTTGAACCACGGTCAGATGACGGAGCAACACCTGAGCTGGCACCCCACTCTCCAAACTTCCACACCATCCCAACGTGAGGACTTTCGGCCACGACAGATTTAAGGTGCACCAGCCGCCTCTACACCATACGCTTACAAACATCCATGCCTGGACCCGGATTCGAACCAGGAACCTTCCGATCTAGATGCTAACACCTTAACCACTATACCGGTTGGTCGGCGGAATTGATCCCGGATCGTCGTTACTAACCCGTTGGGTTGCTCCAGTACAATGTTAATTAAAAATACCTATCCAATTAGACTACCGTCTGAAAAGGGCTAACAAATCATGGATTCTTATTATTCTTGCAATATTCTATCAAAGTATTTGGTAAGTTAATGTCTGTGTAGTAAAACTGGTTTCGTTTTTCTTGTTGCAATTGCAGACATGGGAACTGTTAGTGTTAAGCACCCTAAAGTGGGACATGGCGTCTGTGATCGCGAGCGACTTTGTCGATCCCTTGCTGACGAGGTTGAACGTTGAGCGAGAAGACGTCATCAGGAAGCATACGCATACCTTCATCGCCCTTTGTGCAACAGGTGAGGTTTTGTGACAATCCATTTTATACTGTTCATTGATTGTTCTGTCTCCAGCCACGTTTGTAATAATACACATTTCTTATGGCAAATTACGCATAATGAATGTTATGCTTAAGTTATTTTTAAATGTTAATTCAAAATACTATTTAAAGTTAATTTAATTTCATTGAGGGCTTAAAATAATCAAATCTTTAAATTGAATAAATTTAAAAATACTTTTTTATACTTTTTATTAAGTTCAAATAAACGATAAAAAAAAAGTTCAGAGTGAAATCCTAGCTAAAAGATCCAAAGATTTGTAATTATTCTATTATTTATTCTTTGAAAAATTTATTCAAACATTTTAAAACCGCAATTTTTATTACATAACTAGCAAAATACCCGACCTTACTCGGTTTGAATTCGTTTACTCTAGATTGAAGAGATAATCAAAATATATAATGACTTACGTTTTTTGTAGAGTAAAAATTTATTTTAACACCTTTCGCCATCTTTATATTTTCTACAACTTACTTTGGACACAAATCCTACACATGCATATCAATTCATGTAATACATTTCACATACATCGCACAATTGCTGTATGACAAAGCTCAAAAAGACGAAAGGTGATACTAAGGTTACTACTATAAAAGACGATTTATAGGAAGATTTGGAATTCCCTTTCTTAAGTTGTTTTCATGTGCAACTCAATAAATTAATATTACGATTTACGGCGAGTGATCTCGCACTCATACTCAACAAAACAATATTTTTTTACCTGTGGCACTCTTGCCTCCGGTATGCGACATTGTGAAATTTTGCAATCTTCCCCTCCTGTCATTACTACAACGAATTTTTTAATGTTGGAAAAAGTTCTAGTTTGGATTTTTAAACATTATTATTATTTCAATAACGACATTATTCTTTAAATAACGGCATTATTCTTTAAATAACGGCATTATTCTTTAAATAACGGCATAACTACACTTAAAATTTACTGAAAATTTATACTGACTTGCCTAACATTTTCAAGTCTAATACTTTGTGGTGCTGTTGGGTGTGATGAGAAGGAAAACACATTTATTAAAATAATAAATATTTAAAACAGGAAACAGCGAAGTAAAACAAAATAAAAGATGTCGTAAAAAATTGTTCCAAAGATATTAATTTGTGATTCAATTTTATCTCTTGATCTCGCACAGTTGCCACAACTTACAACTAAAAGTGTACAAAATTTAGAAATGTGAAATTAATTCAGAGCGAAAGAACCAGAAAAAATATCACTGCTCGCGCGATCGTGTTCATTCTCGTTTCATTGAAAAATATCGTCTGTCCCAAATTTTCGGAAATCGTTTTCATTGCGCAAAGAATAAAAATAAGACTCGAAATAAATGACGTATCAGAAATGAAATTCCATAAAAAAAAATAATTTTTTGATGAATAATTACTTTTTCAGCAGTACTGGTAAAGCAATCGAATTAATCGTAATATTCAATAGACATTCCAATTTTTCCAAAACTACCAAATTATGGTTGATTTAAGTATACTTACTCAGGTGTTTTAGCATGAAACTCGTCTAAATATAACAATAAAGAAATGTTTAATATTGCATTCACTAAATTATTAGATAATGTATAAAATAAAATACAATGCAATCAAATATCTGGAATACAATTCATGTGATGCCTACACAAACACACAAACACAAAATCGAGCATAGAACAGAAAGACGGACAGACAGACTTTCGCAACCAATTCCACTCACTAAATCAAGATAAGTACTCTCTGTATGCAAATTTCCATGAAAATATCTTAAACCGCGTGGACGTGTATAGGGCACAACATACAGACAGACAGACAGACACCAAACGAGAAAAAGGCGGATTCGGCATCAGAAGGGTCCAAAACGGATAGAAAACTTGAAATGCGTCGAAAATATTGAATGTACAAACAAACACTCCATTCTTATTTATATAGATAAGGTATAAAATAATTTGATATCCTTTTCAAGATATGAATTGTGTAAATAATAGCAAAAGCGGATCGCATAAGTCGTAGGTATCTTATGGTTTTTCAACTGTGCCGATAATCGACGAAAACACGATTTTTAATAATTGAGATAAATGTTAGAAGTAAATTTTTATGTACACTTTTGAATATTGCTTCATAAATAATTGAAAACTTGAAAAATGTTGATAAAAATCAGATTTGCTAAAAAAAATTACAGAAAATCGCGTTTTCTAAAGTTTAATTGAACTCAACATTAAATTCAGGATTACCTCCGAAATTCTACCATTGTAATTTTGCGTCTTCAACTTATAAATAGTTGTCACAACATAATGCTTTGATTTTGTCAACCAGTCTCACTTCGTGCTTAATATCTTAAATGCATAACTGTATTTTCACAACATTTAATTTACAAACTCAACATTTTTTTATAGTCTGAGTTTTTAGAACTTTTAGGTTGTTTTAACTCACTGGTTGGTTGTTGAATTAACGTCGAGCTGGATCAACATAACGGGCTATTGGCGACGGTCCGGGATCAATCCCGAAGTTAAACTCAGCGAATTTCAACTTAATAATAGCTCATCGACAAAAATGAAATTAAAAAATAGTCTATTGTTTTTTAGTAAACATTATTATCGTCTGTATGGTAAGTTTTCACACCATGAGAAGAAGTTGGGGGGGAAAAAATATTTTTAACCCTAGGGCCTTATCGTTTTACAAAGTCCCGTTCGACCCCTCTCTTTGCATCTTATCTCGGCTATAAGCACTCCAAATTCTGTTTATCGACGCAAAGTGAGGTCCGCCTGGTGTTATTTAGGGTTGATCCCAGCTGCAGCATATTTATACTCCCCGGCAGACCCAGCGTGCGGCTTTGTGTTCCTAGGCATCTGCGAATAAAGAGTGTGATGTCATGTCCCTCCCACCCCCGCACCGATGTCACCTGGTTTGTCCTTCTGGGAGGGGGGTCATGGAACAATAAGGCACGCGTGTCCCGTACGATAACAATGCGCTCCCCAGGTAAACCGGGAGTATCGGATTGCAGAGGTATTCAACCTAATCCCGTGCGTGAATAAACGGAGGAAACGTAAACAGTGTGTGCACGTTCTTGTGTGTGTATATTTATTGATTAGGAACTGTATTGGAACGTGAATCTAGAGTTTGTCGTACAAAATGTTTTTTAATGACGTTGAATATTAGGGTGTTCCAAATATCGTCTGCTCTATTTCTCTGTATCTAAGCCTCCTGGGTTGGGAAATCAGGCTGGAAACTGAATGAATATCACTAGTAACTATTCTCCTTTGGTTTCTAGAGATCATATATCTTCTTTACTTATGTCACTTTAAGTTAACTAGTAAAACTTCAGAAAGTTTCCCAAGAGAATTTTCGAGAGTGGGTTCCTAATATCGTCTACCCATGTTCTTATCACCACCCACCAGGCGAAATGAGGAGCTACTATTAAAAACGAGTTGCTAGTACAGCAGCATACATTATTACCTTTAGTATTGAATGTATTACTTTCAAGTCATGAAATGATGATTTGGAAACACTAACCTGGATATTCCCTGAATTGATTGGAGATTGGATAACAGCAATAGTATCCTTTTCAAATTAATATCGTGTAAATGTTATCAATTATAAATAAAATGCACGCTCGCTGCAATTTGTCGTGTTATTACTAATCCCCTTGGTCAAGGTATACAAGTCCAAAAGATCATGTTTTTTAAGTCCACAGCAACCAACTTCTGTTCATCCAATAACTAACCTATCCTATACACACCAATACAATCTAAAATATGCGAAGGAGTTGTTGCGGTTGCGGATTACGATTAGCGCTTTTCTCTCACAAAAGTCATATATGGGTAAATCTTGTAAGTCCCCTTCTAAATTTCTCAATTTGTAACTCTAAGAAACCTAAAAAATTAATTTTTTAGATATAAGATTTACATAATAGTAGTAGTTTTAAAAGACAATTCTTAGGAAAAAGGGAACTATTTCCAGGGAATTCCCTACCATGAATAACTTCTTGAAGTATGAATGAGTAAAAACTTTTATTTTAGGAAGTTTTGGTGGTTCCTATCATCGTTATAGAATCTTTTTAATTTTTAATTTCCCCCGAAAGGATCGTTTATCTGTTTTAACACGCCACACAGAGTTGTATCAAATTCGGTAATTGAGCCGTTATTTTTAAAAGTGGTAGAAGTCCATTTTTGCAAACATCGAGATATCTAAGGGTTTGCGGTTAAATTAATAAAAAAATATTGACAAACGTTACTCAATTCAAATGATGTTTTTAACACTATAAACCTGTTGAATTTTATTAAAAAATAATAATGATTAAAGAAAATAAACTAATTTTTTTTTTCCAAAGTGGACTAATACCACTTAAAAAAACAACGGCTCAAATCTTGTCTTGATTTCCACCCGCAATAATTAAATACTCTCGAAATGGGTTATTTCAGACATAGCAAACATGGAGTCGTTGGAACCGAAAATTGATCTTTTCAGACACATTACAAACCTAACGGTACCATGAGCAACTTGCAGCTGCTTTTTGCAGAATATCGTACAAAAGAAACTGAAAAACTGCCGTCTAACAAATATTTCATCGCCATGAACTTCCATTAAATCGAATCTTTTTACAGCTCACACAAAAAAAAGTGATAATCAGCTGGTGACCTTTCTGTACCCTACAGAACCGTTACGCGTGGCAAAAACCGCAACGTCAAGGTCCGACAATAATTGGCATTGGCGAACGACCCTGAACCCAAGACAACGGGAAAGCCGCAAAGCATCTGTTTGTTAGTAACACACAAACTATTCCACAATACGAGGTAGCTGGAAATAAAACAAACCCCCACGCCACTTTTATCTTCCCTTCAATTAAAACTACCCCCTCCCCCCCGGGTCATCTTCCTTTGCTACTTCGTTAGTAGCAGAAAATCTGCCCGGCGAAGAGAGATAGAGATGAGTCGGACCGAGTCGTCCCACCTGTTCCGGGGACTACCCCCGGTCTGGTAGTAGCGACTACTTCATCTTCATCACCTGCTCCCCTTTAATTTCCGCTACACGCGAGAAGATGCAGACAGAGTTGCAAAAAACGCGTAAGAGTCAAGAGAAAAGACGATCACCTGCATTTGAGTAATTGGGCTTAATTGGGGTGTTTAGTGTGTCAGCGGGTTGGCAGTTTTTGACGCTTTTCCGATTGGGTTTTCAAGTTTTATTTAACTGTTGAACTTTGACTTCATCTATAGGATGTTTCACAATATTCTTTGAATATAGAGGAGGAAATATATCACTTGTTCGAAGGTTAATTTACGAATAAATACACGACAACATTTGGCCTTAAATTCAAGAGGTTTGTAAAGTGGTACACAATAATTTTGAAAGACGATCGCACACACAAGCCGTGATTCGAAATATGACATCACCTTTTTATGAGAATGCCACAGCAATTCAAAAGAGGACGCACATGGGAAAGAAAAATCATGTTGCCAGATTTATCAGATGCAATACATTAGTAACAATAGCACATAGATAAGTATTTTTAACATCAATTAGAACAAATTATATGAAATTGTATAAATTATGTTTTGAGTTGGCAATAAATGCAAATAAAATTATAAATCATGTTTGAATACAAAAAATGCAAATTGGCAAAGTAAATAAATAAATAAAATCAAAAAGTCAAATTCTGTATAAAAATGGTTGTTACACTGAAAACAATTTGGTCTCTTGCCTTCCAAGAAGGGGAAAAAAGAGAGTACTAAACTGTTCGCGCGTACCGATAATTATCGTCTCACTTGGCTCACAAAGTATTAAAAATCGTTTACAGTTTATATTTTTCTTTAGTCGCCATTTGTGGCAATATTTAAAAAGATATCTTTAGAATTTGTGTTCTTGTTATCGTTAGAACTATTCGTTTTAAGAATTCTTCGACTCGATATTCTGCCTTGTCTCAAATTTTCTACGGATTACAAAGACGTGGAATCCGGACTCTTTTAATGTACTACATAAATAATTCAGGACGTTCGGCCAGATGAAAAGCGTATATGAACGTCAACATCTTCTCAGATGGGACAAAATGAGCTTGAAAAGATTTCAATGTTATGCTTTTCCGGTTATCAGACGAAAAGTAGCAACAGTCTTTTCCCAAATGTCGGGATGTTGAAGATTACGAGTTCGATTCTCAACTTTCCCCTTAATGCTATTTCTTTTGATTCTAAAACGTCCTCAGGTATTTTTACAAGTGTCACTAAAGTTCGAAATGTCTGTAATTTCTTGTATGCTTTATTGAAATTAATTTAAGATTTCAAACTGATGTCTCTCTTCCAGTCTGATCTTCAAACTTCATCTTGCACTTTTTTCAAAGAACTCAAAACTTTTTTTCTTTAATTGTATTTCATTATATCCCGTTTTCTCTCCCTGTTCTATTGCCTTTTGCGAGCAAAGAAACCAGAATTCGATGTTTATATCGCCCTTTTTCAAAATAATAAATCTTTTACATTTCATAAACGTGAACGGATAATTTATTACATTTGCATCCGCGTTAAACTGTTCCGATGAATTAAAATATTTGAGCTTTAAGATAGATTATTTCCCTTTTTTTACAGAACAAAATGTTTAATAGATTGCTTTAAATATATTATCCTGACAGAGAGAATCCTCTTGAGAATTCTTCCTTTTTTAAATTAAGATACGAATCAACCAATTCACAAAATCTGCGTGTGTAATTTTTTTTTTCTTAAAGAAAAAAAAAAGTATTGAAAACTTGCGTTTTCTATTTAAGAGGGCTTAATTTAAACGATATGGGAGAAAAACATGTTTTGTTTATGTTCTTTTGTCTTGTAGTACAAAAGAAGCCCGGGGATTTTATATTTATCTCTCCGTTCAAAATAATAAATTATATAATGTTATTAAAAGACAGTTCTCAATACCCTGCTTTTTTTTTTTTTTCGAAGAAAAAATCTAATTGAAAAGTACTTTTTTCCCATTTACGAGTGCTTAATTAAAAATGGTAGGAAAACCACCTTTCCCTCAAAAACTACAGGCATGGGGAAGAGAGAGCGCAGATGAAGAAGCAAGCAGCTGATGGGGAATGGGTTGAAGGAGGCCTCCACGAGGGGGCCTGCTATTGAAAAATTGTCCCCATCAAAAATAAATACAGGGTTTTTTGGTCGTGCGACGTCCTGGAGGGAATCCCGCTGCTTGTATCTTGCGCAAAAGGTATCCCGATTCTGGGTCGCGTGCGCGGCTCGTGGTCCTTTGTTCCGCAATTGACCAGACAGGGCCCCCCAGGCGGCAGATGTTACCTGGGGAGGCCCGCACCTGGAGCGGCGAGTGTATATAAATGTCTCGGTTGAAGGACCGCGAGTCAATGAGGTGGGAGACGTATCGTCATTTGTATTGTCCCCGGGAAAACTTTGGGGTCATTAAATGGATCTCATCGAGTGCCACCCCCTTGCCTTTTAACCAGGTGATGTGGGGCAGGCGGACGGAGGACAGCTTTCGAGCTACACTCAGCGGCAGTATGCGGTGCGAATTTCAATTTACCCGTCGGGTTTTACGAACGCACTCACTCACTTCGTGCGTTCTGTGAAACAATTGTCGACATGTTTGAACATGGCAACTGAAATATTTTAGTACGTTTGAAATTCAATTAATAGGCCTGTATGTCTTTCGACGGGCCAGGGATTTAAAATTTCAAAACTAATTAGAAAATAAGTAAATGGGACAAAACTAAAAAAGATTCACTGCCAACTGAAATATAGTGCAGTTTCCAATGCTTCACTATATGCTATTTGTGTAAAAGAATGAACAATCGTGTAATTTCTTTGAAGTTTAGGAACTTGTCTAATTCTCATTCTTTCAATGGAAAGTTAGAAGTGTGATGTAACTATCGTTTTCCTCAATTTTTAATCAAATAAAGATGGCTAATAATTAAAAATTGAACATTTTCCCAAACAATATCTTTGTATTTATTTATTTTGTATTTATATTTAGCTTTCTCTTTCTTTATAAAATAGGGAGCATAGAATTTGTGCATAGTTTATTCTTTTAGAACAAACAAGTAAAACAAATATTAATTTTATTCTTTTAGAACGAACAACTAAAACAAATATTAATTTTTTTCTTTTAGAACAAACAAGTAAAACAAATATTAATTTTATTTTTTTTAGAACAAACAAGTAAAACAAATTTTATTTTTATTCTTTTAGAACAAACAAGTAAAACAAATATTAATAGACAACATAAATTATACTTGATAATTTACGAACTTCGTTTTCATTACCTTAAAGTGTTTTTAAATTGCTTCATAAATCCTCACTTTTTTCTATGCAGAACATGTTAATATTTAGTTCTCTATGTTTTCTGTACTCCACATAGATATGTATTAGCAGCAAGGTTTTTGTCTGCGCTTTGCAACTTTTTTGAAACTTTAGAACAAAAATCTTTGCAATGTTTTATTTTTTTTCCCGACATAAAATATGAATTCAAAATGAAATCTGAAGACTTAAAATGCTTTTCCAATCCTTACCTTTAGATTTTTAATCAGCACTTTCCTATTAAAATTCAAAATAAATAGACACCACTCTCATCAGTCTAACCAGCAGTAATGCTACCAAGCACAAGCCAGCATTCGGTGCATGCTATAATCTTGAGTAATAAGGATTAAATTTTGCAATGGAGAGTATTTTTTATATATTTATTCTTTCATTAAAAAGTTTGCTATCACAAATTTTGCAATGGAGAGTATTTTTTATTTATTTATTATTTCATTAAAAAGTTTGCTATCAGTAGAACGAATCTTAATTAGATCGGAGAAAGTCCTCACGCTTGCCCTTCTGCTTCTGGTAAACGCCTCACCTTTGTACATTTCCAGTAGCTTATCACGCTTTACGGTACCGTTTCCCATTGTGCAGCCACATGTGTCAATATGTTTGACCTTTAAGGGGAGGTAAAGGTGCCACACTACAATCATTTCTATTAAATTTTCAGCCCATGGTGGGGTGTTCCTACCCCCCATCAATACGCTTACCTTCCGATGCCATCAATTGAATCCTAAAAAGACTGAAAGCACTCGGAGAGGGAGCAGGGGGCTGACCTTACCACGTGCCATTCGCGTGGAGTCTTCGTATCATCCAGGTGTCTTTTTTTTTCGTGGGGGGACTTTTTTCACAAATTTTCCTACAAGAACCGCAGAGCAGATGTGAGCTTCCGCACCCTAAGATTTTACCGAAATCTGGCACGTGTGCACGTTATTAATCGCTTAACTCGTTTTCAGATCAAGGTGATTGCGCATGCACGTCAACTGCTACCTTTTTTTTTTTTTCAACTATTAGAACGAATTTCCGATTGGCTTTAAAATAATTCGATCCAGCGAAAATTTCGTTCTGATTCGAAACACGTACAACGAATTATTTAAGAAGGTAATTATACTGAAGAACTAAAATGCATTGATATGAAAGTCCTATTTGAAAAAAAAATTTAAGCAAGTGAAACTATTTTTTTTTTCAATTATTAGAACGAATTTCCGATTGGCTTTAAAATAATTCGATCCTGTGAAAATTTCGTTTAGATTCGAAACACGTATAACGAATTCTTTAAGAAGGTAATTATACTGAAGAACCAAAATGCATTGATATGAAAGTCCTATTTGAAAAAAAAATTAAGCAAGTGAAACAAGAAACTCATAAGCATTCTTTTCTCAAGATCTCACGTACAATGCAATGTCTTTTATTTAGTTTGCATACTCTTTAATACAAACTAGAAAGACGACTTATTGAACTTATCTTCGTAATTTATGTTTTGACTTAGCATACAACTCGTGTTTACACATTAGCCTCCGTTTCCAAAAAAATATATGTAACACATTCTCATTGTTAAATTCACTTTGGGGAATATTTGATGTAGCTGATCGGCTCTTTGCTTTCCAGAATTTTAGTCTACACGGTGAGAAAGTGATGACCTGAAAATTAAAAACTGCCAACATTACAAATCCTGGATATTTATGTTTAGTGATAATATCGATTGCGCCAGAAACCGCCCTTTTTTCACACAACAAATACAATAGGCTCATTAAAGCGATAAGCAGAAGTGTCACATAATGCCATGCCTCTGGAAACTATTAAAGCGAAACTCATACAGGAAGAACAGTTAACAATTTGATACGTTCTCTGGTCACAACACATGATAAACTGTGGGAAACAGATAAACCGATCAACCAAGTAAAGGATCGCCGGTTTTTCCCATAGGAGTAAAACAACGGATGCATCCATGTTAATCATCACAATTAAATGCCGTGACAGGAAGCGTTGCGTGATTGCTTACCGGAAATAACGACAGTGATGCGCTCTATCTAGTGGCGCTATGATGCTCCCACAGCGTGTTGGGCTTCTCCGCAAATAACGGAACACATGTGCAAGGAGGTGAAAACTGCACACAGGATGAGCAGTGGTCGGTGGAGTTGCGCAGAAGCAGATGTGTGTGGTTAATGGGCGATGTTGGTGTGCCAGTTATTAGGCAAGGATCTTTACGGCAGCTGAAGTGACATCGTCAGGGTTTTTTCTTGGGTGTCACGCGATTTGAGGAAGTAGTAACTTCACGTACGGAAGTTGTAGTTATATTGAAAACATTTATCTCATCACTTGGAATCTTTTTTACTAATAAAGGAAACTTGGAGGTGAAAGAGGATGGTTGTTCCGGAATGTATCAAAGGATACCTAAAAAGCTGTTAAAATGTCTCTCAAACACGTAGTTTCATTAAACCTTATATTATACTATTAATTATTAAATTATTCTTGTAAAGATTAAATCTTCTATTGATTAATAAAATTATTCTTCTATTATTAAATCTTCTATTCTATTAATTATTAAATCTTCTATTATTCTATTAATTATTCTATTAATTATTCAATTATTCTTCTATTATTCTATTAATTATTCTTCTATTATTCTATTAATTATTCAATTATTATTCTAATATTCTATTAATTATTTTATTAATTATTCTTCTATTAATCTATTAATTATTAAATTGTTCTATTAATCTATTAATTATTAAAATTTTCTATTATTCTATTAATTATTAAATTGTTCTATTATTTATTAAATTGTTCTATTATTCTATTAATTATTAAATTGTTCTATTATTAAATTTCTATTTATTGAGTCAAACACTTATTTCAGAAACTATTAACTAACAGAACAAAACTTTCACTGCACAGCTGTTTGAAGGCTAATTATTATATTTTAGGTATAAAAAATATTATATATATTATATATAATTATTAAATAAAAATTATAATAATAGTGTTGCATTATCGCATTACATGGAATCTTTTTTACTAATAAAAGAAACTTGAGGCGAAATGATGGTTATTCCGGACTGTTTCTAAGGATGCCTAAAAAGTTGTTAAAACGTCTCTCAAACAAGTAGTTTCAATGAATCTTCTATTTATTGAGTCGAACAATTTATTTCCGAAACTATTAACAAACAAAACAGACTATTAGCTAACAGAAAAAACAGATAAGGTAAGTGTTCCAAATATCGCCTATCCTAACTATTTCTATGTATCTCAGCCTCCTGGGTTGGGAAATCAAGCTGGAAACTAAATGAATATCACTAGTAACTATTCTACTTTGGTTTCCAGAGATCATATACCTCCTTTACTTATGTCACTTAAGTTAACTAGTAAAACTTCAAGAAGTTTCCCAAGATAATTTTCAAGAGTGGGTTCCTAACATCGCCTACCCTGTTCTTATTACCACCCACCAGGCGAAATTAGGAGCTACTATTAAAAACGAGTTGCTAGTAGAGCATACATACCTACCTTTAATATTGAATGTACTTTCAAGTCATAAACGAAATTATGATTTGGAAGCACTTACTTGGATGTTCCCTGAATTGATTGGAGATCAAAAATACTTTGATCACAGCCTCAAATACTTCAGATGTCTCTACTATTATAAAAGAAAGTGTTTGTGTGCGTGGACTGTCCTGACGAATCTATGGCACTTACAATAATGATATTTGGCACACATGTAGTCCGAATTTTTTACTATTTATCTATCGTGCCCGAATTTTAAAATTTAATTTAGAACATTTTTACTAATGGAATTTAATTGGTTATTGTTTTCTTCAGAGGGGCAACACTATAAAAAGATGACAGATTCTAAATTTATTTTTTTCGTGTTTCCGTTTCATTTTCCGAGGAACGATTTTTCACCGGACGGAAAAAACAAATTAAGTTTGAACTGGTGTTATGTTGTTCTTTTTTCTATCTCCTAGATCGTTAAAGATAGAGTAAAAATTTCAACAGAATTGAAATCTGCGGAAAATTTCACATTATAGATCAATAATAACTAAAAATAGGATTTTCTATAAATAAATAATTTTTAAATTGTAACTTTTATATTTTTTCCCCTACGAATTTGATTTTTGCTGTCGAGAAATCAACAGATTCTATTTCGTGCGCTCAATTAATTCCAACTAAGGAAAGCAAAACAATTTTTTTTTTGACTAGGCATTGTTTAGTTTTTTTTTTTTTTGTAAAATCGGGATCGTTAAAGATAGATTCAAAAGTTCAACGAATTGGAAATCTGCGGAAAATTGTATATAAGATCGATTCTAACGCATTTGATTTTCTTTGAATGAATAATTTTTAAATTAAATATTTATAATTTCGCAAGAGATAATGACATCACGCCGATTGGATCTCTTCGCAATTCGAATTTGGCCGCAGTTGACAATGACGAGGCCATCACGGTGTTGCCCGTGGTGACTGTTATCTAACAGACTACTTCGCAAACCAAATGGGAATTCGTAGCAATCACCGGAGTTTAGCGAGGAGTGGTCACACCTGACCCCACGAAAAGAACCGTCATGGGCAACGCCGTGCTGGCCACACAGTGGGTATTGTTGATGTAACTGACAGGAAACTTGCCAGTGGTGAAACTTGCCAGACCGTCAAGGTAACTACATAAATTCATGGCTGTAGCGCATAGTGGCTTGCAAACACGAGTAGGCGATATTAAGTACAGGGGCGTTATTTGGAACACCTACCCTACTATTTTAGCACGTCGCCAATAAAAATTCCAAATTGGTATAGCGTCGGCTTAGAGCAGAAACGTATTAACAAAACAAAACTTTCACTGCACAGCTGTTTGAAGGCTATGTATTATATTATAGGTAAAAAAAAAATACTAATTATAATAATAGTGTTATATCAATATTAAATATAATTATAATAATAGTGTTACATCTATATATATAATTCTCTTACGTGGCACGCAAAAAAGACGTTATTTGTTTTCGCGTTTTGGCAACATTGTACGATTCTTTGTTTATCCCAAAGCCTCGCGCGCCGACCAACTGGTATAGTGGTTAAGGTGTTAGCCTCTAGATCGGAAGGTTCCTGGTTCGAATCCGGGTCCGGGCATGGATGTTTGTAAACGTATGGTGTAGAGGCGGCTGGTGCACCTTAAATCTGTCGTGGCCGAAAGTCCTCACGTTGGGTTGGCGTGGAAGTTTGGAGAGTGGGGTGCCAGCTCAGGTGTTGCTTCGTCATCTGATCGTGGTTCAAAATTACGAGGTGTTGTCCTCGATTCTTTCCTTTAAGGGACTGATTCCGGACCGTCGTCAATAGCCCGTTGTTTTGCTCTAGTACGACGTTAACTAAAAATTACCATAACCATTTACCCAAAGCCTCGCGCTTCAATTGAATTTATAGCGTCATCGGATGAAATTTTATTGAAAAAAAAATTAATTTTAGTCGAGCTGTTGCAGTAAATAATAGAAATCAAAGAAAACGGAGGATCTTTTCATAGTCATTTATAAAAAAAAGGTCAGTTTCGGGGCAAACTATTATAGTTCAACAAGACGCTTGCATTACAACTTTCGACAACAAACTCAATGAAAAAGCGTGGGTGGCTCGAGTACTGGGTAAATGTACACACAACAAACATGCTGGGTTTTCAATTTCCAAATCAACGCTCACATTTCGAGTCAAAATTTGCTCAAAATTTACCCAAAGCCTCGCGCTTCAATTGAATTTATAGCATCATCGGATGAAATTTTATTGAAAAAAAAAATTAATTTTAGTCGAGCTGTTGCAGTAAATAATAGAAATCAAAGAAAACGGAGGATCTTTTCATAGTCATTTATAAAAAAAAGGTCAGTTTCGGGGCAAACTATTATAGTTCAATAAGACGCTTGCATTACAACTTTCGACAACAAACTCAATGAAAAAGCGTGGGTGGCTCGAGTACTGGGTAAATGTACACACAACAAACATGCTGGGTTTTCAATTTCCAAATCAACGCTCACATTTCGAGTCAAAATTTGCTCAAAGTTTCCATTTGAATTCTGATTCTAGAGGTACTGTAAATATCTTTTCTGAAAAACAGCATAAAATTTAGATTTGAAAAATATTTTTTTGGAATATCATATTTTGTAAACAATTCCTTCTGCTAGGACACATGTCTTCATTGATGCGAGCGAAGCGAGCATAGGTTCGCTCCAGCGAACCAATGAGGATTGCGAAGGAATCCTCTGGGGGTTGGCGAGCGTCAGCGAGCAGGGGGCGGGCCCCCTAGTATGTATTTAAATCATAGCACAGTGTGTTTCTCATCATCAGCATTTAGTGTCTACAAAAAGATATTAATTAATGAACTTCCTCTCTGAGATATGTGTATACATAATCTTTACTATGATTTTTTCAATCAATAAATGCGGTTGTTTAGTCAGTCATTATATGTGTTATGGGGAAAAGCAACATCACACTACTATGAAATCTCGTGACGGTCAAAGGGTTAACAAAGCAAATGCTATTGCTGTTAGAAAGACAGTCAATTTTCAGATTATTATGCCAAACGAATACTCTTTCTGCACTCTTCCATCCCGAAACCTATTTTTATTTGAAAACCATTTCACTGAAACAAATTATCATTGGCGGGCAACAAAATCTGTATCTATTAAAAACGTTTGTTGATAACAGAAAAATACACAAAATTCTTTAGTTTTACAAAACAGTTATATTTTAAATGTTTAAAATGTTTTCGGATGTGAACTCGTTTCTGATATTTTATTAGCTGCATTCTACGTCCAGTTTTACTTTAAAAAACAAATCGCTAATTTTTTATTTGCATAGATCTGTGTTACTCCTGTATCAGAATAATATGAAAGAATCACGAAATATATATATTTAGTGCCTGAAAAGTGTGATAAAATTGAGCCTCTATTTAAAACTTCTTAATTTAATTTCCACCCTAGTGTTCTTAAAATAGTTTAGACCCTTAGATTTTTTCTTAGTTCAGAAGAATTCGTTATATTTAATCTAAAACGTTTTGCGTCGTCATAGCACATGCATGGTACCTAACATCAGATTCTCTGACGTTAATTCGATATATACGTGAACATATATGTAAGAACGGTTCTGTTTATAAAGGGGTACAAGGATTTGAAAATATTTGTTTACATTATTCTTCATTTCAAATATGTAAATATTGTGTTTCATTCGAAATATTTACGATCTATTGATACAATCTATCATTTAATCTCCTAAATCAAAGAGCAAAATGGTCCCGACAAAAACGTTTCTGGAAAGACTAGAAATAGTTTTAAAACAATAATTATGTTTTCCACACTTTGATAACTTCATTTTGCATATCTAGAGATAGACGCTTCCCTCATCTTTATTTATCCGCAGTTCCAGAGGGGGAAAGTGGTAGGTTGATTCCATAACTAATTCAACAGGTTTCAGTTTCTCGGGAGCTTTGCAATGCGCTCGTAAAACTTCCAACACATGCACGCTCCAACCTGCAACGAACAGCTGCTTTTTGAATTTGAAAATACTCGATTCCGATTGGTGGGTTGCATCATCACAAACCGGAAACTCCCCAGCGTCTCTAAACTTTAGTTTCTCTTTCGACTGACAATCAGTGAACTTGGGTGCCTAGAAAGGGAGTTTACCGCCGTTTTGGCTTTTTCATAACAGGCGCTGTTATTTTAAAATGCAGTATTATTTTTAAGGCTTTCCAAAAAATTATTCCGTGTGTTTGCCGTCCAAAATTTGGTAGTTCGATTGAAAGCATAGTTATATTTAACACAATTTGTAGGTGTTTTAGATAAAATGTTTGGTGGTATAAAACTGGTAAATAAACTGGTGTTTTCCCAATTTTTTGTGGACCACATTTTCGTCTCATTGTATATTTTACAAAGATAAATATGTATCACTGTTGAATATTTGGAATAGTAAGTTTATCGTAAAATAATACAAATAATATTTTTAATAAATTCATTAAAAAGACATTTTTATACTTGCGTCAGCGGCAAATACCCCTTACAATATTTAATATTTTTCAACATTTGCCTTAGAAATGTTGAAATTTAAAATAAATTACAAATTATACTAATGTCATGAAATTAAATACATTTTAAAAAATGGAACAATTTGTGTTCGATAGATTATTACACATTGAAACTGAGCGAGAAAATTTACCGTTGATATTTAAAACCAAAATTTGCGTTTGTCTTGACAATTTATTACAAATAATTACATTGTTATTTGATTTCTCTTTGCCCAAAGACCAATATATGTTCCGATCTTTTAACCTTTTTCAGAGTAAATAGTTTTTTATATTTTAAAGTGTTTATTATAGCTGCATATTAGCGTCATTAACTTTGAAATGTAAAAAAAGTAATACAAATAATTAGGTTGGTTCGCAAACAATTCCATTTTTGTTTCAAGTAGCTTTACACAGTAATTTTTTAAAGAAAAAAATATTTCCGAATTCATTGTAAGAGAACGTTTGCTATGCAAATAAAACGAGCTTGTGTGTGGAACAAGATTGGCGTTTTCTTGGCACAGGGCAGAATTGTTTGGCGTCCACATAAAACGACTTCAAAAAAAATGTAATGGCAACCATGCGCGGGAGCAGGTGTTGGCGGGCTCGGAGTTCTTTGTTACTTTTGGCGGGTTCCACAGGAAGTTGACGGAGATCTTTTAAAAGTGTCTCTCTTCGGGATTGGTCGTCTGTGCCCCTCCTTCACCTAGCCCCTCTTCGGGCCACCATATGTTTTCAAAGGAAGTTTAGATGACATCAGAAGTTTGTCAATATAAAAAAAATCATTGTCATTCTGTTGTTACAATAAACGCCCATAGATGGCGCTCGTCGCGAAACGTAAAAGTTGTAAAACTTTTAAAGGGCCGTAGGACTTCCTGTTTGGTTTTTTATAACCACGCGCTGAGTGTACTCCATGTTTTAAGCGAAATAATCTTTGAAAATCGACAAAAAAATTAGTTAATAAATCTCAAGATTAAAAAAGGTTTGGGAATTTAAATGGGTAATAATGAACAAAACTTTTTCAGTTGCCTTAGGATGGTAAAAAGTATAATACTGAAGAAACAGAAGCACACTGTTGTAGTATATGGTATTGAATTTTTATACTAAGATGATCATGTGCATTTTCAATCAAAATACTCTCTGGGCTTCCCAAAAAAAACAGAACCTAGTTTGTTTGTTTTTTGACCAAGAGATGTTTTAAAATATCAGAGAACATTTCTAAATAAAATTTCTAGATATTTTTGTGTCTAATTATAATCAATAAGGAGAAATGAGAAGAAATCAATGTTCTGGAAATAATTTACCTATTATTACCCTAACCAATAAGTTATTGACCTTGGCCAAGATTTAAATATGCTTATGCAAATTGAGAATTTTGCTAAAACAATTCCATTGTTTTATACGATTTCTTTTCAAAAAAATTTATAATATTTCATCCAAGATTTGAAAAGTTTTAGCACATTAATTGATAATATTTTACATTTCATACATATATTTTTGGTGATTACTTTGTGACTTTATAATAACTGTTAATTAATTGTTATCTTTTCTTTCAGAGTACAGGTTTTCTTCTTACTCAGCATCCCTTTTAGCCACAGCTTGCATAGCAGTAGCAATAAACGGTTTAACATGGTTACAAAAGCCTTGGGAATCACTTTCTGCCCTGCTCGAGAACCTGACGGAGTTAGCTGACATAAATCTGGTATGTAAGCTTATGTAATTTGCAACTACTCCCATTGAGCTTATGACCTAACAAATATTCATAAAAATGTATTGAAAGTTTATTTTTTACGTCATTTATAAGAAACTATACAAAAACATTTTTAACTGAAATCATAAGTTTAACATGCAAGAGAAATATTTATTAATGCTTGTCCAGTTTTCTAAAATTTGAATATTTTAATTCAAAAGAGCTTTGAATGAAAACATTTTAAAATCTCATTATACTTGGTATCATGCATGCAATTTTGTTTAAGTTTTCTTATCTATACGTGAATACGCATAGGGAAATTGTTTAATTTATTATCATTTATTAAACTTGGTTTAATATCATGTTATATTTTACAGAAATATCTCCAAACCTGCATAACAGATATTGAAGATTTAATAGCGACCAACATAGCACAGCTGCAGCAAGTAATGACTGCATCTGCCACTAGCAATAAACTGAACTGCTCGCTCGCTGCTAACAGTCAACCAGAAGTAACTAACGATGTACAAAATATGCTATATTGAAAGAGGACCGACTAAAAACTGTTTGTTTATTTTTTGAGATTTTAATAGAAAGGAATTACAAAATGTGTGTATGGAGTTACATTTTAACCTAAATGGATACTTACAAAAAATTGCAAGCAAACCATTTTTTAGTCTACCCTTTTTTAAGTCAGTTTTTTCAAAACTCTTTAAGCAATATATTGAATTAGAAATGAAAATTATTGATTTAATTTAATTTTTTTCAATGGTTGGTGTATGACGATTAATTATAAGAAATTATGATGATTACTCTGTATAAATCTGTCATACAAGGGGTTGACAAATTAACTTAGTATTACAAGATATCGCATCCACCTAATCAAAATGCATTTTGAAACAATTAAGGTCTCATAAAATATTGGGTTTTAAAAAATGTAACTCTGTACACCAAAGCTTCCTAAACCAAAGTTGATCTTTATTGTTGGATAACATTATTTTACAACCAACAAAAAAATGTTAATTTATTTGAACTTTCTAGAGTATAAATCACATTGAGTACTTGTGTTGCATCTCTTTTTTGTCTTTATATTTTATTTTGAATACTTCTAGTCTTGTTCATTTCATTTATTTATTATTTTGAGAATTATTTACACAAATCATTTATCTCATTTTGCCACATATGTAGCCCTGATTCATTTTATGTTTGTATGACAAAATATTTTCAAAGCCCCAATTTACAAATATTTGTTCTTATTTAATGAATTAAATGCCACTATATCAATAATTTTATGTATGTTTTATAAATAAAATTTTTTTTTATTTCAGAATTGTTAATGTGATTTTTTTCATTAATGGATTAAATTCTACTTTTGTTTTAATTGTTGCATTAAATTATAATCTTAAACATGAATTATTAGTTTTCCCTCTACTTAAGTTATTATTATAATAAAAATGTAGTAATTTTTTAATGATTTCATTCATTTGAGTTGAGATGCATACTCATATATTGTCTTTCGAATCATTTATGTTATTCACTGTAAATATTTGTAAATAAGCAATGAATTTTAATAAATATTTTTATATTACAAATGTAAAAGGTTCGATTTATTGTTCTAGATATGTGATATACCTAAAGTGAAGTAAAACATTACAAAGCATATGTTTAGTTTTAGTAAAACACAAATAATTAGTAAATTTGATCAAAATATTTCTTATTTTGTTATTAAACTGTTATATTTTGTATTTATTTTTTAAAAGTCAAATCCGAAAAAATCACTGAAACCATTTGAAATTTGATCACTTAATAAATTTATATAGAAATACAAAAACTTGGATGAAATTTTGAAGTTCTCCACTATGGAATTATAAATGCCACATTTTAATTGTGTTTTATTTTGCTGTGCAAATGATCTGTATTGCAAAATATTTAAGTTGCTAAATATCTTAAGCATTTTACACAAGTCAAATCTTTCATGAGATAGAAAAATAGAATAGAGAAAAATAAGTTTTGTTTAATCACTCAAGTGGAAAAGAGCAAAATTGTTCTCTATTTTATTTTAAGCCTGTACATTCTAAGCTGTTATTACCCCATTTTCCTGATGCCAGAATATTTACTTGAACAGGTATTTAAATATCCTTTCTATACGTTCAATTACCAATTTATTTAATCTTACAAATTATTTTATAACAAAGCAGTTTTACTAGATGCAAGAGAATCTGAGATTTTTTATTAATCAAAAGTGCAGAAGGTGGTTGGAGAACACATAAAAAAAATAAAGTTGCATTTTGAACAGGGTATGGATAGATATTTGAAGTATTAAATTGAAAAAAGAAAGATTTTTCCAATTTAATAATTTAAATAAAATATTGATTAAAAATAATTTCTATAACTATTGATTTCTATTATTATTTTTAAATTAACTTTGTACTAGAGAAACACAACGGGCCAATGACAACAGTCCAGGATCAATCCCCTAAGGAAAAGATCAGAGAACACCATGTAATTTTAAACCACAGTTAGATGACAAGGCAACACCTGAGCGCCCCCCCCCTCTTGAAACTTCCCCACCAACCCAACAAGAGGGCCTTTGGCCACAACTGATTTAAGGTGCACCAGCTGCCTCTACACCATACGCTTACAAACATCCATGCACTGACCCAGATTCGAATCAAGAACCTTTAGATCTGGATTGGTTCGTCTGCTGCTTAGTATCAAGAATAGTTTCCACGAGCATAATTAAACATATTAGCCGGGTTAGCGCTTGGCAGTTTGTAATAGCTATCAAAACTGAATAAATTTATGACATTTGCGAATGAAAAGGCTTAATTTATGTTTTACTCTATGTATAGGTAACCCATTAGTAGCTGGCTATATAAAAATATTTGCATGGTAAATCTTTCAATTAATGCACAGTTTATTGATAAAAAATGGTTGGTAAGGTTTCAGATCTTAGAAACATTTTATATTTACCAATACACTACAGCTCAAAACTGCAAAAATCAGCGAAGTCTCTCAGATGTTCAATTGTTGAAATGGTCATTAGAGACATATCAAGAGCTACATTTGGATTCTTTGCTTTTCTCTCTTGAGACATGTAAAGAGTTTCACATTTCCAACTAGCTCTTTTATGCATTTGAAAAGGTTAATTCTAATTTCATACTAATCCCAACATGACAACATTTCGTGAATTTTTTTGTATTGAGTTCATATTTTTAATAAAGGGCATGGCAAAAAGTGCAAAATTCTTCAAATTCCCACACTTGTGTTCTTGAACGTCAAGACAGATTTTCGCTTGAAGCATGTTGATAACTAATCCTCCGTCGAGCTCTTCGTTCATAACATTGCTCAGCCGTTTCATTCACGGGGCAATCTCTATCTTCAGAACATTTCTTGTAGCTCTCCATTCAAATGACTGCTCAACTGTTTCGTTCGCGCTGCGAGATCTTTTTCGTGCATTTTTAAACCGAAACTCCATTTTGCATAGAAATTGACCTAGGCTATTTGAAAACAGCAAGAATTAAAAAATTATCAGTTATATTATTTACGTTGATTGTTGCCATTCGAAGATACACAAATTACGTTGATTTTGGGTCCATGTACGTACGATATTGTTTGCTCAGCCATTTCATTCACGCGGCATTTCAGCCGTTTCATGATCTCTATCTTCCGTATTTTTTGTAGCTCTCCGTTGTTGCCATTTGACGATACACAAATGACGTTGATTTAGGATCCACGTATGTATGTTAGTGTTTTATATATATAGATAACATTTTTTATATATAGATATTTACAACAGTACCATACAACAAATCTGTTAAGAACGAATTTATTAGATATATCCCAGTATATGAAGTACAAGCAATTCAAAAAATGAGGTTCAAAATTAATATGTACAGATATGAATACCGAGATGCATATTAAAAAAGGAAACTTTTTTTGGTCCATGTATAAAATAATGCAGTACGAACAAATGTAATTGAAGTGAAATTTTAAATAATCAAATTAGACATCAAATTTATCTAAGCAGTAGCTCACTCCATGCTCTTCATGCTGTTTCCGTGTCACAATGAGCTTTGCAAATTCTGGATCATTAGAAATCAAAGCACCACCTTCCCAGGCATTAGTGACAGGACTAAATAGAAATAACAGTAACATTAAAAGATAAGAATTGGAACAGATAAAGTTATAATTCAAAATTTTAAACAGTAAAAGAGAGATAACTCACTTATCTGGTGATGTTACTTTAACATTATAAAGGTGATGTGCCTCTGTTCGGACGTCATTATATCTAAAAATAAACAATTGATATAACACTTTTAATATTATTTCAAATCATCAAGTTTGTCAGTGTCCAGTTTCCACAAAGTTAGACAATAAAGAGATTTTTTTAACTAAACTAGATAATTGTTTGCATTCATATTAATTGCAGGTACATGACATTTTATCTCAAATTGAAAAAATCTCAGTAAACAAACATTCTGTATAGGGAGTTTGTGTATGCAATATATTTAGAAACAAATCGTGCTTGTATTATCTTTCCTTAACCCACTGTAGAAATAAACTTGCTTTCACTTAATCCCATGTGAATACAAACAAGGCACACAACAGAGAATATTTACACGGTTCACTATTTGGCTTCACTAACCAAAAATAATGCTCATTTAGTAAACAAATGACTAAAACATGCAATTTTTGTTTGGTTGCTACTCTGTTATTTCTAGCTTGTTCGTGATAAAACTTATATTTACTATTATTCCCTCTTTTGGATAAATTAAAAAACTGGTCGAACATAAAATTGGCGAAGAAAAATGCACAAGTCTGATCCCAGACCATTTACTTGTTTTGTTATTTGTGTTCTGATTAAGCTGTAATTTGTACAATATCATATTTTGTATCTCCCTTCATTACTGTTTTACTCAGCCAGTGGAACATTTTAAAAGAATCCTAGACCAATCACAGGTTAAGTATGCCACAGAAAATCATTGTGACCTGACTTGTTTGTTTTAAATAATTTTTTTAAGTTGAGACAATTTTTCCTTTGGTAAGTTGTTTTGCAGATTGAGGCTCATAGAAGCCAATTTGAATAACTTGTTTTAGTCTCCAGTTCTCCAACACAGTTCTAACTCAAATTTTAGGTGCTTTTCAAACACTTCTGTCATTTGGGTAGTTGGCATTTTGAAAAGAAGCACAATCGTAAATCCAGTTTCAATTAATGAAAATTTTTGAGACAGAATTAAACATATCTATCGTTTTATATATGCATTACCCAACACAGCCAATGACGTTCATAGGTGGCATTGCTATGTCTTTTACATAGGCTTGTCTGTCCTAGTTATTCTGGCACTTCAGTGTAAATACTACCATTTATAATCGTAACATTTTAGGTAAGTGATTTGTACTAGTGGTTCCTTTTAAATATTCAAATTGATTATGTAACATGAAACTGATGTCACGAATACAGAAAACTTTTAACATGCTTAAAAATGCATGAAAAAATATTGATATATGTATAAAATAAAACAGGGTTCCCACGGTCCTTGAAAAGTCCTTGAATTTATTTTTCCTAACTAGGGGTCCTTGAAAATTACAGAACTTGGTGAAAAGTCCTTGAAAGTACTTGATTTTTTTAACTAGTACATAGCTGTGTAATTTCGTCTTGCATTGGAACTTGTCCAGACTAGTTTCCTCCACAGCAGGTGCGCCCCATTTTATATATTAATAATTATACATCTAGATCGTCCATTTTCCACAGTATTCTGTCGGTCTAATTTGACACCTATAGTCTCTGTAAAGATGGACGCCTTGTTATGCCTGCCATATCAGGACGCATCACGGCAGTTAGATAACAGCACCGCTTTATTAGGAAACCGTAGCTTTTGCAGTCAGTACATCATTAGAAACGTGGCGCACATCCAAAGAAATTAAATCAAATTCTTATTGCAAAAATGTAAAAGTTACAATTGAAAATTTTTTTTAAGAAAATCACATTTAAGATATTTTTGTGTTGTAAAATTTTCTGCAGATTTCAAATCCGTTGAAATTTTTACTCTATCTGTAATGATCGCAAAGATAGAAACCTAGACTAGAGAATAAAAAAGCCCTAACACTAGTCAAAACTTTTGATTTGTTTTGTTTCTCAAACAAAATAAACCATGACAGCTGTCTGTTGTAGGCAGTGGACGACAGCAAAATGGAGATTGTGTCTTGTAGATCGAACTGTGTGCAAGCTTCCATACTCTTCTTCGTGCCACCAAAAGAATTTATCGCACAATATTTTATCGTTTGGCCGAAATCAATATGGGTGCTAGTAGCCATTGAAACAAGATGCCCACTTTGCAAAAAAAAATCACAGGTTCTGCGAGAAGAAAATCCAAATTTCACCAAAATTGGTAACCTTACTTTTTTTTATTATATATATATATATATATATATATATATATGTCTCAGTACAATAGACTATTAGTCGCAGTGCTGGCACTCTTCGGAGTCACCCCTTTACAAGTCATAAGTCATTGACCATAGAAACATGGGCAAATTTTGACTCCATGGATTTTGTAATTTGTAATACACATTTTTAATTAGAAAACAATTTGATTATAATTTTGCTTTGTCACTCCCTACAGTATGAATCATATTTTATTGAAATTAAAACAATGGTAGAATTTAATTTATTTTAAAACAATTTTTTTGTAGGAAACATCTACTATGCAGTTACATAAATTAGAATAAAAATAACAAACCAGTAATACATTAAAACTCGAATTAAAGAATCAATCAAAAGTATAATGTCTGAAAGTATTATTTCTAAAACAATTTCTATCAGATTCAGAAAGCAAAATTTGAATCCAATCTACATCTAATTTAGAGCTGCTAATGTAATAATTATCATAGCAGTTCACTAACAAGTTTTCTTTTTTTTTCTCTAATGGCGGGCACATTTTGACCGAAGTCATTGGCCACTACAAGGCCGGAAGTGATGGCCACTTGTGAAGGAGCACCCAGTGGGAGGGCCATCATTGCCCCTAACAATTACATCGTAATTTTGAACCATGTTCAGATGACGAAGCAACACCTAAGCTGGTATACGCTTACAAACATCCATGCCCGAACCCGGATTCGAACCGGGGACCTTCTGATTTAGAGGCTAACACCTTAACCACTATACCGGTTGGTCGGCAGTTCACTAACAAGGTAAGAGAAGAAATATTAACTAAACAATCTGTTTTAATTTAATATAAATACAAAAACGAAATATATTTTTTAAGGTCATTTATTGATTTACAATTCTTTTGACATTAATAATAAATCTTTATAAATAAATGTAAAGAAGTACTTACACACGATCTCTAAACCCAGAAAAAGCAGCATTGCCACCAGTGCATACGATATTTTTGAAAAGATGAGGTCGGACTTCTATAAAAGATTAAATAGACTGTGAAAACATTCAAAGTATGTTATATATTATTAAACAAAACATGATTCACTCAGTGGTATTTAAAGCAGTTAGGTTAATTTAATTTAATAAATGAAATAGTTTTATAGGAAAGGTGAGCACCATATAGGATGGAGCTAAATGTAACAATTTTAATTTTGCATGAATTATGTCAGTTTTGTTACCACTTTTTGCTAGTTTTTATTATGAAGCTAAATGGGTAAAGGTAGGTAATTGAATTAAACGAACTGGAGCAAAATGGGATGAGTACAGTACAGCAAGGAAATAGCTTCTTAATCTATCTCTTTGTATTTAAATAAGCAAAGCATTTGATTTCAGAACTCAAATTGTTCCTAAATTAATATTGCAGACTAGCAGGCCAGCACAGCGTTGCCCATGACAGTTCTTTTCGTGTCCTTACTGCTACTGAAAACTTTAAAAAGATAAACAATATTTTAAGAAAGAGTCCCACCTTCACCCGACATGACATGGGTTACAATTGAAAAATTATTTCTCTCTATATTAAAAAAATGTTATCGCCGCCGCCGCAGGATTGAAAACTGTGTTGTTTAGCTCGATTCTTAGACGGTTTCCCGAGAAAATATTAACAATGTTTACTTAAAATTGTACAGGGAACAAGATGCAGAAGATTTTTTTACTGATGCGGCTATTAGTTTAGGGTGCATTAAGTGTTAAAGCAAAAAAAAGTGAAATCACTTGCAAAAGAAGTATTGGTTTGAGAAAGCAAACCAAACGGATTGCGTAGCAATCCCCGGGGTCGACGAGCGTAAGCGAGACGCAGCGAAGCCCTCGCTGTGACGTCATGAACCGGAAAGTGAAATCAGCATAATACGAATTATTAAGATAGTTTCACTCTGTGAAAGTAATGTTGGTTTGCGAAGCAAACCAAATGGCATCTGTGACAGGAGTGTTGGTTTGCGAAGCAAACCAAATGGGATTGGCGAGCGTAAGCGAGCAGGGGGCGGAGCCCCCTAGGATTTAAAGAAAATCCCATTTAAGGTATTGATCTGGTGTAAAATGTTCAGCATGTTTCAAATCCATTGAAATGTTCACTCCAAATTTAATGATTGTGAAGATAGAAAACCCCAAATAGTCCTTGCCCATGACAGAGTTAGAAAGCATAGTGACAAAGTTTTAAAAATATAACAAGAAAGTTATGCTAATCAACAATTTAAATCAAAACATGCCTTCTTCAATTGAGGAGCTGTGACGTCAGCTCTGCAAAAAGAATGAACGAAGGGGAAAAAAACGAAAAAATTAATTTTTAAATGTTCTAGATCAGAAGTGGCTAAACAGTGGCGTATGCCCCAAACGCGGCGCAGTGGATGATTACAAGTGGCACATTGCATCCTGACTCTTACTTATTCGTTTGAAGCAGGCACCATAACTGAATCCATTATATATATTTCAACATCGAAGTGCTCTCAGTTCAATTGTTCAGAAATTGTTAAGCCCAGTCTCCAAATATTTGCATGCCATCTTGGTAATAAAGGTATTGGAAGGAAAGCAGACAAAATTGCTATATAAAGGCAGGTGTTTACGAGACATATCGAGGAACTCTCCCCGGATGTATCTCGGTAACTGGAAGACCTTGTTCATTTTTGTACTTTCTTTCCTCTAGCTTTGGATAAAACCACGGATATACGATGTAGCCCAGTTAAGCATTTTAATAAGAGGAATTTATTGTAATTTTAATGTCTTTGAAGAACTTGCCAGCCTGGATTCATTGCATGGTAAAACAAGAGGATGAGACATTTGAAAAAGTAAAAAAGCATGCCTAGAAAAACTAAAATTAGATCATAGTAAACTCATCAGTGAGTGTACTGATGGAGCGACGTTAATGATAGGTAAAGTCAATGGCACAACAAATATGCTTAAAAAATTTTTAAATCGTCCTGTACTAAAATATCACTGCATTATTTACCAAAAGGCACTGTGTGAAAAACTAAAAATGCAGCAGGTTATATTACTGGTGATATGTGTGAATAAAATTAGAGCAAGAGCATTAAACAGATGGGTCATCCACGTAAAATGAGCAAATCGGCTGTGGCAGACATCATCACCGATTTTAATAAAAATTAGTTTTTAAATCGATAACATAGTAATGAGGAACTGCCAAATATTATGTATCCAAAATGCAGTAAACCAATGTTAAAATGCAAACGCCAGGAAGACATCCCTTTCCACCTTTGAAAGAGATGTTATTACATTCAAGGACAGATAACCGACAGATCAATACCAAGCAAACTGTACCCCAGATATAGGAACAATAACAGATTGAAGTCTAACATATATCAAATCTCTACTATTATAAAAGGAAGTGTTTGACTGTCTGTTTGTTTTCTGCATGCCAAGTCCTGATGAATCTATGGCACTTACAATAAGTAGTGGGATTTGACACAGGTAGTCAAAATTTTTTGCACTTTCTGGGTTGCTGCAAATTTTAAAATTCAATTTAGAACATTTAAAAATTAATTTATAAGTTTTTTCCACCTCTTTAATCTTTGGCTGGGAAAAAGAAGAAGGACCAGAATTTTGACTTTTCTCCATCTGACGTAACGTCACTATTGATGTCAGCCTTCGGAACCATGCTATGAAGTTTTTTTCACCTTTCCGTCTCTTAGGAATTAAATGGGAATGGTAACAAACAGATTTGAATGACCTTCGTTTGATTCAAGATTAGATCATTTTGATTTCCTGATAAACAGATTCAAGTGGAGCAAAATAAACTATTAAAGCTATACTGGCGTTCTTCAGTGCTTTTTCTATCTCAGCGATCGTTAAAGATAAATCTACGGAAAATTTTACACCAGATAGATACCTTATATGTTTAACTTTTTTTTATAAATAATTTTTCAACTAAATATTTATATTTTTTGGTTTGCGAAGCAAACCAACACCACAGGTAACTTCGTTACGGCTGTTATCCAATAGAATACAAATTCCCATTTGATTTGCGAAGCAAACCAAGTATACTATAAAATACTGTGTTAATGGGAAAAAATAAAAAACTTTTATCTGCCACTGACCGTTTGATTCTTCCATAAACATGGGAGATAAGCTTTGAGGATGTACCTCATGCATGGAAAAGTAACACACTTAAGCAGAATACAAAACTTTTAATAAGAACAGAGTTATACCATTTGATGTCGAATAACTAGAACATTAAATAGCGCAGTGAGTATGAAAATTTTTCTTTAACACGATTAATAATATTAAATTGATTGCGTTATATGGATTTTAGGAAAATAGTTTAAAATTAGAATTCTTAGCAGAAAAGCTTGGATAGAATTAAGAAAATGTGTCAGTGACACCGAGTCATGGGAAAACAGTTTTAGAATACCACTTAAATAGTTCCATTTTACCTTCAGGTGTGGTTTCAATGCAATTTATCACACCTTCTGATATTCCCATTTCTTTTATATTGATCTGAGTAGGATTAAATAAGACTTCTGGCACTGTGAATCGTTCATTGTTCATTCTTATAAGCTGAAAGGATAAATGAAGATAAAATAAATTGCATACACATACTAATATTTAATAACAAGCAATATTTTAGTAAAATAAATTTTTAAATTGAAAATTTTAGGTTAGCTTAACACTGAATTAAATATGGCATAACAGAACATTGAAAATTAAATGGTTTTCTGTATATCCTTTTCGTTAGTCAATCAGTTTGAAAAAAGAGTACGGCCAACAATATATTTACACAAATATAACTTTTAATTTGTATTTTCATTGTTATATTAGTGTACCCTAAATTTAGAAATCTATCTACTTAAGCAGAGCTTTCATATTTTTCCATTTTAAATGCCACTATTGTAAAAAGATTTATTTAATTATCAATAAATAAAATTTTAGGCTACATACAGGGTGATTCATAAGTAAGTATACAGTTTCCAAGCACTATATAACAGTGACAATGTAAAATATTTTATGTTACCTGTAAAAGAAGTTTAGGTGAACGTTTAAAGTTTTTTTAGAGACAGTCACACATGCTCTATGTGTGCATTCTTACTCACACTACACACATCAAACCGGTAACCCATTTTTGCCCAGACGCGTGTTGGGTATCTGAAGCAAGTGCAGCGATACGTTTTTTCAACTCCACTAGATTAACAAGAAGAGGAGGGTTAAATACGTTATCCTTTATGTAGCCCCAAAGAAAAAAGTCACATGGTGTTAAATTAGAGCATCTTGGTGACCATTGGGTTAGTCACAAGCTGTAGACGCTTCGTCCAATCCATCGGCAAAGATGTTAATCGAAGTAATTTCGCATGTCACCTGACCAGTGGGCTGGTGCACCATCCAATTGGAGAATAAAGTTTTTGACGACATCTGCCGAAACACTCGCTTGTCCTGGCTTTAGAACTGCGCACAAACAGCCCGTACCTTCAAATTTTTTAAACCAATCGTAAATTCATTTTCTAGTTGGACGTTCTTTTCCAAATCGTGATCGAAAATGCAGTTGCACAATGGTGACAGATTCCATTTTGCTCAATTTAAGAACATGAAACACCTTCTCCAATGCAGACGCAGTCATTTCCATTGACTAGTCACGTGACATGCTAACTATTGCCAAAGCCACTTCGCTCAGGAGGGGGACACAAACTTTATGAGTATACCTCGCTAACGGTTTGCATTTGGGGACCATGTCTTAAACTGTTCGTGTTTTTAAGCATCTGGAAACTGTATACGTACTTATGAATCACCCTGTATAATGTAAACAATAAAATATTCGAAATTTCAATTATTGTTCTCATAATTCAAAATCAACTTATCATATGAAGATCCTATAGGAATTTGTAGATTTATGCTAACACATAATATAATTAATTGTATTTATTGATATAGAATAGGTATCATGTCTTATCAAAATAATGGGAATATGAATTTTAATACAAGTAGAAAAGCTATCTATAGTTTACTAAGCACAAGGTAGAGATATTGAGTACATTAGCATTTAGCATATGGCAACAAACAGATATAACAAGTAAATTCAAGCTTTTCGGGATTAATTCTTCATTTGACCATTATGTTTTAAGTATGCTCGATTTCAGCTATGGAGCTGTATAACATGCACATGCTAAAGCTAGACATAAGAGCTTGCCACTCGAATGAAATTCTTCAGAAACTCATCACAGACTGCAATGATAAATCTTAATAGAAATCAGCACTGAAATGAAAATGTGAGCAATTATGAAAAGATGTTTCCCACCAAACCGCCTTTGATAAAATGAATACGATACAACTGAAGTGGATATTAAAACATGTCAATGTGTGTTATATTGTAGTAACATGACACTGGTGTAATCTTTTAACCCCTTGGGGACAGATTTATTTGAAAAAGTAGTTTAGATTATCGTTTGCACATTAGTTGCTGTTATATTTTTGTACTATCGTCTGTACACTAATTGCTGTAATATTTTCAATTTATCGTTTGCACACTAGTTACTGCTATATTTTCATATAATTTCGATTGATAAGAATAGCAACAGTATGAGAGAGATCTCACAGCTTCTGATCTCCGCGTTCATTCTGAAAAAGAATATCTGATAATGCAGCCGTGTAAATATTTCTATGTATGGAGTCAGATTAAATAAAGTGTGGTTTTGCAGAGAATGATTGAATAATTTGATTCAAGGAGTCTCGTAACACCAACCATTCTTGCCTTGAACAAGAGTATGCATGTTTAATTTTGTCTTAGTTTGAATAATGATGAATTAGACTCGCCATACGTAACTTGGGCAAAACAAGTGTCAGTTGTCACATGCACCCAAGGGGGAAAAACCATACATTTTATTTTTTTAAAATCATATCAGTAACTACACAAAACGCTATTTTTTATTTTTGACTAGTTTTTTTCATTTAAAGGTAAGAATTGTGCATATTGATAAAATTATTAATTTCAGATTTAAATACAATATGGAATATGAGTGAGGACACTGCCATTAATAGAAATAAGCAGGTATGAAACTTAAGCGTAGATACTATGTGCAAATCCTGTTTGTTTTCATAAAATAAAAGGAAGGTCTTGAAAAAAACAATTATTTTACAGGTCGAAGCAATTTGTCCCCAGCATCAATGATTTTAAAATTCCCTTACAGTGGAATTCATGAATTCACATGGGCTTTAATCTTTTACATAAACTCAAGAACCTCCAGCAAAAAAATCAATTATGCTTATCAAGAAAGCTCAAATTAAGATGCACTGCATACTTGTTCATTCTCTTTTGGTTTCCCATTAGTTTCTTCAGGTGGTCGAACATAGCCCCTTCTGATAACGGTATAATCAGGCAAAACATAGTCTCGTACAATTGTGTTCTCTTTAGTTTTTAACCTGAAAGTAAGTGAAATATTAAGTAAAAAATAACTAACATAGAATGGTTGTATGAAAATTAAGAGAACCCGAGTTAAACTACCAATTTATACAATCCCTAATAACTATGACATAAAAATTTAGCACAACATGAAAATTCTATAAAACGTGTAAAACAATAATTATATATGAATTAAAACAATAAAAAATCTTAAAACAATAGCACTACCTAATCCTACACCTTGAGTCCACTTGTAAATTGTATAATAGTATCATTTAATGTTCAAAGATTCTAATAGTCTAGAGGGTGGACCAATTAGCAAAACTTGGATCCGAAACATCATTTATTGGACCAGAGCTTGTTTTGTGTCTGCCTCACAATGTGGTTAGAGGGACTATAAAGGATTTACTTCTTGCCGAGTCCTACCATACATGGCTTCAATCTAATGATCAAAGACAAGCCAAAGAGTTCAATCAGCAATTACCTTGGCATAGATCGAGGGAACTGCTGAATTTGGGAAGGAAAGAAATCAGGATAGCTATTGGCCTTCTAACCGGCCACTGTACACTGAATAGACACCTCAACATTATGGATGTTATAGATGACCCATTAAGTAGAGGTTGTCGGATGGTAGAGCAGAGTTCTGTACATATTCTAAGTGAATGTGATCTTTACTCTGCACAACGATTTGAATATCTGGGATGCCACTGTATCGAAACCTGGGAACTGTCAAACATTCCAATCACGTATTTGCTGAAATTTATTTCGGCAATCCGTCTTTAGTGGATCAGCAGGGGTCTCAGTATAATAGACTAACAGTCACGATGCTGGCACTCTTTGGAGTCACCCCTTTAACAAGTCAAAACAGTCTAAAAACCAAGCTTGATGTCTCATTGGTTTGGTTTTATGGCACAAGGGCCACATTTGGCCATGCTGTTTTTGCAAACACAAAACAGACAACATCAAGTAATGAACATGCACAACACACAAGGAAAGTATTACAAACACGGAAGTGAGAAATACATTCAGGGAGGAATCTAATCAGCATCACTTGAAATTTGATTTCGAACCCAGAGCAAAAACATATTCTCAGAGTTTGACATAATTTTGATTTGCTATTGGCGTCATTCTCAGAAAAAGTGCGAATTTTTTTTCTTGTTATTTTAAATACATTTTGCAAAGAATTATGATCTTTTGTCCCCATGTAGAGGTTTAATTAACTAATGAGGTCGCAGTGTAACTGCTCAGATCAACTAGGTATTTTTAGTTTTCCTAAACTAAAAGAAAAGTAATGTTAATGGCTAACTTGGTTCATAAGTAAGACAAAAGGGAATATAATAAATTGAAGTCATGTTTTAAATTCACTTGGGGGTAGATTTCCTTAGAGACAATCACATTTCTTGACATAGAAAACTACCATTGTAAAACAAAGAAGTGAAATTGATGGTATTTAGTGTACTGACTACTTCCAACCCATTTTTTACATGCAAAAAGACTTATAACAGTTAACTCTTCAAGTCTTTCTCTTGTCAAGTCCAAGTACTATAACTGAAATTGCAGAAAATGTACATATCTTTGTTTCTGGGTAAAATGGTGGGCTGATTGCTGATTCTTCAAAGTATCACATCTTAATTTGGAAAATATTATTTGCAATTTCTTGTCTATTCCCAGCACTAGGTTACAGGCATCATTACACATAAATCACCAAGTATAAACTTAACTCTAAAGCTTTAAGAATAAAATCTTAAGTTTCTTAACCCAATGTGTATCCTTAAGAGTTTATATGAAGTAAAGAAGAGATATATGCCGTAAAACCTGAGAATATTAAGCAAAAATTAATAGGTTATTGTCCACTACATTCTATAAACAAATTTGAATAAATGAAGCATTGTAGTCTAAAATTGTAACATCTATTTGCAGTATCAGTGTTACATAAAGGTTTTTTTAAGTAAAAATAACATTTTAAAAGTAAAATGAGAAACACAAATCTTCAATTTTTCTGAAAATGGGCCATTATCTTAACAATTGGACTGAATACTAAAACTTGAGCTAAAGTGTTTTGCATCTTAACAGTATTAAGACAAGAAATAAAAACAAGAATAAAATAAATTACCTAGCAATATTCATATCTTTATTCATATCAGTAGTTACGAAACAAACATCTTCTTTTACTTGATTCATAACATATGTTTCATCCATCACATTCAACTGTCGATAAGATATAATTTCTTTCAAATGATTAGTTAAAATTTTTCCACCAACATCAATCCTAGGAGAAAACATTAGGATTTGAGTATTCAAAAGTAAAACATCAATTTTCAAGCTAGAAATTTAAAATTTTAATTTCATGTGATTTGCAACTTTATTTGCATTTTAAACGGTAACATACTAAAAATAACCAAAAGATTTATTTTTTTAAATTTTGGTTGTATTTTAATCAAAGCTTCTTTGCAAGTTACATTGTTGAATGACTTGTTAAATTTCTATCAAATATCAGGAGCAACATTAACTAATTTTAAAACTATTTCTTCTCAACTTTCCAAACATAGCAATAAATTGTTTTAAATGCTAAGGCCATTTGTCATCAATAGATACATTTTTTTAATTTTAGCTGTTTTTATACTGTTTAATAACTTTGGACGTAGAAGAAAAAAATTTGGGGAAAAAAAGAAATTAAAAAAAATTCATGCACAAAAATGTGCAGAATACTTCAAGGAAAAGGAAGAAACAGTTTAGTAAAAAACAAAATAAAAAAATTTACAAAAGTGAAAATTGTTTAAGACATTTAAATCTTGTAATTTTGTTCAGTTCTCTTAAAATGTATATTACATATGCATTGAAATTAAGTACACCATTAAGAAAGATATTTCAAATGGGGCCATTAAGAAAATTGGTTGATAAGTGAGAAGCTTAAGTACTTTTATTTTTTCTGAATAAAGAAAGCATGTGGATAACTAGTTTGTGTCCGGGAACTACCCCAAAACTTCGGTGCTACTGAATAATCATAGCAGGATAAGCAAGGCAAGTATATCTCCAACAGAATGAGTTACAATGAGAACATCAGGGCATATGATTTGTTGAGTTTACAACCAGCTCCATTTGCCTGTATCTGCATTAAACTCAACAAATTAGATGCAAAGCTACGTGTGAAATTCTTCATTTGATGGCATAGTATCTAGGGCCTCGATCGATGGCACTGACTTCGGTTTTGTCAACATGTGTAAAAACTGCCTCAAGCTGCAGAAGTGGACTTCCCATACTGGATACCGGAGAGCTGGTTGTAAATCAGAACAGTCATTAAGTGAGGAGTACTTAATTTTCCAAAAAGGATCCACATAACTGTAATAAAGTTAAATAAAAACAGACCCCACACAAATATAAAAGTACCAAATATGCTGACCTCCGAGTATTGTTTCTCAGTCTTTTGCCTTTGATATATGGAATGAGGTGAGTAAAAGAGAAACCAGAATCGATAACTAAGCAACACATTTCAGAAGGAGAGGTCTTGAGAGACTTGTATGCAGAGAGGGTTCCAGCTAAGATTAAAAATCAAGTATGAATTTAAAACTTATGACCAATCAATAAAAATAAAATTTATAGGAAAGTAAAATATACGCAAGGAAATAGTTTCTTTAAATTGTTGTGAAATTGCATCTTAATTTATACATCAATTATAAGAAAACTTTTAAGATTACCAATTTTCTTTCTTAAAATTGTATTTTTCGAACAAGGGGCATCTATATGTACTAGCATAAGCACTTGATATAGCATTTGAAATTAAATTGTTTTTATCTTAGGATGGCTGTGGAATTACTGACATTTGATATCCCTTATTTAAATCCACTTATAGTGAACAGTAATATCGATAAGCACAGTTTATCCCTCCAACTGAAATAAAGTTGATCAAACATGTAAAACAGAATTTCATATATTTTTACTTGCTCTCATTCTTATTTCCATTAAAGTGTGTGGCAAAAACAGCTAATCTTAGTCATGTTACTGCATTTAGTTTCTGATTATCAACTTAATTCAAAATTCAAAGCAATTGGGTTTATCTGATGATGTCCAAGTCAATTTTTTTGCTTATGTTTTCTTATCTGTCCTGACTTCTATCTTTGGAATTTCTCATTGTCTTTTCTCACCCGACTGTTAAGGAATTTCATTAGAGCGTCAAGCATTTTTGCAATATTATGCATCTCCATACTTAAATTTCACATATTTAAACTGAGTGACAAAATCCGCCAATGAATCCCGAAGAGTTTGATTTCATATTGCTTATATACATTGGTTGTCATTTACCCGTATAAAATGTTAATTTCTTTGTCACATACATTAGAGAAGTATAGATATTTTTCTAATGTATGTACAGATGGAGGACAAAATAATACGAACACCTATGAAAAAGTATGACGTATTTCACACCTGCAGTACAGCCGCGCCACCTAGTGGACGTGAAGAGGAAGGTATCAGTCTCTCAACAGCAGTCACCTGCGTTGCATGCGTGTATCGAACTGTCTGTGATAAGTTGAAATGTTAGACCTGTCAGAGTTCCAAAGAGGAATGCTTGTTGGAGCGCGTTTAGGTGGGGCATTGGTTACGGAAACAGCAAACCTTTTATGGTTTGCAAGGAGTATGGTATCAGTCGTTATGACAGCGTACACGAAAGAGGGTAAGACGATGTCTTCAAAGCACAACAGTGGCCGAAAGTTAAAGCTTGCTGATAGGGATAGATGGGTCTTGAAGCACATAGTAGCCCGAAAGCACAAGCAATCGTTATCCAAGATAACATCCGAAATGAACAGTCATTTCCAGGACCCCGTTTCAACAAAAACTGTTAAAAGGGAACTTCATGCTGCGAACATTTATGGCAGAGTGACAATTCGTAAACCCTTGGTGAAAGCAACTAATGCTTTCAAGCGACGGCAATGGTGCACAGATCACAAAAACTGGTCCCCACAGCAGTGGCAACAGGTAATATGGTCAGTTGAATAGTCATTCACCCTATTTCAGACGACTGGATGCGTTTATGTCTGGAGAACGCCCAGAAGTGTTTAATGCTGAATGCCTCTTGCCGACTGTGAAGCATGGGGGGTGGCTCCATTATGGTATGGAGTGCGATATCTTGGCGCGGTCTTGGGCCACTTGTTATTCTGCATGGAAGGATCACATCCATCCTTTTGTCCAGACTGTATTCCCTGGAGAGCGACAGCTTTTTCAAGACGACAACGCCCCTATGCACACTGCTAGGTGTGTTCAAGAATGGTTCAAAGAGCATGACATGAAGTTGAACATCTTGCCTGGCCAGTGGCGGATTAAGCGGTAAGCGGCCGAGTAGGGCCCAAAATACTGAAGGGGCCCTGTGGTCTTAAAAGTATTTTCATCAAGATTCGACAAAAGTTGTGACAGCGTGTGTGTGTCTTTACAATGTGCGTCTTTATGTGCAGTGAAAAGAGTTCCTCATATAAGATGGTCAGCAAAAGCCAGCTGCTGTATTAACTATAAAACTTTCACCCATATAAATGAGGCTTTAACTGGAATTTGTAATTCCTAAGAAACAAAGTTACCATATTGGAGGCGACTTCACTTTTGAGGAAAATTGACAAATATGAAACAGCCCTAATGACAGTTATTTGGAATACTATGTTACAAAGAATAAATGCTACTAAAAAACACACTGCAATCAGTGGAATGCGAACTATTGAAAGGATCTATACTGAAGTCATTACAAAATTTTATCAATAATTTCAGAGAAGTTGAAAAAGAGGCAACGGATTTATCAGGGCTGTCATTTAATGTAAAAGATGGACAAACTCGCAGGCAACAAATGAGAAAAAATGTTTTTTAATGAAAACAAAGGAGTCGGACATGAATTTACAATAAATTTCATAGTCAATTAATTCCTTTTATGTCATATGTGATAACAAACACTAAGGCATAATTATCTCGAAGAACTCAGACGTATGAAGTTATTGGGGAGCCTTTTCGAATATTTTGTATTGGGATTTATCATTAAAAAAAAAGAACATGATAAAAAAGTTGAAGGATATTTACAAAAATGACATTGGTGTTTGTAATTTTTAAGACAAATTTGACCATTTTTTAAAGAAAGCGAGGACACCATAAATACCACACCAGTCATCTATCGAGTTGCCAAAGAAATGTCTTACACATTTCCGAATGCGTTTAGTGGATTCGGAAGTTTAGATTGTTCTGGTTCGGGTTGTCTAGGGTGTTGATGTATGAAGACAAGAACAAGTCAGGTTCTAACAATAACTATATATTCTCAGGTTTAGCATACAACTTTAGGCTCTTAAGCCTAACTAAAAGACACATTAAAACGGAAACATCGATGAGAGCTTCGCTGTTGGCGACTTCACTCTTCACTACTCTACCTGCTCTGCTCTCCGTGATATACTCTGTGGCGCTGCCGTCGCTACAAGTGTCGCCACTGTGCAGGTGGTTTGGCGGATGGAGTTTTGAGTATGCATCATATATATATATATATATATATATATATATATATATATATAAATTTATCTAATGGGCTGTGGTATGAAAATATTTTGAGAACTTTCCTTTTTTGTTAATAATTTAATGAGAGTTTTCTTGAAACTTTTTTTTCTAACTTGAGATTGAGGGCCCCAAAAAATTTTGGGCTTGAGATTGGGGCCCCCATTTGATTTGATCCGTCACTGAGCCTGGCCCCCTCAGTCTCTGGACTTGAATATTATTGAACATTTATGGGAATATTTGGAGTCCAAACTTCGTTCCCGATTTCCACCTCCATCCAGACTTTCGGAATTAGAGACCATTCTGCAGGAGGAATGGCTTAATATTTCTTTAAATATTGTCCATGACCTTTATGCATCTATCCCATGTCCCATTAAATCTGTACTTCAGTCAAAGGGTGGTCCAACCCCCTATTAATAAAGATTTTCCATTATTCCACAGGTGTTCGTATTATTTTGTCCTCCACCTGTATATTACTGGCACAGAAATTACATTATTTGTATCTATTTGTTGTGAATGGATACAAATGGACATAAATCATATAAAATCAACTGCTACTGATTTTCTTGATTTATTTAAATGTGCTTGATTTGAGCTGGGTAGTTTACCATAAGAAGTTTATGAACTGCTGTTTCATATTTTTTTATTAATTCTATTCTATTTGGAGGTGTGAAATGTGTATATAAATACTTATACAAAAAAGCAGATTTAAATAAGGCATAAAAAGTGAGTAAAGCCATCTCATCTGCCATCAATAGGTTTCGTATTAATTTCAGTATAAATGCTCTCATAGTATAAACATAATAAATGGTTTTCAAAGTTATGTTTACATGATTGTTAAAAGTTGTTGTAAAAGTTTGAACCCAGCCAACCAGTTTGAAATAAAGTACAAATTAAAAATATACACCTTCATAAGCAAAACATAGGATAGATGTAGAATGGAACTTAAATGATGGTAATTTTTTAAACATGTGTAAAAAGCATTATAAAAATTTTAAAAAGATGAAAATGACAAAAAATCTTTATTATTCATTAATATTATGCTTATTTGTATTTTAATACTTTTAAGCATTCTAGAAAAATTTAGTAAAGTTTACTTCCAAGTTTAGAAAAACTAAAGAATATTAAATCCATTTTAGCATGGAGAAAGCAACTAACTTAACAAGTAAAAGGTGGTGAATTTGGTTATTGAAACAAAAGTTACATTACATTACATATTCAAATTACATACGCATTCTGATCAAGTGCACTTTTAAGGTACAAATAGACAAAACTTTACTTACGATTAACCCTCAGAATTGAATGAAATTTGTACTCATCTAGTAAAATTTCTATTGTGTTTTCTTGCATAGACGAAAAATTGAAGTAAGGCTCAGTAACTATGATGCATGTTTCTTTGAAATCAATCTAAAAAAGATTTTACTGTGTTTATGCATCAAAAGGAAAGTGATTATGCACAAAGTGATGAAAGTGGACATATGATTATGTACAACAAAAGTAAAATTGCAATACTCACATTATAGAAATCATGACTGAAAACATGGTCCCATATTTGTTTCTGAATATCCCAGTTCACAACATAACCCTATAAAAAATTTAATTTCTTATTTTAGCTAAACATTTTGCACTTTAATGAAAAGGTTTATAGCAGAATATACATACACTTATTCATCTTCTATTTATTAAATGCCTTCTTACTTTATAAAGAATTAATGTTTATAAAAATTTATAATTTATAAAAAAATCGAGCACAATTTAACTAAACATTTCAAAATACATCAATATTTTCTAATCTAATTAGAATTTGTAATCAATTTGTTTGAATATAATAAAAGCATATTTAACTACCTCTACTATTATAAAAGGATGTGTTTGCTTGTGTGTTTCTTGCCGCAATATCCTGACGTTTCTATGGCACTTACAGCAATGAGATTTAAAACACAGGTAGTCTGAATTTTTTGCAATTTTTGGGTCTCGGCGAATTTTAAAATTCAATATAGAACATTTTAAAATGAATTTAATAGTTTTATTCTCCAGCAGGTTCTTTAATGTGTTTCTTCCGGAAGAAGAAACACCCTAATCTGGACTTTTTCTACCCACGTGACCTTGCTGTCAGCCTTAGGAACCATGTCAAGTTTTTTCATCGCGTGGAACTCCAAGAAAATTATTTTTTTCGTTTCCACTTTGGATTTTGCGCGAAGGAATGATTTTTCACACAGACGATAAATCTTTTAACTGGAGTCAGTTCTTTTTTTTACCTCCTAGACTGTTAAAGATAGAGTAAAAATTTCAACGGATTTGAAATCTGCGGAAAATTTCACTTTAGACTGATGCCTAAAAATATGATTTTCTTCAAATAAGTAATTTTTAAATTGAATATATCTTCAACGGATATGAAATCTGCGGAAAATTTTACACCAGATTAATACGTTACATCACGTTGTTGCCTGTGGTATAGGTTTGCGACACCACGGGCAACGCCGGGTTAGCATAATTGTTGGATTCACATACAGTGCTTTTATTTTCTACAATGAATTGCATAGAAAATAAAGACAGAAAATCAATAAGAATTTCAAAAATGCAAATAAAACAAATTGCACTAAATTATCAAATAATGTAAAATGCTTTGACATGTTTCCCACTCTTCAAGGGGAAAAAATAAAGAATTTATAAATTTGGAAAATAGAATATTTTTCAATTTTTAAGGTAGATTTCAGATTATAAGGTGAAGAAGCTTTTACAAGTACTATGTGTGGGTATCATGGGCCACTTTTAAAATCAAGACATTTTGGGCTAACTTTCAAAAATTAGGACTTTTATTTCTGTAGACACTGAACCTTGATTTTTGAATGCAAGTAAAATGAAATGAGTTTTTTGTAAAAAAAAATACAGCTCTATAAGGGAATCTAAAACTGAAATAAGAAATAAGGCATTCTTAAGGCCTGTAAGAATTCTGTTTAACTCTGTATCTTTTAAAATTATATTTAATTCCAACAGATTATAAATGAATAAAATCTGAAATAATTATATGAAAAACCAACAAACAAGAAAAGAAATTGCATTTCACATTAAAAAATAAAATTATTTTAACTTTTATATTTAACAAAGAAATTGATAGTATCTGGAAGCTACCATATAAGTCACCCCCCCCCCCCCAGCAGCCAACAAAATTTAAGGCCAGATAGAAATATCAGTGATTGTTTCTTTGCACTTTCTTCTCCAGTTTAACTCCATACTTTTGGTAACTCACTACTAAATTATTATTTGTCGCCATCATTTTAGGCACACTTTTAATGAACAAACTCTTTCTTAACTTACTCTTTGGCAAGGGTAAGTATAATACAACCCGGAAAAATCTTTGCATTCCTCTAGTTGATTTCCAATAAATTGCCGACGTCTCTCACTTTTAGCCTTTGTAATACAATTTGGTATCACTCTGAAAAACAAAAAAATAAGCATTATTAAAAAAATCTCTACCAAAAATTTTTTATAAGAAAAATTGGAATTGAAAAAGCCAAGCACATTTTGTATGAAACTGTTTAATTGGTTTGAAACATAATCAATAGAATAAAAATTATATGTTAAAAAATAAATACATATGTTAAAAGTGAATCATTGGCTAGAAATATATTTTTATTTTTGTAAACTTGGAATTTATTATAATGGTTACAGGAATATAATCATTATAAATGGAAAATGGCAATATACTTATTTTTCATGGTTATGACAGTGACAATCCCATTCGTCTGTATACTTATTTTTCGAGACTGGTAAAGCACTAGCATGCGAAACCTTAATGCATTATGGGAGATATTCAATTTTTTGCCATTTCTGGTAAGCAGCTAAACTTCTTGTTTTTAGCTCTTGGTGTAGCAACCCTTTGGAATTAGTGAATAAATTTTCACTTAGAACAAACATCCCAAATTTGTGCATACATAAATATATGTACAACACTAGTTGCTCTGGAAATATAATACAACTGTGTCACTGTGTGGACAAAACATCTGGTTAGGGAAAAATAGCATGTTTTGAATCATCTTCCTCAAGATAGTCACTTGAAGACATGTAACTAGCAAGCAAGTACTACAGAACTGTACTCCAGAGAATAGCTTCTATTTTTTAATGTGTCTAGTTATTAGTTTCTAGTGTCTTAACATTTTGCATACTGGTTTTAGGTACAGCTTCGGCATAACTCAGGAACACAGTACCTGCTCCTAGTCAAATTGGAGGCACAACTTATCAACATCCAAACTCAATTGATTGGTGTTCGTATAGTGTTCTTGAGTCTACCCACCACTCATTTCAGTGTTCGACATTCATTTTTTGTTCATATTTTCAGGACATCTTTAGGTGGGATAAGCAGATGGAAGGTCGAATTTGACATGCAGAATGTCATTCATTTGGAGATCCTTCATATAAGAGATCAACTTCATTATACTTAAGAATCGGACAAGAAAGAAGTCATAACCAAACTGTAAACAGGTAACGACAGAACCAAAATCAATTTTAGCAGGGAAATGATCGATTACAATGATATATTAAACTGGAAAATGTCAATGGCAAAAACGTACCTAGGTTCAGAATCAGTTGCAAATCCAGCCTTAATAGAATATCCGCCATTATCCAAAATAAAAACATTTGATGCCATTTCAGAAATCGACGGCATTATTATGCTGATGCTACAGAAGAATGCAATGCAAGCTTTAGTGGAATATTGCTTTGGGATTCCAATTTACCGGCTCTTTACCTTGTTCAAAACTATCGCCAATTGCAATTACAATGTCGATAGTAGCAAATTACAAACACGCATTTTTCGCTTAAAAACACATCATGAGAACAGAATTATTTGAAAATCGAACAAAATTACTAATGAAATAGTATGTTTAGAATAGATACAATTCATTAATAGGCATGCTGTCAATCAAAGAATTCTTTTCGGTTTTCAAGAGTCGGAAACAGAGTTTACACGCAAAATGTTCAAACAGAAAAATATTTTATCCGCAAAATACGGTACAAAAAGCTTCAGTTTCTGACAAACAAATATTGAAAATGTGTCCGTTGTTTTTGTTTTCAATGCTTTAATTTAGTTATTCATTTCAGTTCAGTTGAATATAGAGATTTTGGTGTAGGTATTTTAATTAAGTCAAACTGGAGCAATACATCGGGTTATTGACGACGGCAAGGGGTCAAACAAGAAAGGAAAGATACGAACAGCAGGCATTTTAATAAATGTAGCACTGGAGCAATATAAGAGGGTATTGACAATGGTCTGGTATCAAACCAAAAAATTGAGGACAATCACGTAATTTTGAACTACGGTCAGATGAAGAGGTCATCTCCTGAGCTCGTTCGTGAAAAACAAAAAATTTACGAATTATATTCTTCAATGTTATTGTTCAGAGGGATTGATCCCGGACCATTGTCAACAGCCCGTTCTATTGTTCAATAATGACGTTTATTTAAAAAATTACATATTATAAATTACATGTTATTGTATAGAATTATTTTTAATTACGTCATAAAAGTTGACCTATCACTGGAAAGTTCCGCATTTTGAGCCAGTTCATTGGTTTCTCTAGTTTCTGTTTCACATACATAACCACGTGACGTAATTTTAATGGCTTTTGGAAACACGTTTGTCTGTTTTCATGTCATGATTTTAAACAATAATAGACGTCTAACCACACAAATAAACTTTCACATTGGAATCGGAAGGAGACATTAATTATTTAGTTCAACTACTGTGAATGATTACGAATTTTTTGAAAAACAAGCAAGGTTAAAATTTTTTCTATCTTTTTCCTTTCTTGTGACGTTAATAAACGTTATGAACCTTTAATTATCAATTAGAGAATGTTGTTTGTAAATGGATTCATGGTAAACTGTTTGGTTCAAAATGTGTAATAGTCTTCCTTTTTGCATAAAAAGGAATGTTTGGGGATTTGCAAATAAGTTGTTAATAAATGAACTCGTGCTCTAAATTTATGTTGTACTAGAAAATTCGTCTTCTCGCATTCTAGTTGTAACATTTGCGTCACCTTTTTGTTTGAAAACATTTAGAGAACTAAAAGTCAATGACACTTGTTAAGCTAACTTTAAACAGGAAAACTTGTGACTATGTAATTCCATGTTTGGAGTCAATAAAATTTGCAAAATCGAAATGTAAACTCTCGTTTTTGATACTCATTTACCAGTAGACTTGGTGAAATTTTCCATTTATAGGCATTTACATGTACTAGCCTTACTAACTTTTATATTTAAAGTCAGCTGTTGACATAATCTAATATAGTGTTAATCAGGGTTTGAGTTTGTATGCTTATGTACTGTTAATTTTGAGATATTTTTGCTTTGTGGTGGTGTGTGTTACATAGATCTATCTCAGTAATTTGGGTGTTTTGGAAGAATATTCTCACAGATCAAAGGTTTTTGAAATCATACTCTGCTTGCTGATAAAAAAAAACTGAATGTCAACTAACCACATGGAAATTAATGAAGTTAATCTAGTTATAGTTCCAAATAAAAATACCAAACCAAAGTATAAAGTTTTCACTTTTGTTCTCAAACTGTTTTGATTTTTAATAAAACGAAATGTTTGAAAACGTGACGAAATGAAAATTTCCAATTGTAATGACTCGCATGCAAAACGTCACTGAGTTGGTAATATTGTAACTTTCATTTTTAGTTTGAAGTTATCAAGAATAACCAATATTTATGAAACCAGTAATATGTATTCTTACAAAACCTCTAAACCTGAGATTGCTAGATGAAATACACTGAAGTGCCAAAAGTTTTGGGTAAGCAATATGCAACAATGCAAATGTTAGTAGCATCACGTAAGAAATGTATAAATGGGCAGTGCATCGTCTGGGCTTTCATTTGTACTCAAGTGATTCATGTGAAAAGTTTTCTGATGTGATTATGGCTGCAAGACGGGAATTAACAGAATTTGAATGTGGAATGCTAATTGGAGCTAGACGCATGGGGCATTTTTTCGAAATTGTTAGGAAATTCAACATTCCTTGATCCACAGTGTCATGAGTGCCGAGAAAATACAATTTCTGGCATTACCTCCCACCATGGACAATGCAGTGGCCGACCGAGTCTTCTTAATGACCAAGACAAGAGATGTGTGCGTAGAGTAGTCAGTGTTAACAGACAAGCAACAATGTGTCAAATAACAGCAACAATCAATGTGGGACATACGACAGATGTGTCCGTGAGGACAGTTCAGCGAAATTTAGCGTTGATGGGATATAACAGCAGAAGACAGACTCAAGTGACTTTACTAACAACACGCCAATGGTCAGATGAGTCACAATTCCAGTTAAGAGCTGATGAGAGGGTTCAAGTGTGGCACAAACCCCACGAGGCCATGGACTCAAGTTAACAAGGCACTGTGCAAGCGCTGGTGGCCCCATAAAGGTGTGGGCTGTTTTTTGCATGGCATGGACTGGGTTTTCTGGTCAAACTGAACCAATCATTGACTAGAAATGGTTATGTTCAGCTACTTGGAGATTATTTGCCACCATTCATGTACTTCATGTTAAAGGTGAAAGTTAATGGTCGACACTTCCTTAAAAACATTAGTTTATATGGTGGAACCTCCGATTTTACTTTTTTGTTCTTCTGAGGATCGAAAAACAAATTTTAAATGAAAGAACAGTCTGGACATACACGTATGTATATATAATGCATGTGTAGCTATTCTACAAAATATGTGAATTCTCGTTAAGTGGCCACTAAATGAAACAAGTTGACTGGCCACTTTAAAATTTCTTAAATTTCACCTTTACTTCATGTACCTAAACATGGGATTATCCATGATGACAATGTATCATGTCACAAGGCTGTACAATCCCAGTGAGTGATTTGGCTAATTAGATTGCCAAGCGTGAATCCCATTGAACATATATGGGACGTGATTTAAAGATCAGTTCGTGCACGAAATCCTGCACCAGTAACGATTTCACAATTATGGACGGTTGTGTAAAGGCAGCATGGCTAAATATTTCTTCAGGAGACCTCTGACAACTTGTTTGCGTGTCAATGCCACGTCAAGTTGCTACACTTCGCCCATGATTTTTGGCACTTCAGTGTATGTCATCAATTTGGTCTTTCCAACCAATTATATTTTTTATGTTATGCATTATATTTTATAGTACCTCAAAAATGTTTTCTTGCTGCTTGTTAAAAACATTGTATACAATATTCCAATAAAATATAAATTTGTATCATCTGGTTCCCATGAGAAGGCAGTCAAGTCACATGGTTTGAACAAGTCTATTTTTAAAATTAGGTGATAGGTTAGAACATAAAAGCAATTCTACATCTGTTCTTGTTCCAAGTTTATCATTCGGTGCCAAAAGTGAGTGAAAATGAGTAGGCTAGTTTCGAAAATCGAACAATGTGATCATGGTTTTGGTATGGCAACCCTTTCTCCTAGCCTTCACACCTATTCAAAAATCGACCTTTTACTCTTTGGAGCTGCACTATATTATGCATTTTCATTAAATTGCATTTGTTTTTTATAGTACCTAAATAATGTAACTAAGTTATAAATATAGTCGATTCCTCAATGTAGACCTTGGCACAGCTTGACCTTGTGCCATAAAACTTCAGTGTAGACCCATTTTCAATATTGTCCGTGTTAGTTAAAACTTTAGGTGGAGATGTAGTATCCGATACATTAGTCGCCAATCTAAGCAAATCCAAGATGGCCGCCATTTGCAAAATCCATACTGTGAACCTTTGCATACGGGTCATTCTTGTGAAATAGGAAAAATTGGGTTCTTAAAATTTTTTCAATCGAAGGTTTTTAAAACTTTATTTTTTTGGCCTAATAATTTTCTACTATGTTCATTAAGTAAATTAAAAATATCAGCAATCTAAATTATTAACATTTTGTTAAGGAAAAAAATATTGGAAGGCAGGACAATGATGAATATAGAAAATATATATATAAATTTCTTGTTGAACATTTCATATGACCATGTATTTTTAATTCAGCTGATTAAGTACATAAATAAAATTAGTAGGAACATGACAATTCAGGAAATTATGGATTCCTGAATATTTAAGTATTATTAGAAAGTAGGAACATTGTGCATAGTTATTACTGCAACTTTTATGCTTTTTTAACAGATTACATGTTTTGCTGTGTGGTGTTAAATTACTGAAATCAATTCTCAGCTATTTTTGATCTGTAGTATTTCTTTTTGTATTTTTCCATTTGCCTTGTATATTTTTTAAATTTTTCTTCCAGTTTCTTTATACAAATGTAGGTCTCTGCTCTATCTCTTCTAACTTTTTTCACTAACTTTATTTCTTAACTATATCATCTCTTGTTGTGTCTGGGTTTGAAGAACCTGAAAGTTGAATATGTATACCACTTTCACTTGGTTTGGGTAGCCAATTCTATCGGATGACAATTTCTTGTTCAAGCGATAGAGTTTTGAATTTTCTTTCCTATTTTTATAATTCCCCTTTTCTGCCTCGAACTCATTTTAGCTATAGGCTTTACCACTCCTTTCTTCTTTTGGTTAACATATATTTCACATGCCTCTTCAATTTCTCTTGTATCAAACATTATGGAATTTTTTTTAATATGCTCCTGACGACTTTTCTCAGCTAAACTCTTTTCTTTAACAACCTTTCCTCATATGTTTGTTTCTTTTTACCACTCATATCTGTCCATATATTGTTTACAACTTATAAAAAAGAGCATGTGATAAAGGATATTTAGTAATATCTAGACATTTTTAGGTGCAATGACAAAAACATTATTTTTTAAATAAAAGAAACAAATAAGTTTCAAAATTTCAAGCCCATTATAAGGTATTTTACTATTAAAAAAATTACAATGGAGAATAAATAATCAAAAGTTAAAAGTAAAGAATATATTTGTCTTCAGTTAATAATTTAAATACTTATAAAATACTGAACATAAAATATCATTTTCCTGTCTTGACATCATTGACTTGGTGTGTTAAAGGCAGGACAATGATGGCCAGGATAATGATGAAATAGGCTTGTTCGGGGCTTAATGGATGAACCCTTAAAAATTTCAGTTTTAATTTCACACACATTTAAGAAATATCTTTTATACACTTGATAATAAAAAAAATTAAAAATTTACTACAAACATTTAATTTTTATCAAAGCCAGGAAAATGATTTTCAATATACATAAACCTTAAACTCTGAACTTGTATGTGCTGACAAAAAAAAAAGTTGATAACTTTTCAAAGTGGGGGTTATTTATTTAAATAACCTCAACCCCAGATTACTTGAAAAGTATTCTTCTAACTCAGTGCTGTCATCTATTAATTGCCCACATAATGATATCTGAGATGCCAGGAAAATGATGATATTACTTGGGACAATAGTTATTGCAGTTACTTTTGGAAATTTTTGCAATATTATTTCCATTATTGTAACTAATAACCTTTCAAATGTATAAAGAAGCAGAATAAATTATTTACAAGAATATATAAATAAATATTAAAACCCTAATGAATGAAGAAATTGTAAAATTTCACTCAGGAACATGCCAGGACAATGATATTTGACATTTTAAAGTTTTAAAAGTGTATAAAATAAAAAAATATGTCATTAATTTTCGAATTCTGTAGATTATAAAAGTGATCCTAAACTATTCTTGAAAGTTGACAAAATCTTCAGAGTGATAGAATTCTATAAATTTTGAAGGGACATGAATTTTGCCTATTTTGCAAGAATGACCCATACATTTCATATATAGGAATAATTTTTTTTTAATTACATATTTCACTTGCAAATATTAAAATTTTTTTGTGTGGCTGACTTCAAACATGTAACGTTATTTGTTTCATCAATTGAGTCCAGGTTTAATTTTTTTTTCCAATTTTCTGAATGATGTAAAGAATTGAAAAAAAAAAACTGTAAACAAAACGTCCGGATTTGGGACTTTGTACTGTATATGGAATTGAATATAAGGATTTTTTTGTAGAAAAATTGGCCTTTTTCTATGATCCTGATAATTAACCAGATATTTTTCGATGAGAGAGAAAAAAAGCAATGGAGTTTGTTCTCCTATCCATAAGTGAGATGGAATATCATTTAGAATTATTCTAGCATTATGTGAGCATCTCGATGGGGATATTCCTGGACAGCAATGAAGATATTTAATTGAAAATGAGGAATTTTTTTGCAACCATGGTACCAGAAGGAATATTTTTGTATATAAGTCGCAGCTTATTACTTGGTTTCACTGTGTATAAACCACTTTACCAGGAGGAATTTTTTTATAGATAAGTCATGCATGACCCCTGCCTGCAAGACACAATCACCATTGGGTTCCATGCATAAACCACTGTACTGGGAGGAATTTTTTGCAGATAAGCTACAGCGTATAACGTGCGACCCTCTGCCTGCTGGCTGCCTCTCCAGGAACTTTAGACCGTCAGCTTCCATGCATATAAACCACTGTACAGGGAGGGATTTTTTAAAGATAAGTCACTGCATATAATGCGAGACACAATCACTATTGGGTTCCATGCGTATAAATTATGGTACTAAGTGCCTACCTGGGCATGGTCCAGTGTCACCCTCATTTTGCTTCCTATGCATTGTACTTTTCAAGAATTTCCTAGACAAAGGCCATCCAGTGTTTTTATATAAATTACTGAAATATATCTTTAGAGTTTCAAAATGTATGCTCTCAAAAATGTTTGCAAAAAAATAAGAATTAACACAATTAGTAAAACAGTACAAAGTCCCAAAACCGGACGTACGTAATCTGGACGCTTTTCTACACAGCATTTTTTTTTCTCACTTTTTTATATCTATCTGACTATTATTTTTAAAAATCAAGGAGTTAAACCTGGACCTAATTGATAAAATAACTGACATGTTTAGAGTAAATACCACACAGAAAAATTAGATTTTCAAGTAAAATTTGTTCCATTGTATTCAAAATGTTTTTTCCTTTTTTAAAAATTATTCCTATTCATATATCTGATAATTTACTTTACTTTTTAAAACGCTACTTGCAAATGCAAAATTCGAGAGTGGTAAACCCTAATAGAGCTAAATAAAAGTGCAACTTACTTGAAAGAATTAACAAGCAAATACCAGAATCAAGATTAATCCAACAAATGAAGCATTGCAGAATTTTTTCTGAATAGGGTTGCTTTAAAATGGATAAAAAGCAAATGGAAATTCAAAGCTTATTGGAATAAATTCACTGATAATTCAATCTTGGTTTGCGAAGCAAACCAAATTATGAATAACATGAATTAAGGTTTGCTTCGCAAATTGGATAACAGCCATAACGGAGTTGGCCGTGGTTCTAAATAGGAATTCAGCATGATGTCACAATCTCTTGCGAAAATATAAATATTTAAATGAAAAATTATTTATTGAAAGAAATTAAACGTATAAGGTATCTAGCAAGTGTGTTATATTTTCCGCAGATTTCAAATCCGTTGAAATTTTAATCTATCTTCAACAGCCTAACAGATAGAAAAAAGAACAACATAACTAAAGTTAAAACTTTATTTTGTATGGTCTTCTGGAAAATCATTCCTCCGCGCAAAATAAAAATGAAAACAGAAAAAATAAATTTTAAATGTCATATTTATGCTGTTACCATTCCAAAAAATAATAATAATAATAATAATAATAATTAAATTTTATTAAATTCATTTTAAAATGTTCTAGATTGAATTTTAAAATTCGCTGTGACCCTAAAATTGCAAAACATTTGAACTACTTGTGTTATCACTAGGGCAACTTTTTTGTTGCATTAAAAATGGGAAAAGTTGCATTTATCATTCTCTAAAATTGCATTTATGGAAATAAAGTTGCATTTATTTTTGATACACTGAATTCTAAAATAAATAATTCGTAAAAATGAAAAAATTCAAAATATACTGACAATTTCAACAGTAGTATAATATATTCTTAAATACAGAAGAACGTTGAATGGCCGATCCTTGACCAGTAATTTCTATAACATTGAAAAGATGCACCAGCCGCGGTCATATAATGTGCTGTAGTCGGATAGCAGAAGCGCAAAATCCTTACGCTCGACCTTCAGAGATTTTTTAACGTCATCTACAAAGCGAACAACATATTGATGATCAACACTCACCTCGCAAACTCTGCAGTCGCTTACGTAAGTTTCCTCTGGATTATCAACAGTGGCAACCAATTTGTTAAAGTACTTCTTGCCATTTATTTCACTTTCGTCTTAGGACAAATACCTTCTTACCATGAACTTGTTTGATCCGCAATACTTCGGCGTTTGCAAGATCAGACACACATGATCGAAGGGTTGATTCAGAGAGCAAAAAATGAAATAGTATTTTGATATTAATTAATTTTAAGGTATAATTTAAAAAGTTGCAGGTGATTGCATTTATGCAAAAAGTTGCATTTGTGTTGCGGTTATAACTCACTTACTATACACCCCATGTAGGAGGAATTTTGGTTTTAGTACTTTACATGCTGCGTAGAACGCATGAAAAAAAATTGTATTTGTTGCAAAAAGTTGCCCTAGTTATTACGGTTAGTGCCATAAATTTCAGGACTTTGCGTGCACGAAACAAACTGATAAGCACTTCCTTTTATAGGGAGACATGTGTGTATTCTACAAAATTATGTGAAGGCTCGAAAATGGCCACTGAATGAAACAAATTCACTGGCCACTTACAAAATTTCTTAAGTTTTTCACCTTTAATAATTTGTATCATAAAATAGAATTGAAGTAAAAGAATAAATGCAACAGCAAACCCAATAATAATTTTAATCTTAGAACATTTGCCTTGTCATATTTTATAAACTATCATTGTATGAATGTTTATCATAAATCAATACTATATAGAAACCACTGATTTATGCTTCTAATATCCAACACTCTTAAACTTATTGAAGCCAATAAATTGATTAAAGTCATAAAATTTGATTTAAATTATGTTGCACATGGCAAATTATTTGTCTGTTCATAAATTCTTTTGCTGTCGATTTCAGTTTCAAAGGCTTATGAAATATTAAAATGTAACCTATTTCTTTCAGATTACTGGATAAGTATTTAAAATGAATTATTTGAGGAATTCTTCTCATTATGTATGGAATACAACAGATGTTTTGGGGAAAGGTGCAACTGGTTCAGTCTATCGAGGTGTACATAAAGTAAGTGGATATTGCTTGGTTATATATTGCATAATAATACCGATATACATATCTGACTATTTAATTAGTTTTACCTCTTCAATTAAACATTGTAAAAGGACACAAATGTTAGTATTTATGTGACTATTTTGTGATGAATTTCCTTTACTTTAGAAAACTGGCGATTCTGTAGCTGTTAAAACATTCAATCATACTAGCCACCTACGTCCCTTGGAAGTCCAAATGCGGGAATTCGAGGTTATGAAAAAATTGACTCATGAGAATATTGTAAAAATGGTAGCAATTGAAGAAGAGGTACGTTTTGAAAAATTTGCAAAGAGTTTAAAACTTGTTACCCTTTTCATAAGCATTTAACATGTTTAGATTTGGAAATATAAAAATAGTCTTTTTAAATTGCCTTTATCATAAATGGGTTCTTAATTTTGTAATTTACATGATTTTTGATTATCTAGCTTGAATGTCAAAAGAAAGTTCTAGTTATGGAGTTGTGTGATGCTGGTAGCCTTTTCACAATTTTGGATGACCCTGAAAACAGCTATGGATTGGAAGAGGAAGAATTCAATCTTGTTTTGAAAGACCTTTGTATGAATTTATTTTTATATTTTAAACAAACTTATCATATGCATGACATCTAAGCTATAATTTGAATTAATGCTATGATTATGTTTGAAAAGTTATGAAAAAAAAAAGGTTGTTCTGTTTTAGAATGTTACATGAAACCTATTCTACTTCAGGATGTTGTTTTATTATAGTTTCTAAAATTTTGCTATAAAGTTTCTTTTTTACTTACAAGTATTTTTGTTGAAGTTATAAATTTTATTAATATTAACTTCACAGGGCAGAATTTTTTTTATTCTTCTGATTCATATTCTAAGACATTGGTTCTCAACTAGATCCCAAACCATGTCCTAGAAACTATTATGTTCGGTCAGCTACTATTAACTCATCCAGTTAATATATTTGAATAGTAAGCCATTTAATAAAGACTTCAAACATATCTGGAGAAATAATCTTTGTAAGTTGAGTTACATAGATTTGTTTCTCAGATATCAATATAAACTAGGCTAAATAATATAAATATGTTTTTTTTTTCATTGTGAGCAGAACTAAATGTGAAATTTAGGTTGTGAACCTTATAATGCTTATGAATTTTATGTTGTAAACCTTATATTTTAAGTATGGGTTGCATTTTTATAGTTACAGTATGGTAAAGTTTTTAAGACCACTGCATTAGATTTCAATGTTCTTAATAGGAAATGATTGAGAAAATTAACTATTTGTTGACTAAAAACAATGAAACCTTGTTACAACCGCTGTCTCTTGGAGTATATTTAAAGATCTGGAAAAGTTTTTAATTTTCTTGCATAAACCACCTCAATTTGTTTTAAAATCTGAACAGTGAATTATTATATGTTTTGATCATATTTGAATGAGAATATCCCTGATTAGTTCTGATAAATCCAAATATTGGAATGGGTGGTATGTAGTGTTCTGTATTCATAGAAGGGGAAATAGCATTACTACCATGCCAAAGGCACTAATCTGCAGTTTCACGATTTTTATCTAACTGCATTTTTCGAGTCATCATTTGATATTTTATACTATGATAAAGCCATGAATCATCTTGATTCTTTGTAGAAATGATGATCAAACAACCTTCGAATCGTATTTCTGAAGCATCAAAACTTCAAACATGTTTTTATAAAAAAGTCAATTTTGCAGTGCCTTTGGTGGTAAAGACGTAATAAAAAATTACTCCTCACTGACAAATCACATACAACAGTGTAGGTAGATGTTGAGAGGTAATGAATTTCTTCAAGATTGTACGATGAATATTTCTCCCATGAAGTAATCTTACACAGCAAATTTTGGTCTTTCATTCCCATCATAAGATTTCTTTTTTTTGACCATATACTATTCACAACAGAAAGTATTTGTACTTTCTTGTGGGACAAAGATAAACTATCCTATAGTAGAAGTCTTGAAAGTCTATTATTTCTTGCTGATTTAAAAAAAAATCTACCCTTCTATCAGATACAAGAATTCTTTATAATGCATCTCCTAAGTTATAAGATGGCGCAACTTGTCTATTTTCTGACCATATGACAGAAAACTACATATCCAATCCAGTTATACAAATTACTGGTATCCATGTCAGATATTGGTATGATTATAGGTTAGTAATTTGACAAATATTGTCAAAAAGGTTTTTCTGTTTTATAAAACTTTATCATTGGAAATATTAATACTCTAATCACAGTTGCTATTTTTTATTTTGAGTTAAGAATGAGATTCTATTGTTTTTGAATATGGCAAGGATTCAAGGCCCTTACAAAATGTCTTGCAGAAATTGCTTGAAATTCTTTTTGAAGATATTAATCTTTCTTATTTTATTTTAGCTGCTGGTATGAAATATTTGCGAGACAATAATATTATTCATAGGGATTTAAAGCCTGGAAATATAATGAAATTCATATCAGTGGATGGAAGGTATCAAACCATGCTCTATTTGAACAGTTTTGTCTCTGAATGAGAATCTTCTAAGTGCTTTTAGCATTGAAATATTTTATAGCTTTGACATGCAAAATACTTTTAACATGTTTGACGGGTTTAAATTTGCGGTATTTAATATTGGTAACAAATTATTTTTTTTTAAAGATACTAGTTCACATTTTTTTTAAATAGATAAAACTATTATTTAATTACAAGTGAAAGTAGTGCACATCGCTTTATGTTCTTTTACTGGAACATATTCTTGGTGTCTTCCAGGAGTACAATTCTCTTAATATTCTTCACTTCAAAATTTTATTAGATTGTTCAGAAAAACATTATATATTTTTTTTCTGATTAACCATCTGCTCCCAAACCATTTTATAATTCACCTGTTCTATCAGTACAAATTTATTAAATCATTATCAATCTACCTGAGTGCAAACAGTGTTTTTAAATTCTTAGTTCGTGACATAACTAATTAATTTTAACTCCATTCAAACAAAAATTAAAATTGATCTGCGTTAATAGAGTTAGTATGTGTAAAAGTTTAGTTTTTTTACACACTGCAATGTATAACATAGCCAGCTAACGTTTTAAAAATTCAATTAATATGAAAAATATTGCTTTATCTTATAGTGAATCATATTCTGATTAATGTTCATCTTACCAAATTAAAAACTTAAGTGTTTTTCCTTTGTTAAAAAAGTTCCACGTTTTTCTCTAATTTTGCTTTAGTATAACAAAATATAAATATTGTCATGTTTTAAATGTTGCTTTCCTTGTCTGTCAATTAGTTTTTAAAACAAAATTTATCATACGAAGTTAGAAATTTTTTTTAATAACAATCTCAACATGATCTGCCCCTCTAAAGTAACCATAGAAACATCCCCACAATGACCACCTTATAACTACCCTTTAATAAAGCTGTATTTAAAACCCATGGACACAATACTAATTTTACTCTAATCCTATGCAATTGGTAGTTGTCGAAAATTATATTCTTCTCAGTTTTTCATTTACTAATTTTTGTTTAACATAATGCATGTAATCACAAATTTTTAAATTAAAAAAAATTATTGTTTTCAGATCTATCTACAAGTTGACTGATTTTGGTGCTGCCAGAGAACTTGATGATGACCAACAGTTCATGTCCTTATATGGCACAGAAGAATATTTAGTATGTAAACCACCACATAATGTTTAAATATATAAATGGTAATAATGCCTAAATGTTAGGTTAACCATATTTCCTTGAGGCAAAATGGGACATTGGTATGGTAAAGACAGGAGAGTGTTATGTGATATTTTATATTCATGTAAAATTACGAAGACAAATTTTTCTAGAGATCATTAAAACTGCAGTTTTGCCTTTTACGTTACAAGGAAGGCTTAAAACTTTAAAAGATACGTAAAATTTTAAAAATATGAAATTTAAACGCCAGCATTGAATGGTAATGTCACCAGCTAGCACTGCAGTAGAACAGACTGTGATGCACAAGTATTGTTAACATGTATTTTCTCTTAAATCACTGCAGATATCGAAACATAGTACAGTTACAGTACAAAGTTCAGAATCCTCCAGACCTTGGCCATTTCGGACTTTTCCAGATTTCGTATTATTTGCATTTTTTTGTCAAAAAACCTTAATCCAACTCCCCCGCCAATTTTGCATTTTCAATAGTAAATAGCAGATACATAAAAATATAAAGCCCCCTAAGTTTTTAAAAAAGGAAAAAAACCTTTTTAATACAATGCAACAAATTTTACTTGCAAATCTTTTCATTTTTCTGTGTGGTATTTATTCTGAACATGTCATTATTTTGCATTGTTTCATCAGTTAGGTCCAGATTTAACTCCTTGCTCTTTAAAAATTGTCGGAAAGATCTAAAAAAAAAAGTGAGAAAAACATAAAAACGTAGATTAGCAAAAGGTCCGAATTTTGGAACGTTCTGACTTTGTACTGTATCAAATAATGTGACTGGTTGAACAAATACTGATATCCATATTTCTGATGAGAGATTATAGGTTGATAATAGTTTGTGATTAACCAATATTAAAATATATTTTGTTATAAATGAGACAAAATTAAAATGTTTATTTAAACAGCAAGATGACTGGAAAGTATAAAAAACTATGCTCTCCTGTCACACAGGGACATGATCAGCCTACTAAATGTTTAAAATGTTGATTTTTATTTAACTTTTGTTCAAATAATGTGACGGTTTGAACAAATACTGACATCCATAATGCTGCTGAGAGATTATTGGTTAATAATAGTTTATGATTAACAAATATTAAAATATATTTATTATAAATCAGACAAAATTGGGCATTTTTATTTAAACAGCAAGATGGCTGAAAAATATAAAAAAATATTCTCCCTTTAAAAACGACATGGTCAGCCTATTAAATGTTAACTTTAAAATGTTGATTCTGATTTAACTGTTTTGCTCTCAACTAAATCTTTATTCTTACCTCAGCATCCTGACATGTATGAACGAGCAGTGCTACGACACCCTGCTAGTAAATCCTTCAGAGCAACAGTCGATCTTTGGAGTATTGGAGTTACTTTGTATCATGTGGCTACAGGTTCATTACCATTTCGTCCATTTGGAGGAAGAAAAAACCGTGAAACTATGTAATTCAAAACTTTTTCTCTACATAAAAATATTTTGAATTAATTTATTTTTATAAAAAATTATGTGACATAACATTGAAACTTCCATAACTTGCAGCTTTCACTTTTCCTCTGACTAGAATTCACCATACTTTCCTTTCATCAGCTATTTCATTTACAACTCTAATAGATTTGTGCATGTTCCTTAAAATAAGAGCTGAAATTACTTTTTGCAGGCATTATATCACCACCACTAAAGCTTCAGGTGTTATTTCTGGTGTTCAACATAGTGAAAAGGGTCCAATTGAGTGGAGCAAAGAGTTACCTAAAACCTGCCTTTTGAATCAGTAAGCTGTATAAACTTTTCTGAATATTAATTTTTGCTTTAAAAAATTCAATCAATTTACTTCAAATAGCTTAATATTTTTGTTCTTGCTCTTTTGTAAAGCTGTACTTATGATACAAATTAAAAGATATGTTTGTTTTTAGGGAAGTATTCTGAAAATTTCTTTTTCCATTTTATATTATAGGGGTCTGAGAGATTTAGTTACTGTTCTCTTAGCTGGAATCCTAGAGTGCAATGCTGAAAAAATGTGGACATTTGATCAATTTTTCGAATGTGCCACTGATGTAATCACTCGTAAAGTATTCAATGTTTTCTACATGAATGAAGGCAAAGAAATCTGCTTGTACATGCAGCCAAAAAAAACGTAAGGATTTAATTTTAGTATTGTAACACTCTCCTAACCATACATCACTCCTAACGCCACTTATTGGAATTATGGAGATTCATGAGTATTAGAAACACATCAGTTTTTAACCCTTCCATTCGAACACTGAACACGTCTCATTTTGTTAAAAAACCCCCCCCCAGAGATTAATATGTTTACCTTGTAATTGTTTCTTTTGTGGTGTTTCGTGACTTGTATGTAATATTTTGTTCTATTAAATATCAAAATCACACTGATGATTAGTTATTTGAGTCATGTTGCACTACAGTATCACATATTTTTAGAGCATCAATTTAACTTTGAATTTTCAAATCTATGAACATTTATGACTTAAGTATTTATGTGTTTGACATGTGAGTTGTCAAATTAAGATTTTATGCTAAATCAAGTAAGTTAAAAATCAAGGACACTAAAAATACCCTAATTATAACATATTTTTTTCTTAAGCTGAAATGTACTTTTGTGAAAAATATACTGTACAAACAATAATTTATTGTTTATACTGGCTATGAATTTATTTTAGAATGTCTTATGTATGTATTAAAGGTGTTGCAGTTAGTTTGTGGTTATTACATAAAGTGATACAGAAATCGCATAAATGCCTTATCTGTTTTCACAAAAAAAAAATGTTCCATTGCATTTCTGAGTATTTCATATATACATTAGGATTCCCACAGGCCTTAAGATGGTCTGATTTTTCATTTTATTTACTTTTAAAAAGCGTTAATTTTTCAACACTGCATAGTTTATTTCACCTGCATTCAAAAACCAAGATTAATAATACTCGTCCAAATTCACAAGTATTAAGTCAGTTGCGTACTATTTATTGTTTACCTAAAAATGAATGGATTTAGTACCGAGTATCAGAACAGCACTCTTGAAAGTTTCATCACACGTGCACTCGTGGGTTAATCAATTGCAATGTTTGTGAAGTGTGGCCTTAAAAATTAAAATAGCTTTATAAAGGCCCATACAATCAAATGCAAATTTCAATTTTCAGGTGTAAAGCTATATTGCAATCTTTGGAATGATTCGGGGTTTTAATCGGGATTTAAGGAAAAACTACTACTTTAATAGGGTAACAGACAGTTGGAACGCGTTGCCAGAAAATATAGTTAATTCAAAGGGAGTGTACGAATTTAAGACACAATTGGATAGTCAGTGGGAATTGGAGAATTCATAAACAAAGGACCAGCCTTGTTGGGCTTGAGCCTGTAGCTGGTCGTCAATATTTGTATTTGTATTTGTATTAGTCCTGATGAAAGCATGCTTACAGGAGGACATGAAGGTTAGAGAAGGGACAAAGCGTTGAGGGGAACATTTCTTCATCCGTCCACCTAGGAGTATTCTCCACTTTTCCATAGCAAATGAGACGCACATGTTCTATTATTTTGAAGTCTTGAATTGTCACTCCTAGCCTTTGTATCAGAATACCCAACTAGCCTGATCTTAGCTCTTGTGTAGAAAAAATTAGCTTAATACACTCAACCTTAACCAGGAGAGCCTCTAACTTGACACAAATCCGCGCTCACAGGCAAAAAGTAATCTGTCATCCTTACCTTCAGATCCATCACATGGTAAGGGTGAGAAAAATATTGAATTTATACTCAGTCCATACTTCTGTAGCAGTAGTGTGCAAACTATTTTCATTTCTGCCTCATTTTGTGTACTATTTTGTTGCGACCCCCTAGATAGACAAGACGTTGTTTTAATTATTAAAGTTTAATTCTTTTCGGGATTTGCGCTTATGTTTCTATTTTATTAGAAGTCTGAATAAAACATAATTTTGTATTAAGCAATGGTTTGATTCATGCATATATGGGTATAAATAATTTTGTAATGGAAAAAACTTTATATCATACGAATTCAATGGGAGGTATGGCGTTATACAAACTAAAATACTTAAACTATCTTTGAATACCAGCTTTAATTGCATTTTAAAATTGCAAACAAAATACGGTTTTCTCACACCTATTCTAGTAAACCATCTTTTATTTTCTGGTTGGGTACTGGTAAAAAAATTTGGTTAGCTAACAAAAGTCAATTTTAAAAACTCTATTTTGTTAGGTTTCACATGCATGATGAAATCAATGATATTGGTGATGATCTTGTTTCTGGAAGATTGAAAAACAAATGACATTTAAAAAAGATATAAATAGATTTTAGTATCCCCAAACGGATTTTTTAAGACTTTTACTTTTGATGTCTTCGACTCTTAACATTCAAATCACAAGTGTTGTGTTGGTTTAATATGCAGTACACTCACTAAACTAGGTTTTGTTTGAAATAACACAATTCATCATGGAAAAATCATGCACAAAACACATTTGAAATCGAAAAATATCTCAAGAAAGGTTTTCTTGGTTTCAAATCATTTTAGGTTGTATATAGGGGCTAATGCCATTTTAGGGGTTATGTAGGGTGTAATCACCAATTGAGTTATTTTTAGGTGCTATTAAATTTACATATTCTATTCAAGACATCCTAAATCACAAATATATGTTACCTAATTTGAAATAGTGCTTAGAAACTAAATGGGTAAAATCTTAAAAATCCAAAGCCTTCTCATCCATTTTTATACTTAACAAACCTGTCAGTATCCAATTTTTAATTTTATTCTCTTTTCTTGCAGGCTGCAAGATTTGAAAGAACAAATAACAGTTCAAACAAAAGTTCCATGTGCCAATCAATTGTTACTCTTTGATAAATCAGTATTCACCTCTCAAATCCATCCAATGGCTGAAGTGTCGACTTACCCTACCACTAGCCAGTTACAGCCTCTCATATTAGTCCACACAGAAAACACCAATGTCAAAGATTTGACTCGACTGAGTGCGCTCTCTGCATGTTTCCCGAATTTTCCTATCTCTGTTAGCCTGGACCATGATGCAGCTTTGGCGAAAACATGCTGCAGTGTTGCACATGCAGTGAAGCGGATCGTTGTCAAATTAGTGAGATGTCGAGAACTGTTGCTGAAGACACCGAATATGCTCTTGTATGCATCACTTTTATGTCTACAAATGCATGAACTTTTTTCAGATCTCAATATGAAACAAATTTTGCTATTACGTGCAATGATTTTATATTTATTGTTAGATTTAATTTGAGTGATAACTTTATCAACTGCTGCATAGATTGTCTTCTGAGGTTAAATACACTTCTTACACATGCAAATGCATTTCTGCTTTTATTTGTTCATGTGTATAGTGCACCTTATATATTTTACACTAAATTTTATTTTTTAAGTACTACAAATAAGTTTAGCTTATTTGTAATTGCAAAATTATTTGAATTATTTTTAGTCTTGAATTTATGAAAATTAATTGAATCTATGAATTTTCCAAAAAACATTAGCATAACAGGTACTTGTGTTTTTCAAAATTAGTTCTAAATCTTTGTGTTCTGATTCATGTCACAGATTAATTTTCATATTTATGTTGTTAAATTGATATGGCTTTGTGTTATGAGCTATATCAATGTGATAGTGCCAATTTATCACATAACAGCCAACTTATCTATCGCTTAATTTAACTTCACACTGACTAAAGTGAATGCCTACTTTAATTATTTTCCAATTAATAAGAAAAGTACTACACGTTAATACTTCTTTACTCTTGTAGTATTTAACATAACATTTAAAAAATAATAACTGGTGTTTTCATCTAAAGTTATTACTGTTTTTATTGGCTTTTAAAAAATTAACTGTTAAGATGTCTCATCTTTGATACTTAATATTTCATTACAGATCTATTGCAGTAGATAATGTTACCAAATTGTGTTCAAATTGGGATGTTTTGAAAGGCAAAATCGAAGACGCCTATCTCAGAAGTGATCAATTGGAAAGAAGGTAAGAAAATAAACTAAAAATATATTTCAAAAATCATACCTATTACTGTCACTTTTTGTGCTTTACATTTTACATGTTGGGTTAGAATCGAAAGAGTTTGGAGTACTTATTTCAAATGTTTGAATAGTATATTGATTTGGTACTACCCTCTTGGTTTAAGATTACGATGTTACTTTTTATTCAAACCAGGACAATTATATAGTAGTGCCATCGATTTGTTCTTCAAGTTTAAAGTCTGGGAGCTGTGAAATGTTTTTTTCTCAAAATTTTCTTTTAAATAACTCGCATTTAAAAAATATTCCATTTTTTGTTATACGTTAAACTTTAAACTGTTGATTCAAGCATACACATACTTTGTTCAGATAGAATTGATTTCTTCACAAATCCTTTCTGGCCAAAACAGTGTTTATCACTGGCAAAGTATATGTGGCATAAAATATATTTCATAACTTGGATGAAGTGCAAGGTGCAAAAATATGCATATGCTAAAATGATGTGTTGAAAATAGGTTTGGCTCGTATTGTGTAAAATCTTTAGCTTAAATAATGATATGCCTCCCTATGAACAATAAAATGCCTGAACACAGTTCTTTTAAAATTTGAAAGAGAATTTATTACAAGAATTAAAGTATGAAATAATATCCAAACCAACAGTTATATAAAAGGAGCCCCGAAAATACACAGAAAAATCAATTATCACAAATAATGTATTGAAACAAAAAATGAAAGTCCAGGAGAAAGGAGATGGGGACCAATGGCGAAACCCATAGAACAGATAGACTCACCCTTGGCAAAAAGATCTCAGGAAAATACTGTAAAGTTTCAACATACCTGGTGTCAGGCTTGAAATTGAATCTATAAAGCGAGGAAGGCGTTTCCAGCTTTTCAAACGTTTTGCGTCCAGCAGCAGGAACGTTCTCTGAAAGATAGTGGTTCCCAATTTGTGGATTTAGCAAGATAATTGTTTGTTCCCAATTTGTGGATTTAGCAAGATAAACTTCTCCCCAGTAGTCCGCAAGGTCACCGAGAAATTCTTTCAGGGCTATGGTTGCATTGATCTATGTTCAATCCACGCACCATAGAAGATTTATCCGCATCCAGTCAGTCAGTTCCAGATCAAATCTTTTGACCCCACAATTCACTTTTGTCTCTGCAGCTCAGAATATTTTCAAAGCTTCTATGTACAAAAATTGTTGCATTCCTATTCTTAACAGAACAGGAACACGAACTCATTCTTACCAGAATGTATTGTTCGTGCACATAAAAACGAAATGTAAAAACAAATTATTCTTAAAATTTAACCCAACAATGATTTAAGTTCTTAATTTCCATGTATTACTGCTTGAAGATCAGAATCCTTTGACAGAAACCACTTCATACAGTTTATCCAAGTTTATCACAGAATTACCTGTGACTTCAAGAATATTTGGCAGTTATTTCAATTTCAGGCTGAATAAAATTATTCATTCAAACCAACATCAGCACCTGTCTGAGCCTAGCACTTAAAGGTACTGCAGCAGTTTGGATAGATGAGAAATATTTCTGCAGATAAAAATATACTGTGTATACCATTTGTACAGGGTGTGTCAGAAAGACTCCCTAACTTTGATTTGAAATAACAACGAAACAGTGATCGATAGAAAGATGAAACATGTGGTACGTTTTATGACAATGCCTGGAATTTAAAATAGACAGGTTTACAAAAGTAGTTGCAACTTTGGGTAATAGATGGCACTGCAATCTTGATTTATTTTCCCCTTTAAATAGTGTGTAAATTGTCATTCGTAAACAGGTGTCAAACCGCATTACAATGGATTCAAAGGGACCATCTTAAACACAGTAATCACTCAACACAAGCAAAAGGAGAAGTTTGAAACCACCTGCCGCAATCTGTGCTCTGAAATGGATATACCTGCCTCACATATGAACTGTTCTATCGTTTGAGGATTCTTACATTTAACAATGTCCTTCAAATCTCCACAGAGAAAGAAGTCACATGGATTAAAATCTGGGGAGTATGGAGGCCAATATGTTCCAGTGCTTGTCTCTGGAAGAATTTGTAACAATGACTGTCATTAAAGTATTCATCAAGGAAGGTGAACACTGCTGAAGTACAGTGTGGTTGGTCACCATTTTGCATAAACCATGATGTGTTTAAAAATTTGCTGATAGAGACTTTATAACTGGTGTAGACTTTGAAGCTTTCGTAGCTAGTGCAGGAACTAGATTTGTAACCAACTTGGGAGGAACTAATTTGTAGTTTTTGTTTGTTAATGCATCATAAAAAAAAAAATTGAACTTGTGAGGTTTTGATGGTAAAACAACAATATGGCAACCTTTCTTTGTAAAAAGTAGCTTTGTTTTGTGTGTCTACAACACTCACTCATTTTGTTTTTACTTTCTTTAGTGTGATCCTGGTGTCTGAATTTTTATCAATACATTCGAAACACTATGAAAGTGGTAGTGAATATCAAAAGTTGTCACACCTAATATCTGATATGAAGCAAGTTAAAGAGCAAGTTAGTATGATTTTTGTATTGTTTACAGGTTTCACTCACTCCTTAAAAAGTCCTTAAGAACCCCTTAAAATTGACTTTTATTTTTAAGTACTCTTAAAACTCTTTATTTTTATGTGCTACTCCTTAAAAACTCCTTATATATTTTTTTCCCCGCCTTTTCAATTTCGAAATTTGCGCTACATTCCACTGAAAGAAATGATTAAAAAATGTACCATTTCAATTGTAAAGGGATACTTCACATTGCACACTGTGTATTGGTAGCAAGCCCTTGAAATTTTCCCACAAGAAAAGGCTATCATCAGTAAGGTGAAGCAGTGAAGTTGAAGGGAAATAAAGCCACCTGCATGTCCAACCCCTCTTACCTAATTACCTAACTTAAGCAATAGAGCCTTGAATTGTATTTACGACCAACGGTTTCCTTTCATAGTATTGTGTGACATATCATTTGGTGCTTGTTATCACAAGCGCCAAAGAATTTCGAATGTATTGAAAAAACGCTTTCCACCAAAGCGTTTACACCTCACGGTCGACAGGATCGAACAAAAGGATGAACCCTCTAGAAGGTCAGTCGATGACAGCTCGTAAATGGTGATTGATACCAGCAGTCACTTAAAAGGGGTAACATCCACCGTACACAGATCTGTACCATGCCGCTGTTGTAAACGAAATTTTAGTTGTAACAAAAGTTTATTTGCAACAGTGTAAAAAAAGTTAACAACCAATGGACATCCCGTATTGGAACCATCCAACGGCAAGAGGGTAATTGTGACAAATCAAGCGAAGAAGGCGGTCTGAACAGGCTCGTTTTATTTTCAGATTCTGGAATAAGAAGACAGAAATTGCTTGGGGTGAGAGGTCAAGAGACAGGACATTACGAACGTATTAAAAATCGCAATCTGTTATAATCAAAGTTGATTATTACAAATTCTTGAATTTTTTTTGTGAAAGCGATAGTTTACTTATTAAGTAAACAAAATATTATCACATTTAATTTATTTTGAATTTAATTGAACATTAAATCTTGATGAAAGAATAGTGGTTGAGGATGTATTGAAAATCGCAGTCTGTTATAATTGAAGTGGATTATTTCATATTTGAAGTTTAAATGTAATTTACCTATTAATTTATATACAACAGAAATAACTGCGGATTTCATTCATTTCTGTATGTCTGAAATCTGTCATTTGTATTTACTTGTAGAATACAGTGAAATCTCAGTATAACTTACATTCTAAACATATTTATTTGATATTTCATTTTAAAAATACTTTATATTGAAAATTAATATGCTTGGATTTCTATTATTGTGAGTTTTTGCTGGGATTTGAGATAAATTTATATTTTAAACTGAGAAACGTTATACTGAGATTTCACTGAATAAGAACTGTTTACAGTAGCATCTTAGATAAAACAGCTCTAGCGAGCAGGGCGGAAATGAATTTGTGTTGAGTTGAAATATCAAAGTATAATTTTATTGTTTTGAGTTATTAGTAATATACTATTTAGTGGAACTAAATTCTTAAAAGTGTTGAAAATTTTTATTTTTCGCACTTAAAAATGTGTGTATAAACCTTCTATGACTACATAATTCCAGTTACACTACATAAGCACTACATAATTCCAGTTAATACTTTTATTTGTTTTGTTCTTCGACTGAAATCGTTCCTCAGCAAAATGAAAGGTAAATGGAAAAAATAAAGTTAGAATCTGTCCTTTCTTTATGGTATTGCCCGTCTAAGGAAGACAGTAATAATTCCATTAAATTAATTTTAAAATGTTCTATATTAAATGTTAAAATAAATGCTTCGTGCTTAAATTCGGACTACCTGTGTGCGAAATCCCAATATTGTAAGTGCCATAGATTTGTCAGGACAATGCATACACATACTAAACAGGCAAGCAAACAAACACTTCCTTTTATACTAACAGAGATATCTCCTTAAAAATTTTGAAGGAACTCATTAAATACCCTTATATACTCCTTAATTTTTATATTCAAAATTCTGTATGAACCCTGTGTTTAGATTTTTATGCAGTTTATGAAGCATTGTTGGCAATTTGTAATCCATGATTTATCTTTCAAGGTTAAACAAAAGGTTATTCCACTGCAGTCTGCAATACACATATTGAAACAAAAGGTGATTGTATCAATGCGTTTACAAGCAGAATGGGAACAATTTTCTGCTGAATGTTCAAATTTAATTGGATGGTAAGACTTGTTTTATGTTCTAAAATTAATGCAATCCAAGTTATAGCTGCAAATAAAGGTGGTGCTGTTTCCTTTCTCCTCTTAAAAAATCTTGTATTTTTAAATACTTGTATGATACACAAAAAAAAATTTATTATTTTTTTATTTTTTATTTTTATAAAAATGTATGAATTATATGCCTTTAGCATGAGTGAAACCTTTGGACTAACATCCATCTTAATCTGGAACCGAATTTAAAGCCCCTAAACACAGAATTGTTCTCTATCCAAAAGTCACATTTAGCCTTTTTGTTTTAACAACTGGTCTTTTTTTTTTTACTCTGAAACAATTTTTATTCAGTTGGATACATTCTTACTTCCAACCCAGACAATATTATATCTGATTCTATTATGGAAATCCATCTTACTATGCTTAATTGCTTGTATTATTGCCTTATACTTGTATTAATGTGTGTGTTCTATAGTGTATAAATTGTTTGATTTTTAGTGAATCTGAAACCAAAATTGTATAATTAAAATTATTAACAAAATCTTTGTATTATATTCTACTTTTAATATTTGGTTGTTTGTTTTAATGGTTGTTTGTTTTAATGGTTGTTTGGTTTGGTTGTTTTAATGTACATACACCTACTTGTAATTCTATTAACTTTGAATCAATGCTTATAGCAAAGTAACTGAAAACTAAAATAGCAATAAAAGGGAAAGGCTTTGCTATTGTTTTGACTTGGCTCCATCAGTATGGCTCTGAAATGAGGTATTGAATTATCCCATTTGAGCTTTATATAGTGGACAGATAATCCACAGAACATGGGGCAACTTGCCTTGTATATACACTACCCTACAATAATGGACCAGACAGCAAGATGTGATGGTATAAGGGAAAGAATACGTGCTTTAATAAGGGGATGGTCTCCCAAGTGCTGCAATTACACTACCAACCCTTCTGGGCATACTTTCTACAAGGTTTTGATACACAGCTATGGGTACTTGTGTCCATTCCTGCTGCAAGAATGTCGCCAGCTCAGCTGTAGATTTTGGACATGTTTCCCTTTTCCATAAGCTTCGCTCTAACCTGTCCCACAATGTTCGATGGGGTTTAGGTCGGGACTCTGAGCAGGCCAGGGAAGACCTTTTACATCCATATCTTGATACCACTGCTTGACAGAAGCTGGAGCGTTGTCGTCCTGGAAGTAACATTTGTCCACTCCAGAAAATTGCTAGAGCGTAGGAAAAACCTGATTGTCCAAAATGTTCATGTAGGCATCGCCGTTCAATTGACCAGGAACAACATGCAAAGGTCCCGGTCCATTATTGTAGAGTAGTATATGTTCATTACTTGACGTTTTCTGTCTTGTGTTTAGCACAGCTAGGCCAAATATGGCTTTTGTGCCATAAAATAGAACTCTGGAATTGTCCATTAATGGAAACATCCGCCAAAGAGGAGTATTCAGTTAGTTTTCTCTAGCAATTTTTACTGCAAAATGTATCGAGTGACAACTGTGTTTCAATAGTTATTGTAAGCAGATTGTTTAAGAGTTTATTGTGTATGTATTTCAATCACATACTTTTTATTCATTGAAAACTTGTTATATTTTAATCCCATCTAACTATAAAACTTAATTTTCTTAACTTTTTTTTTTACCATTATACTATATTCTGAAAAATTAATTATTTTACTTACCATTGAATTACTTTAATTTGGTTCCATGCTGAAATGCTTTGTAACTGTCTGATCCATTTGTTCATTTCACCTCCAGTGTGGAAACTGCAGATACATATGTCAGGACAATTCGTGGAAGCTGGCAATCTTTTGTAAGAGATAAAAATTCTAGAGGTTAGTTGTCCTTTTTTTATTTCTAACTTCTTTTCCCACTAATTCTTGAAGAAATGGTAATTTTGTCTCCAGGTATTAGTAATATTTTTCATAACATAACTGCTGTTTAAATCTGCTATGTGTTAAAAAATTATGACTTGTTTTAGCAATTTCTTTAGTGCATTTCAAAACTAATGTATGTTTATTTTTATTGGACTGAATATATTACTTCATTGATTAAAAAACTTTTCTCTTACTATAGCTCTTTCTGTGAATGATGAACAATTTCTTTAGTGCATTTCAAAACTAATGTATGTTTATTTTTATTGGACTGAATACTACTTCATCGATTAAAAAACTTTTCTCTTACTATAGCTCTTTCTGTGAATGATGAACAATACCATGTTTTAGAAAAGTAAGTTCATTCAACGTTTTTAATATGTAGCAATATGTTTATTGTTTTAACAAAAGTAAGATTTTTCAATGAGTTGTGGCACTACACAATGCTGTGATACTCAGTCAATATTTCAACTTTTGTTTCTTCACATAGCCTTGATTGTAAAAAAGTTACAATACCCTCCAAAGGCAGTTACAATGGAATCCTTTAAATGGAGCTTTTTGTGTGTGTTCTGTTTGATACCTATAATAATTCCTATTAAATAAAATAATTATTACTTTGTGATACTTCATTTTTCCTTACACCTTCAATAACCTTAGTACAACCTTTATTAAACTGGAGTCACACAAGTTACCCATAAAGAAGACAGCCAGGTGTCTTACAAAAAGATTAAGTAACTCACCATGTAATAGTAACTTGCACAATGTTGACATACTCCAAAATTCAAACTAGGTTAAAGAAATAAGAAGTATGGATACTTTTAAATATGAGTTATTTGATGCAGAGTTTTTGTCTTACCAACTATTCACAGCATTTACCTATTACCAGTAATTTTTGTCTGTACATCTGGGAAATTAGATTTGCTTAGATTTACCAATCATTTTCTAATGAAAATTATAACTATTGCATTCACTGAACCACAGGACATAAATTGAACTTCTATCATTATATTAAGTTGTTAGATTACATTCAAAATAAATGCTCAAATAACTACATTCTCAATGAAAGATAAGAAAGTAATACATATATTAACGTTGTAAATACCCAAATATTTACTGTTTAAGAACTCTTAAACATGAATTTAGATCATTTGTAAAGAATTTTCATAGCACACTTCGATTATTTTGTCATATTTCACTATATTCAGGAAAAGTTATTAATTTTCCTTGTAATACATAATGTTTTGTATGAATGCACTAAGTGTTCATGCATGTAAATCGATAAGTTTTTCTTTGAATTGGGTCACATCATATTCAGCAATATTTGTTATAAACCATATATTTCCACATGATTGTTTACTATCAAAACTTACAAATCCAATTTTTTTATTTTGAGGGTTTTAGCATCATTTGATTATACATATGCTTACTAAACTTGTTTCTAAAGCTCCTGTCTACATCGATATTATAAAGCCTTTTATCTGCGAATTTCTTAATCTTGTATCAGCTTATTCACATTATTCTATTCCCCAATCCCTATTTTTGCATTCATGACCAGGCAGCAGTAGCCTGGTTAAAATAGTAACAGATTAGCAACCAGAGTGTTGCAAATTTGAATCCAACCAGACTTGTGTAATAACAGGGCTGGTGCACATTAAATCTGTTGTGGCCTCAAACGTCCTCATCTTGGTGTAGTTTGTAAGGTGGCATGCCAACTCATGTGTAACCTCATCATCTGACAGTGGCTCAAAATTATGTTGCATTGTCTTCGATCTTTCCCTTCGGGCTTGATCCTGGACCGTTGAAGCTAGCTCATTGTGTTGTTCCAGTGTCACGTTAATTAATTACCTACCTACTCTTTCCTGGCATTTTTTGCCTAAAGTTGTTTGGCACAGTTTGGCCTTACTTTTTGCGCCATAAAATCCCAAAACCTACTGTAGCTGATAAACAATTTCACCTAGTTTTTTATTGCTTTTGAAAAACTTTAGTTTTAAGGCTTACAAGGTTTTGATAGTAAAATGGCAAAAGGCTTGTTCGTTTATTAAAAATAATTTGGATATTGTACTTTTTTAATTGCTTTTGTATTTTTATAAAAGTATTAGATTACACTCTAGATTTAAAAAAATTTCTACTGAATGTATACTGAAATTTTAGATGGCAAACTTTTACTTGTAAAATGAAAAATATCTCCCATATTTGCTACCTAATCATATTCACCTTTCAATAATTGACAAAATTTAGAGAGGAAAGCAGAAAGTTTATTGCATAAAATCATTCCATTTGAATTTTGTTAAAAAATCATGTTTTAAAATATATTTTAGAGTGAAAGTACAATATACTAGTAAAAAGTTGGAATCTCTTCTTCAAGAACAATGTTTGAAATCATGTCTTCAAGCCTCAAACAAGCTAGACGAGTGGTATAGGTGAGTTATCGAAAAATGTTTCCTTTCAAATTTTATTTTCTTGCCTCTTTGAAGGCTTTACTAAGAAATGCATAGTATATAAAGTATCAATAAGTTAAGAAAATTATTATTCTTTTATTTAGTGGTATGCAGGCCACTATGGTGCAATGCAGGTGTTTGACAGAAGATTTAATTGTAGCCAGTGCTGTTGTCAAAAATTATTCTTCTGATCTTCAAGATGTGAGTCTTATTCTCAATTCTTCTACCATTTATTCAATGACTGAGTGTGTAGTAGCTTTTTTTTAATACTAATGCAGATGACAATCAACAAATATTTTTTGACAGAGAGAACAAGCCTCATGGGCACATAGGTGTGTATGGACATCACAACATGAGATTCCCGAGTGATCTGTCCTTCTGTTTTACTCTTACCTACCCTTCTACCTTTTCCCTTTTTTTCGGGACTGCTGTAGTCTGGCTGGAAGATTAACGTATTAGCACACAACTGGAGGTTTGCGAGTTAGAATACAACCAAAGACCTTCGTGAAGGAAGGGGCTGGTGCACATTAAATCTGTCCTGACCTCAAATGTCCTCATATTGCTGTGGTGGAAGTTTGGAGTGGGGGGTGCCAGCTCAGGTGTTAACCTCGTCATCTGACCGTGACTCAAAATTACGTAGTGTTGTCCTCAATCTTTCCCTTATGGATTGATCACGGACCGTCTTAAATGGCCCACTGTGTTGCTATAGTATGATATTAATTAAAATACCTGCCTTTTTTTCTTCCCTCGTTGCTGCCTTATGTTTGGTGCAGGTTGGCGAAATGTGGCCCTTGCACCAAACCCAAAACAGATAAAAGTACAAGTAATACAGATAATAAAATAAAAGTAAATAATTATAGGCAAAGTAAATAATTAGATAAAAATAAAAAGTCAAGTTCACAATATAAATAAGTTATTACTAGGGCAACTTTTTGCTACAAATGCAACTTTTTTTCACACATTCTACGCTGCATGTGAAGTACTAATTATAAATGCAACTTTCTGCATAAATACAACCTTTTAAAAACAATGCAAGCACCTGCAACTTTTTAAAATTGAGCTTAAAATTAATTTATATGAAATTACTATTTCCTTTTTTTTGCTCTCTGAACCAATCCTTCGATCACTTGTCTGATCTTGCGAACTCTGAAGTATTGTGGATCAAACAAGAAGTCCATTTAAAGAAAGTGTTCGTCCTAACAGACGAAAGTGAAATAAATGACAAGTACTTTTAACACATTGGTTAGCACACTTGATAATCCAGAGGAAACTTGCGTAATCGACTGCAGAGTTTGCAAGGTGAGTGTCGATCATCAATTTGTTGTCCGCCTTGTAAATGACGTTTTAAAATATCTGAATGTTGAGCGAAAGGATTTTGCGCTTCTGCTATCTGATACAGCACATTATATGACTGCGGCTGGTGCAGTTTTTCAATGTCATGGCCAAGGATCGATTATTCAACGTTCCTCTGTATTTAAGAAAGTATTATGATACTGTTGTACACCAACTAAAATTGTAAATATATTTTGAATTTTTCATTTTTTACGAATAATTTATTTTAGAATTTAGTGTATTAAAAATAAATGCAACTTATTTCCATAAATGCAACTTTGGGGAATGATAAATGCAATTTTTCCCATTTTTACTGCAACCAAAAAGTTGCCCTAGTTATTACGGAGCAAACAGATGTCTTCTAACCTCCCAGTAACTTTAGAAAATAGACCATACTAAACAATACAGGGCATACAACTAGATGGGAAGCATCCATAACATCAGCATCTTTGCAGAGAGAACAGGATGTGCTAGAAAAGATACCAGTGCTATGCAAGTGGAGCAAAAAAAAAATCATTCTCGAACACCGGATTTAAAACTGCATTAGCCGTTTCCCTCAGATGATCCAGCAGAATTGTGAGCTGGCTCATCCATATCGTATTTGATAAGAGATGTGGACATGAAATTATTTTTGATTTTTAAATGAAAAGAGACAGTAGATCTGCATGTCATCTGGGTAATGCAAAACTGGATGATATCAGTGTCTCTTTTGACGCTTATCGAATAGATATAGGTATGACAAGCAGGTTTTTTTTCTGGTTCAAAATTGTGGGCATTACAGCCATAGATTCCAAAAAGTTCACAGCCTAGCTTAAAGAGATGCTCTAAGTACTCAGATGTTACAACACAGTGCAATTGCTGCAACTGCCATTAATTGTTAGTGTTCATTCCCAATTTGCATGTAATGGGTTAAAAGATCAATTACAAATCTAAGGGAAGTGGTAAGAGCACATAAACATTCATTTATTATGGCTTAGTAAAATGATGTGTTTGTGTCGGTTTGCCTGAAACGCAGGTATTGCATTAAGTTAAAGTTTTAAATATTAAATCAGAATCAACATTGTACTTAACTTATATTTCCTGTTTCTAGGCTGAATCTAAAGCTTTTGAAGTGAGCAAACAGATTATTTCATCCCTCAAGTCTTCAGAAGTGTCCCATCCTAGTCCAAAACAGCATTCTCGTGAAACTCCTCTTCCTCCAGAAGTGCCGCTGCTTAAAAATGGGGAAACTTCTCAAAAAATTAAACCTTCTTCCTACAGTGCTGTATTGTCTCAGTGAGTAGTTGATACTCGTGAAGTGAATAATTTTGATTTACTTTTTGAAAATATTTTTAACTAGTCTGTTTAAAAAGGATATTTGTCAATATGTAATTATACATACTGGAGTAGTTGATATTTATGTTATAGTTGATTTTGTCTTTTTTTCTGTGTGTTGCTTCTCATTTTAGAAGATAATTCAGTTTCGCATTTGATTTTATTTAGTGCTCGTATTTTAATAGTTAATTAAACACTTTTTGAGTGTTCCCTTTTCTGCTAAGCATAGTTAAAATAAAGCTCAATATTTACACAAATTGGATATAAATATTGAGCTTCAATAACTGTATACAAGTGGGAAAATCAGATTTGAAATTTTGTTTAATTTTTAGGACAGCAATAGCCCAGTTATAAGAGTAACGAATTAGCAACTGAAGGGTTGCAAGTTCGAAACTTGGTGCAGGGAAAGACTGTCATGTACACTGGGGCTGGTGCGTGTTAAATATGCGGAGGCTTCAAATGTCCTCACGTTGATGTGGTGTGGAAATTTGCAGAGGTGCTGGCTCAGGTGTTGTCGTTATCTGACCATGATTCAAAACTGAAGCGTTGTCCTTAGAACTTTCCCTTCAGGATTGATCCCAGATTGTTACCAATAACCCGTTGTGTTGCTCCTTAAAAATATTTAAATGCCAATCCAGTTTGACATTATTTAATTAACTACCCCTACCTATCTTTTAATTTTAAGTTCACTTGTGTGTACTTGTCAAATGTGATAATACTACAACTCAGTTCAAGCAAATGTGCAAATATAAGGACCTTTATTCATATTAAAGGTTATTTAAAGTTAACTAAAAACATTTTTACTACCTTTAACTAAATGGTATAATAACTAGTGTGATTGGTATTTTTTTTTGTATTTTGAATCTGGATATAACTCTTTATTATAAATTGCTTTCTTTATATTTATATTCCTTAACTTTTTATAAATATTTCAGTAAAATTTACTCACGATCAACCACTTTTCTTAGCAAAAGAGATTAGTTCATGAAACATTCCTTAATTTAATGACTTCTAGTTTAATAATCATGTGACTAAGATTTTGTTGGGAAATTTTTCACTTAATACTTTGTAGTGTAAGATCTAATAAGTGCTTCTACACTATCTTTGTGGGATTCAAACTGCTCTACTGCAGCAATTTTCTACTGGTGTGACACAATAATAACATTGGTATGCTTTGTGAAGTGAAAGTTGTGTAAGATTCATTTCAAATACTAGTCATATTTTAATACGTTTTGGTGTTCTGTAGAATTTTATTTAGTTTATTGTGTGCCATGTAATGAAGAAAATTGAAAATTGCTGCTCTATTCTATTATTTCTGTCTGTCCATTTATTGACTAACCATGTGTTAATTTTATTTTAACCACTAAAAATTATTAATTGAATGTCTTCATTTTTGTCTAGATTACAAATACTGAAACAGGAACATACTACTCTTTGGGAAGTAGCAGCAGAAAATAATGCAATTATAGAGAAGTATGTTCATATAAATTTCAAACATTTACGTCAGATTTAACTCACTGACTAATACGATGATCTTTGAGAAGCTGACTATCATTGCCTGCTATTGTCATTTCTGTATCATTTGATACTGTTTAGATTTCTTATGAATTGTCATGTACACTGCAGGGAACGCATGGAATCGGTCATGGTCTCACGTTGCCATAATGTAGTTGGAAAGTAGGGTGCCAGCTCAAGTGTTCTTGTCATCTGACCATGGTTCAAAATTACGAGGTGTTGGCATTCGCCTTATCCCTTTGGGATTGATCCTGGGTCACCTCCAGTAGCCTGTTGTGTTGCTCCAGTGCGACGTTAACGAACTACCTACCTACATTTCTTATGATGCACAAATCTAAAGCAGATTGCACATTCAGCCAAATTATTAGGCCGGATTTATTCCTAATTTTGTTTTAAATAAAATACCTATGGGGTTGTTTTAGTAATAAATTCTAATTCAAGTTAGTAAATATAAACTGATGTGGTCTTTCTTGAAAGTACTTTATTCCACATGGGATTTTTATTGAAATTTAAGGTGGAAGCAAGAAAGAGTGAAAGAATTATACTCAAGCACTTGACAAATCATTGACATTTCAAGTACATCATAACTTAAATAAAACATTGCTACTAGCAAGCTAGAATAAAGTTAAAGCTTAATGTCAGTGTTGAATCAAGTTGAATGTAGAAATAAATAGTATTTTTGATTTGGTACATTATTGCAGCTGTATGGCCAACACGTTCCTAGTTTACATTGCATTACCATGTTACTATTCAATTAGCTATTCCCAAACATCAGCAAATTTTCATTGCAGGAATAATTTCGAAACTTTGCTATCAATCTCATTTACTATATAATATTTGAGAATTTGTTAGAGTACTGTAAATAACATTGTTACACAGATGTTAGCCATTTAATTTGTTAATTTGCTTATTTTTCCCTTTATTAAAAACCAATGTTACACACACATTAACATTCAACTGTCAAGAAACTTGACGATTTCGGTGGCCGGGAAACAAGGATTTAAACCTCAAATATGATATTGTGAACATAGTTTCTTTCAGAATCCGAGAATTTGCACAGGTCTGCTTGTTAATTCAGACTTGTGAACACACCAATTTGAGTTACAATTTTGCAGGTCTTATAATAGTTCCTCTTATGAAAAATAAATCCTGTTATCTATTATTATGTAAAAAAAATTATATGCAGTATAATTTATAAATTGACGTAATCTTCTTCACATGTGCAAAGCGAAAAGTACTGTGACATATTTTTTAAAAATTTCTAATGGCAGGCAAAGAAAACGCAATTATAACATTAAAAACATAGACATATCTAAAAAATTGAAAAAAGAGGTGAGACAAGAAATTAAAAAATTAGTTGCCCATTCCTCTAGTCTTCCAGTATCAGCTGCAAAGGACTAGTGTGTGGTATGAATTGGTTGGTGGAAAATGTCCATTTCTTGGTATTTAGAACATGGGGCTTCAGATGCTATGCTGAATTTTTAGGCGGTACTGATGTCCAGTCAGAACTGGTCTAACTGGTGACCAGCCAGTTCTATTATTGCAACAGCTTCTACCAGTAATTTTATACAGAAATTTCTGATCAAAAATATAATTTATTTATTTTATTTGCCCCAAATTTGTAACTTGATTTTTATTTATAATATATATATATATTAATAATTAATTATTTTAATACATTACTAATTAATTATTTTAATATGATCAATATATTAATATGATTAAAAAATTAATTAAATATACTATTAAATACTCAATAATTATTACTTGATTTCAAAAATCTCTAATTTCGCGATTCTAACTGCCACCTGAGTACTTATAATTTTTTTAGAAAAGAGTGTCAACTAAATACTTGTGAATAACTGCATGCAACTATAATAATAAGGATTTGTTAAATAATGGTAAATGTATAATGATGATATCACACTCCGGAGGGAAGAAAGAATGGTGAAAAGAAGTAATAAATTAATTTTTAAATGTTCCAAATTAAATCTGGACACAAAAAATTCAGACTACCTGTGTGCCAAATTTCATTATTGTGAGTGCCATCAATTCATCAGGACACTGCGTACCGATGGACAAACACTTCCATTTATAATAGTAGAGCTTACAAGTAATTCGTGTCTGGCACGTTTTAGAAATTTTTGCAAAACTAATTGTACATAATTTTGCATAATTTATGATAATATTTTGGTCGGGAAGTTTCAGATCGGCCTTAAATAACAATCAGTGTGACCTGAATAACAAGCGTGATTCAGTTTTTACTGCTGTGCAGTGACCAAGAAACATATGCTCATTGTTGAACCTGTTCCAGAAATTTCCAGCCTATAAGTTTTAATGTGAATTTTCCTAGTTAAACTCTAAAGTTCTATGAATGATAATCTTAAGCCACTTTCACCTACTAAAGGTATATTTTGGATCCTTGTGTTGCACTGAGATGGTTCATATCTTACCTAATCTTAACAATGGATGCTTGTGTTCTATCTCCCAGGCAATGTCGTGATTGCTACTGCGTTCGTTTTTAGAGACTTGAAAGGTAGTTTTCTGTTAGGGCATATAACTTAAACTAAATTATTTTTATTTTAATACTTTTATTTGTATAGTTTACAAAAATTCTTTTCAACAAAATTGATTTTTTTAATTATATTTTTGTTTCAGATTTTCAGAGGTGATGAAATCTTTAATGATTAAAAATGGTCAAACCGGTGTGTGCTCAAGACCAAGACGTAATTCTTAAGTTCATATGCAAGATGGAAATTATTTTTAATTGACAAGACAGCTGTGCTTACAAAATTGTTGTTCCGTTTGTGAACATAAAACTGACCACAATCGAAGAGTGTAATGTTGAAAAGTATTTTTATTAGTAGAATTTTAGTTATATCAGTGTCCGTTATATTATGCCTTGCTTACCATAATCTGTGAGATCTGATCAAACATTAATTGATCATGCATTTTGTAATTTTAGACGCTATTATGATGTTAGTGTTCTACTTTTTTTACCTGTGTCATTGTATCATATTTTGTAATATTTTTTTTCCAAAAAAAAAAAAGATTTTAAAATATGAATAGTTACTTCTTGTACAATAAATGTTTTGTTTTTTTTCCCCAATTTTTAAAGACAAAAGTATTGACCTTCTAAATTCTGAATTTTTTTTAACAAGATACTCTTTATTTGAAAACTAATTAAAGGAAACCTAAAGCTGATGATTTCATCACATGTTGAAACTCACAAATATACTTAATTTGTTTCTATTTTGTATAGCCAGTGACTATTCATTATCAATTGCTCTTCATGTTATTGTTATGGGACTAGAAGTATGAGGAGTATTGTAATTTGTGTATTATATTAAAACTGTTATATTGGGGTATTGGTTTATATCACATTTGAATTAGTATCATATTTTATCTCAATATATGCCAATTTAGGTGCCATATAAGATTTTTCTTTGATATACATTAGATTTTGAAACTGAATCTTAATTAAATGCATGAATCCTGTTTCATGAAAGATATAAGGTGCAATGAATTTTAAAAACCTTGATAAGAGTACTAAGACTTTTTGTTTCAGTGCTCATTATGATTTCTCAGAGACAGTATATGTGATTTTTTACAAGAATTATGCATTGTTTTGTTTGCTATTACTTATCTCTTTCCTCATTAAAAAAATTTGTTTAGTATAACTTATAACTGAAACAGTTTTTTTTTTCCAAAACAGCATATGAAGGATGAACTTCTAAAATCTAAACATTTAGCTGTAATGGTGGTATATAGTCAGTAGGTTTGAGGCTAACGAAAGTCATCTGCTTGTGGTAATTGTCATGACTGTCTTGCATCGAATTATGTGGTGGTTATGTTTTTATCCACATTTTAAATGTTTCGGTCACTAATGCATTGTCATTTCCATTTATGATTTTGCGGTAGATAGAATTCGTTTAAATTTCATTAATGCCATTCAAAGTCCTAACATTCTGATTAACTTTTAAAAAGTTTAAAGTCTTGTTAGATATTGGGTCATCCAGAAAGTTCTGCGCGTTTTCCAATCAAGGCTAGCTTTGTTATTATTATTTTGCTACTGCTGATGAGGAGTGGCTTTAATTGAAGCCAAATGTTTAAACTCGTTCTTTTATGCTTACACTGCATAATTATATCATGTGTTGTAGCATAATTTTTGTTTCACTGCAGTGGTAAGAATGGAAAACCAGAGTGTTCGTTTTCGTCATATTTTGTTCTTTTATTTTAAGAAAGGAAAAAATGCTAGTCAGACTGTTTGTAATATGTTTGCTGTATATGGACATAGTGCCGTTTCTGAGGCTACATTTCGAAGATGGTTTGTTAAATATAAGCATGGAAATTTCAGCCTCGAAGATGTTTGCTTAACATTGAGAGGAAGACTGCATCCCAAAAAAGTGATGCTTTCTGTATGGTGGGACTACAAAGGAATTTGTAGTCAGAACTGAGCAATCATCGAGGTGTTGTCTTCCAGCATGACAATGCTCGGCCCCACATTTCACTGAATGTCTGACAAAGACTTATTGAGTATGGCTGGGATGTTTTGTGTCATCCCCCCCCCCCATATTCACCAGACCTTGGGATTTTCACCTCTTCAGGTCACTTCAAAATTCTTTGAATGGCCTGGAGTTCAATTCTTTGGAGACTGTCAAACAGCACCTTGATAACTTCTTTATAAATAAGCCTGGGCCTTTATAATAAGCCTTCTTTATAATTTTTTTTAAAGGAATTTTCCAGCTGCTAGAAAGATGGCGAAAAGTCATAGAACAGAATGGGGCTTATGACAGGGTGGTAACAGAACCTGGAAAACCGGGAAATCAGGGAATTCTCAGGGAACTTTTTATTTCTGGAAAAATCAGGGAAATCTCAGGGAAAATTTCCAAATTTTACAAAAAATCGGGGAAGTTTTGACAATTTAAACGGCTACTATTATTGTTTGTCCTATTTTGAGATGCGCGATTATGAGTGCTTTTGTGAATCGAATAAATCGTATTCGCTGAAATTGTAATTCGAAAAAAGAACCATAGTGTCGTAAATTTTGAACACTGCAGAAACCGCCGACGACATTTTTTTCGCAGCTGCAGTGTTTTGTTGCCTTGAGGCTTGTGGGATACAATTTGAAATTTGTGCAACAAATTATATTTTTTGTGTATTAAATTAATTATTTTTGTTTGCAATTACATTTTTGAAGAATTATTTACGTATATCTGCATTTGGTTTCGATGAATAGTATGACAATGTAGGTTCAGGTGTAAAAAGTTCCTTAATCAAAATATTTTTAATTTTTTCTCCAGTTTTTTTAATTGCAATTTTAAGAGTTCCATTAAGGGTTCCAAACAATAACAATTAAAATATCTAGAGAAAAAAAAATTTGTGGAGAATGATCCTTTCACACCCTCTGACCCTAAATATTTAAAAATAGTGTTGTGTGGATACTGTATATCGATACCAATCGAGGATCATAACATTTCTTAAGGGTATTGTTAAATCAGGGAAATTTTTGTGAGACTATCAGGGAAATCATGGAAATATCAGGGAACTTTTTTTCAAGGATTTTGTTGCCACCCTGTATGAGATTCAATAAAACTTTGTTGTTTTTTTTGTACTGCTTTGTTGGTATTTATCTTCAAACGCATAGAACTTTCGGGATGACCCAATAGTACCATTTTGTGAACAATCTATGGATTGTCTTTCGCCAGTCAGCTAGTGGAATTGTTGCGGTTTTGATACAAGGTTGATTTCATCAATGTATCATCCATTAGTTCGGGTTTGTTCTTTAACTTGTAGAAGCAATCAAACCAAAAACCTTACTTTAAAAAAATGTAAGTTTTGTAATGTACCTACTTACTATTAGATTTCAAGTATCATTATAAAAATATTCTACCAAGATTTGCCTTATTTTGAGATGTTTCACTACCAATTTATTTTTAACATGTAGTTTACCAAATATTAAATCTAAAAGGACTTAATTTAACTCTTCAAGCAGCATACCCGAATACAGCTTAAAAAATTAAATTCAAATGCATTCCAGAAAATTTTTAAATCACAAGTGGCTGACCTGATATATATTGGGACAACTTGGCTTCTTAAAAGATTTTGGTCTGTCTCGCCACTCATAAACCTACAAACAGTACTCAAGCATGCTGCTTGGTGGGTTAATGTATAGCCTATGTTTTAATTCATTAATGTTTTCTTGCTGTAATACTCTCCTAGATAATACTCTCCTTTGTTCCTGTTTTCCAAGAAATATATATAGGGGTAACACTTTATTCGCTCTCTTAGTTGCTTACATGATCATTTTCTCATTTGAAGATATCTCATTTTGAGTGTGTGAACTGCTTAGATTAATGTTCTGTTTTCTCTTGTTCGTTTCATATTTTATGTTCTTACTTTAAGTATGGTTCATTATCCTCACAATTCCTGTTGAAAAGAGTTCGGTATTAGCATTCTATTAACATCTTATTATGTACTTGTTACTCAATGGACAAATCCATTGTTTTTCTTTTGGAAAATATATTTCTTTCCATAATGACTAATGCAGCCATTTATTTAAATTTTAGGCTCTAACATTTTCAATCAATTCCGTCATAAAAATGAAATTGCCTAAATGTTTAAAAACATTTGAATCCAAATAAAAAATCTTTATCAAAAAATTTCAGCCAAAATTATTTGCAATTCTTATGAATATATTTCAATTATACATGTTACTATGAATTTGCGCAATCACATTTTCTTTGGCTTTATTTCAAGGAGTTAGAGGATAATGATTTTGTTCTAATATTAATGCATTTATAACATTTTATGTTTGTCTACATTGATAAAGGTCGAAATATGATTTTGCATATAAGAAAAGATGATTACAGAAAAAATATGAGCAAAATTTTAGGTATTACTTCTAAGCAATGCAATCTTTGTAGCCCATTGAGAAAATTGTAAACACTTGCAATTTAACATTGATTTTAACTGTTATCACCTTTCTTTAGTAATTTATACTGAATTCTGCCCAAAGGTAAACGTACACTATTCCTCATACTACGGATGACTCGCATTGCATAGGTCTGATTTTAAAATTACTTGCATTGTTTTGAATGAGACTGCGCAACCGTCCACATCGGACGTTGGCAATTCCGATGATGATTCCTGAAATTGAATAAAATCTGTTCCGTCCGTATATATACAATGCGAATGACTCATCCGAAATTTCCAATTAGTGTGGACACCGAAAGTTGATGTTTTACATTACATTGCAGTTTTTATTCCCTTTATCCAAGTTTCTGTGCAAGAGTTCAGGACAGCGTGAAAATTTGAATCAGATCAATACCAAAACCTGATTTTCTGTTTTAAATTGTTATTTTTTGGTTTTTATTTCGAATCTGACCAAAGACCGCCGTGTACAAGGGGGATGGTGCACGTTTAATCTGTGGTGGCCTCCAATGTCATGTTGGCGTGGTGTGCAAGTTTGGGAAAGTTGGGTGCCGGGTCATCTGGCTGTGATTCAAAATTACGTGGTGCTGTCCTCGGGTCTTTCCCTTCGGGGATCGATCCCAGACTGTCACCAATAGTCGTTGTGTTGCTCTAGTACGTTAATTAAAAATACCGATACATTTTATACTAAACAAAACCGGTGATATTGCCTCCAAGTGAATGTTGACGGCCAGCAATTTCGCATCAGTTTCTATAAGCCAATGCTCCGAATGTAGTGTGCACAATACACTAAATTAATACAATCTGTGCATGGCCGTCCATTCGATGAAGAATAGTGTACACTTACCTTAAAGAGGAAACTTGAATGGTGTCATGATTGCTTCAATCAATCTTTTAAGAATATAAATTTTTAAATATGCTTGCCATTAACAAATTTACAGTATCCTATTTTTCATTTGTGTTCTATTACTCTTGGTTTATATACTAGAAATGTTTTCTATTTGATAAGAACTTGAACCTAAATTGTTTATTACAATTATTTTATCCTTTATAATTATTTTTTATTCTGACTTTGTGGTGCTACTTTAACTCGTACATAAAATGCATTTGCTTGATTTAAATATAAATTTATTTTATAATTCTTACACTTATGTGTACACAACAAATCAACTAGAACAAATTAGAAATGTTAATGTATTTGTTGATAATCTCCATGAAAACAGTCATTAATGATTTTTAATTAACACTAATTGGTTATATATATATATATAATTTTTTTTGTACTTCAATTTATTTTTCTTTGTTTATTTTATACCAGATGACTTATATAATTATCATGTATTATTTGACACTTGTTTGAGTTTTTCATTTATTTTTTTACTTGTTTTGCATATATATATATATATATGTATCAATCAAACACATTTGTATGCTTAAAGGAATTATTTGAATGTTTCGAGATTGTAAAGTTGTATTAATTGACGAATATTTGCATTGTTGCCTGGAGTATATATTTGAAGAACGTTTTATAAAAGTAACGATACAAAGTGTATTATAGTATTTTTGTACGTTGGAAATAAAATTCAAAGAAACATTTCTGGTGAAATTTCTTATTTCTATGACTTCTCTTTCAATACCTTGCCAGCAAGTACATTTGCACTTGAGAGCTCCAGAAGACAAATCTAGAAGTTTTTGCAGTTAGCCTAACGTTTAGAAGTTGATAAGTATCAAAATCCGAACTTCAGCCATTTCGGATTATTTGCATTTTTTGTCAAAAAAACTTTCATCTAACCTCCCCTGCGCGAATTTTCCGTTTGCAATAGTAAAATAGCGTATATATAAATAGAAATAATATTTAAAAAAATAAAAAACCTTTTTAATACAATGCAAGAAATTTTACTAGCAAATCTTCTAGTTTTTCTGTGGTATTTACACTGAACATGTCCGTTATTTTGCATTGTTACATCAAGTAGGTCCAGGTTTAACTTCTTGTTCTTTAAAAAGTGAGACAAAAAAAAACCGCCGGTTAGCAAAACGTCCCGATTTGGGACTTCGTACTGCACAATAACTATGGTTCTCTATGGATGGAGATGGAGTGTAATTCAATCATATGGCCACTTTACTTCCACCGATTGTATTGGCAAAAAAGTGTTTAAAATTTACATGAGTCTTTTCAATTATTTCTCTTGTGTATAACTTAAATGTGGCGGCGTGATCATTACGTCTTCTCAGGGAAAATTGTCTTTCTTCGACGATCGAAGAGTTTTCTACGTTTCCAATTTCTTTATCACTCTGGTCTGCTGTGCTAGTTGGAGGTAGTGAAAAAGTCTTCCTCCCCGTGAGCTGAAAGTCCTTAAAACTGCGACGTGCGTCGGAGAACAAAGTCTTTGCAGAACAATTTTTCCTTAATTTTATCAAAATTTTGCCTGTTTTTATTTTAATCTTAAGTTACTATATTGTGCAGTGCAAAGCGCGCTCCTTGACAAGCCTTTTTTTCTTCTCTAGCTACCGAACTACCTCCATGCACCGCCCAAATTACCACAAACACTTAATAAATAACACATTCTATGTCAATGACAAAATATTTAACTTCAAAAGTTATCGACCGAATTGCAAATTCTGAAAGTATGTCTTAGTTTTAAATATATAAAGAGTAAGTTAACTAATTTTGATGTTTTATTACAAATATGTGTAATACATATTTAGCCGATGATTGTGTTTTACGTTTGTTTGATTTTACTGCAGTTTTCAAAATTCGAACAAAATGCCTGCAGAACAATTGCAACTGCTTGGAGTTGTGTTGCAGAACACTGAATATAATTCTGCAACTGTACTTCAAACGATAAACAGAACCAGAAGTATGGATAATCCATACTTTCGTAGCTTTCAGACACTTCATAGCTTGCACAACCTTTTATCCCAGATTGGAATTGAAAGTAGTCAAAAAGATTATAACTCCCAATTTCTGGGATAAAAAGTTTTTGCAAAGAGCCAAACCATAACATTCACTGCTTTCATCAGAATTTTCATAATTATAGGCATGATACTCAAAGAATATTTTGCTATTGCAAATATTAAGAGTTCTTTCTATATTTAATTTAAAATCAGTAGATTTTCTTCCTTGGGGTTTATTAAATAAATAGTAAGTTAGAGGCACTCATGTGCTTGTTTGAAAAAGTAAAACAGTGCTGATTCACTTATCAAAAATTGAGAACTCCCTCAAGAAAGGGTATCAACCAATAAAATTTTGTTGCACGTACTTATGAACTGGCCTCTTATGTATTAAACTCATTCTGTTGATCACCAGATTTATGTCTCAGTCGGTAAATATGGAAAGATATTTGGTCAATTGTCATCACAACATGGGTACCAATTCCTATCTCTTTGGTCCCCAAACTAGAGTACAAAATATTTCAAATGGTTAGTCAAATAAGTTTGTAGAGGCAAGACTACATTCAGATAGCAACTCAAAACCTGCAAAGTAAAAAAAAAACATGCAGTGACGTCAGATACTTGATTTTCTTTGACTTGAACTTGACACCTGAAGAATTATTTAAAATTCAAATTTGCAGTGTTCTTGACACTCAAATAGATTGCCGTTATCAAAAAATGAAAGCTATCTGATGATATTTGCTTTCTCTATGGCTTGTCTTTACATTTTACACGAGTGTTGCCGATTTAAAAAAAAATTGTCTGCAGATCTTGCTATTAATTATAACACAGATTCTAAAAAACACGAATTGACATATGAAATTGAAAGTTTGAAGTAACGACTCATACAAAATACAGAAACTGCATCTCCGCTTAATATCCTACAGGATCTTCATTATTTTGGTTTGAGTTTTACCCAAATATATTAAGGTCGCTCTTTGAAAATTTCTAACACTTCCCGTTTCTATTGCTTCGTGCGAGAAAAGTTTTAGCAAGTTGTGAAATTAATAAAAAATTATTTAAGATCAACTATCAGACAAGAACGAATATACAATCGTTCTACTATTTCAATAGAATACAATATCGTTCAAAATATTATTTATGATGTAATTCGTGAATTTGCTGAAATAATTAAGGGGCCTAAATGCAAATTCTTGCACAAAGCACAGGAACGGTTATTTACGGCACTGGTTCTGACGTTCCGATCGGAACTTCGAAAGTTCTTGCAAGCTACAAGCTTATGCAAAAATCTTTAAACTAAAAAAAATTAACCTCCGCCGCAGGATAGAAAATTGGATTGTTTAGCTAGATTCCTAGACGGTTTCCGGAGAAGGAACGGATCAGAAAATTACGAAATTAACATGGTTTGTTCTTCATCGTGTTCTCTAGACAATTTTGAAGATTTTTTTTTCCGATGCGGCTATTAGTTTAGGGTTTATTAAGTGTCAAAATTGAAAAAGCGAAATTTCTAACACGAGTAAGAAAAGACGTACAAATTTTCAGTCTTCAGTCGTGATATTTTTAGAGTACCTCCAGACGTGAATTTTTGCAGCTCGTCGAGTTTTTTTAGAAATTTCAATTTGGTTCCTGATGCATGTTTGAAATTCGGGAAAAATCGGAACATTTTCGTTACTTTTTTGTAAACTGTCATATCTATAGCTTATAGCTATTAGTTTTTCAATTTGAAAACATCGCAGTATACCTTAGAATGTACTTTCTTACGGTACAGTTATTTTGGAAATTAGTTAGTTAATAAATAAATTCGATGTGATCAAAAGTTGGTCCTACTATTTTCTGAATATTGGGACATTTTTGTTATTTTTTGTAAAACCTCAAATGCTTCACAAACCAAATGGAAATGTGTAGCCCATTGGAATGAATTCCCTGCAATTTCCAAATTTCCGATGTTGCTTCGCAAACCAAATTATGAATATTATGAAGTATGGTTTGCATTGTAAACCAACACCACGGGCAACGCCGGATGGCCTCGTCATTGTAAATTCGGCCAAATTCAAATTGCGAAGAGATCCAACCGGCGTGACGTCACGATCTCTTGCTAAAATATAAATATTTATTTGAAAAATTATTTATTAAAAGAAAATCAAATGTATTAGGTATCTTTATTGTGTAAAATTTTCCGCAGATTTCAAATTCGTTAAAATTTTCAATTTTCTTTAATGATCCCGATTTTACAAAAAGGAACTAAACAATTCCATTCAAAATGTTCGCTGTGGATTCGTTTGAGCGGAGACTACGCATTCCTATTTAATTGCGAAGAGCCGGATGGTGAAAAAAATTTGGTATGGTTCCAAAGGCTGAAGTCAATAGTGATGATTGTGACGTGACGTCAGAGGGGATAATAGCAAAATTCTGTCCTTTTTTTTCAATTACCGGAACGGAACAAAGATATAAAGGTGAAAAAAACTAATAAATTAATTTTAAAATGTTCTAGATTGAATTTTAAAATTCGAGCGCTGTAGAAAAACTGAAACTACCTGTGTGCCGAATCCCATTATTGTAAGTGCCATAGATTCGTCAGGACAGTCCACACACACAAACAAGCAATTCCTTTCATAATATTAGAGAATCTAAAAAATAGTATCAGGAACCAAATTCAAATTTCTAAAAAAACTCGACGAGGTGCAAAAATTTACGTTTAGAGGTACTCTTTAACAAAAACTCACGGCTGAAGACTGCAAATTTGTATGTGTTTTGCTCATTCGCGGTAAGAGTTTCTATCTTTCAACTTTGACAATAAACTTTTAACTAATAGCCGCATCGGGAAAAAATCTTCTTCATCGTGTTGACTGGACAATTTTGAACAAACCATGATAATTTCGTAATTTTCTGGTCATTACTTTCTCGGGAAACCGTCTAAGAATCAAGCTAAACAACACAGTTTTCAATCCTGCGGCGGTAACTTTTTTTTAATATAGAGATCTTTAACGATCCAGGAGATAGAAAAAAAAAAGAAATGTCTACCCGTAATAAATTGAATATTTTGTCTGTTTTTATAAAAGAAAATGTGCGTGTGTCTGATCTGTGTGTTTTCAGACGATATATACCACTTATAGTCCTGAAATGTGGTACATAGGAAGTCTAATTTTGTGCAAAGATCGAATTTTAAAATTTTATCTAGAACATTTTTTTAACTACACTCTGTAAACAAAAAAATCGACGCACCAAGAAGGAATCATCCGATTGCTTTGAAATTTCGTATGCAAAAATGTTCTGACCAAATATGCAAATGAATAAAATTTGGTGTCCAATGAATGAATAGTGCGATCTCCAGCGCATCGGAACTGCGCATCCAGCAGATGTATAGAAGGAGTTGTTCTTGAACTGTTGTTAAAAATTTCTGCTGCATTGCGATTTAGGATACCTTTCAACGACTGAAAAAATGCCTCGCCGCAGGATTCGAGCTCATTACGAGCAACTTTCAGAGTTTGAAAGAGGTATCGTTGGATTGAAAGAGGCAGGTTGGGCAAATCGGAGAATCACTCGTCATGTGAGTCGAAGCGATGCGGCGATTAGAAGATGCTGGCAAGAGTGGGTGGACAATGGCAGATTTCAGCGTCATGATGGTAGCGGTCGACGTAGGGCCACAACAGATCGCGAGGACAGAGTGTTGTCAGATCAGCTGTCACAGCGCCTGATTCATCGCTATCAACCATCAGTCGTGCGACCCACACACGAGTGTCCACCATGACCATTCACAGACGGCTGATAGAGCGAAATCTACGCTCGTACCGATCTTTACGCCACCTGTCACTCACGCCTGCACACTGTCGAGCCAGATTACAGTGGTGCTTGGCTTGATCAGGCTGGAATGATGCTGACTGGGGACGTATAGTCCTTAGCGACGAATCCCGCTTCCAACTGTGTCCTGACGATCATCGAAGACGTGTCTGGAGAAGCCCAGGGCAGCGAGTCGATCCTGCTTTCACTATTGCACGCCACACGGGCCCTCAACAAGGAGTTATGGTCTGGGGTGCCATTTCCCTTGATAGCCGGACCCCTTTGGTCGTCATTAAATGTACACCTACTGCACAGTGGTATGTTGACGACATTTCTGAGACCCGTTTTGCTACCGTTCCTTTCCCAGTACCCTGGACTTATTTTTCAGCAAGACAATGCCAGACTACATACGGCACGTGTTGCTATGAACTGTCTTCAAGCTTGTCAAACACTTCTTTGGCCAGCCAGATCATCAGATCTCTCTCCCATCGAGTATGTCTGGGATATGATGGGAAGGCGACTGCATCCGGTAGGGAATGTTGATGACCGCAGGAGACCATCCGGGAGTTTTATGCCACGCCGTGTGGCAGCTTGCATCCAGGCTAGATTCGGGTCAACACCTTATTGAGCTCGTTACTGTAACTCGGAAATAAATCATTCAATTGTTCTGAAGTTTTAATCATTTCTATTCTGTACATAATTTTAATATCCACCAATTTTTGTCTCCATCGGACAACTCCTTCTTGGTGCGTCGATTTTTTTTATATAGAGTGAATTTATTATTTTTTTCCCCATTGCTTCTTCACTCGCGAAGCTGACATCACAGCTCCTCGATTGAAGAAAGCAAAGGATTTTACGTTTTTCGTCCTTCGGAACTGTGCCAAGCTATGACGTGATTCGCAGAGCTGACGTCACAGCTCCTCAATTGAAGAAAGCGTGTTTTGATTACGTTGTTGATTAGCATAACTTTCTTGCTAGTGATTTTAACTTTATCATGTCAAGAACTATTTGTGGTTTTCTTTTTTCGCGATCGTAAAAGATAGAGTGAAAATTGAAACGGATTTTACATCTGCGGAAAATTTTAATCCAGAACGATACCTTAAATGTGATTATCTTTAAATAAATTGGTTTTTAATTTGTAACCCTTGTCAAGTCGGGTGGAGTGGGACTCATTCTTGAAATTATTGTTTGTTCTTTTTAGTGTTTTCAGTATCAGTAAGGACACGAAAAGAACTGTCACGGGCAACGCCATGCTGGCCTGCTAGTTGAAAAATAAAGCTCGAATCCAAAGTTCCTTACCCAGAGCTAGAGTCTTGCTTTACATAACTACCGACAGACACGTCGTATTGGAGTTGCGAGATCAGCAATTCATCCTCTTTACGAACTGAACGAAATGACTGGATAACCCACAAGGATTATTCTAAAATTTCTGACAATGCAATTGCAAATGCTGTAGATAGTGTTTTTAATTAATCATTTTATCACCTCAGTTCTCTAGGTCTGCTCGTCGACTGATGGCCGGTAGTTGGTAATTTGTAATTAACCCCGTACTCTCTCTCTCTCTCTCTCTCTCTCTCTCTCTCTCTATAGCAACACAACAGGCTATTGACGACGGTCCGGGATCAATCCCTTAAGGAAAAAATCCAAGGACAATGCCTCGTAATTTTGAACCACGTTCAGATGACGAAGCAACACCTGAGCTGGCACCCCATCCTCCAAGAGTCCACACCAACCCAATGTGACGACTGATGGCTGGAGACACGCATAGAAAAAACAAGTTTTAAAATGCTTTGATTGGTATAAATATTTTATTGCTTTCATAACAATTTTATATACAACAGTTGGCAGTTTATCGTTTCAGACGGATCAGGATTCCCTCAATCGTATGTGCGTAATGTACAATGATTGACAGCTTGTTTATAGTCTCAACAAGAAAGATAGTTAACAAATTATTGTGAAGAACTTGAAATTTCTTTTTCTCTCTCGTTTACTTCCTTCCAAATCTGAATGTAGCCCCTACTCCATATTGGGGCTTCGATTTGTGGGTGTGTCCATTGACTCTAGCGAATCCTCTTCCATAGTTGACGCCGAATTCCAGGTTCTTGTCTTTCTTCTTGCTCTCCCAGACTTTGGTTCCGACTCCAGCATTGAACCCTGCTTGGAAGTTACGGAAATTCTTCCCGCCGCCTGCGCCTTGCAGAGTGAACTGGGGCTGTGAATACGAGAATAGTTATATCAGAGATCTTGTAAAATGAAACTCCATTGCTTAGTTTTGCAGATGTTAGATCATGTGTTCCATCCCACCCTACTCTGTAACCATGATAGCGTCTATAGCGACTAATTGCCTAACTTATTTATCCCACTTGAGTTAAGGGCTAGTGATTCATTTGTTGAGGGTTAAGGCCCGGTGCACACATCCGGTCTTTGAACGTGCGGCGCCACTGCGGCACCGAAGCCCAACTATGCACACATAACCGTGAAATGACGCACGAACTGATTTCGCGCCATTTGCGATAAATATTCTATCGAAGAAGACATGTTTATTTCGATTACTTGGTGTAAAAAAAGTATATTTTGAAATAAAATAGATGGTTTCTGGATACAACCATTTATTAATTATTATTTATATTCCATTTGTTTATGAAAACAAGGTACTTCAGAACGGAGACTCATGTGCGGCGCCGTGGGGAACCGCGGAACAAATTGCACGCAAGTTGGACGTGCGTCGCCCCAACGGCGCTGGAGGCATGTGTGCACTGCTCCATTGGATCTAATGTATCTCAGACCGCACTTGCGTTGTGGCAGCGGCGCCGCACGTTCAAAAACCGGATGTGTGCATCGTGCTTAAGCTGGAATATTAAACACGAAACGGAAGAAGAGTGGGAAAAGTGAACTCGGCATCAGCATGGTAGCGGGTGCTACAATGGTAACGGAAAGAAAAGGGCGTGACGTTGAGACACCGATTTAAAACTAAAAATATGTATTTCGTTTGAAAATTAAGTTTTACCTTAATTTTTTACATAAAATCTTTCAAGTTTGGAATCATTTTTGTATGTTTCTAACAAATAATGTAAATAATGTATTTCAGCTATTGCTAGATGAACGCAAAATCCCAATAAGTATGTGTCAAGGATTTCAGAGCATCATGCTCTATATCCTTTCAGCACATGTGAGTACGTTCTGAAGTAGTTGCTCACTCACTCCTACTATGCATGTACTCTTCCGAATTCTATTCAATTCTATTCTGAATATTTTATTTAATGGATTTACCACAAGTTCTTTTCGCTATTACTTGTTTCAGAATTCCTATTATCGGAGTTGTGTTTCGCTGAACATAGTTAGAACTGTTTGTAGTGAACACGGTCACTTCGCTTCATATGATTTATCCCAGATGTTAACTTGAAAATTTTATTGAAACTTTTTCTCGTTTGAATTGTTTCCAACACGAGTCATTACTGAATATTGAATATTCTTTTAAAAATATATGTTGTTGATTTATTTGTTGATATTATAACCTTAAATTGGTACAAGAGTAATCGTCCCGGTGGATCTCTATCCCTCCGGTGCAGCAGACAGGAACAAACTACAATAACACGATTTCGTAGTGGCCATCTCAAAACATTTACTTATGCCAACAAAGAAAAGGTCTTTCCCAGTGGCGTATATAGGAGTTGATTTCGGGGGGGGTGCCAAATATTATCTAAATCACACACACACACACAATTTAGTATGCATCGTACAAATGTAATTAATTTTGGGGGAAGCAAACATTCGAAAGCTATTTTGGAATTCAGGATAACAATTTCAATAAATAATAACAATTCAATATCATTCCAACAACAATTTGAAATTCTCAAATTGTTTAAAATTTATTTCTAAAAATAGGTAGTTATGCATTTTAAATAATGTTTGTGTTTTTAATAATGACTTAAAACCTGCATGGATATTAAAAGAAAAAGAAGGTCATAGGTTTAGAAAAAGGACAAATCAGATGTATTTTTAGGAAATTGGGAAATATAATTTTAAATATTATTTTTATAGAGAAATATACATTTCTTTAATTGGTTTGCGTGTCTGTTGTGTTCTGAAGAATCTATGGCGCTTACAATAATGAAATTTGGTACACAGGCAGTCTTAATTTTATGCAAATTTTATGTCCAGTCCGAATTTTAAAATTTAATCTAAAACATTTTTTATTAATTTGTTAGTTTTTTTCTCCCTCCGTTCATTCTTTTAGCGGAGCTGACATCACTGCTCCTCGATTGAAAAAAGGACAGATTCTGCTTTTTCGTCTTAATGCCTTTGGAACCATGGCAATTTTTGATGTCACGTTTTGAGAGAGAAAAACAACTTTTATTTGTTTTTGTTTTTTTTTTCTTCTTTTCGGATTTCCGATTCTATAGCGTGTTTTGTGATTTAGGTTGGTGATTAGTATAGCTTTCTTATTAGTGATTTTAACTTTGAAACAACAAAGGACTATTTAAGGTTATATCTTCCCAATCGTTAAAGATAAAGTAAAAACTTCACCGGATTTGAAATCTGCGGAAAATTTTACACCATATCGATATCTTACATGTGATTTTCTTTAAATAAATAATTTTTTAACTGTAACCCGTATCATGTCGGATAGAGGTGGGACTCAATCTTAAAATTATTGTTTTTTCTTTTTAATGTTTTCAGTATCAGTAAGGACAGGAAAAGAACTGTCGCGGTTAACGCCGTGCTGGCCTGCTAGTTTTATTGAAATCTTTAAAACTGAGCTTCGATCTAGATGAGTACTTAGGAAAGTTCCGAAGTGCTGATCAAGAGCGTTGAAATACTAGACAACAGCTTCTCAAGTAAAAAGATATATATATATATATATATATATATATATATATATATATATATATATATGCGGCCCAATAATTGCAAATAATTCGGACTACCTGTGTGCCGAATCTCATTGTTGTAAGTACCATAGAATCATCAGGATTTTGCGGCCCCAAACAAACAAACACTTCCTTTTATAATATTAGAGATATATTTTTTTTCAACAGTTCATAAAATTCGTTACATTTAGTTGCTATCTGATAACAAGACTGTTGACATCAACAGATAGCAACAGTTGTTGTCGCAAATTAGCAATAACAGTTTAAGTTATTATCGCAGTTTTGTATCTCTAGTATTAAAATCATTGAATTTTCGAAATTTTAAAAAAGGAATTTTTTGACACTATTCGCGCATTTATTCAAAGTTTTGTAGGAATAGCAAACAAACTAGTTTGTTTATTTCTCCCATGCGGCTTAAATATTACATTTCTGCCAAGTCGGTGTGATTTTACAACACTGGGTAGCTTTAAACATTTAATGAATTCTATCAGATCATCATAAAGTGCTAAGTTGTTCGAAAATGTATAGTTCACATTTAAATTATTCGGAAACTCTTTTTGTTCTGCTTCAGTCAAGCCTTATTGTCAAATTAAATTGTAACTTTTAGTGTTGAGGAATGTATTATATATTCACACATCTCGATATGCAATTATAGGAAACAAAATATAGTTTTCAAAATTACTTACCTGTCCTACTGTCGGCGGTTTTTGTTGACCCATAATTAAAAAGGAAAGAAAAACGTCAGATAAATTGTTTTTGAAAAACAAAATTATCGCATCTTATTTTGTTTTAATTAATGCTATTTACCAGATGAAAATTTTTTCTGTGATCATAAAAAGTTATGTCCCATGGAAAGTTGAAAATAATTGATGTAAAAATGTACATGCTGACTTAAAGGTTAAGTATATCACATCCCGGCAAGAAAAGTAACAAAAGAGAAAAGTGAAGTTAAAAAATAAAATTTTTGATGTTATGGCATTGAAAAATATGTATGAAGTGCCCCAGCGTGTTATATTACTATTCTATAGCAGTCCTCGAAATAGATTTTTTATTACAGGTGCACCTTGTGCAGCTAAGTTTTTAAATTAGGTGCACAGATTATATTTTATGAGCACATTAAAAAAACGTAATATAAGAGCATTAATGTAATGTAAACTACATTATTAGTTGGGTATGTTTAGATAGGTTAGTAGTAGATGGTAAATAAAAATATTTGAACACCTAAATTCTCCGGCGAACGGCTGTCACAACAGTCGCTACAACAAAGCCGTCTGGAAAATGTTTCGATCATCGGAAAGTTCTGGTGGCAGTGGCACAAGTAAACCTTCCAGCTGTATAAACCCGTTACTGTCCAGCGATTTTGTTTTCGCATAGTGTATATTTAGGAATTTTAATTATGTTCCTTTAGAGCGAGAGAGGTCGATACTAATATTTTGTTCAAACATCAAAATAACGTAAAACACGTTCCCCGCCCTTTTTTTAATGTTTGGTGCACTGTGTGCACCTAGCGTAGAAAAGATAAGTGCACAATTTTATTTTCATGTGCACAGTGCACCTGTGCACCCGGGTATTTCGAGCCCTGTTCTATAGAATATAATAGAAGTTGCTACCATAAATACTTACTTAAAATTTAAAAGAAGCTTATACTATTTCAATTTACGTTTTATAGTATCCTTTAAGTTGATGTTTCTCAAATTCTGCAATTTTGAGTTGTGTCACTTTTCTTGCCGGGATGCGTTATGATGAATTGATGAATGGCATGGGGTGGAATAACAAAAAATATTGGAAGCTAAGAAATCTCTAACTAGGGAAACTAGTATTACAAGAATTTTTAAAAACCATTTAGATCAGATTTTCTATTATACTTATATCTATTGGCTTTTCATTGAACTTTGTCACACATAAGAATGAATTATTTTACATTATTATTATTTCACCATGGAAAAGCCGTCTTCAACAATGAGAAACACCAGATGAAAGAATTGCAACATAAAATAATCTTCAAATTTTATTTAATTTTTAGAAAATAGAGAATTGTTTGGCATTGCAATGAAATTTGTAAGATGCATGTGTATAAGATGGATTTTAGAAATAATACAAGAATCAACAGAAATTCTACAATTTTTATTCTCTTTTTCTGAGCTCCCTGACTCAGCCGTCGTCTTTCGCTGCGGTTGACCTCGGAATGGTAATGGTAATTTTAATTAACATCGTACTAGAGCAACACAACGGGCTATTGACGAAGGTGCGGGATCAATTCCTAAAGCAGTTGACATTGGAAAAAAGCAAGTAGATTTTCACCGAGAATCAATTCTAGCGTGTTTTATAAAGTTGGAATACGTAGTTAAAATTTCGACGAATTTTAAATCAGCGGAAAATTTAAATTGGTAATTTTCAACGTCGCACTACAGCAACGCAACGTGCCATTGACGACAGTCCGGGATCAATCACCTAAGGAATATATCCGAGGTAATTCGGTAATTCTTAATTAACGTACTCGAGCAACACAACGGGCTATTGACGACGGTCCGGGATCAGTCCCTTAAGGGAAAGATCCGAGGACAACACCTCGTAATTTTGAACCACGGTCAGATGACGAAGCAACACCTGAGCTGGCACCCCACTCTCCAAACTTCCACGCCAACCCAACGTGAGGACTTTCGGCCACGACAGATTTAAGGTGCACCAGCCGCCTCTACACCATACGCTTACAAACATCCATGCCCGCACCCGGATTCGAACCAGGAACCTTCCGATCTAGAGGCTAACACCTTAACCACTATACCGGTTGGTCGGCCCCCTAATGGTAATGGTACTTTTTAATTAACGTCGTACTATAGCAACATAACGGTTTATTGACGACGGTCCGGGATCAATCAGTGAATCAATCCCCTAAGGAGATTGATCCACTGATTGATCGAGGACAACACCGCGAAATTTTGAACCACGGTCAGATGACAAGATAACACCTGAGCTGCCACCCCATTTTCCAAGAGATTGTGACGTCACACCGATTGGATCTTCGCAAATCGAATTTGACCGCTTTTCATAATAACGAGGCCATCACGTTGTCCGTGGTCACGTTCTACGTTGCCCGTGGTGCTGGTTTGCGAAGCAAACCAAATGGGAATGCGTAACGATCACTTGTGCTTAGTGAGCGTTCACAATGGACACACCTAACCTCACAAAGTATAGCACGGGCAACGCCGTGCTAGCCACGCAGTGGCTTGTCAAGTTATAAAGTTCAAAGACAAAAATTAAATCTCTCATGTCAAGATGACAGTTGTATTCTGTACTCACAAAACGGGAAAAAATAAAATTGGACAAAATTTCCTTAAATGCCCTAATATTTCTTCAATTGTATAATGAGACTTTAAGTATTATTTTGCAAGATAACGTAATACAACGTATTATATTGCAAGTATATAAACGTATTATATTGCAATGTATATAAATAGCGTAATATAACGTAACGTAATCTAACGTATTATATTTTGCAAGTATATAATATACTCAACGTATTATATTGAAAGATAACTGTCGGCTTAGAAGTATGGAAGGAAATTTTAAAGTATGAAACATCATGACAGACTGATGGAAGCAAAATCTACAAATTCGATGCGTTGTCATTTGGTAGCTAACTAACTGTAAAAAAATCCAAAAAGAGGTGGAAGGAATTCGCCAGGACAAAACTAATCATAAGAATGGAAAAGATTCATTATCCTATCAAAATATGAATTTAGAAGTTTACAAGACAAACAATTATACAAATTTTCTCCTCCCAATGTAGTGTGGTAAAAAAGGTGAGAGTTAATTTCGATCACTTTTGCTCTTGATTTCGAATAGAAAATTTAATGTTGACGTAAAAATACTGATAAAACCACACAATATATTTCTGACTAGTCACTGCGTGGCCAGCACGGAGTTGCCAGTGACAGTACTTTTCGTGGGGTAAAGTGTAACCACAGCTCGCTAACCCCCGGTGATTGCTATAACACCAAATGACACTATACACCATTTGGTTTGCTTCACAAACCAAATCGGAATGTGTAGCTAAACTGTTAACAGCCATCACGGCGTTGCCCATGGTGTTGGTTTGATTCACAAACCAAATGGGAATTCGTAGAAATTGTAAAAAATTCGGACTACCTGTGTGCCAAATCCCATTGTTGTAAGTGAAATAGATTCGTCAGGACACTACATACACATAAACAGACATGCAAACAAACACTTCCTTTTATAATAGAGAAATGCAATAAGAAGAATTGGCGACTTTTAAGTTTCCAACATTCGGCTAGTTATTACACATCGGGAAGCAAAGATTGCCAAGCAGGTGCTCTGCGGTAGTTTTGCCCACAAAAAGCATAGTGTTTAAAGTTCTTGAAAGGAAACGTGTGTACACAGATCACGTATTGACAGCAATACAATCCATTCAATAAAATTTCTTGTCAGTTCCAGGAAAATCCACAAAGAAATGGACGAGCTCGATTCCTAATATTAAAATGTCGCCCTTTTTGTTGCTCCAGTGCGAACGTTAATCGAAACACCTAACTACCTAATATTAAAACAGACGATTTTTCGAGAAAACGAATATGTATTAGTTGTGACTCCTTTAGGGAAGAATATTTACGAAAATAGGAAAATCGGCATGGATAAAATTTAGCATTAAAATTCCTGCTCCGGTCTAACCTGCCACGTTCCTTTGTTTTACAGCATCCCAGTATCATTCCATGACGCAGTTTGACGCTTATTTTATTGGAATATTGTAACTCCCCAACATGAAACTTAATTCAAACTTACCAGAGACGAAAACCAGACAGACCACCAAGAAAACTCCGAAGTACTTCACAGATACCATAGTGGAATTTTGAGGATACAAACCAACAACAGAATACCTTGTTACAATCTGATCACAGAGAGTCTGGATATCGATTTATATACTATCAGAGAAGAGATATTATTTTGAAGATTTCCCGTCTGTGTTATTAAGAAAAATAGAAATTATCTTTTCGAAGAAGGGCGAAACGCGGGTTTTCCACATATGGAAGTCCGGTGGAAGCAGCGTGTCGAAGTCCATGGTATTGGTTTCCTGGGGAAGTTCGTATTTGCATAAGATGTAATGCGGGATTCCCTCAGATTAGGCTGTTGACTTCAGTAAAACGACTGCGGGGTTATTGTCTACCTCCCGTGGAAAAAACATCATCACACTGATGGATTTTTCATTTTGCGTTCGCGTTTCTTTTTATGATATTCCATGTTCTGTGGAAAATTTTAAAATGGCCCACCAAGTCAAGGGTGGTAAAGCACTTTTTCAGCGTTTCCTAAAAGTTCTCGAAACTAAGAACATCCCACAATAAACTAAGAACATTAAGAGCCCGTTAAGTCGTCTGCTGTTCTATACGAAAAACTTCTATAGAATCCTGTAGAATTTTAGCCCTTTTCTACAAACTCAAAAAGTAACCTTTGTAGAAATCTTTGTAGAATGTCTGTAGAGACCTATATAGAATTTTATAGAAGCGCATTTTTTTTATTTTATGACTACTTTTCTATAGAACTTCTCCATAGAATACATGTCCAGCTCGAGTGTTTGGGCAGCGTGGAATGTCAGCGTATCTCTAATGAATCTCGTTAATGCCTTATGGCAGTTGATCACCTCATTTGTGTTTGGTGGAGATCTGACCAGCGCTACCATTATCGGTTTACTGACGAGCGGTCACCTTCTAGGGCCATATTCCCAAATAAGTTAAGCCGCGGATCAACTATGATTCCCGTGTTGTCGAAGAACCCATATTCACAATGCCTAATTCCGAGGAATGCCGTGTCTTGACACGGACGCTATGTTCAAGGCGTAGAATACGTGAGGCCATATATGGTGAATGAGAGTGAAAAAAATTAGTGCTAGTCTGTTTTAATTTCACACATCAAATGTTCATCGCTCCGCACATATATCACATGGGTGCACTCGCTGTTGATGTTGAAGAATGTGGATCATTACTAGGGCAACTTTTTGCAACAAATGCAACTTTTTTTCACACGTTCTACGCTTTATGTAAAGTACTAAAAACAAAATTCCTCCTACATGGGGTGTATTGTAAGTGAGGTATAACCGCAACATAAATGCAACTTTCGACATAAATGCAACTTTCTACATATATGCAACTTTTTGCATAATTGAAACTTTTTACAGTTTAGCTTAAAATTAATTAATATGAAATTACTATTTCATTTTTTGCCCTCTGAATCAACCCTTCAATCACGTGTGTCTGATCTTGCGAACGCCGAAGTATTGCGGATCAAACAAGAAGTTCATGAAACGAAGGCATTCGTCCCAACAGACGAAAGTTAAATAAATAGCAAGAAGTACTTAAACACTTTGGTTGGCACTCACGATAATCCAGAGCAAACTTGCGTTATCAACTGCAGAGTTTGCGTGGTGAGTTTCGATCATCAATATATTGTTTCGTTGTAGATGACGTTTTAAAATCTCTGAATGTTGAGCGAAAGGATTTTGCGCTTCGGATATCCGATACAGTATATTATATGACTGCGGCTGCAATCACACTCAAGGTGCTTTATCCGTGATTGCTCCAAGTTACTTGAGTGATACACTTGTTTCACAACTGCAGAAAAAGTTCAATGCAACAATGTCAGGCAACATCAGTCTGTTGAGCGCAGTTTTTCAATGTTAAAGAAATTACTGACCAAGGATAGGCCATTCAACAACATCAACGTTCTTTTGTATTTAATGATGTACAAATAAATTTTGAATTATTTCATTTTTCACTAATATTTTATTTTAGATTTTAGTGTATCAAAAATAAATGCAACTTTATTTTCATAAATGCAACTTTAGGAAATGATAAACGCAACTTTTCCCATTTTTACTGCAACAAAAAAGTTGCCCTAATCATTACCGACCTCTATGGGTTGAACTCTATCATTCGGTAATAAAACATTTATGACATCATATTGTAACGTATTGAGAGTATCCAGAATCATTATCGAGAATCGTGGGAGCTCACAACGGGAATCGTTCCCCAAGTCCACCCCCTGGTCCGACTGCGGAAGTGACGACTGGAGGAGGCGGGCTGAGAAGAGACACTTTGGAACAGAGGCTGCTTCTAGCCGCAGACGATTTGAGGAACTTTGATCTTTTAGGAGGCTGTATTGTATCGATGATGGACATCGTCTTTAATTCTAAAACTGTAGCTGTACAATTTCTGTAAATATTTATTCTTAATACAACTAATTTAACCAGGAAGTGGTTTTACTTTTTCGTCGATACGGTACAATACTATATGCTATTTGCGTCAAACTGAGCGGTGGAGGTACTTGGGGCACTGGTATCAGGTATTTCTTCACCTTGAATGTGCGACGCCTATACTTTCAAGAACTTCTCCAAGCCCCCATAGACACTTAGCATCGTATGTCCAGATCTTCTTGGATTCCCCATCTCTCGATATTTCTTAATGATGACGTTTTCTATAATTCTTCTGGTGTTTGCTATGTATATATTTGAACATTTTGAAAAAATTTGCGATTTTCCACACTTTGAACTCCGATACCTAAACAAGTATTAAATATTTAGTTTTTTTTTCTATTATCTCTACTACTATAAAAGGAGATGTTTGTGTGTCTTGTGGAGGTGTCAAAACGAATCTACAGCACTTACAGTCATGAAATTTGAGACATAGGTAATCCTAAAGGTGATTGAATGCACCTCGAAGCCCAAATTTTAAAATCTACCTACAACATTTGTAATTAATTTATTAGCTTTTTCCCCGCGCGGTTCTTCATTGCCGTGGTGCATGATGGTTGTCCAATGACGTCACTGGTCCAATAGTAAGAAAAGGGGCGGGTTAGTTTGAACTGTACGAGAGCCAAGTTTGAACTAGGGATGTTACAAATAGTGATTTCACTGGAAGAATTAACGTTCTGTTAGATTTAAGCCACGGGTCCCGTGCAGTCGCATCAGGTTGTATTGTTACTTGCTTTATGGTTCTCTTAGTGGTTCCAGGCTCAACACATTCAGTTAAAAATTATTACTATGTTAAAACATATTACTTTCCGTTGAAAAAAATTTTCGTTAAAGCTTTTTACATTTGGTTTTAATTTCGCTGACATTGTTATTCATTTATTTGTCAAAATCCGTGAGGTTTAGCGTTGACTTTTAAAAATTATAGCAAAAATTGTATTCGAATTTTTATCATTTATGCTATTTTGTTTATTACTATTTAATTTGGTAATGATTTCGCTGACGTTGTCATTCATTTACATTGTTTCTCGGAATAAGTGATGTTTAGCGTTAACACTTTTTAAAAGCATAACTTTCGAATTCGTATCATTTTTGCATTTTGTGGATCAGTGAAGTGCAAGGAATAGGTACATACCCGTGTTATGTCGGGTAGAGGTGGGACTCATTCTCAACGCCGTGTGGGTACTGCTAGCTCTACTACTTTAAAAGGAAGTTTGTGTGTGTCTGCGTGTTTTCAGACGAATCTATACCACTTACAGTGTTGAAATTTGGCTCACAAGCAATCCTAAATGTGATTGAATGAACTACATAGTCCGATTTTAAAATTTAAACCAGAAAATTTTTTAATTAATTTACTGGCTTTTTTTATAATTTACATGGCAACAGTGTAAAAGCTAGCGTTTCCTTTATCGCAAAGATTTTTTTTTTCCTTTCGCGTTTCTTCATTTTTTTTTTTTTTTTTTTTTTGGATCAGGGTTGCTGAAATTGGAATATTCTGCCGATTTCCCTTTGATTTCACTGTCGTTTTTTCAGTATTCATGTTTGAACGCGCAAGTCACGGAATATATATATATTTATTTATTTATCATTGTCGCATTGGAATTCCGATTCTCCTTTGATTTCATTGGTTTAGAACATTTTAAAATTAATTTATTCGCTTTTTTTTCCTTGTTTTTTTGTTTAGCTTTTGGAGCCTGTTGTCTAAGGTTGAATTGACGAACTGCAGCTCGCCAATGAGGCGACAGCTTCACCAAAATACACCCCATCTTTGGCAGACGCTGGATAACATTCGAACTCAGAGGACGCACAACTGTGGTCCCAACTTCTTGTATGGAAAGGGGAGAATTTCCCCAATCCAAATCATCGTGTAAATAATTTATTAATCAAAATTAAATTGAACTTATGCCTAGTAGCTATCTCTAGTACATCATACAGTCCACTAATTGAATCCAAAGGAATTTTCCAGCGACAAGGTCCCCAATCACATTGGCGGGACTTAGCCAACGGGCAATTTGGCCTCCTCAAAGACTTTTTGTATAAGTATAACGATATTTAATTCTTATCATTTATGAATTTTTTTTTATTACTGTTTAATTTGGTCTTGTCAGAATCAGAGAGGTGTTGACTTTTTAAAAGCATAACTTTGACACGGGCAACACCGTGCTGGTACTGCTATATATTTATAATTATTTATAATTATATTATCGATGTATTGGGGTCGATGTATTGGTAACATCGATGTTTATACTTGTCAATGTTTTTACGTTGTCGATGTTTTATTTTTAAATGAAAAAAGTACCGTTATAAAAATTTTAAAAATAACCAAGTAGCATAATTTTCATAATCAGCAAATTGAACATACTTTTAGACCAAAGTGACCAAGGATGAAGGGTCTGAAAAGTAGGGATGCGACATCGATGTCGATGTTTTCTAAACATTGATGTCTTAGAAAAAAAACAGCGATGTATTGGAGCCGATGTCGCATCACTAGTTGCTAAACCAGTTTTAAGAAATGGGGAAACAAGTTTAAATACACTGAATTTTAAAAACATCGATGGTTTGGGGGCGATGTATTATCAACATCGATGTTTTAATTTTCAACATCGATGTTTTGCTGTCGATGTCGCATCAAAAGTTGGTAAACCAGTTACAAGAAATGAGGAAACAAGTTTAAATACACTGAATTTTAAAAACATCGATGGTTTGGGATCGATGTATTATCAACATCGATGTTTTGCTGTCGATGTAGCATCACAAGTTGCTAAACCAGTTTTAAGAAATGGGGGAAAAATTTTAAATACACCGATGTTTAAAAATATCGATGTTTTTTGGATCGATGTATTATCAACATCGATGTTTTAATTTTGAACATCGATGTTTCAAAACATCGATGTTTTGCTATCGATGTCGCATCCGTAGTACCTAGGTTTCGAAAAGTAAGACGTATTTTGCTTCAAAAACGTCGTTCCTATGCTAAATTTGAATTCTCCGAAATCGGCGGTTCAACACTCGATTGGGGGTTTACGCATGCGCTGTACTATCTTTTTGTTAAGGAAGTGTGGTTAAAGTGAGGTAGGTTGTCAATAAAACAAAATGGACAACACTTTTCATTCAGAGCTAATCTACAGTATTCTTGCGGTGACGCGCTTTCAAATGATCTTATCAGAATCAGAACAAGATGCCATTTTATACAAAACTAGCCACTGCGTGGCCAGCACGGCGTTGCTCGTGACAGTCCTTTTAGTGGGGTCAGGTTGGAAATTCGTAGCCTATTGGATAAAACCAACCCGACGTTGCCCGTTGTTGCAAACCAACACCACGGGCAACACCGTGATGGCCTCGTCACTATCAAATGCGGCCAAATTCGAATTGCGAAGAGGTCCAATCGGCGTGTCGTCACAATCTCTTGTGAAAATATAACTATCTAGTTGAAAAACTATTAAAAGAAAATCAAACCTTTAAGGTATCTAACTAGTATAACCTTTTCCATAGATTTCAAATCCGTTGAAATTTTTACTGTCTTTAACGATCTAGGAGATTGAAAAACAAAACTACTAACTCCAGTTAAAACTTTATTTTTTTCGTCGGCTGAAATACTCATTCAAAAGAAAACCATAATAATTTAATTCCAATAAATTAATTTTAAAATGTTTTAGATTAAATTTGAGATTTGGGCTGAACCCTTAAATTGCAAAACAAATCGGACTACCTGTGTGCCAAATCTCATTATTGTAAGTGCCATAGAATCGTCAGGGCACTGGATAGGGACACACACTTCCTTTTATAGTAGTAGAGATAGATAAGCCAGATTAGATGTTCTGGTTCGTATGATATTCTGGTTCACCAGAGTAGAATATGAATATAAAATCACAGTAAGAATCAGATTCGTATTCTGATTCTTGGAATTCAAGTAGAAGGAAAAAGTAGTTACGCGCATAATTTTTAAAAGATAATTATCACTTTTGTACTTGTGCGTGTATCGTTGTTTTCCCGTCGAAATATAAATCTATATATAGTACTAGCAAAATACCCGACCTTACTCGGTTTTAATTGGTTTACTCAAGATTGAAGAGATAATCAAAATATATAATGACTTACGTTTTTTGTAGAATAAAATTTATTTTAACATCTTTCGCCATCTTTATATTTTCTACAACTTACTTTGGACACAAATCCTACACATGCATATCCATTCATGTAATACATTTCACATACATCGCACAATTGCTGTATGAAAAAGCTACAAAATGACGAAAGGTGATACTAAGGTTACTACTAAAAAAGACGATTTATAGGAAGATTTGGAATTCCCTTTCTTAAGTTCTTTTCATGTTCAACTCAACTAATTAAAATTACGATTTACGGCGAGTTCTCTCGCAATCATAGTCAACACAACAATATTTTTTTACTTGTGGCTCTCTTGCCTCCGGTATGCGACATTGTGAAATTTTGCAATCTTCTCCTGTCATTATTACAACGAATTTTTTAATGTTGGAAAAAGTTCCAGTTTGGATTAATAAACATTATTATTCTTTCAATAACGGCATTATTCCTTAAATAACGGCATTATTCTTTCAATAATGGCATAACTACACTTAAAATTTACTGAAAATTTATACTGACTTACCTAACATTTTTAAGTCTAATACTTTGTGGTGCTGTTGCGTGTGATGAGAAGGAAAACACATTTATTAAAATAATAAATATTTAAAACAGGAAACAGCAAAGTAAAACAAAATAAAAGATGTCGCAAAAAATTGTTCGAAAGATATTAATTTTTGATTACATTTTATCTCTTGATCTCGCACAGTTGCCACAACTTACAACTAAAAGTGTACAAAATTTAGAAATCTGAAATTAATTCAGAGCGAAAGAACCAGAAAAAATATAACTGCTCGCGCGATCTAGTTCATTCTCGTTTCATTGAAAAATATCGTCTGTCCCAAATATTCGGAAATCGTTTTCATTGCGCAAAGAATAAAAATAAGACTCGAAATAAATGAAGTATCAGAGATGAAATTTCATTTAAAAAAAAAAAAAATTTTGAAGAATAATTACTTTTTCAGCAGTACTGGTAAAGCAATCGAAGTAATCGTACTATTCAATAGACATTCCAATTTTTCCAAAACTACCAAATTATGGTTGATTTAAGTATACTTACTCAAGTGTTTTAGCATGAAACTCAACTAAATATAACAATAAAGAAATGTTTAATATTGCATTCACTAAACTAATAGATAATGTATAAAATAAAATACAATGCAATCAAATATCTGGAATACAATTCATGTGATGGCTACACAAACACACAAACACAAAATCAAACATAGAACAGAAAGACGGACAGATAGACTTTCGCAACCAATGCCACTCACTAAATGAAGATAAGTACTCACTGTATGCAAATTTTCATGAAAATATCTTAAACCGCGTGGACGTGTATAGGGCACAACATACAGACAGACAGACAGACAGACGGACAGACAGACAGACAGACACCAAACGAGAAAAAGGCGGATTCGTCATCAGAAGGGTCCAAAACGGATAGAAAACTTGAAATGGGTCGAAAATATTGAATGTACAAACAAACACTCCATTCTTATTTATATAGATATAGTTCAAATACCACTCACGACTTACTCATTCATCTATCTCAAGAACTACAAGTCCTAGCTGAAATATTGCGGTGTGATTTAACAGTCTTCTTCTTTGGGACGGTTTGTCTTGCTTTTAAGATCCTTCTGTAACCGAGCTCCTGACTATGTTCTCTTTCATCGACAAGTATTGCCAAAAGAACATTCTCTGGGTGAGCAAAGAACGCATTTCGTTGTATTACTGGATCTACAAAACTTGAAGTAAATCGTATTGAAAAACATGTTTTCGTCCGTCAGTAAAATATTTGCCCTTTAAATGGCAGACCACACAGGCATGTATCATTTTAAGATGAAGCCAACAATTTCTTTTAAGTTTCCGGATGGATCTGATGAACATATATACAACCTAAGGACTCGGTTGGCCGCAGTTAGCCATCTGGAATGGGACAAAGGACCAGGGTCCCGATTTGTCAAGGCTTCTGGACAATGTCCCAAGATGATATCATTTTAAATGTTAAACAAATACTGTTGCTCTTTGCTTAACAAATTCATGTCTATATCAGGAATCGAATAATCTATGGGTTCATAATCGACCACAGGAAGTTTTTTACATGAAGTGAGCTGCTGCCCGATCGGCCCACTAAAAGATTTAGGCCCTGCAGTTTGGCCGTCAATATGTTAGAAAATGTGGCGAAAAGGAAGCTCTTTAAAATGCAGGAGGCCTATGCTTCGCTGTAGCTGGCGTCCTACATGATTTTCTAGTCAGTGAATGACACCGTTCTTCCATCCAGTGTAGGTTAAACTGCCATCACACCCTCATACTTCTAGGTTTTCTAGTGATATTGATAGTTCAGACAAACGAGAAATAATGCTTTGAGTTAACCATTTGATGAACTCAAGAAAGGAGATACATGTCCAATATAAGTTTATCCGGGTTCCTGATAAGAGAATAGTGTTCTTTCACATTCCTGAGAAATTGCTTGGCATTCAATTTTTCGACGAACGTTGAAAGAAAAGACCCCAACTTTCTCAGTAGGTTCAAACCAGTTCAATCTATTTAAAGTGAGTTCTTGTTCGCTTTGTTCTAGCAAAACAAACGAAGAGTTGCACAGTAAAAATTGCGAAAAATTGGTACATTTCTGTTTTTTCTACAACGTTGCGCGAAACGGAAAAAATTAGATTATTGATCAGAAATTAATTTATTTAGGTTATTTGAACCATAAATAAAGCATAAAAAATGAAAGTGTATTTATTTAAAAGGTTTTAACTAACAGAAAAAAATTTCAAAAATATTGTGATTTTTGCAATTTTTTATAAATTTTAAGTACGATGCGCGAACGGAAGATGTTAGCCGATTTTAATTTTTTTTGTGCCGTTTTTCTTTTTATTACAATAGTCAACTTTTCCGCTCTAAAGCAGGGATTCCCAACCGGTGGTACGCCTACCGCTGGTGGTACGCGGCAACGTTTCAGATGGTACACAAAGATGATACGAGTGATCCAAATATTCTACGAAGTTTGTTCGATTTTTTAGTATGTACAACCACGTTATGGCTATTTCTTATGCCATTTGTTGCTAGTTACTTGTGTGAGAGTGTTTTTTCTGAACTTTTGCATGTAAAAAATAAATATAGAAACAGAGTAAGTGTTGAAGAGGATTTAAGAGTGAAGTTAAGATCCATTGCTTCTGATATTAAAATTTTAATAAAAGACAAAAAACATCAAGTTTCGCGCTGAAAATTGATTTTTGATTTATTAATCTTTGTTTGCTTAGTTTGTACTAATTATTTAAAATTATTTGTTTTTAGACCTGTGAGTAAAAATAAAACTGTAATTTTCAATAATCGTTTTATTTTTTCCTTTGTTACAACATCATTAATACTAAATACAAGTGCATTAATCATAACATATGAAGCTTTCTTAGTATTTAATTAAAATAAAACAAGCCATTGCCACTTTTCTGACATTAGATAAATGTTTCTAAAAAATATAGGACTGGTGGTACGCCAAAAATTTCTAAAAATTTCAAGTGTTACGAGTTACTAAAAGGTTGGGAACCCCTGCTCTAAAGTGTTCCGAAAAAAAATATTGACTTTTTTTTACCCCTTTCAACTATCTTAGAACGGCCCTCCTGATGTGCAAATGTATACCTTATATCTTTAAAAAAAAGTGTTTTTCACTATTTAAAACATGCATGACTAAAAAAAAAAAAAAATTGAAAGACTTGCTAGCATTTGGGAACCGTTAATAATTTTAAGGTTAAGGTTTTTTCAATTGTTGTTTCTCTACAGTTCCGCGCAGAGGGTAAAAATACATTAGCCAAAAATGAAAAAGAAAAGACAATAGTTACATAAGAGATTAAACAAAATAACTGAAGCCTATTTCTTATTAAATTAAAAAACCTTTTTTAATGTAACAACCTTCGAGAAAGAATTATGCCGTTCAAAAAATCTATTTCTGGCATAATTGTAACTATACAAAATTTCAAACTCTTTTGATACGTAATTTCTGTCATATTCTCTTTGTTCATTTATTGATCAGTAGATGGCAGCACGTATCAAATTTTCGGAATATTTATCTGTATTTAAACAAATCGTCTCTCGAAGTGCAAAAGGTCGTATGTCAAACATTCCATTTTTTCTTTTATTTTACTATATGTGGCACTTTGTGATTTCCACCTGGTGGCAAAAAATTTTTTATCAGCTGATCCAATAAAAGTTGCATCCAAAATTATCTTTGCATGCGTTGAGAGAGAGAGAGAATCACGGATTTCTCAGAAACTGAACTTGAAGAAAATTTATGAATTTGTGTGGAATGAGACAAACATCTTAACACATAAACACAAACGAAACAATTTAAGAACTCTGCATATAATATAAACTAATGAAAAATAAAAATAGCAATATATGTGACAAGAAGAGTTCAAAAAAAAAAAAAACAGAAAAAAAAATTATAACTTATGAATTTAATATGGAATGAGATCGCTCCTGACTTGTACACACTTATCACAACGTGATCATAACGTATGGAAGGCATGCAGAGTGTACGATTTCTTTACGATGATATGTTTATTATATACTGTAGAGGTTTATATTATAATTTCTGGAGTATCACAAAAAATATCCATTATGTGTGGGGATGATCTCCAGACAAATCTATAGCACTTACAGCCATAAAATTTGGCACACATGTAGTCCTAAAGGCGACTGAATGCACCTCGAAGCCCAAATTTTAAAGTTTAATCTAGAACAGTTTTTAATTTACTTATTAGATTTATTCTCTCACTGGTTCTTCTTTTCACCGGCATTTCACTATGCCGCGGTGCATGATGGTTGTCCAATGGTAAGGGAAGGAGCGGGTTGATTTGAATTGGACGCGCCAAGTTTGAACGATATGTTACAAATAGTGATTTCACAATAACAGTTCCAACTGTGACTGCTACTGGAGAATATTCTGTGATTCTAAACAGTACACTCACGAATTGGGCTAGTTACTTCTTTCTACTGTTGGTATATTATGCTAATTATTTCTTTCTACTATTGGTATACTATTTCCAAATTTCATGGTTCTGGATGTAAATAATTCCTTCTTTATCGCACAACCGTTGTTTTGACCCTTATGGGTTAATGTGTCTATTTTTTTAATTTCGAAAGAAATGACATGACATTTATTTTTCGGAATGCGAACCCCCGTTCTTGTGTTAGCACTTTACAAACGCTTCTCAGTCACGGAAGGCAATTCTTATTTGAACAAGTGGCTCCTATGTGACAAGGAGAGGGAAGTACAGATGTATATGTGCACGAAAATAGATAAAATTATGTGTGTATGAGGTGTTCAGACGAATCTTTAACACAGCCATGAAATTCGGCACGCAGGTAGTCTTAAAGGTCACTGAATGCCTTTCCAAACCCGAATTTAAATATTTCATCTAGAACATTTTAAAATTAATTTATAGGCATATTTTTGTATTATTTCGTTTCCTAAGAATGACAACAGTGTGAGAGAGATAACAGCTTCCAACTGCGGACTTCTTTTGAGTTCTGTATTTAGTGGTGATAAGTTGCAGGGTGTTATTCAGTGTCGGAATCAGTGAGGTTTAGCGTTAACACTTTTTGAAAGCTTAACTTTCTTTTGAATTTGTACCATTTCTGCAATTTTGTGGATCGGTGATGTGCAAGGAATGAGGTGACATGCTCGTGTCATGTCGGGTGGAGGTGGGACTCATTCTTAGAATTTTTTATTTTTTATTTTTTTCCTTTTTAATGTTGTCAGTATCAGTAAGAACATAACAAGAATGCTGTCATGGACAACACCGTGCGGGTACTGCTAGTCTAAAGTATGGGAAGGTGTTGCTGAGGTTGCGGACTTGAACAAGTTGAAAAGTTGCTAACTTCTCTCACAAAATTGCATCATACTAATGCCTTTGCAAAATTCGAGATTGCATCGTACTTATGGCTTTGCAAAATGCAAGATTAAAGAGGTAATAGTTGACTATTTATTACAATGCAACAGGCAATAGTTGTGGCCAAAAATTATTTACTTGGTTTGTTAGTTGATTTACAGGATGATTTTTATTACTTTATAACGACTTTTTTCAATTATTCTCAATCATTTCACTAATCCATATCAGAATTCTATATTTTGATCTCTTTTCAGCATATTGCTGCAACAGGAAAATATATTTTCCAACTCTTCTCATATCATTTTTACTACAATTTCACAAAATTACATCATATTTATGGCTATGCAAAGAAACAAGAAAAGAGAAACAGCTGTTGGCTATTACAATGCAATAGTTGTGGCCAAAACGTATCTTGACTGTTTTCAATCGTTTCCCATTCATATATCAGAATTCTATATTTTGACAGAATTGCCACAACAGAATACATGTTTTCAACGCTTATCTCACTTTTTATTACAACTTCACAAATTTACATCTTATTTATAGATTTGGAATATACAAGATAAAAGAAACAACTGTTGACTCTTACAATGAAATATAGTTGTGGCCAAAAGTATCATTTTTTATTTTTTGTTATTAGATACAGGATACGTGATTTTTATTGCGTTTCAACGTCTTATCCCGATTATTCTCAATCATTTCCCTATTCCTATATCAGAATTCTATATTTTGATCTCGGATTTCAGTATTGCTGCAACAGGATACATATTTTTTTCAAACCCTTATCTCATTTTTTACTACAATGTATTCCATACACCACTTGAACTTTTCGACACTCATATGGACGGTAAATAATTTTATCTAGGCCTTTTACCACAAGAGCGTTCCGCTTCAAATCTTATCTCCCGATTTGCAAAACCGATATCTTCTCGAGCCATTTGGGCAATATTCCGACACTACTTTATCTTACGAACTAGAGAGAAAAGGTTAGCAACTTATGATAAACTCTCAACAACTCTTATCATTGCAGAGGGCAAGAGGAGATATAATTAGAAATTCGAGAAAAAGGGATTATTTCCAGGGCTGTTGTGTCGCGAAGATATTATCTTTCTCTCTCTCTTATCTCGAGATAAGGGAACCGTAAAAACCAATTTTGAGCATCCAATAAAGTTTATTAACTCAGGAATTTAAAAGGTCGTATAATATTGATGTGAAGATTGAAACGAGACCTTCGTATTCCTCTGGTGCTGGAAGCAAGTTTCGAATTCTGAATTGCTGCGGTTGTCCAAAGGGCTTCTCCATCAATACTGGAGTTGGAAAATTACCAACATTCTCAATACCGAATAATTACCAACGGAAGTTCTAAAACCCGGGTTCCAGTCATATATATTTCCTTGACAGGGGACGCCGTCTAAAAGTTATTAGACTTGAATCAGATTGGTTGTGTTTTATTGAGTAAGGGCCATTAGGGTTGAAAAATTACCGACATTCTCACAATACCAGTAAATTATCAACGGAAGTTCTAAAACACAGATTCCTGTCATATGTACATATTTCCTTGGCAAGGAACACCGACTAATTAGACTTGAATCAGGTTGGTTGGGGTTTTATTGAGCAAGGGCCATTAGGGTTGAAAAATTACCGACATTCTCACAATACCAGTAAATTATCAACGGAAGTTCTAAAACACAGATTCCTGTCATATGTACATATTTCCTTGGCAAGGAACACCGACTAATTAGACTTGAATCAGGTTGGTTGGGTTTTATTGAGCAAGGGCCATTAGGGTTGAAAAATTACCGATATTCTCTCTCTCAATACGGTAAATTACCAACGCAAATTCTAAAACCCGGGCTCCAGTCATATAAATTTCCTTGGCAAGGGACACCGACTAAAAGTAACTATAAGACATGAATCAATTTGGTTGCGTTGAGATTTATAGTGCACGGGCCAAAAGTACAAAGTGGATCAGGAACTTGTTCCGTCACCCTTCTAATGAAATAGTCGGAGCATGTACGGGCAGCTTCATGTTATTCTCTCGATTAATAACTGAACCCGAGGTATCGTACTTATATATTCCTTTTTATCACGGGGTTTACTGGCCTCTAATGAACATGGAAAGGCGACCCCAGGATGCCCTTACTTTCTTTTCTCGACATCCTTTCTTTTCACTATCACTTGACATTGTCTGTCTTGTGTTTGGAGCAGTTTGACCAAATATGACCCTTGTTCCATAAAACTCAAACCAACGAACTCGATTATTCTGCTTGGAGATGGTCAATTTGTATTGAAGATGTATTGAATATGTTTAATTACAATGAATGGGAGAAACAGGGGTGAATTAACAATGATTCCACAGGTGAATTAGGCTTTCATTGAAACATCATATGCTCGGGGTGTTACCTTCTTCGTTTGGGTTCTCCAGTTTCTCTCAGATCTGACTCATTTACCTTAATTAACACCACAGCTCATGCATTATCACCATCCTTTTCGGGAATGATTGCCTTGCCATGACTACTTTGGAACGTGAACTGGACTACTAATTGTATTAGTTACATAAATTCTCTATCTTCTATCTCAATTATTTGCCTGTTACAAAGTGCACTGTCACTTCCTTTAACTTTCTCCTTTTGTAGTTTCTTTCAAATTATTAAACTTTTTATTAATTATGATGGGGAGATTAGCAGACTGCTAACACCTCCACATATTTATTAATTCACATCATTCTGCCAGGTATTCTGCAATTGATAAGCCAGTTCCGATCTGCCTCATTCGGTCTTCCTCGATCTCTACTGTCATAATGGCACTTGATCACTTCCTGGATCACAGGAAATGGCAGGTATTCTTTGATACTTTATACCCAGGTAACCACATGTACAGTCACGGGAAAAAAAACGAGCCACCTCACCTATTTCAAACACTTTATACTAGAGCAAATTCAAAAGTATCATTCAATAGGGAATAACGTCCTATACAAATTCAAATTCAAAACAATTGGATAAGGGGACGTCTTCAAATCAAATTTTGCACAAACATTTTTTTTTTCCAATGGAAACACCTTGTTTTGATGCATTGATCAGATTCTACATCGCTAAATTAGTCTATATATGAAATTTCTTGTCTACTACCCTCATATCTCGAGATATTGAATCCCAAAGTTTATGCAAATTTTAGAGATCGTCTCGGAAAAAAAATGTTGCTATATGTACATCGAGATTAATTGTAGTTATAGCTATCCAAATTTCAAATTTGAACACTATTTCAAACGTATTTTTCAGCGATTCAAGAATTACATTTATTACGCAAGTGCAAACTATTCGAGAATTACATTATCACCTTTACTATGCAAGTGCAAACGAACCAAGAATTACTATCCGATGTTTGTTAAATGTCTTTTAAACTTTTGGTTGCCCATAAAATCGCAATAATGAGAGATAATAAATGTAGCGCAAAAACTTATTTTCGGAATGAGCTGAAATTTCGTATGACCTAGTCCTAAATCAATTCCCATAAAAAATAAAAATACTAGGGTTCCAATTCATAATTTTTTTTCATACATTAATTTAATAACTATTACTACATGCCAAAAACTATTCTTTAAATAAGATATTAGGTAGATTTTGTTTGGGTTATTTAACAAAATATCAGCGTAACAAAATATCATGGTACAAAATATCAGCGCTGTAGAAATATTATTTAGGTAAATATATATAAACGTGTAAGAAACTGATTTAAAATTGGGAGTTTCTGTATTCATAACTTCGAAACGGTACGACTTAATTAGATCCAATTATTAGATCCAATGGAGTAGTGCACACATGCCTCCGGCGCCGCACGTCAAACTTGCGTGCAAATTGTACCGCAGTTTCTCATGGCGCCGCAACTCGCCGCACACGCTTCTCCGGTCTCAAGTACCTTTTTTCATAAATGAATGGAATATAAATAAAAATTAATAAATGGATGTATCCAGTAACCTCTATTTTGTTTCAAAATATACCTTTTTTACACCTAGTAAGCAAACGAAATAAACACGTTTTGTTCGATAGAATATTTATCGCAAATGAGTACTTGCGTCATTTCACGGTTATGTGTGCATAGTTGGGCTTCGGTGCCACAGCGGCGCCGCACGTTGAGAAATCGGATGTGTGCACTTGGCCTTAGTGGGTCAGCTACTTTTCAACTTTTCCAGGTTAGCAAATTTCAAGTTTCAAAGAATTTCAAAATTATAATAATGGTCTATCCACTATTCAAGAGGTCGTGTTGTCTTAAACTTTCAAGTACGTATGGCGCACTCATTTGAACAACCAGAAATTCTTTTGATCCTCTTGTGGAATTTTATATCTTTTTTCATTACAGAATTTTTTATTTTGTGGCTTATCACTACTTTGCCCGGAGCTTTTCATTTGATCCCTGAAGTATCTAAAAATATAAAGTTCTAGCTAAAATAAAAAATATATATTGTTACTAAAGAACTGGCAATGATGATTCTGTAGTAGTGATTCTTCAGTACCTCCAACACCGGTAATTACCGGTATTTCATTACCGTTTTTAAACCCTTAGCACCGTATGCAGAATAGGAATGCGACATCGATATCAATGTTTTCAAAACATCGATGTTTTTTGAAAAACATCAATCAAATAAATCAACATCAAACAAACAACGATGTTTCAAAACATCGATGTTTTTGGGTCGATGTATTATCAACATCAATGTTTTAATTTTGAACATCGATGTTTCAAAACATCGATTTTTTGCTGTCGATGTCGCATTCTAATGCAGAACTCCTTTCAAAAAGAGTTTGCACCAATTACTAAAGGAAGAACGATTTTAAAAATCACTGTGGTGGTTGTATTCCAACTCGTTCAATTATTAGTTACGTATGAAAAAGGCAAAACAAGAGCCGCGGCAGCTCAGTCAGTAGAGCGTCGGGCTCGCATCAGAAGGGTTGTGGGTTCTGTCCTCGTCGGAGCCTACAATTCTGATGATTTCGAGATCGGCGCTTCGACCTGGCTAAAGACCGTCGTGTTCACTAATGGTGACTGGGGCACGTTAAATAGATCGTGGTCACAATGTCCCCCATGTTCCCATGCCAAATCAATACCTCTGGGGGTACCTGATCAGGGGGTTATCGGCCTCTGATTGGAATCTAAATTACGATATGTGTGAGTGAATGGATGTATGAAAGGGACCTTCCTGTAAAACGGATGTGTCATGTATATCGAGCAAAGTTGGACTTACTCCCAATGGGGCTCAATAACATGGAAGGCGCACCCCCCTCGCCTCTTGCCGTCTTCGACGGGCCTGGCACTCCTCTGGTCTGCCAGTGTAGGCATAAGAAACAACAACAACAAAGGCTAAACATTAGAATTTTGGCTAGTTTTTAAACAGACATATGCAACTCTTATTTATGGCTAAAAGATGTAAACTAAAAGCTGATAAAAAATTTTTAATTTATCGAGTTTTGTTTGGTCGGGTTGGGTTCTATGGCGCAAGAGTCATATTTGGCCAAGCAGATAATTGAATTCATTCCGGACGTTATATAGGGGAAGGTGGGGCACAGAGTTACAGTGAATTTCATTTTAAAGTGGTAGCTAAGTTAGGTCCAATTTGTTTACAATCTTGTTAGCCATCTCGTTTTCCAGAAGCTCACGTGTTTTGGAAGAATTTACATCATTAGTTACACATTTCTGTAAGCAAATCTTCATTTTAGCATTTTAAAATTAAATTCTTTGTTTGTAATTAAATTCTTTTTATGCTTGAGTGATGCTTATTTTATAATGAACTAGCAGAAATACCCGGCTTTGCTCGGGTTGAATTAATAACATGTTGATTGAAAAGTCATCATCAACTCTTTTTCATAAAAATATCTTAGCATCATTTAAGTGTACGGAAAAAAATTTCATACCAATTTAACTTCTCCATCGCTTTTACAATTTACTTCGGACGCAAATATGCGTATATGCTGTATCCAACCATATACACCATTTCATATTCGTCACACCTCTGCTGAAGTTGATTTTAAGTTTTCGAGTGACTACGAATATTCCCGTGCATTCAATTTCAGTAAAAATGGCGAAATTTCGGTGGACAGTCTTGCATTTAGTTTTCCTATGAATATGTTATCATTGTGCCATTCTTTCACCTAGTATGCGATATTTTCGAATTTCATCATCAATATGAGAAGATGGTAAGTTAAATTGTTACATCATTCGTTACTAATTTAGTTTGAAGCAAAAACAATTTTCAGCAAAATTTCAAATTCCATTCAGCGGCAGGTGGAATAATGGAACTTCTGTTAGATATATAAAGCAGAGTTGACGTTTGTCTGTTCTCTACACTAATCCACCTTTTGACTAATCCACACATTTGGTACACTTATATTTTAAAACCCTGCAGATATGATAAGCTACATATTAACCGGCGTTCTATTTGTTCAAGGGGGGGGGGTAAAAATTTACAGCATTCGTGACTAATTTCATTTGAAGCAAGCGCACTTTCCCACAAAATTATATTCAGTGGCATGTGGAATAACAGAGGTATTGTTAGAAATACATGTCATCAGAGTAGACAAATTAAACCCAATCGATAACAATTATTGTTCTGAATATTCTTTCTTCATCAATCAAATATTTATAAATATTATTTTCATCATGGGAAGAAGTAAAAATTCAGTTCAAACATGAACATTATAATTTAATTTGTTTTTAGAAAATTGTTTTTCGATCAACACTGGGGTAAAGCAATCTGAGATGCGTATAGCAATCGTTTTATACTCAATGTTATTTCTACGGCGATTTCAAATTGCTTTTGGCTAAGGTCTTAGGTCAATTTTAGGCCTCTTAGGATTCGGATTTTTCAAAATCCTTTCTTAGTGCACCCCTACGGTATAAGAAGAATCACCCTGCAAAATTTCAGCTTCCTAGGACTTGTAGTTCTTGAGATACAGTGATGAGTCAGTGAGTGAGTGGTATTTGAATTTTATATATATACTAGGGGGCTCCGCCCCCTGCTCGCTTACGCTCGCCAACCCCCGGGGATTGCTGCGCAATCCCATTTGGTTTGCTTCGCAAACCAACACTCCTTTCACAGATGTCATTTGGTTTGCTTCGCAAACCAACATTCCTTTCACAGAGTGAAACTATCTGAATAATTCGTATTATGCTGATTTCACTTTCCGGTACATGACGTCACAGCGAGGGCTTCGCGCCCTGCTCGCTTACGCTCGCCGACCCCGGGGATTGCTACGCAATCCCGTTTGGTTTGCTTTCTCAAACCAATACTTCTTTCGCAATTGATTTCACTTTTTTTTGCTTTAGAACTTAATGCACCCTAAACTAATAGCCGCATCAGTAAAAAATCTTCTGTATCTTGTTCCCTGTACAATTTTAAGTAAACAGTGTTAATATCAATACATTGTACTTTGTCGGTAAACTGTCTTGAGAACAGAGGGAAAAAAGCGAGCCTTTTTCCTCGCCAAATAAAAAGAAATCGTTTTTATGGCAATTGTTGCTACGATAAATTTGATATCTGGCAAACCCGATAGTAGAAAATGCAACCCACTGCTGTTTGCCGAACCAGCTATGCGAACTGAAAAATACGAAATTTGTGTCACCAACTTTTGATTGCATCGAATTTATTTATGAACCAATTTTAAAAATAATTGTACCGTAAGAAAGAGTACATTGTGAGGTATACTGCAATATTTTTAAAATTAAAAACTAACAGTAATACTATATAGATATGACCATTTTAGTTTTGTATCGGAAGTTACGATCTGAAAGTTCCGAAAATTGTATGACCTACTTTTAATTGCATCGATTTTGTTTATTAACCAATTTGAAAAATAATTGTACCATAAGAAAGAGTGCAATGTAGTGTATTCAGTGATGTTCTCAAATTTAAAAAATAATGGTTTTTGCCGTAGACATAACGGTTTTAACAAAACGTAGCGAAAATATCCGAAGATTCCGAATTTTGTATCACGAACTTTTGATCGCATCCAATTTAATTATTAACCGATTTCAAAAATAATAGTACCGTAAGAAAGAGTATATTCTGAGGTATACTGCGATATTTTAAAAATTAAAAACTAATAGTAATTAGATATAGATACGGCAGTTTTAAAAAAAAGTAACAAAAATGTCCCGATTTTTCCCGAATTTCAAAAAAATATTATCAAGAACCACATTTAAATTTCAAAAAAAACTCGACGAGCTGCAAAAATTTACGTTGAGAGGTACTCTTAAAAAAAACCTCACGACTAAAGACTGAAATTTTGAATGTGTTTTGCTCACTCGCGGAAGAAATTTCACTTATTCAACTTTAACACTTAATAAAACCTAAACTAATAGCCGCATCGGAAAAAAATCTTAATAATTATCCAGGGAATACGATGAAGAACAAAGCATGTTAATTTCATATTTTTCCGATCAGTACTTTCTCGGGAAACCGTCTAAGAATGGAGCTAAACAACAAAAATTTCAATTCTTCGGCGGCGGCGGCGGCGGTAACTTTTTTTTAATATAGAGAGATATAGAGATAATATTTTAGAAGTTAGGTTAACTATGTTTAGGTTCTGTTGACTTATATAAAATGGATGATCTAAATTCACATTATGTAGTCATAAAAACATTTTGTTACAAGCTATGTCAGATGGGGTACAGTATTACATAATGAAGTGGGGCATATTGTTACATACATAATTCGTCCAATTAACACATTACAAACAAGCATATGTTTCATAATGCAAATTTTATTACTCTTATAGCTCTGTATTTTTCATTTTTAAGATTTTTAATTATAAATATGAATAACAAATAAATTAGTTAATTTTTCCCAAAGCTTTTCCTTCATATGGTTTGCATATCCTCTTATGTGGTGTTTACAATCTTTCTTTACATGATAGAGGTTTTCTTTTGTTAATTCATTCGAAACACTCACAAGCTAACAAAATCATGTCTGCTTACGAAGTAAGGTCTTTCCCTAAAGCCCCACCCCGAAAAACTGCCCAAAATAGATGACGGGTGAAATGACATATCTTGACTGATACGCCAGTTAAAATATGATTACAGAGGAAATCTTGGAAGAGGTAAAAAGCACTAAACCTTAAAAAGAACGAAACTCCCATAAGCGAGCCAAAGTGAACCTCTGAGGCATAGGCCTACAGAGATATCATTAACAGAAGATGAAGATTCATCATCTTATGCTGATAGTGTTAACATCTCTTTTTCAGAATTGCAATCAGACATTGCTCCAGACGACAATAATTAACAATGATGATTACGTTATAGTTGAAGAATACCAGAACATAAAATTCACTCTATTGGTGAAGTTGTGAATCAGAACAATGTTGATTTTGAAGTGTTGTACGACAAGAAATTCTCCATCTTAAAAATTTTCGAGAAGGAAGGAAGTTTATTCATTTAAAAAATCATTGCCAAACTTCCTCTGCCAATTCTATCAGGAGGGACAGTGAGAAAAGCAGAAATGCTGATTTTCAGTGTGGATTTAACTTCCTATCAAAATCTAAAATAAGTTTACAATGTCTTTTCAAACTATAACGTAACACTGTATCGCACAGTGTGTAACACTGAACGCAGACAGTGAGACACAGTGTTACAATGTACATCACTACCAAAAGCATTAAATACTGAAAATGAATGTTACTCTTTTTTAATTTTATGATATGTAAGAGATTCAAGATCATTCTAAGGGGTTTGTTTGCTTCATCTAGATGCATATTTTGATGCCACAGCTGAAAATGAAAAACGTGTAACACTGTGCCCCACCTTCCCCTATTATCAGCTGATCCCGGACCGTCGTCAATAGCCCGTTGTGTTGCTCTAGTACGACGTTAACTAAACTTACCATCCCCTATTATCAGTTTCCTTGAGTCTAAGCCGACCAACCGGTATAATGGTTAAGGTGTTAGCCTCTAGATCGGAAGGTTCCTGGTTCGAATCCGGGCCCGGGTATGGATGTTTGTAAACGTATGTAGAGGCGGCTGGTGCACCTTAAATCTGTCGTGGCCGAAAGTCCTCACGTTGGGTTGGCGTGGAAGTTTGGAGAGTGGGGTGTCAGTTCAGGTGTTTCCTGGTCATCTGACCGTGGTTCAAAATTACGCGGTGTTGTCCTCGGATATTTCCCTTAAGGGATTGATCCCGGACCGTCGTCAATAGCCCGTTGTGTTGCTCTAGTACTACGTTAACTAAAAGAAATTACCAATTACCTTGAGTCTAAATGCATTGGGTTGGCTAATACGTTCATTCGGTTACTTAAGCACATTAAAAAGCCGACCAACCGGCCTTGTGGTTAAGGTGTTAGCCTCTAGATAGGAAGGTTCCTGGTTCGGGTCAGTGCATGGATGTTTGTAAGCTTATGGTGTAGAGGCGGCTGGTGCACCTTAAATCTGTCGTGGCCGAAAGTCCTCACGTTGGGTTGGTGTGGACGTTTGGAGAGTGGGGTGGCCAGCTTAGGTGTTGCCTTGTCATCTGGCCGTGGCTCAAAATTATGTGGTGTTATCCTCGATCTTTTCCTTAGAGGATTGATCCCGGACCGTCGTCAATAACCCGTTGTGTTGCTCCATTGCAACGTTAAGAAAAAAACTTACCTACCGGACTGTCTCCGATAGCTTGTTGTGTAGCTGTCGAGCGATGTATATTCAACTACCTCCTTTCCCGCAAGTTGTGATTCCTTTTATTAAACCAATGGAAAGCAGCTCGACGAAATCGGAACATTCAACACAAAAAGGCGTAATTCTCCAACATGACATAGCAAGACCGCGTGTTTCTTCGATGACAAATCAAAAACTGTTACAGCGTGGGTGAGAAATTTTGACTCATCCGCAGTATTCACTAGACATTGCACCTTTTGATTTCCATTTATTCCGATCCAAACCAAATTGTCGTGATGGAAAAACTCGAAATTCCTTGGAAGACTGCAATAGCCACCTAGAACAGCTCTTTACTCAGAAAGATAAAAACGTTTTTTGGGGAGGAAATTAGGAAGTTGCCTGAAAGGTGGCAGAAAAAGTGGAATGAAACAGGGTTTTCAAATAAAGTTTAAAATGATCAAACCACGGATATATTGTGCGAAAAATCTTAAAGTAGGATTTTCCAATTCATGTTTAACCTTTGACAAATCTAGGAAGTTTTCTCTTCCTTTCCTCTACATAATAACAGCAGAATTACCCGGCGTTGTTCGGGTAGAATTAATTAACTGTTGATTGAAAAGATCAGACTAATCACTTATCTTTCATAAAAGAATGCAAGCATTATTTAAGAGTACGGAAAATAATACTTCAACATCGTTTTAACTTTTTTAATTTTTAACTTTTGCAATTTACTTCGGACGCAAATATGCATACATGATATATCCATCCATATAATCCATTTCATATTCATCGCACTTCTACTGTAAGGCTAACTACAAAAGTTGTATTTTCTAAGGTGACTTCTACAGAAGTCGATTTGGAGTTTTGGAGTTGTTACGAATATCCCCAAACGTTCATTTACAGTAAAAATGGCGAATTTTCGGTGGATAGACTTGCACTTAGTTTTTCTATGAATATGTTTTACTGTGGTATTTTTGCGCCTGGTATACAATATTTTCGAATTTGCTAATCATTTTGAGAGGACAGTAAATTAAATTGTTACGTCATTCGTGACTAATTTACTATGAAACAAACATATTTTTTCTTAAAAATTCCATTCAGCGGCACGTGGGATCAGCTTGCGTGTCATCAGAACAGACAAATTAAACTCAGTCGATTATAATTTTTCAAAAAACGGAAGGTCGCGATTTTTACAGCGTTTTTAAGAGGAATATCATTGCTTTCAACGAATGATTCACATGTACAGTAGCGGAGGAAAAAAAAACGAAACGCGTCCTTTGTTTCGAGCTACTAGAGCAAATTCAAAGTTATCATTTCAATACGGAATAACATCCTCTACAAATTCAAATCTAAATACGTTGCATAAAGGGACATCTGCATATCAAAATTTGCACAATAACAAAATTTCTAATGAAAATACTATGTTTTCATATCATAATCAAATTCTGCATAGTTAAATTAGTCTAAATATAAAACTTCGTGTTTTTAGTATCAATAGGTATATCCCGAGATATCCAATATTAAAGTTAGTTTCAATTTCAAGGATCGTCTCCACAAAGAAAGACGCTATTCGTAAATCGAGATTAATTGTAGTTAACTCAACACGAATTTTAAATTTGAGCACTATTTCAAACGTATTTTTCAGCAATCCGAGAATTATTATATTTATTATGCAAGTGCAAACGATTTGAGAATTACGTTATTTTTACTATTTAAGTGCAAACGATCCGAGAATTATTATCCGAGGTTTGTCAAGCATTTTATAAACTTTTTGTTGCACCCTAAAATCGCAATAATTGGGAAAATTTAGTGAAGCTCATAAACTAATTATCGGAAATAATTGAAATTTTGCATAGCCATACTAGAAGTCCTTATAAATTGATTGTCATAAAAATACCGGGTGGTTATAAGTAAAGTATCCCTGTATATCCCTGTCATAATTAAATTCCCAAATCTGTGTGGTATACAGTTTAGAACATCGAGAAACTAATGACGGGAAAAAAATTAGTTCCGAAAATGACCGAGAGGGGAGGATATGGCCCTGCGAACGTACATAGTAAAAGCTAATTCAATGAAATGGCCTTACAATTATTATGCATAGTAATTACAATTTGTAAGTGGTATAAGAGTGCGATAGATACTGACAATAGATCTCTACTATTATAAAAGGAAGTATTTTCTGTCTGTGATCAAAGTCTTGACGAATCTATGGCAGTACAGTAATCTGATTGGCACACAGGTAGTCCGAATTATTTGCAATTTTTGGGTCGCGCCTGATTTTAAAATTCAATCTAGAACATTTTAAAATGAATTTAATGGAGTTTAATTATTATTGTTTTCCTTATATAGAATGGCAACACCATAAAGAGATGGCAAATTCCAAATTTATTTCTTCTGTTTGAACGCTTTCAGTCGAAGAACAAAACAAATAAAAAGTTTTTAACTGTAGCTATGTTGTTCTTTTTTCTATCTCCTGGATCGTTAAAGATCTCCATATTAAAAAAAAAGTTGCCGTAGCAGTATTGAAAACTGGGTTGTTTGGCTCGATTCTTAGCGTCATGGACTCTAGCGGTGGAGCCCTCGCTGTGACGTCATGGACCGGATAGTCAAATCAGGATTATACGAATTTTTAGATAGTTTCGCCGTCGTACACAGGAGATTGACTCTGCGAAAGGAGTGTTGGTTTGCGAAGCAAACCAAATGGGATAGTGTAGCAATCCCCCGGGGTTGGCGAGCAGGTTGCGTGAGCTTCCTAGTGGAGTAAAAATTTCAACGGATATGAAATCTGCGGAAAATTTGACACCAGATAGATAAGATACCTTATACGTTTGATTTTCTTTTAATAAATATTTCTTCAATTAAATATTTATATTTTCGCAAGAGATTGCAACGTTATGCCGAATTCCTATTTGGTTTGCGAAGCAAACATACTCCTCGGGCAACTTCGTTGTGGCTGTTATCCAATTTGCGAACAAACTATATTTCATGATATTCATAATTTGGTTTGCGAAGCAAATCTAATTGGAATTATCAGGGAATTCATTCCAATAGGCTACGAATTTCCATTTGATTTGCGAAGCAAACCAACACCACGGGCAACGCCATTATGGCTGTTATCCAATAGACTTTTCTTATTAGTATGGAAATTCGCAGCAATCACTGGAAATTAGCTGAACTGATTTACCACTACTTTGATGAAAAATAATCAAATTTCGAATGCTGTTTGTTGTTTCCTTACGACAACGAGACATTTTTAAATAATAAATATAATAAAACGAAGTAAGCAAGGCAAAGAATAGAGCCAAACGATTTTTTAAATGTCGCCACAATGCAAAAATAAAAAAAAGCGACAGACAATATTTTTATTGATTAATTTGTCTAAAAATGTTTCTTTGTACGATCACTTTTGTGACTTTTTCTTTCTCTGCCTCCTTGCATTTGCATTTTTACAAAAAGAAATTGACTCAATACTTTTTTTTAAATGTTTCAGAATTAAATTGAGATTATATGAAAAAATATTGTACTTCATATTCGAATTCAATTCCAGGACTACAGGACGTTTTCTACAAATTTTTAAAGTCTACGAAAACTTTAAGGAGCCACTGTATACCTGAAAACAGTAGAAAAACGTGATATGCATTGTTCAACATAATCTTTTGATATGAATAACCAACCAGAAATAGTTATTTCCCCATCGAAATTATTTTTTGAATGCCAAAAAATGAGGCATTATTTCTGAATGAGTCTTTTATATTTCCAGTAAATTAATTTGATTGACGTATTGATATTCTTTCAATTGTTTCTGTCGCATAAATATTCCACGCATTTTTATTGTTTTATCAGAAAAAATCTATGAAAATAAGTCAACACTTTCAGAGGGTGGTTTTTGGGTCGCTACTAAAAAAACTCCGTGTATTCTTTATCCTAATACCCATCTGCATTCCTTGAAATCTATTGTCCTTGAAAAAGGGTACTTCGAACTATTACTTTCATTCCTAAACTTTTTATTCAGCAGGGTTAGCAATTACCCTTCGATAGAGGTGAAGAAATTGCCATGTGTCATGCATGGAGAAAAGTGTTCCACTTTGATTTCATTCTAAGCTGAGCTTCTACATTTGGCGAACTATCGCCTTTGGTATCGATGTTTAAACAGCAAAGCAGAAACAAACAGCATTCTTTTTGGTGTTTAATTCTTGGCATTCATCCATCTGTGTGAAAGAAAAGGCCACATAGTTTGGAAAATGTTCTATTTTTCTCTTTTGTATAAGGGGATAAATACCTTGAACTTTTTTTGTTTGGGTCAAATGGTACATTGTATATTTTTTCGCGAAAATTCTATTCTTTTCCTACAAAACTGCTTTTTAAACGTTGATAAAACTGAGGTTAAATATTTTTGGGATGAGAAATAATTTAAGACAAAACCCCAACTCTGTCCATTTGATGCAAACAACTTTTTCCGTTTCTGTTAAATTTAGAAGATTTGATAAGTTTTTTTAATGCAACATCGGGAAAGGATCCAGCTTTAATTCATAAAATATTTGTATAGAACTGCTGTAAAATTCGATACATTTTGTCAACTACGGATCACTTTTATGTAAAAAAAAAAAATTGAACATCAATTGAACAAGTTATTAATTCGATACTTGAGACTTTTCGGAACGACTTTGACTTACTGATTTAAGGGCATATAGTTTGTGTTCAAGTCATAGATTTATCGAGTATCGAAATAGTAGATGTGATTGAAAGTTACCTTCCTTTTTTGTCGACTCAAGAAAATAAATTCCAAGCATTAAATATATCGGAAACGCAAAAATACATTCTGTTGTCATCCGGTTTGTTTCTACAATTATGATATTCGCCTAAGTAGACTTGTATATGAATTTTCTATTGACAGCTTAAATGTTTTTGAAATAAAGCCATCCCGATGACAATTCAAAATTTGTAGCAATTTTTTAGAATAATTAATTTTTCTTTCTAAAAAAAAAAAACACACACATTTTTTTTTGAAGGAAAGTTTCGACAGGACTATTTTTGTGTTAATGGAACTTAAAATCCAAAGTTTAATCATTGTTCAAAATTAAAAACAAAAAAAAAACGAGTTTACATCCAGTGTTCTCATAATTTAATTTTAAAAGCTTATTTTTATCTTTGTTCCCATGTGTGTGTATCTGTTTTTTTTTTTTTTTTTTTTTTTTAAATCTTTTTTCTTGAGTGTCAAACCGAAATGACTTGACATAAGAAAAAGAGAAACTTCAAATAAATTATATTTACTTACTTAAAAATCATTAAAAAACAATTATTCAAGAAGAAATTTTCTGTTTCCTTTCATGAATTTCTCAAGAAACAATGAAAAATTCACGGCCTCAAGAGAAATGTATATGGTAGACATCGCATTAGGGCGACCTACATACAGGATTCATTTGGCGACAACCATTGGCGTGAAAACATTTCTTGGCGACGCAATTGGATTTCGATCTTGGTAACTCAAGATTCGCTCTCAAACGCTGTTTAAACGCGGGAGAAGCGTAAACACTAGTAGGGGTCCGATGTAAACGAAGATCTCAAGTTGATCTAGTTACCGAATGGAGTAATGCTTTTCCTTTCGTGATAATTTTTTCAGTGAATAATGCAAATGGAGCGCTTGCAAGAAAACATCTTTTCCAGCCTCACCCTCAATTTCCCACTATTTATCCCGACACTGTTGAAAGAGGTATGCTGTTTATTTATCTTATTTTCGGTTTTGATATTACCTGTTGCTATGCAACCTGTTGTAATATTGGTATTCCGTTTAATTCCTATCGATTGAAGTGTAGTGTGTTTATCGTAAATGTAATTAAAATGCAAAAATTTGAAAATTTATCTCCTAAATCACATTATTAAATTTCGTTCTGAATATGATCAACTATTTCTTGTCCTAAGTTTCGGAGAATGCATTTGTTTATGTTATAAACAATATAAATTATTTCAGTTCTATATTACTCTATACGTAATGATGAATTTCAGTTATCTCACTCGAGCAAAAAATATTAAAAATTAAAAGAATCGTGTGGGCTTGATGTCGTTTTAATGTCGAATTATTTAATGCTACAACCATCATGAAGTAACAGGTCAATTTTGTGAATGAAGGAAAAATTAAATTTTGGTTTGACAACTTTTTGTGATGGTTTATTGATAATTTTTTGCATAAGTTATGAAATTTTTTTGTGGCGCGTTGACAGTTTATTCTGTGGACCAATTGATGTTTTGGAGTTAAGAACTCCACTGTTCGTTTGCTCTAATTTTTGTTACTTTAATTTTTTTTGTAATTTATTTTTGCGACTCAAAAATAAAAGTGACTTTTGTTGCTTGTCATCGACTATTCACATTTGCTTGTGTCACAATCTCTTCAAGAGGAAAAAAAAATTCCTTTTTAATTTCCCCCAAGTCGAGATTCAGTAACTAGAATTCCTCGTGGTAAAATATTGCCAGATTAAATTACGGTGTTCAGATGTAAATATTTTTTAACACATTTTTCTGGCATTTAGTTCCACATCCAGTTACAAAATTTTCTTCACTGTAGGAGGGTTACTTACTACTCGTCTGCGAAAAAGCGGATAATTTATAAGTGTTCTACCGGTTCACCCGGTTTTTTTACTTGTTTATCCGCGGCTTGTCATCTTTGTACATGAATTTTTTCCTTCGTTCGCAGCTTGAATAACAATGATGCGTTTGTAAAAAAAGAAAGTGGTTCCAAGAATCTCGTTGACACATACTTTTTATGTTTTTTGACTGGGACAGTTAAAAGAAACGCAGAAAATAATTTTGCGATAAAGACGATATTATTTTATGTGTCCTAATTTCCCTCAATGAAATCAGAAGGGAAAATTGAGAGAAAGGGCACATTTAATTAAATATCGGATAATTATAAATTGAATCACTTCATCCAAAATCAACGTTTTTTTTTTTTTTTTTGAAGAGTTGTTCTTGTTAGAATGACTTAATCTGGTGTTTGAAGAAAATGACATGAAGAAACAACAGGAATCTATTAATAATCGATCTAATTCTGCAATATTCTATTCCTTTTGTTTCGAGACGTTCTAGTCCAGGCCCCTTTTTACAGTGCTCAGTGAATCATATAAACATCGGGTGCGGTAACGAGTTTTCATAGATGGTTGAACATGAATATGAATCAATTTCACCACACACACACACACACACACACACATAGGCCGTCATATACCTCTAGAAAAACCATTCTTATTAAATCCATGGGTTATAAATGCCGATAGTCAAAACTCGGTTCATTGTTCCTGTATCTAAAGAAATGTATCGTTTACTAAACAAAATATTTTTTGCGGACTCTTATCCGCATCCATTTGTGTATTTTCCATTTTCAACAACAATTAGTCGCTCGCGGCAGTCCGTAGAGTCGCGGATGAGCAACCTTCGTGAAATAGCGGGCTGTCGCACGTTTAATCTGTCGTTTTCTCAAATGTCAACACGTTGATGTGGTATAGAAGTTTGGAGAGTAGGGTGTTGATCTCGTCGTCTGACTTGAGGTTGAAACTTGCGAGATGTTGTCCTCAGACGTTTCCCTTCGTGATTGATTCCGATTAATCGCCTTTGTGTTGCTGCAGTGCAACGTACGTTCAGCTACCTATCGAGAAAAAATACATTTTTATAAAATCGCCTTGTACACGAATTAATCTTTCTTCAGCAACGGTGCCGATTAGAAATGCCTTGCTACACAAATCTTGTTTGGCATATCAAAAATAGGTTTCGCTTTCTGCTGTCATTATAGAAGGAAGAATGAACAACTTTTTTCTCCTTAACAACGCACCCAAACAATGCTATTTACAGAAAACACCATCAACAAAACCGTTGTCCTGCCATTTTCTCTGCGAGTCCCAAGGAAAGAGGAAGTCACCAATAATAATAGTGACAATAATAGAGAGGGGTTCCAATTGGCGCCGCTGACTCATCATAATACCATATGCCGAAATCGAAATAAACAGCGTTAGCTGGTTTCGGTTACCCCGAATATTCCAATACGAGGGTTGCGAGTTCGAAATTCTTTTCAGCCATAAGACCTCGTGTACTCGGGGGCTGGTGCACATTACATCTGTCGTAGCCTCAAATGTCTCACGTTGGCGTGGAGTGGAGAGTGGGGCGCCAGATCAGGTGTTGTTCTCGTCATCTGACCGTGGTTCGAAATTAACGAGGCTTTGTCCACGACCTTTCCCTTCGGGACTGATCCCGGATCGTCGCCTATAATCCTTTTGTGTTACTCTAGTGCGACGTTAATTAACTACGTACCCGCTATATGAATTGGAAATTGGTATTTTTTTAGTTAACGTCGTACTAGAGCCACACAACGGGCTAATGACGACGGTCCGGGATCAGTCCACTAAGGGAAAGATCCGAGGACAACACCTCGTAATTTTGAACCACGGTTAGATGACGAAGCAACACCTGAGCTGGCACCCCACTCTCCAAACTTCCACACCAACAAAACGTGAGGATTTTCGGCCACGACAGATTTAAGGTGCACCAGCCGCCTCTACACCATACGCTTACAAACATCCATGCCCGGACCTGGATTCGAACCAGGAACCTTCCGATCTAGAGGCTAACACCTTAACCACTATACCGGTTGTTCGGCCGCTATGAAAGGAATAAAGCGTAATGCAAACAACTTTCCTCTTTGTGTTCGTCCTCTGAAATTACCATTACTGGCTCTTTGTATTGTAGTGGTTCAAAATTACGTGGTGTTGTCCTCAGATTATTATATTTCCATTTCGATACCGGACCGTCGAAAATAAACCCAGTTCCGCTGCACCAGGTAAGTGGGTATTTTATTTAACATCGCACTCGAGTAACACATGTTTCACCAGTGCGACCGTTACTTAAAATGCCTGCCTAACTTTGTGTTATTTAATTGATTACCTATGGTTCAAATTATTAATGGGCCGACCAACCGGTAAGTGGTTAAGGTGTTAGCCTCTGGATCGGAAGGTTCCTGGTTCGAATCCGGGTTCGGGCATGGATGTTTGTAAACGTATGGTGTAGAGGCGGCTGGTGCACCTTAAATCTGTCGTGGCCGAAAGTCCTCACGTTGGGTTGGCGTGGAAGTTTGGGGAGTGGGGTGCCAACTCAAGTGTTGCTTCGTCATCTGACCGTGGTTCAAAATTACGAAGTGTTGTCCTCGGATCTTTCCCTTAAGGGACTGATCCCGGACCGCCGTCAATAGCCCGTTGTGTTGCTCTAGTACGACGTTAACTAAAAATTACCATTACCAACCCAACGTGAGGACTTTCGGTCACGACGACAGATTTTAATGTGCACCAGCCGCCTCTACACCCTACATACGCTTACAAATATCCATGCACCGACCCGAATTCGAACCAGGAACCATCCTATCTAGAGGCTAACAACAACCAGACCGTTTGGTAATTAGACTGCGATCTGCGGCATGGAGTGGATTCCAAACTACAAACATCATAGAAAGACCTGAATTCGAACCTAGAGCCTGTTGATGTAAGAGTAGGTAGGTAGTTGAATATACGTCGCTCTGCAGCAACACACTGTCCAATTGGTGACGGTCCTGGATCAATTCAGATGTTGATCTGAAGAACGTTGAAACAATAATTGAAGGCATTGCGTACTTAAAAATTATGACCTGAAATTATGATTATGTCAAGTAATGAATTCTTTAACTCCCTTACGAGAATAGCCCGTTGTGTTGTTTCACATCACAATAGCCCGACATGTTGCTCCAATGTGACGTAAAAATTTGTATTTTAAGTTATCAAATTGTTGAGTTTTTAAAAATGTGAAGAATCTCAAAATTTAATCAAAATCGTTATTCGATCATCGGTGGTTTCCTCTTACACCAAATCAGAACTGATATAAAAGTAAATCGATTAGATTTGCCTATTTAGTGTTACGTTAAATAGGGCACGTGTCAGATCACAGAGTAGCGGTGCAATCCAAGATTGACAAATGGTATGTTTTCGTGAAAAAACCATTATTATTAATATATTTTATACGTTTTTTATACATATTCTGAAATGCGTGCATATTTTGTCTTAATTTTTTTATTAGGATTTCTGAGCAATATTTATTTGATTCAATTCGAAGAAATTCCTTCTAAATGCTCCTTGCATTTGTGTTTCAATTGTGTGGCGGAAAGTGTAATCGGACTTCTGAATGAACTGGAACTTTTTCTATTAGTGTAGGAAGGGAAAATAAACAAACAAAAGAGAAATTATCGTTTACGTTTCCAATTCGTGCATAGGGTTACAAATTTGCTGCGATAGGTCGCCAAATGTGCCGAGCCTCTTTTCCTCTCTCAGTTGACTCATCTCTGAGCTGCGATTGGTGTACAGCGGCGATTAGCTCCTCCTACCCACGTGACGTCGAGTCCCTTGTTTTGGTTGAAAAAGTTGTAGTCGAGATTTCTTACAACAGCTTCAGTCAAAAGCTTCACGTTGTTGTAGGTGGTTGTAATAATTACGCAATGACCACCGCGTTAGTTTCAGCTTTCCACCCGGATTTTAGGACCCTTTACAAGGTAAGGATTGCGGCATCTTATTGAACTGGTCATTAAAGAATTTATTTTTATATACTCTTTCGAAAGTTTGGCGAATTTTTATTTCGTATTGAGAATAAACTTCGTGTTAAGAGTGCCGCTACACAACCTCAAAGCCGGCTTAAATTTGAGTGTTAAGCGCTGAACGAGACGGCATGGTAATTTCCTTTTGTTCGTGGGTTGTCAATGTTGACAATTGCTTCCCATTAAGGAATGTGTTTCACAAATAAAATTGTGAAAACAAGCAAATATTAATTTTTTTTCGATACATCGAATTGGTTAGTTCCGTCGACAAATTGCGTTGTCTCAAATACCTGCATTTTAAATTCGAGCTTATGTATTGAGATGCTTGTTAGTGACGAGCAGTCGTTAAGTTTTTGCAAAGCATGGTCGAAACTAACGAAAGACAACTCATGTACTAGGTATCTACGTTTTAGTCGAGAAATTTTTCAATTTATTGTGAATTTTTTAATCATTAATGTTATATATTCTTTAACTATGGTTATATTGCGCATCTGAGACTTTTTCAATTTCTACTGTAAATTTTGACGAAAAATTATTGGTATTCCGTGAGATGTATTAAATTGGATTCAATTTAACCTTCGCTTTCATCCATTTTTTTCGATCAGTTAATTATGCATAGGAAAATTTTTTTGTCTGCTTACAAAATTTCTGAATTTCCTGCAGTTTTCAATTCAATATTAATTTGTAATTACTTATCTACAGTATACTTGAAGGTTGTTTGGCGTAGCTTGGTCAAATATGGCCCCCTTGCGCCTGAAATCCAACCAACTTCCATCGAACAAAACTAATTACCGGCTTATAAACTATTTTCATGGAAGTTTTCGAGAGTAACTTCTAGCTTTAGTGAATTGATTTGTCTGCGTAAGTAGGCTACTGATTCGATGTTTTTGTTCGTGTTCATCCTAGTGCATTTCTCTAAAACAATACTGATGTAGAACTCTAAATTATATTTAAAAAGTAGAGATGGCTCTAACTTACGGTGCAATTAATTAATTCTCGGCTAAATATTAATTCCGAAATTCTATAGATAATTTCCCAAAATGCTCGAGAAATCGTTATTAAAATCGATGGATTTTCTTGAATAGTTGAAGAATGGATGGGCCAAATACTGTTTTTAGGCGCTGCCCTTGAAGTTCTGCCCTGAATGTCGGCGGATTAATAACACCGAGAAATCCGAATGTCCTCGTTGGGAAAAGCAACAAGGAACAGGTTGTTCTGCTAACCTCCTTTCGCGTAAAATCGACGCTCTGGTGGCTTCCTTTTTGCTGCATGCACTCAAGCGGCAAAATGGATCCCCCTTTCTACTGTGCGTGTTTTTGGCGATTTGTTTATTTCGTCCTTTACTGCCCTTAGAATTAAATCTCGTAATTTAATGATGTGGTGAATTAAGCAATTTTACTTTATAACTGATTAGTCTCAAAGTGGTGTTTTAATTGAACCACTTGGGGAAAAAGCTGAAAATAGTTAGGGCAAAAATTTCTGGTTAATGCGTGTGCTTCCAACAATAAGATACGTTAATTGATGGATGTAAATAAGTTTAAACATTAGATGTGCAAATAAATATAAGTGTAGTTCGTTGAATGCAAACTCTTATTGGGAAGCCTTTTTTAGCTGTAGCCCTAGTCTAATTTTAATTTAACTAGCCCTTGTTTACCTATGTATGGATATTGAGCCATTACAAATATAAATAAATATGTGCTATTGTGAATCTGAAACAGCAAGATTTAATGAAGAGACTTAAGATAATAGAATATCAATTTTTAAATTGAACTGCACATTATTTTAAGAAGCATACAAAAGTTATGCAGTGAACAAAATTATTCAACCAATATTAATATATTTTATGTCCTGTTGACTAAATAATAAAATATTGCATGTTCTAAATTTGCTGCCCCTGTTCTTATTGGCAATTTCGTTAATTGAAAGATAATTTTATATGCAATTACTCAGTTACTAACCTTCCATTAGGGATTTAGTTTGGCTCTTAAGAAGTTCTGTACCATATAACTTAATATACATTACTTAATTACTTGGTCTTGCCTATAACCCTTAATGCTTTTGTCTTGTTTATTGAAACAAATTAATTTTTTAACTCTTACTGGACTAATTTATTTTATGGATATGCATGGAACTCTTAGCATGTCTTGCTGATGTTAATGATTGAAATTGTCTACATTAGTCTAATGGTTTGTTGCAAATGTTTGTTTATTCTTTTGTAAAAGATAATTTTCTAACAAGTATTTTGGGACTGTCCTCTTCTGGTATGTATTTTCAAATGCTTGTGGTTACTGTTTTTGTACTTAAGCCTTTCAGTGACATCTAAGTTTGGTATACTCTGTTCCTTTTGGCAAAAGTAATTTTCTTTGCCTAGGATTTTGTATTTGTCATTGAATTGTGTGCTTAATATTTGCAGCTAAACATTTACAAATCAGGCCTAGTATTAGCATTGAAGAATGCTTTGTTTTCAATTCTAATAACATGAATCATTTAATATTAATATTGTGAATTGATTTTTAAAAGTATGAATCTAAAAATGTTATTCTGCAATTAATGTAACTTTGAATACTATTTATTTTCTTTGAAATAGTAAATTAATAAGAAAAGACCTTTCACTAGAATTTAAATCCCATTTGCTTATCAGGGACCAACTATATCCCAATATCCATAGAAAAGTAGATTTTAAATAAATAGGCAAGAATGGCTTTTGTTCTGTGCTTTCACAGAAACAAATGTAAATATTTTGAGTCTACCTAGAGATGAAGTGGGGGAAAATATCTTTCTGCATTGAAAGTTATTTAACTTGATCTCAATTATTAAAAAAATAATTTGAAACTTCTTTTTGGGGTTTCTTTAACAGTGAGTGTTATGCCTTACATTGTGAATAAATGTTAAAGCAGCCTGACGAAGCAGCTGCGAGGCAAATTACAACTATTTACACTAAGATACTGTTGATGATACTGTAAGATATCCATTGGTTTAATTTGGTGAAACCTTTATCTGATCAGTGTCTTTATATCTTCACAATATTAAAAGGGCACAAAGATGAGGTTTTGGTTGGAATGTAACCAAAATGCATTGTAAAGGTGAGAATTAAGGTTTTTTAAGTGGCCACTTTATGAGCATTCACATATTTTGTAGAACACGCACATGTGTATCAAAATGGATATTCTCACCATGTGAAATACCAGCACTACAGAAATATCCCAGGTCTGCAATATCCCAGCACATGCAAGTACTAATCTTCAGACTTCTTTCCCTTGATTGCTTTGAGTTTTCCAGTTCCATGCGTCTGCGTATTTTTCCTTGAATTCCAAATACTAGTTATCATGTTTATGTTCCTGTGTGCTTTTTTTCTTTTCTAAAAAAAAAAAATTTTGGTCGTTGGAATGAGAAAAAAAACGTAAAGTCGGAGGTTACACCATGTTAACTAATGTTTTTAAGAATGTGTCAAGAGTCAGCTCACATTCTTAAGCCACTGGCGACCAGCAAATTTTTCAGTCTTCATTTTCAAACATTGAGTCGGCAACCATTAATTTTCACCTTTAATGCATTGGCTTAATACTTCACACTTTCAATGCAAAAGGCCATGTGGTTGATATTTGTTAAAATTAATAAAGAATATACAGACCAGATAATATCATTGAAGTTTGGTTACTCCTGTAAGTAAAACAGTAAGTATTAAAATGTTATTGCTAGTAAAACATGCATAATTATGATCATGAACATAATACCTTCAGTGATGAGGTTTTGTTATCTGAAAAAAAAATTATGAATACATGACTGAAATATATTTAAACTTCTTAAAAGGAGACCTGAATTGGAAATGCATGTACAATTAGTTTATTTTGATTAAACTTTGTTCAGAGATTTTATTGATGAGTAAACATGTTTTGTACATGAAGTTTAGCTTAATACTCAATATTTACTGTACGTAAACAAAATGCCAACTTCAAAATATATTCTCTTTTATGGACCTAAAATTTTTTTGTTTTAATGCTATAAAATTGGTGCTAAACCAACTTGAGGTTTCAATGAGTTTTAATTTATTTTAGGGTCTACAATCTCATCAAGTAACTTCAGATTTGAGGCAGCAAGTGTCTTTGGCATTAGAAAGACAACTGAGTGGCCAACTAGCAAATTCATATACTTCATCATTGATCAACCTGCCAGTTGCCTCACAAGTCTCCTCTGTACCTGCATTGAGCACACTTCCTAGTTTTCCTGCTAAGTCTACTACTAAACAGCATCTCCCATTGACAGCGAGTAACAGTGTAGCCAACTGCAATGCAGCTTCACACTTGAAAACAATCGCTATCAGAGAACACCGCAAGTTGGATAGGAGTGTCAGCGAACCTGTCGATAAGTCTCAACAGACACTCAGGCCTGCCCCTCCAAGCTCTAGCAGATATAAGACGGAACTGTGTCGACCTTACGAGGAGAGTGGTACTTGCAAATATGGAGACAAATGTCAATTTGCCCATGGTATTGGAGAACTAAGGACCCTATCCCGTCACCCCAAGTACAAGACTGAACTATGTCGTACCTTTCACAGCACTGGCTTCTGTCCTTACGGTCCAAGGTGTCATTTCATTCACAACAGCGAAGATTCTAAGAAGTGCCTTCTAAATACACTGCAAGGCAGCGGTAACATGCCTGGTAATAGCAATCCGAGTCTCTCTCCTGCTTCCCTATCTCCACCGCACATATCCCCAAAAGATTACGACATCTGCGGCTTCAGCTTAGGGTCAGCAGGCGAGCTTTCCCCAACCAGCAGCATAAGTAGTAGCGGATCTCCAACTTCATCCTTGGGTGGATTCTTCGATGATATTCACTCGTCTTACTCGATTTCACAGGTTCCTCAGACAGCACCACCCACTCTTGGCAATGGAGGGTTCTTCTGTCCAGATTACAAACCCATCAAACCTCTGTCTGCATTGCCATCCCTTGTTCCGAAGGAAGACTTTGGGTCTCCGCAAGTGTGCACAAATGAGGATGTCATTTCCACACTTGACATGTTGGTGTCAGAAATGGACCTTGAAGATCTTGGTGTGGAAGACAGCAATGCTGAATCTCTTACCAAGCCTGAATCCAGTGCTGCTGTGGATATCAACCGAAACATAAGACTCCCCATTTTCAGCAAGTTGTCTCTTGGAAGTACTCCTTGAACTTCCTGTATTCAATCTTTGTTCTGTTAAATTTTGGGTTTAAGACTGAAGCCGAATTGGCTAGTAGTTCTCTTTGGACACAGTGTTGAAGCGTCGTATGGTTTAAGTTTTCCCCAAATCTACATGCTGGATATGGAGTTTGGTCTGCACTATATTTGAGAAACTTTTAATGAAGATGTATTTTTAAGCTTTATAGATTGTGTAAATGAATCTTTATTTATCTTTTCATGTTAAATACTTTCAAACCTTTGCTTATCTTGTATATTCCACATGGCCAACTATATATTTGTTTTGTGAATGAATAAGGTTCAAAAAGTGCCTGTTTTATAGCTTTGTAGGTTATTCTCAAGCACTTGTGGGTTTGTATGCAAGGGCATTACCAGTTTGTGTGTATTTATTTGTCCTATCCAGGATGGTTGGAGTATTTATCTATTATAATTTATAACTGTCATTTTTCTTCATCTAACAAGGAACTTAAGGTAATGATTGATCAAGATCAGGGTGTTGGATTAAGGGTTGCATATTTTATTTATAAAATTAAATAATTTAATTTAATTTTCCCTTTATTGAATGCTAATGTCCTATGTTTCTAATTTAATTCATAATCTTAAATTTCGTATTAACCGTAGTCCTTGTGCATAAAATAAACTCATTGAATCCATTTTTATTAATTTCTTCAGTATTAGAATGTGTTATTTGTTGAAACTTCTCGAGTCCATAGAGTAGGACATGTTAGATAATCATTGCCAATTAAGTTCACTTGTCCATATCATCACTAATCTATGCTTATTGTGAATGTAGTACTGCAAGCTTTGCTGTTAAATGTTTCACGTATTTTTGTAGTCTATTTTTATCCATGCAAAGTCAGCATTTAATGAAAAATGATTTAAAAGTTTTTAAGATCTTAAGCTTTTTATGTGCTTTATAGCCAATATTTACTTAATCTTTGAATATATCTAAGAGTTTTCTATGTTCTATATGAAGCATTCTTTTACCTTCAGAATTTATGAAGTGTGATTCTTGTATAGTTGTGATAAAAGTAACGACTCGGAACCATTTACGTGCCTTATTCCCTCAATCTTTCTTGTGTGCTATTCAGTGGTTGGGGACCAATTTTTATTGCTGTGAAATTTTTACATTTTCTCATTATGTACTGCATTTGTCTTCTCAATCTTCATATAGCTTCCCGTATTTATTTTGCATCTGTATAAAGTAAATCATGTTGTGTTTTGATTTTATTGTTAATTTAATGAAACAGGAAATTCTAAGCTTTTTAATTTTGAAAGTATTAGGATTTAAATGGTGCTTTTAAAAATTTTATTGTATATGTATCTAGTATATTTGTCTTATTTTTTAAGTTCCATAAATGTCAGTTGTTCCCAGCTGTTTTGTTTGAATTCCAAACACTGTTTGGTCTGTTTTTCAATGGTTGGTTAGGTTAATGAATCGAATTACTAGTTGGATACCACAACTGAGTAGATAGTTGGGAACCTTTGTTAAGCGCTACGTTTAGTCATACTTTTATCTTTTTCACTGTATCATATTTATGTGGTTTATTTATTATTTCAACTAAATTGCAAGTAGCTGCTAAAGTGGACAGGCAATCTGCTAATTTTTAATTAAGAGTATTCTTTGGCTAGAAGGTGAATGATTTGCCAAAACTTATGTGTAGGTAAGTCCAACAATCTTGGTTTTTTAACGGTTGATGTTTTGTAATTTGAAACTGTCAAATCGCACAATTTAAAAACCTAAGGATGCATTATGTAATGTGTGTGCAGATAAGATAGCTTTTGTGATGTCTTTGTAGCATATGTATTACAAATTTGATCAAAATATTAAGTTTTCATCCAAGTATTTGAATTTACCAATCAAAATTAATAGCTATTTTCCATTAAATTATCTTTATAATATTTCTAACAGCTATTTCAATTGTGCAGTATTGTGATGCAGGATTTAAGTGTTTCTTGATGGTGTAGTCTTCCTATAAATCAGCTGAGAAATTATATAGGTGTGCAATAAAGAGTCAGAATTTGTTTTATTTAAAATATCAGAATTGCTATATGAAATCAAAAATTATTTGTTAAATTATGAGAATTAATCAAGAATTATTTTTTCCGTATATATTTATCGTGCCTTATGTAGATTATTTTATTTGTAATTAAAATTATATTTTAAAAGAGAGCTATATAATTTTATTTTTACGGAAGCAGTCTGCAAGAGGAATTTTATTGTTTACATTTTTAATTTAGTGGAAAAATACCTTCCTAAACCAATTAAACATAATTTTTTCTGACGAAGGAAGACTTGGAAAGGAAAGTGTAATATCAAATTATACCGGAATGTATGGCTGTTTACCTGTTTGTGCCTTAAATGTTTATAGTTTATTGCTATTCATTTCACCAAACTGTTATCTGCATTTTTAGTTCCGTGATTATAGTGAAGTTTTGAATTACATTCCCTATTACAAATAAAGCATTTTTAATCAGGTTTACTTTGGTTTGCTTCTTTCTTGAAATATTTTTACATTTTGCTTGATAATTACAATTAAGCTTAACAAGATATAATCGTAGTTTTTGATAAATTCTAAATACTGAACTAGGATTTTCAGCATATGTACTTAAATAATTGAGTATAATTACATTGATCATGTAAAATGAACACAGAAATTTTTTAAAATATTACGGTTCTAGATAATCTCGTTTATTATATTTGTTTATTCTGGTACTTTAATTGTTTAAGAACAAAATCAAGTGATCTTGCAAAGAATGACATGTTTTCGAAAACGAAACTGGCCACCCCATCTTCGTTATACCACGTAGCAAGTTCTCGGGCAATAATTTTATTACCAGCTTGCCGAAGGGAAAGACAGAACCAGTCCATTCTGCCCAAGGGGTGAAAAGAAAGTTTGGATGGGAGCTCCGGGCTAACACTGATCCACTGACCTTCAGTTTGCCTAACTGAGTCTGCATCTGGTGATTGATTTAAACCAGTTCCAAATATGTCGCGTGTTCTATTTTTGGAAAACATTCTTGTAAAAGCGTATGCACGAGTACTCCGTCATGATGCTTCATTTTAAAATTTAGGAATTCAATAAGGATATATCGGAACAGTATCGTAGGTCAAAAAATTAGAAGTGTATCATCAAATGCTAATCGAGATCCTGTCATAAAATCAAGATCTTGGTTTAAATTCTTAAGTATTGAATAAGAACTATAGATCCAATGATTAATTGTGGAATCCAAACGCAAAATTAATTTTTCCACATTGTTGCGTGCGTGAAGATTGAAATATTGATGCAAGTCTGATGAACCCACGTGTAGCAAGAATTGGCAGTTCTCTTAAAACTTGCTTATTTGAACTTTAAAAAAAATTGTTAGCCATACCTCGGTAAACATCCATCCGATCGCTAATAAATATTAGAATATAGTCGACTAGAGATGCTGTTGCACATCCCGTTGACAAGGTAGGCAAAAAACCGCCACCAATTAACTACATAGGAATTTTTGAAGCAAAGATAAAAAACAAATATTTTCAGTGTACTGCGGCATAATTTAGATTTAAAAGAATTGTGAAATCCATCTGCGATTATTGTATCAAATCGGTTATGGGGCCTCTAGATTCGGATAACCTTTTCGCGTATCAAATCAAAAAATCCAATTCGTTATTTTGACCTATACATTAAATTTAATGCCAAAATTTCTGAACATAGTTGTCGATGGAAGTGGTTAATGTTTTCTTTTGCAGTGGGTAGAATCTTGTACCATATTTCCAAACAACTTCTTGTCGACCAACCGGTATAGTGGTTAAGGTGTTAGCCTCTAGATCGGAAGGTTTCTGGTTCGAATCCGGGCCCGGGCATGGATGTTTGTAAGCGTATGGTGTAGAGGCGGCTGGTGCACCTTAAATCTATCGTGGCCGAAAGTCCTCACGTTGGGTTGGCGTGGAAGTTTGGAGAGTGGGTTGCTTCGTCATCTGACCGTGGTTCAAAATTACAAGGTGTTGTCCTCGGATCTTTCCCTTAAGGGACTGATCCCAGACCGTCGCCAATAGCCCGTTGTGTTGCTCAAGAACGATGTTAACTAAAATTACCATTACCAAACAATTTCAAATTTCCGCTATTGCACTTCGTTAACGCCAGACTTTGAAATTCCGGCAATTCTTGGGTTTGATCACAGACCGTCACTAATAGCCCATTGTGTTGCTGTAGTGTTACGTTAAATAAAATACTTACTTGCATCCGACAATTCTTACAACTAGCCTGATGCAGGTAGCTAGTTGAATTTGCTCCAGTGCGAGGTTTTTTCAAGTACTTACCCATCAGTTCTTGAGCCGTTGGCCCCGATCTAATTCCTCATGATGCCAACAAGGACCGTAATCCGACACAACAACAAAAGGAAAGGTCTGCTTTCATTCAAAATAGTTTACTCAGAATTATTTCGGGGGCCCCCCAAGTTATAAATGTAAATACTTCTTGCTCTAAATAAAGTTTTTAAAAGCTTTGCTAGGTCTCTGTTTAATATCTATTTGGCCCCTAGAATACAATTTAAATTGGAGGTGCCAGAGAAAATGTTTTAAAAATGGTACTAATAATAAGCGCAAATAGCTGTAAGCATAAGGTACGCATCTCTGGTTTGACACTAGATAAAATCATTCATCATCCTGAGCTCGTTCTTGTGGCCGTCAAGACTCACCAAATATTTGTAATAACACAAATAAACTACAAATATATTGTTTTTCGAAATTCTTCATCTTTTTAGTGCTTTTGAAGCTGTGAAACTGCAATGATTGAAGCAAAAACTAAATCAGTCTCATTTTTTGCTGAGAATGATTAATTTAAGTCTAATAATTAATTTTATTTGCATTTGAGACTATTGTAAAAGAATTGTCCATTTTTAGTCATTTAAAAAAATAGATAACATTTCTTCGGTAAGGTGTTCGTCCGATCCCCCTCTAAGCTTCATTAATAAAAACATTTTACAAAAATTCCGAATTTTTTGTAAAATCAACCGGGAAAATGGCCTACCAATGAACTTTCAGTGACATAAATTTCCGAACTGCAAAATCAGAATTCTTAAGTTTTAACAATCGAAATCCAAAGTGAACAAACTGCACTGCTTGTTATTTATTAATACATTTTCAGTTGTTTTGGGTTCTGAAAGAATTTTTGTTTTCCACATAAATTCACGCACAAATTTTGGAGTGAAAGTGACTAGAACTAATATTTTATCAAACATGGCGATGTATAATTAATTATATTTTGTTCCAAACTGGTAAATCGTGGTAAAACCTTTTTCTCGTTTGGATGTAACGGCCGAACACGTCGTGACACATGTTCTTGGAAAAAATAAATAAAGTTTGCAAAAGCAATTTCTTCTGTAATGTTTTTTCAAATTTTTTGAAAACTACCTTTTTTATTTCATTTTTTGATTTTTGCATACGAAATGGAGGTTGACTGTTTCTTTCTATCAAACAAGATAATATGTCCTTGAAATAACCCATGCTCCAAACATCACTGAATAGTTTTTTAAGAGGAATTCGACCGTTTCGAATGCAAATCACTTCTTTTCCATTAATATGTTTTCGGAATGCTTTTCTGTTATTTTTATGCAAAACTCTTATTGGCTACTTATTACAAATTCAGAAGCAATCCTCTCGATCGAGTTGATATCACTTATAGACAAAATAACCTTTTTTGCTTTTTTTATTTCCCTTGCCTGTCCAGTTGCAATCCAGCAATTTGCCGCCACTGCTCATGTGTGCGAGTGCGGGAAGAACGATAGCTGCTACAACTCCGCTCCTACTACTCAGCGTGATGCTGTCCTTGTTTATGACTTTGATCGCAAAAAGGACATTTCAAGGCTGCCGCTGTTCGTGACGTCATTTAGCTGACCTTGAATCTTGGAAACAAGCGAGAAGATTTTTATTGGTCGCATCGACGCAGAGAACTCTTGAATATTCCTTTTCTCCATTTTGCAATTTTCACTTCACGTCCGAGCATGAAAAGAAAATTTTAACAAACAATCTTTTAAAATGTCGGTTGGTGTTTGCAGCTGTTGCTTCTGTTTCAGGATTTTAGAAATTTACCCGCCATTTGAAACAAGGAAAGCGAGGGCAATTTACAGACAATTCGCCATTTCGAGTAGACTTTCCAAACAACATTTCATTTTTTTGTTTGATTTCTATCAAGTATATGTTTTACATCCTATGTTGTAAAACAATTAATTTTGTCTCACTTTCTTCGCTCCATCACACGTCATTAGAAATACGAACAAAATGAAAGTTTAGAAATAAGTCCCCGGTAAGATGAATATCTTTCCAAACATGTACGTAGACCGACAAAATAAACAACAGAAAAGTCAGAATGGCATTTTACCACAAAGACAAGTTGTACAATGGTCGAATTTTAAAAAATTTACACAAGGTTAGGAATTCTTGGGAAAGAAAGATTTACATATATTTTGTGATTGTGTATAAGGCATAAAAAATAAAAGTAACTAAACATATTCAAACAAGATTTGACATTCCGATATTGCATACGCGTTGAATTGAGTAATTTACTGTTAATGTGAACATCTGGGAAAAACGATGTCCACGAAATCGTTACTGTCATATTTTTTAATGAACATTAAATCAAACTCTTTTATATCATACGAATAATAACGAATGTTGCTTCATGATTCATGTGTGAAATAAATTAAGAATAATTTTATTTTATTTCAAAAATATTTTTTAAATGTTTTTTTTATCTATATAAATAAAAATATTCTAAGCTTTCAGCAATTTTTTTCCCTGTGTCAAAAGTATTTTCCTTTACTACTCGTGTCAAGTGCATACTTTCATGCACCCCATCTACACGGTAGGTATATAATTAACGTCACACTGGAGCAATAAAACGGGCTATTGGACCGATGCCGAGGGGAAAGATCCAAGGACAACATTATTCTACACCACGCCAACGTGAGAACATTTGAGGTAACGACAGATTTAACGTGCACCAGCCCCCAGTACACACGACGGTTTTTGGTTGGATTCGAACTCGCTACCTTCCTATTGCGAATCCGTTACTCTTCCCCAACCGGGCTACCGCGGTTCTAATATCAAAATACAACAGCGTTAACAAGTACGCTAGCAGCAGTTGCACACTCATGATGAAAATTAAATTCACGGACCACTTTGCACGCGCTCACGCACCATGACGCAGAAAAGATATTAATGACGTTTCAAAATGCAAACTGCTCAAGAGAGGTATATTTATATTCCTCTTCGTGGCGGATCAACCACTAGACACGCGACTAGAATGTTTTGATATGAAAGGACTTCAAAAATGAAAATATTGTTATCAAAAAATATTTGGTACACACTCTACGTTTATGAGTGATGGCAACGGCTTTGGCGATTTTTTTGGCGCACTTCTAAAGTTGCCAAGTAAAGAATTATTTCCAAACTCTAATGTCACAATTTTTTTTTCTTTTTACAACACACTTTTTAAACATATTTCAGAACGTTTTAAAAATTTTATTTTTAAAAAACTTTCACAAAAAGTAGTAAGCTTAAGCACATATCAAAACACATTTGTGAACCAGCAGAGAAACTAAGGTACGAATGGTAAGAATAACCTGAAACTTATCAATTACACTAAATACAGTGAGCATGTTCAAAAAGGAAAAAGATTTACAAAAGAAAAAAAGCAAGAAATAATACCTGATAAAGTCAGAATTCTCTCGTAAAAAAACAATGAAAACGAAAATGGTCAAAAAAACAAAACTCTTAATCCTGTCATGAAAAAACTATTATAACAAAATAAAAATTCCACAACTGTCAAAATACAAATAAAAGGACCAATGGTATTACAGAAAACGATTTGAAAGGACCAATGGAATCAAAGGATATTTTAGAAACAAAATAACCAATGGGGGGAAAGAAAAAATTTCAAACGAATCAATGAAATCAAACGACTTTTACGGATTTTGGAAGAACTTTCTAGAATATTCAAAATGAAAATTAAAAGTTTCCGTTTGCCGAGGTTGCCATGAAAACCACAACAACAGCAACGAAAGATGGGTTGCCTTAATTTATCGTAACTCGTTACTAGAAGTGCGCCAAAAAAAATCGCCAAGCCGTTGCCATCACTCATAAACGTAGAGTGTAGCTGTACCAAATATTTGTTTCAGGTAGTTAGGTAGGTATTTCAATTTATATAACATAAACGGCGTGCTGAAGCAACACAACGTTTTTTCAGAAAAATCCTGCCGACCAACCGATCTGGTGGTTAAGGTGTTAGCCTCTAGATCGGAAGGTTCTTGGCTCGATTCCGAATCAATGCATGGATATTTGTAAGCGTATGGTGTAGAGGCAGCTGGTGCACCTTAAATCTGTCGTGGCCGAATATTCTCACGTTTTGTTGGTGTGGAAGTTTGGAGAGTGAGGTGCCAGCTCAGGTGTTGCCTCGTCATCTGAACGTGGTTCAAAATTGCGAAGTGCTGTCCTCGGACCCTTAAACGATCGATCCCGAACCGTCGTCAATAGCCCGTTGTGTTGCTCTAGTACGACGTTAACTAAAATTACCATTGCCTACGAGTTAGGGAAAAAAACTCTTTCTGATATGACGGATGTCGCCATCACTGACAAATACTTAGTTACACGGTTCTTTTTTTAATTTTTACTATGTTACTTTTTTCACTCAAAAATAAAACATCAACAACGTAAAAACACCGACAATGTACAAACATAGGCTACAATAAATCGACAGTAAATAAATCGATGTTTTTATAAAACATCGACAACAATGTCGCATCCCTAATCGACGTTTGGCAGTCCGTGTTGAACTTTTGCAGTATGTAGTGTCGTGTGTTGTAAATTATTATTCGCGTGTGCCGTAATGGGTGGTAATGGTAATTTTAGTTAACGTCGTACTAGAGCAACACAACGGGCTATTGACGACGGTCCGGGATCAATCCCTTAAGGGAAAGATTCGTTGACAACACCTCGTAATTTTGAACCACGGTCAGATGACGAAGCAACACCTGAGCTGGCGCCCCACTCTTCAAACTTCCACGCCAACCCAACGTGAGGACTTTCGGCCACGACAGATTTAAGGTGCACCAGCCGCCTCTATACCATACGCTTACAAACATCCATGCCCGGACCCGGATTCGAACCAGAAACCTTCCGATCTAGAGGCTAACACCTTAACCACTATACCGGTTGGTCGGCTAGACAACGTAAAAACACTGACAATGTACAAACATAGGCTACAATAAATCGATAGTAAATAAATCGATATTTTTATAAAACATCGAAATCAATGTCGCATCCCTAATCAACATTTGGCAGTCCGTGTTGAGCTCATGCAGTATGTAGTGAAGTGTGTTGTATTGTATTATTCGCGTGTTCCGTAATGGGATGTTTAATAAATGTTCTGTGTCATAGAAATAGTCTTCCATCGTTTTTAACGAACCAACAAGCCAAATTTTACAATTCCACTAGCGGAAATATGATCACTCATAGAGCTGAGAAGGTTGTAAGTGAAACCTTGAACTTACTCGTCCTGGTAAAATTTAGTTTTGAACGCTTTTACCTTTCTTTTTGAATCGTAACGCTTCAACTATAAAAATGTAGTCTGAATTTTTCAACGTGTTTTGGTGACAAATATAAGAGTAATCATGAAGATATATCTGCGCCTTGTGGCTACAAAATGACTACGATCCGCCACCAGATTCTTGTCTTGATCTTTATCTTCCTTTCCAATTGTAGAAAATCAAGGACAAGGAGAGAGAAAGAGCCTTATCTGGTGAAGCTGAAAGACGATCCAGGCCTATGAATCTTTCAACTTTGTTTTCACCAATCCCAACTACCTCCCAGGAGTTAAATTTATAGCTTCTTTCTTGGGCTGCCCCCTCTTTGTCGGGATGGTGACGGTACTGGGCCCTACTCGGGTGACAATTTATGGCACAGCTTCCTTGGGGGAAAATGGTGGTTGAAACGGGAATTTTTTTCCCATGTAAAGGAGGGATGTAGATATGGAATCTCCACGACTGGTCTAAACTGGATTTGACGTATCACTTATGGTATTTTTATTAACGTCGCAATACAGCAGTACAACGGGCTATTGGTGACGTCCGAGGTAAATAGCTACGGGTAGTTGGTAATTTTTAATTAACGTCGTATTAGAACAACACATCGGGCTATTGACGACGGTCCTGGATCAATCCCCTAAGGGAAAGATCCAAAGAATACACCTGGCGTACCAACCGGTCTGGTGGTTAAGGTGTCAGTCTCTAGATCGAAAGGTTCCAGGTTCGAATCCGGGTCAGTGCATGGATGTTGTAAGAGTATGGTCATGGATGTTTGTAAGCGTATAGAGGCGGCTGGTACACCTTAAATCTGTCGTGGCCGAAAGTTCTCACGTTGGATTAGTGCGGAAGTCTGAAGAGGGGTGCCAGCTCAGGTGTTATCTCGTCATCTGACCGTGGTTCAAAATGACGTGGTGTTGTCCTCGGATCTTTCTATTGGGTGATTGATCGCGGACCTTCGTCAATAGCCCGTTGTGTTGCTCTAGTACGATGTTAATTACAAACTACCTACAACCGGGAACAATAACTACTCAACAAACAAGGATACGTATTCAAAAAATATACTAAGAGGAAAAAGTCGAAAAGACTACTAAAAAATCTATGTCCAAATTTCGTCAGAAAAGCTCGATTGGTTCGAGAACTTTCTCAGGTCTCAGAGGAAGGTTCCTGGTTTGAATCCGTTGGGTTGGCGTGGATGGTAATGGTAATGGTAATTTTAGTTAACGTCGTACTAGAGCAACACAACGGGCTATTGACGACGGTCCGGGATCAGTCCCTTAAGGGAAAGATCCGAGGACAACACCTCGTAATTTTGAACCACGGTCAGAGGGTTGGCGTGGAAGTTTGGAGAGTGGGGTGCCAGCTCAGGTGTTGCTTCGTCATCTGACCGTGGTTCAAAATTACGAAGTGTTGTCCTCGGATCTTTCACTTAAGGGACTGATCCCGGACCGTCGTCAATAGCCCGTTGTGTTGCTCTAGTACGACGTTAACTAAAATTACCAATTACCTGGTTTGAATCCAACTCCGAGCTTGGATGTTTGTTAGCGTATGGTGTAGAGGCGCCTAGAGCACCTTAAATATGTCGTGGCCGAAAGAGCTCACGTTGGGTTGGTGTGGATGTTTGGAGAGTGGGGTGCGAGCTCAGTCGTCATCTGACCGTGGTTCAAAATTACGAGGTTTAGTCCTCGAATCTTTCTCTTCAGGGATTGATCCCGGACCGTCGTCAATAGCCCATTGTGTTGCTCTAGTACGACGTAATTAAAAATTTCCAACTACCGCATATCTCAGATATAATCGGGCCGACCAACCGGTGTAGTGGTTAAGGTGTTAGCCTCTAGATCGGAAGGTTCCTGGTTCGAATCCGGGTCCGGGCATGGATGTTTGTAAACGTATGGTGTAGAGGCGGCTGGTGCACCTTAAATCTGTCGTGGCCGAAAGTCCTCACGTTGGGTTGGCGTAGAAGTTCGGAGAGTGGGGTGCCAGCTCAGGCGTTGCTTCGTCATCTGACCGTGGTTCAAAATTACTCCTCGAATTAACCTTAATGTCCTTTCCCTTAAGGGATTGATCCCGGACCGTCGTCAATAGCCCGTTGTGTTGCTCTAGTACGACGTTAACTAAAAACTACCAATTACCAGAAATAATCGGGTCGAGGTAGCCCGGTTGGAATAGCGGAAAACCGACGAGAGGGTTGCTAGTTCGAATCCAGTCAAAGACCGTCCTGTACAAAGATGGCCTCAATTGTCTTCACGTTGACGAGGTGTGGAAGTTTGGAAAAAAAAATTGGTACTTTTTTAGTTAACGTCGTACTAGAGCAACACAACGGGCTATTGACGACGGTCCGGGATCAGTCCCTTAAGGGAAAGATCCGAGGACAACACCTCGTAATTTTGAACCACGGTCAGATGACGAAGCAACACCTGAACTGGCACCCCACTCTCCAAACTTCCACGCCAACCCAACGTGAGGACTTTCGGCCACGACAGATTTAAGGTGCACCAGCCGCCTCTACACCATACGCTTACAAACATCCATGCCCGGGCCCGGATTCGAACCAGGAAGTGGAAGTTTGGAGCAGCTTGTCCTATTTTGGTACCTAGGGACTTTGCTAAATCCGTTATGACGTAATCGGTCGGGATGGAGGGGTCGTATTATCACGTAAGACGGTACCTTGAACCATAAATACCTAATGAGGGACTGAAATGTATTTCGTCTAAGATAATCTAAGGAATGTAAAGTTTACGTATTCCCGCAGTTTGGTCACAAATAGACATTGTGCCAAGAAATCCAAATCAGCCAACCAATAATCTAATTCGCTACGATTGCCTGTGTAATGTGCACACAAAAATAATTCGAAAAATCTTTGATTTCTGAAAATCAATGTCTCTTTTTCAGTTCCCACCCTACCTCTTGCAATCTCTATGCACGTCACTGGCCAGACGGAATCATAAGCTTCCTTTTTGTTGACACTATTCTAAAACCCCTCCCCAATTCCAAGAAGAAGAAAAAAGAACACTCTTCGCAAATAAAGCCGCTCTGACAGTTGGAATTAAGACAGGCCGTCGAACACATACACACTCCGTGTTGGAATAGCTGCCGCACATCAAACAGAAGCCCCGTATTAAATAGCATGCGCGATGATTCATTTCCTGCGAGTATCTGTCGTTTCGGCAGAATCGGGAACCGTTGTTAATGGAAAATGGTATCGTATCTGTAAATGTACTTACACTTGACAACGAGTAAGAGTGTAGCGGGTAGGAATTGGAATTCGGCCGGATTGACACTAATCCGGCTGAATCCGGCCGGATTGGTGCTTTGTAATAAGTCTTTTTGACCAGTATGTATTTTTCCGAAATCTGCTGAGTGAAAGCAGGTAAAAAGGATATGATTCCAAATAGATGAACAAAACGTTTATTTTAAACGTTATTAGAAAATCAACTTTATTAATAACTATCTATGGGTAGGAAATCAACTACCAACAATTAATTATAGTAACTACTTGTACTATTAGTAGTAATTTTTAACGATTGATGTGATGATCAGTCTTACTAGGTTCCACACCAAAAACATCAGTTTAATTTATACTTAGTTCTTTTCTATTTATCTAAAATTAAGTAGTCTATCTCTAACGTCGTTGAGTAAATGACTTATAAATTGTACCTAAGCTTGTCTCATCTCTACTATTATTAAAGGAAGTGTTTGTTTGTCTGTCTGTTTTTTCGCGGCCGCAAAATCCTGACGATTCTATGGCGCTTACAGCAATGAGATTTGGCACACAGGTAGTCCGAATTTTTTGCAATTTTTGGGTCGCGGCGAAATTTTAAAATTTAATCTAGAAGATTTTAAAATGAATTTAATAGTATATAATTTATGAATTGAATAGAATTTAATGAATTTAATAGAATTTAATAGTAATATTCCCAACTGGTTCTTCAAACACGGAGGACTTTTTCTACCCACATTGGCCTTGGAACCATGCCACATTTTTCATCTTTTATAATTTCAGAAGAGATTGTAACGTCACGTAAACTTTCTCTTTCCAAAAAAAGAACTTTTTGACCCAAAGAGGCTTGGCCGACCAACCGGTATAGTGGTTAAGGTGTTAGCCTCTAGACCGGAAGGTTCCTGATTCGAATCCGGGTTCGGGCATGGATGTTTGTAAACGTATGGTGTAGAGGCGGCTGGTGCACCTTCAATCTGTCGTGGCCGAAAGTCCTCACGTTGGGTTGGCGTGGAAGTTTGGAGAGTGGGGTGCCAGCTCAGGTGTTGCTTCGTCATCTGACCGTGGTTCAAAATTACGAGGTGTTGTCCTCGGATCTTTCCCTTAAGGGACTGATCCCGGACCGTCGTCAATAGCCCGTTGTGTTGCTCTAGTACGACGTTAACTAAAATTACCTTACCTTACCCGGACCGTCGTCAGCTCAGGTGTTGCTTCGTCATCTGACCGTGGTTCAAAATTACGAGGTGCTGTCCTCGGATCTTTCCCATAAGGGACTGATCCCGGACCGTCGTCAATAGCCCGTTGTGTTGCTCTAGTACGACGTTAACTAAAATTACCATTACCAAAGAGGCTTGAGCATTGTAATGCCGTAGTCTAGCAACGAAGTTTCAACCTAAATTATACCTATCGTGTGAAGTAAAAGTTAAAGTAACTTATGGTGGGGCGGACCGCCAACAAATCGACGGACGGCTGAGGTCTGTGTATCGCTGTTGTTGAAATTGTGTCGAATCCGTGGCTCGGATCTGGTTTTAGCTTTAATCGGATGGTAATGGTAATGGTATTTTTAGTTAACGTCGTACTAGAGCAACACAACGGGCTATTGACGACGGTCCGGAATCAGTCCCTTAAGGGAAAGATTCGAGGACAACACCTCGTAATTTTGAACCACGGTCAGATGACGAAGCAACACCTGAGCTGGCACCCCACTCTCCAAACTTCCACGCCAACTCAACGTGAGGACTTTCGGCCACGACAGATTTAAGGTGCACCAGCCGCCTCTACACCATACGTTTACAAACATCCATGTCCGGACCCGGATTCGAACCAGGAACCTTCCGATCTAGAGGCTAACACCTTAACCACTATACCGGTTGGTCGGCTTTTAATCGGATGAGGCATTTGGAAACTTTAAAAAAAAAAAAAAAACATTATATCAGATATGTTCGTCGTTTGGACTTGAAGACTCGAATAATACTTTCGTGTTCGTATTTTTTGAGGTAGCTAAACAAGTGCCCGATTTTCGTGTAAAAACTGTAGCCCGTTGTGTGCACCGATGTGACGTTGATTAAAAATATCAATACTGTGTAAAAACTGAACTGAGTTGAGATAATCTACATCTCGTCAATATTTTAATTCAAGCTGGACATTTTTCGAAACACATCTTGTTTCACCTAACTGTCTTTTAAGGTGGAAATTTCTTCAAAGCAGTGAGGGCCGTCTTGACTCGGTAGCTATGTCCACTGCGCTAGTAATGGTAATTGTAATTTTTAGTTAACGTTGTACTAGAGCAGGGGTGGCCAACCTATGGCGCATGCACCAAACGTGGCGCATTGGATGAAAACAAGTGGCGCATTGCATTCTTTCGCCTACTTATTCCATTGAAGTACGCGCCATAACGGAATCCATCTTCATACTTTCAACACCAGAGTACTCTCAGTTCAATTCATAAAGCCTTCTTACTCATCAGCTCGTCGCAATTTTTTAAAATCAAATTCATTTTTGAAAATGAAATTTGATAAGCTGATTTGATATTTTCAAATCTAAATGGCTTTTGACCTGATTAATTTCTGTAAACATTAAAAAACCCCAGAACTAAGAAAATTTGCAAAAAAAAAAAAATATGTCGTTTGGGAACGACACACATACACGAACAAACTTTTTCATCCATGAAATGTATTAAAAGCAAAGCGATTTCGCAAATGACCTTATTCAAATTTGAAGAAATCTCTGCTGCTCTCAGTAACAAATTTAACACCAAACATTAAAAGACTAGCAAAATCGAAACAGGCTCAAAAGTCTTATTAATGGTAAGCAACGTTTATGTGCTGTAATACGTACGGAGCTCCATCTCGCACAGAGCTCTGTCTTTCTCTCTCTCTCTCTCTCTCTCTCATCATATCAACTGTGATCCAGAGTTATCTTTACCAAACGAGACAGCAGCTGTAGCACCATCAGCGGGCTTCATGATTGCTATCGCCCTCACGTCCAAGAGATCATTCTTTGCTAGTGTGTGTTGGTGCTCCAATAAACGCGTGTCTTTTGAACTGGCTCACATTAACTAATTTAGTTTCCCCTAAGTGAAGCAGATCTTACCCCAATCATGAACGTAAGAAGGTAGAATAGGTGTGTGATAAATGGCGCATCTGAACTCGGATGTGAAATAAAATTGGCGCATGGTATGTAAAAGGTTGGCCACCCCTGTACTAGAGCAACACAACGGGCTACTGACGACGGTCCGGGACCAATCCGGAAAGATTCGAGGACAACACCACGTAATCCTGAACCACGGTCAGATGACGAAGCAACACCTGAGCTGGTACCCCACTCTCCAAACTTCCACACCAACAAAACGTGAGGACTTTCGGCAACGACAGATTTAAGGTGAATCAGGCGCCTCTACACCATACGCTTACAAACATCCATGCCCTGACCCGGATTCGAACCAGGAACCTTCCGATCTAGAGGCTAACACCTTAACCACTATACCGGTTGAGCCGCGGTAGCTCAGTCAGTAGAGCGTCGGGCTCGCGTCGGAAGGGTTGTGGGTTCTGTCCTCAGCGGAACCTGCAATTCTGCTGGTTGCGAGATCGGCGCTTGGACCTGGCTAAAGACCGTCGTGTTCGTTAATGGTGGCTGGGGCACGTTAAATAGGTCGTGGTCACAACGTCCCCCATGTTCCCATACCAAATCAATACCTCTGGGGGTACCTGATCAGAGGGGTTATCGGCCTCTGATTGGGATCTAAATTACGATATATGTGAGTGAAAGGATGTGTGAAAGGGACCTTCCTGTAAAACGGATGAGTCATGCAGGCAGAAGTCCAACCCTCCGGGGCAATGGCACCCCCAATTGGGCCATATGTGGCCCGCACGACAACAACAACTATACCGGTTGGTCAGCTGCCAACTGCGCTAGAAACCTACGAGTTGTATGAGCATGGTTCGATTCCTTCGTGGTTGTATTTCTTTCCTTCTATGTCTGTAAAAACTGTGTGTGTGTCCATGACGTTGTCTTCAGCCTCGTTCATCAAGATATCGCTAGTTTTTCTTCTAATGACGAGGATCAATAGAAAGCTATTGAGTTTTCCATACATTGCTCTACCAAACAATGGCAAACCAAGAAATCTGTGCATGAGCTTTTTGAACATATCTTGGTCTTAAAAACTTAGACCAGAATGCTTCCTTGAATCTGTTATTCTGTCTACCCGACCCAAAGTAGTGAATTGTCCTCGTATATTGGTATGGCTATCTAATCAATCACTTGACACTACACATTAGCTTTTTAACATCTACATTGCCTGCAAAACTTCATATTCTACTAATGATAACATTCTCCGCATAATAAGACTTATTATGCATGCAACAATAATAACTGAATTCGAAAACCTTAAAAGAGAACATTTCATCAATTACATTCTTTCTGAACGTGACTAGATTGTCTTTTCTCGCGAATTAGTTGCAGCTATGGAGGACTCTGCATATTTACTATCAGTTTTATTCAGTATGAAAAATAACGAAGTGTTTTTAAAGATGAAAGTATGTTCTTTTATCGCAGACATGATTTGAATATTAAACAGCTCTCACGGCATTACCGTGACTATTAGAGTTAAATTAAAACAGTAATCTAACCACTTTAGTTGGAGATATCACTTATTTTTTCCAAGGTCCATTACAAGGGGACTGACTTAAAATTGTGCTGAATGCCTAATGGAGGATAAAAATATTTTATCGGGCGTAAAGTTGAAAGCCATTTAGTTAATACGTTATTCTAGAAATATAGTAGCTTCGTTTAATTTGCAATTTTTAGATATCTTAAGCACTTTTTCAGCATGCACAAACGTAGTAGTATTAATATTAATTCAGAATAAAGATAAACAACTCTTAAAATAGCAAGTAAATGGGTATTCAACCTAAATAACACCACAGGAATTCCATCATGAGTGAAAAAGTATTGTTTTTTTAAGTTTTTACTAAAGATAGTGAAAAAGGTGACCTCATTCACACTCATTTTTACATCGATGTTTCGGAGAGGAATGGAAAATTTGAATATACGGCGTTTGGCGTGTTTATATGAGGTTTTTATGTGAAGACATAAAATAGCTTTCTAAATACCTTCGTTTCGAAGTGAAGTTTTTGATGCTGTAATGATCTCCCAATTAAATCCTTAAAAGTGTTTTGTATTTGTATAAAGTTCGTGTTGGTTCTTGTGAAACCATCAACATTCAATTTCATTTAGATATGTATTATTTTTCTGAAAATCAGGGGAAAGCTGATCAGGTCAGTACTAAATATTTTAATAATCTTCCTCTTCTCAAAATTAGAATTTTTTTTTTTTTTTTAACTTAAGATGAAAGATTTCCCATCTCTTGATGAAAACACTCAAAGGCAGCCCAAATTATATCGATAGTTTCTTTTCGATTGGTTAGTTCCATAAAGTATTCTTAACATTTTTTTTTTCCACAGAAGGCAGAGCATTTCTTCAAGACCGACATGAAGAGTCGCTAAATTGTTACAGTTGTTCCAAGGCCGATGTCAATCTTTATGATAGATCTTGTAAATTTATTCAGAATGTTGATTCATATTTTGAAATTGACAATGAACGTTGATATTCATAGTCAATTTATTTTTCGAAATATGCAAATCATATACGAATCGTTAGTGTGTCAAAACAGCCGTCATAATATCCCGCCTTTCATTCCAATCACACACCGCTGATAACGATTCAGCTTTTTTTTCCCATAAATGCCTAAATCGAGAACAACTTCCGTTACCGTCCACAATGCAGTCTGGTCCAAATTTCGTGAAGAAAAGTGCCGATTATGTCCTGAATCCTAATTGAAAGCGATAAAGCCGTCACTTTTTAACTAACGTCCTCCTCATTCGATGCAAATGCCGCCCTTTATAGCATTTGTACGTGAAGTCTTTGAGCAAGTGAATGAAATGTTTACGGGAGTGCTAATGAATTCCAAGGTCGTCGAAATGACAAATTCCCTCCTCACGAAATGCCCATTCTATCTTAATTAACATAACTGTAAAAACAAGCTTCCTTCCGAGAAGTACGCAGTGAAACGTCCTTGCGATGCAAAAGCAAGCATTCTTCATCGGTAGAAATTAGGACAACTTATCAACGTATCTGAAACCAAAACAACACCCCTCCACGCTATATATTGTTTCCGTCCACCCCTTTCCCCGCGGTGGTTGTAGCATTTATCAAGGATCTGAATGCAATTCGAAAACAGATCACGGGGATAGACTGGTCTGTCGCGGAAAAAGGTCGAAATTGTGTCTGCAGAATACCATATTTCATCGATGACCCTCGACACCAGTCACTTTCATATCGATTTACTGCGAAGGACACTTTGTGGTCCTAAATTTGTCCACGGAAACATCGAAGGCCTCAAAAAAGTCGGTAATTATGCACACGCATATGACTTACTGGACAGCAACACATAATACCGACTACGAACTTGGCTAACGGATGTGAACTTGTAAGCAAGGTGAGAGGTTAGGATTGTTTATTTTATTTCATCGCCATCGTTTAATCTTGTACCGGCGTCGTTGAATAACGCTCAGAAGACAGTGTGTTAGTGTTCTGTCTGGATATGACCACCATCATGTGAGGCCTTAAAAAAACAGTAATGTATGCCTTACTCTACAGCAATGTCTTGAATTTGGCTAACGGGTGTGAACTTGTAAGCCCGTTGAGAGGTTATGATTGCTTATTTTATTTCGTTGCCATCGTTTTATATTGTACCGGCGTCAATGAATAGCCCACAAGACAGTGTTCTTTCTGAATATGACCTCCATCATGTGAGGCCTTAAAAAACAGTAATGCAGCACATACTTATGCCGTACTCGATAGCAACGAAAATGAACTTAGCAATCGGACGTGAACTTGCAAGTTTGGATTGTGTTTAGGTTTGTTCATTTTATTTAATCGTCGTCGTTGAGTCTTGTACCGACGACGGTCAACAACACCTTGAGCCCAGTAGACATATCTGGTGAAAATAGGTTCTTTCTGGCCATAACCACAATCATATGAGGACCTCGTGGGTGAGGCCTTGAAAAAATGCACACGCATATATTACGCGGCTATGAATTTTGTAAGCAAGATAGAGTTTAGGATTCTTTATTTCTTCGTCATCGCGCGCGCGCTGAATCTTGAACCGGCGACTTTGAATTAAACTTTCAGTCCAGTCGACATATCTTGTAAAAATATGTTCTTTCTGGTCATGAGAACCATCATGTAGACGGCTTAAAGTTATAGTGGTGTAGGTCACTTTTTCAACAACAAAAAAATTAGACACTGAAACCAAATGTAACTAAATATAATTAGTTTGACACAAAAACCAGATCCAGATGAGTCAATCTGTTGACTGAAAACGTGAAAGTCAGATCTTTATTCAACCGCCAACATAGCAGTAGAAGTTCTTTCATTTTTTTTTCGAAAGTGTGACTTACACCACTGTAACTTTAACACGTCTATGTGATGACCTCACAGACCAGCTGCTCGGAGAGTAGAGCCATAGCTCCAATGTTCGTCCCATGGCAGTAGAACGAATTTCTTTAACCCTCTGCAGGGTTAACACGCATTCATTCTATATCCCTTCTGCACCTTCAGTCTGCAGTGTATGACTTCTTACCAGTTTTGACATTTTAGAAAGTATGATGTTTCCTAGGATTCCTTCAACCTATAGGTGTAACTTTATAGTCTTTACATGTGCGTTGTTCGGTGAAAGTAATACTTTACTATCCTGAAATCTCGTGATGCTCAGAAGGGTAATGAAATGATATGCTTTCAATTTAGTTGCCTCAGGGGCAGCACTTTCTCGTATGATGTGTACGGGCATTACAACTCCGAGGAACCCGAGTGGTCGATCCTCTCTTCTCTTTTTCCCTCGTCTACCTTGATTTTTGCTTCATTTTCCTCTCCAGTTGTTTCTTTGTGTTTGGAGAAGCTTGGCCAAATATATCTCTTCCGATAGACTAAAAACTAAAACCTACCTACTTAAAGGGCTACAGTAGGCCCGGTTGGAGGTGTAACAGATAAGCAACCGGGGGGTTGCGAGTTCGAATTTGCCGAAATACCGTCGTGTATAAAGTAGGGATGCAACATCGATAGCAAAACATCGATGTTCAAAATTGAAACATCGATGTTGATAATACATCGATCCAAAAACATCGATGTTTTGAAACATCGATGTTCAAAATTGAAACATCGATATTGATAAAACATCGATCCAAAAACATCGATGTTCAAAATTGAAACATCGATGTTGATAATACATCGATCCAAAAACATCGATGTTTTGAAACATCGATGTTCAAAATTGAAACATCGATATTGATAAAACAGCGATCCAAAAACATCGATGTTTTGAAACATCGATGTTCAAAATTGAAACATCGATGTTGATAATACATCGATCCAAAAACATCGATGTTTTGAAACATCGATGTTTTTTAAATTCAGTGTATTTAAACTTTTTCCCCCATTTCTTAAAACTGGTTTAGCAACTTGTGATGCTACATCGACAGCAAAATATCGATGTTGATAATACATCGCCCCCCCCAAACCATCGATGTTTTTAAAATTCAGTGTATTTAAACATGTCTCCCCATTTCTTAAAACTGGTTTAGCAACTAGTGATGCGACATCGGCTCCAATACATCGATGTTTTTTCTAAAACATCAATGTTTAGAAAACATCGACATCGATGTCCCATCCCTACTTTTCAGACCCTTCATCCTTGGTCACTTTGGTCTAAAAGTATGTTCAATTTGCTGATTCTAAAAATTATGCTACTTGGTTATTTTTAAAAATTTTATAACGGTACTTTTTTCATTTAAAAATAAAACATCGACAGCGTAAAAACATCGATGTTTCCAAAACATCGACCCCAATACATCGATGTTAAATACATCGATGTTTTTTAAAAAACATCGATGTTTTGAAAACATCGACATCGATGTCGCATCCCTAGTATAAAGGGGTATGGCGGACGTTAAATTTGTCATGGTCTCGAATGTCCAGACGTTAGCGTGATGTGGAAGTTTGGAGAGTGGGTGCCGGGCTTAGGTGTGACCTCGTCATCGTTCCAAATTATGTGGTTTTGTCTTTCCCTTCGGGTTTGACCCCGGACCGTCACCAAAATCCCGTTGTGTTGCTCCAGTGCGACGTTAATTAAAACTAACACCAAATGCGATATACCATATGCGATAGATAGCCGATCAACCGGTATAGTGGTTAAGTTGTTAGCCTCTAGATCGGAAGGTTCCTGGTTCGGATCCGGGTCCGGGCATGGAGTTTTGTAAGCGTATGGTGTAGAGGCGGCTGGTGTACCTCAAATCTGTCGCGGCCGAAAGTCCTCACATTGGGTTGGTGTGGAAGTTTGGAGAGTGGGGTGCCAGCTCAGGTGTTGCCTCGTCATCTGACCGTGGTTCAAAATTACGAGGTGTTGTCCTTGGATCTTTCCCTTAAGGGATTGATCCCGGACCATCGTCAATAGCTCGTTGTGTTGCTCTAGTACGACGTTAACTAAAAATTGCCATTTACCAATTACCAGTGTGACGTTAATTAAAAATAATACCAAATGCAATAATACCAAAATATACGGACACCTTCACCAATATCCCGTTGTGTTGCTCCAGTGCGACGTTAATTAAAACTAATACCAAATGCGATATACCTTTGCGATAATACCAACCAACTTAAAACTGTCCTTTCTGATTTGCTAAATTCAAACCCTTAGCGATCGTAATTTTCAACGAATCGGAATGAAACTTGAGGTTTAGAAATTTCAACGTACGTTCTCAAGTATTATGAAAATAACAAAAATCAAGCTGTAAAATTTGGATCAGCAACTCCCATTTTTTTTATCGCATTTCGCACTGTACAAAAATGGTCTTGAAATATAACCAATTGGTAGTCGTTTTTAGCCTTGAAAACGCTAAGCTTTGACAGCGCAAAAGCACTGTCAAAGATGAGTGTAAGCCAGAGGCAAGAGATGCAACAATAATACTGCGATAATGCACTTAATTTGCACAAATCCACAAGTACCTGTCACAAAATTGGCTGCAAATTACAAAAAGTGATCGAAAAGAATCGTAGAAGTGTTTCTGAAACAAGACATTAAACGAGAGGTTCTGTGCTTTGTTCAATGTTACATGCGTCGTTAATGTCACACATTCAATGTGTCATCGTTTATGAAGACGGTCACATTTTTAGTCTTTCACTGTGCCTATCCCACTGCGATAAAAAAAAAAGTGGTCGTTGCTATATTCAAACCCTTAGCGATCGTAATTTTCAACGAATCGGAATGAAACTTGAGATTTAGAGATTTCAAGGTACGTTCTCAAGTATTATGAAAATAACAAGAATCAAGTAAAATTTGACGTTATCCACAACAGTAAGAGCTCCATCCTTGATATTTACATAACTCTTGAACGCATACCTTGGAATCTCAAAAGCTCATTCCGATACTTAGAAAATCACTGTCACTAGGGACTCTTATACAGGGAAGATATTTTTTTTTATTTCTATTAATTTTTCTTTTGTCTTACTATTTAACTCATTTATGATCAATTTATACCCGTTGCCGACGGTATAATATTCAATAAATATGTAGAAGCTTCCTACTGAAGCTGACGCATGTATTGTACATATAAGATCCAACATTCCATTCAGTATATAAATTTTACAAAAGCCCTTTTGTCAAATATTCAGTGAGGCTAGACCTCCACTTGGGATTTCCAGTCACGCTATTTTTCAGTCTCAAAAATAAAATTCATTGTTTTGCATACTAGTGCACAAATTTTCGACTACAGAAAGCAACCGGTCCTATTTTCGCTGCGGCGACTGTCGCTCTACCCAATGAATCACGCAAACAGGCATGGACATGCACCCACTTGCGATACTTTAGTCGCAGTTCTGAAACAGTCTTGTTTTGGTCTCTGTTTAAAACACTGCAGCAAATACTTGTTTAAAATGTCTGGCAACGAATCTACAGGAGGTGATGATGAACGAATATTCACAGTAATTGATACTGTTATCTCTCTATATTAAAAAAAAGTTACCGCCGCCGCCGCCGCCGCCGCCGAAGAATTGAAATTTTTGTTGTTTAGCTCCATTCTTAGACGGTTTCCCGAGAAAGTACTGATCGGAAAAATATGAAATTAACATGCTTTGTTCTTCATCGTATTCCCTGGATAATTATTAAGATTTTTTTCCGATGCGGCTATTAGTTTAGGTTTTATTAAGTGTTAAAGTTGAAGAAGTGAAATTTCTTCCGCGAGTGAGCAAAACACATTCAAAATTTCAGTCTTTAGTCGTGAGTTTTTTTTTAAGAGTACCTCTCAACGTAAATTTTTGCAGCTCGTCGAGTTTTTTTTGAAATTTAAATGTGGTTCTTGATAATATTTTTTTGAAATTCGGGAAAAATCGGGACATTTTTGTTACTTTTTTTTAAAACTGCCGTATCTATATCTAATTACTATTAGTTTTTAATTTTTAAAATATCGCAGTATACCTCAGAATATACTCTTTCTTACGGTACTATTATTTTTGAAATCGGTTAATAATTAAATTGGATGCGATCAAAAGTTCGTGATACAAAATTCGGAATCTTCGGATATTTTCGCTACGTTTTGTTAAAACCGTTATGTCTACGGCAAAAACCATTATTTTTTAAATTTGAGAACATCACTGAATACACTACATAACACTCTTTCTTATGGTACAATTATTTTTCAAATTGGTTAATAAACAAAATCGATGCAATTAAAAGTAGGTCATACAATTTTCGGAACTTTCAGATCGTAACTTCCGATACAAAACTAAAATGGTCATATCTATATAGTATTACTGTTAGTTTTTAATTTTAAAAATATTACAGTATACCTCACAATGTACTCTTTCTTACGGTACAATTATTTTTAAAATTGGTTCATAAATAAATTCGATGCAATCAAAAGTTGGTGACACAAATTTCGTATTTTTCAGTTCGCATAGCTGGTTCGGCAAACAGCAGTGGGTTGCATTTTCTACTATCGGGTTTGCCAGATATCAAATTTATCGTAGCAACAATTGCCATAAAAACGATTTCTTTTTATTTGGCGAGGAAAAAGGCTCGCTTTTTTCCCTCTGTTCTCAAGACAGTTTACCGACAAAGTACAATGTATTGATATTAACACTGTTTACTTAAAATTGTACAGGGAACAAGATACAGAAGATTTTTTACTGATGCGGCTATTAGTTTAGGGTGCATTAAGTGTTAAAGCAAAAAAAAGTGAAATCAATTGCGAAAGAAGTATTGGTTTGAGAAAGCAAACCAAACGGGATTGCGTAGCAATCCCCGGGGTCGGCGAGCGTAAGCGAGCAGGGCGCGAAGCCCTCGCTGTGACGTCATGTACCGGAAAGTGAAATCAGCATAATACGAATTATTCAGATAGTTTCACTCTGTGAAAGGAATGTTGGTTTGCGAAGCAAACCAAATGACATCTGTGAAAGGAGTGTTGGTTTGCGAAGCAAACCAAATGGGATTGCGCAGCAATCTCCGGGGGTTGGCGAGCGTAAGCGAGCAGGGGGCGGAGCCCCCTAGTACTTTAAAAAATTGGAAAGAAGTATTTAAAGAAATTGAAGATTGTTATTGATGGACCAATTATTCCCAACAATTTCTCGAGGTCCAAAATTACGTTGTGTTGTCCTCGGCTCTTTCCGTTAGGGGATTCATCCCGGAACATCGTCAATAGCCCGTTATGTTGCTCTTGTACGACTTTAATTAAAATTACCTTCTTTTACCCAACAATTCGTCCAAACTACTTTTTGTCATTCGGTAATACTCTGGAATAACTTCGCAGGATTCTCACATAAATTTTCAAATAACTTGTGAAACTGCCCTTTCTTTGACTTGTTATTGGATGTACCCAATAACGATGCTTCCTCCGTTTACTTCTCGCCGACCAACCGGTATAGTGGTTACGGTGTTAGCCTCTAGATCGGAAGGTTCCTAGTTTAAATCCGGGTCCGGGCATGGATGTTTGTAAGCGTATGGTGTAGAGGCGGCTGGTCCACCTTAAATCTGTCGTGGCCGAAAGTCCTCACGTTGGGTTGGTGTGGAAGTTTGGAGAGTGGGGTGCCATCTCAGGTGTTGCTTCGTCATCTGACCGTGGTTCAAAGTTACGAAGTGCTGTCCTCGAATCTTTCCCTTAAGGGATCGATCCCGGACCGTCGTCAATAGCCCGTTGTGTTGCTCTAGTACGACGTTAACTAAAATTACCTTACCTTACCCGGACCGTCGTCAGCTCAGGTGTTGCTTCGTCATCTCACCGTGGTTCAAAATTACGAGGTGTTCTCCTCGGATCTTTCCCTTAAGGGACTGATCCCGGACCGTCGTCAATAGCCCGCTGTGTTGCTCTAGTACGACGTTAACTAAAATTACCATTACCATTACCATCGTCAATAGCCCGTTGTGTTGCTCTAGTATGACGTTAACTAAAATTACCAATTCCTCCATCGTCAATATAGGTGACCAACCGGTATAGTGGTTAAGGTGTTAGCCTCTAAATCGGAAGGTTCCTGGTTCGAATCCGGGTCCGGGCATGGATGTTTGTAAACGTATGGTGTAGAGGCGGCTGGTGCACCTTAAATCTGTCGTGGCCGAAAGTCCTCACGTTGGGTTGGCGTGGAAGTTTGGAGAGTGGGGTGCCAGCTCAGGTGTTGCTTCGTCATCTGACCGTGGTTCAAAATTACGAGGTGTTGTCCTCGAATCTTTCCCTTAAGGGACTGATTCCGGACCGTCGTCAATAGCCCGTTGTGTTGCTCTAGTACGACGTTAACTAAAAATTACCATTACCAATTACCATTACCATCGTCAATAGCCCGTTGTGTTGCTCTAGTATGAAGTTAACTAAAATTACCAATTCTTCCGTTCGTTTACTTCTCGAACCAAGGTAATGGTAATGGTAATGGTAATTTTAGTTAACGTCGTACTATAGCAACACAACGGGCTCTTGACAACTGTCCGGAATCAGTCCCTTAAGGGAAAGATTCGAGGACAACACCTCGTAATTTTGAACCACGGTCAGATGAAGAGGCAACACCTGAGCTTTTTATTTATCAGGGTTGCACTATGTAAGTTTTGTTTGTGCTTTTATGATGTTTCTGTAGAATTTTTGTATTTTTTCGCTGTCCTGTTTCTGTAATGATCTTTTTTGACAGTATGATTAGGAAATAAATAAATTATTTTAATTAATTTTTTTAGTCTATGATACATTTCAGGACCATAGACATCACAGAGAAGTCGCATCAAAAATGAGACAACTCATTCATCTGAAGCAGATCATTTCCGTCAAATATTCGCCTAACATTTCTGTTAGTAAACAACATAAGCTAAACATTCAAATCTTGTTCTCGAAATTTACTTTTTATTCTGTCTGGCGGAGTTGATATGCCACGTGGGGATACGAATACATTAGAACCTCAAAACGGACTAATAGACTTAAGGTTGTCCGTTTCAATATAAGACCAGCTTATAACAAATAATTCTTACAGGGGTGTAATGCAACAGGGTGTACAACATCAATGAAAGTACAGTAGTTAGCAATGAAAAGTGTTTATTATATATTAAATAAAAAACAGTCTTCAACATAGGTTGAATTGAAAAAGATGTTGTTTCTAATGCCTACACTGGCAGACCAGAGGAGTGCCAGGCCCGTCGAAGACGGCAAGAGGCGAGGAGGTGCGCCTTCCATGTTATTGAGCCCCATTGGGAGGAAGTCCGACTTTGCTCGGCATACATGACACATCCGTTTTACAGGAAGGTCCCTTTCATACATCCATTCACTCACAAATATCGTAATTTAGATACCAATCAGAGGCCGATAACCCTCTGATCAGATACCCCCAGAGGTATTGATTTGGTATGGGAACATGGGGGACTTTGTGACCACGACCTATTTAACGTGCCCCAGTCACCATTAGTGAACACGACGGTCTTTAGCCAGGTCGAAGCGCCGATCTCACAATCATCAGAATTGCAGGCTCCGCCGAGGACAGAACCCACAACCCTTCTGATGCGAGCCCGACGCTCTACTGACTGAGCTACCGCGGCTCGAAAAAGATGTACACCGCATTAATCTTTAAAACAAGAAGGTTGTTGATCATGTTGATTGCTTACGTTCATTGGTTTGAAAATAATTTATTTTCTTCTAGGTTTGTTTGCTGCTTATTTCTTCAGATAATAATTGACGGAAGTGCTGTAAGGTGTTCGTAATATACAAACACGTTTTCATTTGCCGATTGTTCAACATATTGAATAACAAAATTTAAATGGTCTTCCACTTCGCTCACTGTCCGTTATAAGCGACGTCCTTTATAGTGAGGTTCTGCTGCATGTGAAAAGATTACGCGAGTGTGAAAAAAATAATCTTCAGGCTTTCGTATTTCCCGCTGTACCCCAGTTGGTAGAGTAACGGATGATTAGCAACTGGAAGGTTACGAGTTCGAAACTAAATTCAATCAAAGACTGTCGCGTATGAGGGGACTGGTGAACATAAAATCCGTCATGGCTCGGCCGTCGACAATATCCCGCTGTGTTGCTCCAATGCGACGTCAATTCACATGTCGGCCTTAATTTTTTTTTTTTTTTTTTTTTTTTTTTTTTGCCGACCAACCGGTATAGTGGTTAAGGTGTTAGCCTCTAGATCGGAAGGTTCCTGGTTCGAATCCGGGTCCGGGCGTGGATGTTTGTAAGCGTATGGTGTAGAGGCGGCTGGTGCACCTTAAATCTGTCGTGGCCGAAAGTCCTCACGTTGGGTTGGCGTGGAAGTTTGGAGAGTGGGGTGCCAGCTCAGGTGTTGCTTCGTCATCTGACCGTGGTTCAAAATTACGAGGTGTTGTCCTCGAATCTTTCCCTTAAGGGACTGATTCCGGACCGTCGTCAATAGCCCGTTGTGTTGCTCTAGTACGACGTTAACTAAAATTACCATTACCTTCATATTTTTGTGTAAATTTATCTAACAAACCACTAATAAATCTAGTAACTCACTTTTTTTGATATCACAAAAGCGTTCTTTACCATTCTCAATATTTTATTTGCTGAAACATATACAAATAATCAACCAACTCTTCAGATGGTGGAGATTGCTTGTGCTTTCAGAGCACACACCTCCTGCCTTCTAAACAGAAATTTTTATTCCAATCTTTGAAAGTAATTTTCGCTCCTTGCGCGGAAGCGGTACTAAGTGATTTTATTTTAACCCTTTTCTGTTTTCGTTGGCAACATGCATGTTTTCGGATGTCTTATTTACTTCCTTTCTCTTCTCTCTTGCTTTCAGAACGGTCGCTTTGAAACTTCCTGTGTTTGTTTTTTCGACACTAGCAAAAAGGCTAGCGAGAAAAGGGAAAAGTCGTATCACTTACATAGTTCCTGCCGCATGCATCTTACCTCCTCACCACAAACTCTGGTACTCGTCTTTAAAGGCCATTTTTTTAACCTAAGGAATCCGGGACAAAACTGAAAAGCCGATCGAAGCACTACAGAAATTAATTTGCGATCTATACTACGGCATAGAAGTACAGTAGCCATTGCGTGACTAGCCCGGCGTTGCCTGTGCCCGTGGTGTTGGTTTGCGACGGGCAACGCCGTGATATACGGTATTAAACTGGTGTAAAATTTTCCGCAGGTTTCAAATCCGTTGAAATTTTTAATCTATCTTTAACGAATCCGCTTTTACGAAAAAGAACAAAACAATGCCTGTCAAAATTTTTTTTATTTTTTGCTCTCCACTAAAATCGAAGAGTTTAGGAAATATAATTTTTTTTTTCGCGACAGGCACGAAATGCAATCTGTTTATTTTTGGAAAGGGAAAATTACCGTGACGTCACAATCTCGTGGGAAAATATAAAAGATATATTCAATTTAAAAGTTATTTGTATAAAGAAAATAATATTTTTAGGTAACAATCTAAACTGAAATTTTCCGCAGATTTCAAATCCATTGAAATTTTTACCGTATCTTTAGCGGTCTAGGAGATAGGAAAAAAAAGAACTGACTCCAGTTAAAAGATTGTTTGTTTTTATTGTCTGGCTGGAAAATCCGCGCAAAATAAAAAAAGGAAACGAAAACAATAAATTTAGAATCTGTGATCTCTTCTATGCTATAGCATTCAATAATGATTAAATTTCATTAAATTCATTTTAAAATGTTCTAGATTGAATTTTAAAATTCGCCGCGACCCAAAAATTGCAAAAAATGTGGACTACCTGTATGCCAAATCTCATGGCTGTCAGTGCCATAGAATTGTCAGGATTTTGCGGCAAGAAAAACAGACAAACAAACAGACAGACAAACACTTCCTTTTATAATATTAGAGAGATAGACCTTGTAGTGAAACAGGCAGAACATGTTGGAGGAGTAAGATCTCAACTGCTAATCAACTGGTGGTACGTGGTACAAAACGTCTATCACATTCAGCAACTGCTAAATTCTGAAGAGCGAGTAATGTGGTGAATTTAACCATCATTAAAAATGTACTAACAATAAATAGTATTCCTTAAAAATAGCAGTGTAATGTATATAGCAGCGTTTTATCTCCAATATGAAGTAATTGTTGGTGGATAATGTTACACTGTCCTTCACGTCGTTCTAAATACTAGGGATGCGACATCGATGTCGATGTTTTTTAAAAAACATCTATGTATTTAACATTGATGTATTGGGGTCGATGTTTCTGTAACATCGATGTTTATACTTGTCGATGTTTTTACGTTGTCGATGTTTTATTTTTAAATGAAAAAAAGTACCGTTATAAAATTTTTAAAAACAACCAAGTAGCATACTTTTCACAATCAGCAAATTGAACATACTTTTAGACCAAAGTGGCCAAGGGTCTGAAAAGTAGGGATGCGACATCGATGTCGATGTTTTCAAAACATTGATGTTTTATAAAAAACATAGATGTTATGTAGCCGATGTCGCTTCACTAGTTGCTAAACCAGTTTTAAGAAATGGGGGAAAAAGTTTAAATACACTGAATTTTAAAAACATCGATGGTTTAGGGGCGATGTACTATCAACATAGATGTTTTAATTTTGAACATCCATGTTTTGCTGTCGATGTCGCATCAATAGTTGCTAAACCCGTTTTAAGAAATGGGGGAAAAAGTTTAAATACACTGAATTTTAAAAACATCGATGTTTTTGGGCCGATGTTTTTATCAACATCGATGTTTTTGGGCCGATGTTTTTATCAACATCGATGTTTCAATTTTGAATATCGATGTTTCAAAACATCGATGTCGCATCCCTACTAAATACCTGTAAAGGCCGATTCTACCACAATTGTTAGGGAATCTGTCGATGTAGAGTATTTGTTATTTTCAAACAGTACTACTAGAAATGGGAAAATGTATGAGGGGTATAAAGATTCCTGAACTTCAGAAAGGATCCCACGACACGCCATCCAACCAAACACAAAATCAAATAACACTCGTCTAGAACGATCAAACAAAAGTTTAAATCTTGAGTTGCACTAACTATTGTTTTTCTCGCATTAGTATTCTCCTTCTGCTTCCAGAGTGACCTCTATACGTCAAGACTCCTCGCAGTTAACTAGACACTAAACAGTCTGTGGATTATGGATAACCCATTTATTTGCGTCTTATAGGTCATACTTTTTGGGACTCTGTTGATCAAATCCTGCTTCGCATTTGTGTCGAACGATATCAATTTTACGACGCCATTGGCATTCCATGTAAATATTTTCCGATTTTATTCCGTGTCCCACCCATTGTTTCAGATCTGTAGGAGGCGGAAAGGACAATTTAAGTGAAACAAAAAACGCTATGGCGATACGGGATTATTTAGTTGTTAGATCTGTGGACAGCTGTTATCGACCAGTAAATAACGAGCCTCATTTTAAATGTTTTAACAGCTGCAGTCATTTTTAGTTGCTAGTGTGTGGCAACACGAGAATTGAAGGTGGGACGTAAGTATATAAACAAAGAAACTTTTAATAAAATAAAATAAAAAGTAGGCACTCCGTAAGTGATTGTCCTGTACAGTCCAGTCCATGTAATTTTGAACAGAGTTCCTTAATGAACACTAGCTCAGGTGTTGCTTCGTCATCTGACCGTGGTTCAAAATTATGAGGTGTTGTCCTCGGATCTCTCCCTTAAGGGACTGATCCCGGACCGTCGTCAATAGTCCGTTGTGTTGCTCGTTACTAACGACGTTGACGTTAACTAAAATTACCATTACCTTAATGAACACAACTCATGCATTTCGCCATTTCGTTTCGGTGCTGATTGCTTACCCCTCCTCGTTTGCCCCACCCCAATTGGAACATGAATTGGACTCCTAATTGTATCAATTACTAAATTCTATCTTCTATCTATCTGCAATTATTTACCTTTTACAAAGTGCATTGTCACTTCCTTTAACTTTCTTCCCTTATTTGCTCTTTTACTATCAATGAATGCTCTATTAATTCTGATGTGCAGGTTCGCAGTTTTCTGCAAGGTACTCCGTAATTGATACGTCCGTTCCCGTTTGAACAGAGTTACGATGATACGAAGAATATAGCTACGAATAACTGTTGTTGTTGTTTCTTATGCCTACACTGGTAGACCAGAGGAGTGCCAGGCCCGTCGAAGACGGCAAGAGGCGAGGGGGGTGCGCCTTCCATGTTATTGAGCCCCATTGGGAGGAAGTCCGACTTTGCTCGACATACATGACACATCCGTTTTACAGGAAGGTCCCTTTCATACATCCATTCACTCACACATATCGTAATTTAGATCCCAATCAGAGGCCGATAACCCCCTGATCAGGTACCCCCAGAGGTATTGATTTGGTATGGGAACATGGAGGACATTGTGACCACGACCTATTTAACGTGCCCCAGTCACCATTAGTGAACACGACGGTCTTTAGCCAGGTCGAAGCGCCGATCTCGCTATCATCAGAATTGGAGGCTCCGCCGAGGACAGAACCCACAACGAATAACTAATATGCATGTACTTTTAATGATATTATTAACTATTAAACATCTTATACTTTCAACTGAGTAATTTAATTGCATCACAATCAAAATAAGCAGTTACGGCGAGAAAGATATTCTCTAGGTTATCACAAATACGAAGACGATATAACTTAGGAGTACTTTGCAGATGTATTCAAGTAGTGAATATGAATCTCATACAAATTGCAGATTCGTTTTCTGCAGTTTCGGGACCGATGGTAAAAGATGCGCACAACAAACGGGTACAGCTTTGATTTTAAGCCTTTTTTGTGCCAACGCTTTTGCATATTTTTATGTTGCTAAGGAATTTCGGAATTTCTTAGAAAAACACAGTTTTAGGCTTAGCTGGAAAATAATTTTAAAAATAGAAAAAAACACACAACTGATTTTTCTATCTACTACCTGGTAAGTATTTATTTACTTTAATGAAAAAAATCTTTACTTTTTCTGCAATGCTGTTATAGAAATTGGTCCAAGTTAAATAATTTATTATTTTTAAGTTTAACGGAACTAGGCTATTTAATATGAGTGTTCTAAAAGATTGTATTATTCTAATAAGTATTTATTTGGGCATGATAAAATAAAATAAAACGATTTACTTAACTAATGAGATCCAAATTATCATGAGGTTGCTATAATCCTACCAAACGGGGTTGCCATTGCCTGCCACAACTCGCTACTACAAAAAGTAAACCAAAAGGGTTCCCACAAAAGGTCTCTTTTTCAAACTTGTACCCAAACAGGAGTACCATTGACACAAAATTAAGATGACTAGGTTCAAGTTTTAATGCAGTTTCCCAAAAAGGGCGCTATTGCCCCTGTGGGCACTGAGGAAGCTTGGGAGTAATACTAACCCCAGGGAAAATAGGGGCGTGAGGAATAAGAATGGACAACAAAACGCTTTTTTTTTAAATTCGCCCAAAACTGTTTGAAGCAAATATGGTAGTTAGATATCTTAATTAACGTTACTCTGGAGCAACATAAATTGTTCCTATTGACGATGGTCCGGGATCAAACCCGATCCAACAACACCACGTAATTTTGAATCACAGTCAAATAACGAGCTGGTATCTTGCTCTCCATACTTCCACGCCAACGTGAGGACATTTGAGGCCACGACAGATATAACGCACTCCAGCCCCCCTTTGCACGCGACGTTCTTTGGTAGGATTCGAACTAGCAAAACCCTCTGGTTGCTAATCCATTTCAACCGGGCTATAGCGGCTTTCAACCGGGCTATTCGACTCACAACAGTGATGCTTTGTCGCAAGAATTGCGTCGTGAAATGCAAGTTACAACTGACCTTTCTGAATACAAGACGACAGGTCTTAACTATCAAGTGTTGACATGAATGAACTCACGAGCACTTCCTACTCACGAGATTCTTATAAGCTCAGCGGTAGGAATCTGTTTTTTATGCCAAGTTTAGTGTAAAGTACTATGAATAGGTGAGAAGACTTAAATCACTATTCGATTGCTTCCTATTACGCTGGGTAGCAAATTTGATGAGTGCTGATTAACAACAGAAAGGTTACGAGTTCGTTACCCCAAAGACCGTCGTCTACGTGGGGAATGGTTAAATCTGTCATGGCCACAAATGTCCTCACGCTGGCGCGTGGAAGTATGGAGAGTGGGGTGCCAGCTCAGGTGTTGACTTTATCATCTGAGCGAACAAAAAAATTAACGAGGTGTTTTCGGATCGTCATAAGATTGGCCTGGGTAACATCTAATCTCACCTCGTGGAGCACAGGTTCAAGGAGCCATTTGACAGATTGAAAACCTCTGCATCAGGATATGCACTATATCGACCACATTATTTGGACTAATGTTTATCAGAAAAATTGTTTTATTGTTCTATTTAGTAACGGGTAGGGGGCCCTTCCTTTTGCTTGTATTACCACTGCAACACGTCAAGGCATATTTTCTACACGTTCTATGTAAGTCCGGGCAGGAATTAGGGATGCGACATCGATGTCAATGTTTTCAAAACATCGATGTTTTTTAAAAAACATCGATGTATTTAACATCGATGTATTGGAGTCGATGTTTTTGTAACATCGATGTTTATACTTGTCGATGTTTTATTTTTGAATGAAAAAAATACCGTTTTAAAAATTTAAAAAATAACCAAGTAGCATAATTTTCATAATCAGCAAATCGAACATACTTTTACACCAAAGTGGCCAAGTGTGAAGGGTCTGAAAAGTAGGGATATGACATCGATATCTATGTTTCCACAACATTGATGTTTTATAAAAACACCGATGTATTGGAGCCGATGTCGCATCACTAGTTGCTAAACCAATTTTAAGAAATGGGGAAAACAGTTTAAATACACTGAATTTAAAAACATCGATGTTTTGGGGGCAATGTACTATCAACATCGATGTTCTAATTTTGAACATCGATGTTTAGCTGTCGATGTTGCATCACTAGGTGCTAAACCAGTTTTAAGAAATGGGGGGGGGGAAGAGTTTAAATACACTGAATTTTAAAAACATCGATGTCTTTGGGGCGATGTATTATCAACATCGATGTTTTAATTTTGAAGATCGATGTTTCAAAACATCAATGTTTTGCTATTGATGTCGCATCCCTAGCAGGAATTGCTCGTCATGCCTCTTGCAAGTCTGTGAGAAGAGATTGTTGTCGAGATGAGCGTGTGTGGCAATGTCGTACTCATCGATCCAGTTTGTCTCATAAGTGCTTGATCGGACTGAGATCGGTACTCTAAACTAGTCATGCGACATCAACAGTAAAACATCGATGTTCAAAATTAAAACATCGACGTTGATAATACATCGCCCCCAAACCATCGATGTTTTTAAAATTCAGTTTATTTAAACTTTTTTCCCCATTTCTTAAAACTGGTTTAGCAACTAGTGATGCGACATCGGCTCCAATACATCGATGTTTTACATAAAACATCGACATCGATGTCGCATCCCTACTTTTCAAACCCTTCACTCTTGGCCACTTTGGTCTAACAGTTTTTTAAATTGTTGATTATGAAAATTATGCTACTTGGTTATTTTTTAAGTTTTTATAACGGTACTTTCATTTAAAAATAAAACATCGACAAGTATAAACATCGATGTTACAAAAACATCGACTCCAATACATCGATGTTAATAACAACGATATTTTCTAAAAAACTTCATGTTTTGAAAACATCGACATCGATGTCGCATCTCTACTCTGAACTAGGGATGCGACATCGACAGCAAAACATCGATGTTGATAATACATCGGCCCAAAAACATCGATGTTTTTAAAATTCAGTGTATTTAAACTTTTTTCCCCATTTCTTTAAACTAGTTTAGCATCTAGTGATGCAACATCGGCCCCAATACAGCAATGTTTTTTATAAAACATCAATGTTTTGAAAACATAGACATCGATGTCGCATCCCTACTTTTCAGACCCTTCACCCTTGGCCACTTGGGTCTAAAAGTATGTTCAATTTGCTGATTGTGAAAATTATGCTACTTAGTTATTTTTTAAATTTTTACAACGGTACTTTTTTTATTTAAAAGTAAAACATCGACAACGTAAAAATATCCACAATGCAAAAACATCGACAACGTAAAAACATCGACGATGCAAAAACATCGACAACGTAAAAACACCGACAGTGCAAAAACATCGACATTGCAAAAACATCGACAAGTATAAACATCGATGTTACCAATACATCGACTCCAATACATCGATGTTTTCTAGAAAACATTGATGTTTTGAAGACATCGATGTCGCATTTCTACTCTGAACAGGTCAGTCAAGCAAATCCACCTCATTTTCAGGAAACCAGTCCAGCACACGTTTTGCAGTATGACAAGGAGCTCGATCCTGTTGGAAGAAACAACCATCTTTGCCGTAGTATTGACATGGTGTAGGCAATGCCGATTTATCCAGAACGTCGAGGTATACTTCAGCGTTAATGGTACCTTGTACATAAAGCAATGGTCCCTGTCCTAACCAGGAGAAACAACCCCACACTAAGATAGATCCTCCTCCGAATTTCTGCAGTGTCCAAATACTTTTGTCCATGTAGTGTAGATTCTAACTAATAAAGACGTCAATCGCTCAGATTTCATTATTAAGCATAAGTGTTTTGGCTGCTAACACCTGAGGAACTGCCTAAGGAAACATCTGATGTCATCTCGCAGAGCAGAAGTGCATGAAGCCATTGCACAGATTGAAAACCTCTGCATCAGGACATGGATTCTAACCAACCAAAACGGCAGTAGCTCAGAATGACATGTAAAAAAGCGAGCACAAGTGTTTTGAAACATTGTAGCGTCTTGTTACTCAGCTCTTGTAATTTATGACGACAACCAGGGAGAAATTACGTGGCCCTTGGCTCATTCGCCAACTCTCCTATTCCAAAACGAAAATACAAATCACGAGTTCTTTTTCCACTTCATTCAGCGACATTTTTTCCCCTCTCTGGCAAGCGAAAAGAAGATCCAGGTCAATGTCGACCTCCCCCTGAGAATGAAAAATAGTTGTTCCACTTCGTTTGACTGCGGCAACAGTTTTTATTTTATTTCCAGAAGTTGTTTGGTTTTTACTCGGGTATCCATGCTGCTAATTCGTAGTTACTTTTCTCGGCGGTTGTGAAAAAAGATTTCATGGTTCGCAAACAAATAAAGAGTTCCTTTGTACGCTGGTATGCTAGACGTGAAAGTTTTTACTGCTTCCTTCCTTCGGGGGACAGGAAGCAGATTTGTTGTTCTCATATGCGCTGTTATATATAGTATGTCAATTTTTTGTTTGCCTTGTGGTTCGTGATTAAATAGTCTACATGAAATTACATCTACTTACGAACTCGTGCGTGTTTGGTGGAAAAGACAGGCAATCATATGACTAAGTACACACGAGTTTTACGTTCTGTAGTTCACTCGTGCAACCTTTTCGTCTCTGTTAAAACTCAAATTTTATGAAATTGCATTAATGCGGGGGAATTTTAGTATAACAAAGGAATGCGAAGATTTAATTTGCCTTTTACAAATTTCCTACTCGGTCCAGCCAAAGATCAAGTTCTTGGTGGCTGGTGTACGCTATATCTGTCGCTGCTTCAAATACCCTCACTATGACGTGTTGTGGAAGTTTAGAAAGTGGGATGCCAGCTCAGGTGTTCTCGTCATATGACCGTGAATCGAAAAGACGAGGCGTTGTCCCCTTGGATCTTTTATTCTTCCTTCCTTTCCATAGTTTGGAGAGTGGAGTGCCAGCTCCGGTGTTGCTTCGTCATCTGACCGTGGTTCAAAATTACGAGATGTTGTCCTCGGATCTTTCCCTTAAGGGACTGATACCGGACCGTCGTCAATAGCCCGTTGTGTTGCTCTAGTACGACGTTAACTAAAATTCCGTTTAGGTGTCCTGCAAACGAATTGTCTGTTCTTTAGTTTGTAACTCAAATAATTGCGTATATAAACAAAACTAATTACTTCGCAAAGGTGCCGGGTTCTTTTTAAATTCACGTCACACTGGAGCAACAGAACGGACTATCGGCGACGGTCCGGGATCAAACCCAATGGGACAGATCCGAGTACGCCACGTAATTTTGAGTATTACCCACGAGGCAACACCTGAGCTGGCGTCCCACTCTCCAAACTTAAACACCACGCCAACGTAAGGACAGTTGAGGCCACGACAGATTTAACGTGCACCAGCCCTCGTGTGCTCGACGATCTTTGACTGAACCGAGTTTCAAGCTCTCAACCCTCCGTTTAGTAACTCATCCAACTGGACTACAGTGGATCTATATTTTTTAAGGATTGTATACTCTCTCTAATTTGGCCGACCAACCGGTATAGTGGTTAAGGTGTTAGCCTCTAGATCGGAAGGTTCCTGGTTCGAATCCGGGCATGGATGTTTGTAAACGTATGGTGTAGAGGCGGCTGGTGCACCTTAAATCTGTCGTGGCCGAAAGTCCTCACGTTGGGTTGGCGTGGAAGTTTGGAGAGTGGGGTGCCAGCTCAGGTGTTGCTTCGTCATCTGACCGTGGTTCAAAATTACGAGGTGTTGTCCTCGAATCTTTCCCTTAAGGGACTGATTCCGGACCGTCGTCAATAGCCCGTTGTGTTGCTCTAGTACGACGTTAACAAAAATTACCATTTACACTGAACAAAAATTACCATTTACTCTCTAATTTGTAGAGAACAATATAATATTAGCATTTTTCGAAATTTAAGGGTCTTCCGGGGACATCTTTAGGTAAGGTCATCACAACCCCTAGGTACCCCTTGTGTGATCTCCCTTTCATTTTTCCCCCTCGCCTAACCTTCTGTTTTTTGCCTTTTCTTCCACCCTCGCTGTGTTGTTTGGCGCAGCTTGGCGAAATTTGGCCCTTGCGCCATAAAACCCGAAAATAATCAACCAAGTTTAATGTTAAGGGTAATTTTAGTTAACGTCGTACTAGAGCAACACAACGGGCTATCGACGACGGTCCGGGATCAGTCCCTTAAGGGAAAGATTCGAGGACAACACATCGTAATTTTGAACCACGGTCAGATGACGAAGCAACACCTGAGCTGGCAACCCACTCTCCAAACTTCCACGCCAACCCAACGTGAGGACTTTCGGCCCCGACAGATTTTAGGTGCACCAGCCGCCTCTACACCATACGCTTACAAACATCCATGCCCGAACCCGGATTCGAAACCTTCCGATCTAGAGGCTAACACCTTAACCACTATACCGGTTGGTCGGCCCAAGTTTAATTACAAAAATGAAATTAAAGGGTTTGGAAAGGAAGCAATTGTTGCAAGTGAGGGCTATAATCTTTCAAGTTTCGTTACAAGCAACTGAAAAGTTTTAAAGAGAATCGGAGGGGGCGGTTTGAAAGTGACACTTCTTTGGTGTAGATTTGACAAGGAATGACCCTAACACGACAAATACGCAACGAGTTCAATTTATGTGTCTGTCTGGTTTACCCATTCTGAACAGAAATTGAAAACATTCAATAAAATGGGACAAATCGGTTGGAGTGTATCTCTTTCAGACAGCAGCAACTATCTAGTTATTTTTTATTTAGAACGAAATAAAATTATACTACCCATCTCGGAACAGATTTATCGTTTGTTCTGAGAGGAATGATTGACAAAGCAAAGCGAATCATAAATTTAAATAACCGTCATAAAAAATAAGCCAAGACATTGAGTAACCAACGTTGCGAGTGATGTTTGATATTGCAATTTAAAAGTCCAGTGAGTTTGCTTTTTAAGTGTGGAACATAGTTTGTGTTGGGGGGAGGAAATTTCGAGAATAGTATACAGGGAAAATTCTGCTTGTGTTACCATCGCAACAGCCAGTGATTCTTAAGCCTTTGTCTGGCTCTGTTGGAATTAATTTGGTAATTTTTTAGTTAACGTCATACTAGAGCAACACAACGGGCTATTGACGACGGTCCGGGATCAGTCCCTTAAGGGAAAGATCCGAGGACAACAACTCGTAATTTTGAACCACGGTCAGATGACGAAGCAACACTTGAGCTGACATCCCACTCTCCAAACTTCCACGCCAACCCAACGTGAGGACTTTCGGCCACGACAGATTTAAGGTGCACCAGCCGCCTCTACACCATACGTTTACAAACATCCATGCCCGGACCCGGATTCGAACCAGGAACCTTCCGATCTAGAGGCTAACACCTTAACCACTATACCGGCTGGCCCTGTTGAAAGTTAACGGATTAGCAGAACAGAAGTTAACGGTTTGTGAGTTCGAATCCAACAAACACTGTCGTGTACAAAGGGGGCTAGTGCACGTTCAATCGGTCGTGGCCTCAAATGTCCTCACGTTGGCGAAGTGTGGAAGTTGGGGAACGTTTTTTCTCTTGTAGCGGCGATCTCCCCATTCGTCATTTTTGTATTTGTCATACTAAGATCTACAAATACCACTGAACCAATTGATTATTGAAATCCCGCCATTCTGAGTCAGCACTCGAACAGCAAGGACAGCATCCGGTTCTGCTTCTCTAATAATTACTATTTTACAAAATGGCGTAAAACCATTAACGGAAATCTGGTGCTGTACGGCTTATTACCTTGGATTTAATCTCCTCTTGCTTCGCGCTGTTAAAAAAATATTTCCTTGGTTTGTCCATGACATGACAACGACTCATAAGCGGATCCTTGTTATCAAGCTCACGATTTGTAGTATCCGCGTTGAGGAAAGGAATTGAAAAATTTCAACAAAAATGTTTTTATCACTTGACAGCAATTAATGGAGATATCACCATGGCAAGGATTTTGTGCGTTGAGGGATTTACAGTTAAAACATAAAATATTTGCAGGAAATGTAAGGATCAAACCCGAAGGTAAAAATTCAAGGACAACACGTATTTTTTAATTACGGTCAGATGACAAGGTCACATCTGAACTGGCACCCCACTCTCCAAACTTTCACGCCAACGTGAAACACAAAGAGGCAAGGAATAATTTGTTTTCCTCACTTGGATATACATTCCCTTTCGAATAACAGGACAGTTTTGTCTCGACGCGATAGTTTGTCCTTAGCAAAATTGACCTGATAATGGACGCGGTATCGGGTCGAAACACCTGAAGGTTAATAGTTAGCTAGACCAAAAAAAATTAGTCGTGTACCCTAAACCATCGCTGTACTTAATTAGTGCAGGTAAAGGAAATAACCATTTGACAGAACAGTTAGTGTTGATTGGAGAATTTCAATAGGGCCTTTCATTCCAAAGTACCAAAAGGTTCGATTCCAAATTGGGTATCTCTATTTTTATAAAAGGAAGTGTTTGTTTTCTGTCCTCCTGTACGCAGTGTCCTGACGAATCTATTGCACTTACAGTAATGGGATTTAGCACACAGGTAGTCCAAATTTTTCACAAGTTTTGGGTCGCGCCGAATTTTAAAATTCAATCTAGAAGATTTTAAAATGAATTTAATTGTTTTATTCTCCATTGGTTTTTCAAACGCGGAGAACTTTTTACACTCATGCGACCTTGTAGTCAGGGTTTGGAATCATGCCAATTTTTTTTTCATCTGCAAAATGCGGAGTTTTGGGTCGCGCCGAAATTTAAAATTCAATCTAGAATATTTATAAATTAATTTAATGGAATTTAATTATTATTGTTTCTCTTAGAATGGCAACAGCATAAAAGATCAGATTCTAAATTTATTTTTTCCGCTTCCGTTTCATTTTGCCGAGGAACGATTTGCCAGCAGACTAAAAATACAAATGAAGTTTTAATTGGATTTTTTTAGTTAGTTCTTTTTATCTTTAAATATTGACTTCTTATTTTCTTTGAATAAATAATTTTTAAAGTGAAACCTTTATACTTTTTCCAATATGAATGACCTTCCACAATCATGGGAATGGGTAGCAATCGGGGTTGGCGATGGCACGAATATCGTCGTCTTTTATATTTTCGCAACAGATATTTTGACTGGCATTGTTCAGTTCTTTTTTGTAAAATCGGGATCATTGAAGATAGATTAAAAAAATTTAACGGATTTGAAATCTGCGGATAATTTTACACCAGAGAGATACCTTATACATTTCATTTTCTTTTAATAAATAATTTTTCAATTAAATATATATATATTTTCGCAAGAGATTGTGACGTCACGCCGATTGGATCTCTTCGGAATGCGAATTTGGCCGCATTTGAAAATGAGCATTGCTCGTGGTGGTGGTTTGAGCAGGCAAACCATAAGCCCATCAACGCCGTTGTTGTTGCCAATCCCCAAAGTCCAGCGGGGCTAGACTAGGTCCATGAATCCATACACCCTGAGGAAGTCCAGGACCAGCAATGGACTTCCAAGGAGATCTTGATGGTTAAGTCCCAGGCACTCCAGGATGTGGGAAGGAGAAGCCTGCTCAAAGGAGCACTTGGTGCATGTGTCGAAAGTTCTCAAGCCATCTGAGAAGGTCATAGTTCTGAGGTGTCCACTTAGGAATCGGGTAATTGCAGTTTGTCCCTGCCTGTCACAATTAAGTGCCAAAGAGCCGCCAGGTCGATGGCCACGATACCATTGATGCACTGGGGGAGTGGACCATATTGTTTTTCCCCTCAACTTAGCCTGCGAATAAATCTCAGTGTAGGTAAGAGGCTCAAGTGGAACCAATACTTCACTAGCTCCCGCCTTGGCCAATTCATCCATCCAAACATCGATGTTCAAAATTAAAACATCGATGTTGATAATACATCGACCAAAAAACATCGATGTTTTTAAAATTCAGTGTATTTAAACTTTTCCCCCGCATTTCTAAAAACTGGTTTAGCAACTAGTCATGCAACATGGACAGCAAATCATCGATGTTTTTAAAATTCAGTGAATTTAAACTTTTCACCCCATTTCTTAAAACTCGTTTAGGAACTAGTGATGCTACATCGACAGCAAAACATCGATGTTTTGAAACTTCGAAGTTAAAAATTAAAACATCGATGTTGATAATACATCGCACCAAAACCATCGATGTTTTTAAAATTCAGTGTATTTAAACTTTTTTCTTTCCCATTTCTTAAAACTGGTTTAACACCTAGTGATGCGACATCGACAGCAAAACATCGATGTTATGAAACATATATGTTCAAAATTAAAACATCGATGTTGATCGCCCCCAAACCATCGATTTTTGTAAAATTCAGTGTATTTAAAATTTTCCCCCACATTTCTTAAAATTGGTTTAGCAACTAGTGATGCGACATCGGCTCCAATGTATCGATGTTTTATAAAACATCAATGTTTTGAAAACATCGACATCGATGTCGCATCTCTACTTTTCTGGCCCTTCACTCTTGTCCACTTTGGTCTATAAGTATGTTCAATTTGCTGATTATAAAAATTACGCAACTTTGTTTGTTAATTTTAAAATTTTTAAAACGATACTTTTTTCATTTAAAAATAAAACATCGACAACGTAAAGACATCGACAAGTATAAACATCGATGTTACAAAAACATCGACTCCAATACATCGATGTTCTGAAAACATCGACATCGATGTCGCATCCGTAAGTTGAGAGCCCCGATCTGAATCCGATCGAGGCACTTGTGGGACAAACTAAAGTACGACACCTCCACGCACGCTTCCGTCTTCACAACAATCGCTTCTCACAGCCTTGCAAGAGGCATGGTGAGCTGTCCCTGCCCAGACTTACTGAGAACCTGTGGAAAGTATGCCTCGACGTGTTGCAGATGTAATACAAGCAAAAGAAGGACCTGCCCGTGACTAAATAGAATAATAAAGCACTTTTTTTTTAAAACATGCAGTGGTCCAAATACTTTTGTCTCTATAGAGCATTTCTCTCTTCTGTGGTTGCAAAACTTACCTTGTATGCGTTGTTGTTGTTGTCGTATGTTCTTCTGGGATACATATGAAAGCAAGGGATGAACAGAAACATTCAAGACAAGTACAGAAGAAGAGTATTTTTTATTATTACAAACGCGATGATCCCAGCAAAGAAAAAAAGGGATGCGCTGCTTTCCTTTCAAGACGGGAATCCATTCCAGCCGAAAGTCCGACTTCTTTTCCCAATTTTACATCCATGCCTTATCCGGGATTCGAACCCGGGCCCACAAAGATCATAACCTACATTCTGGCTGGGCGCCAACTTGTATGCGTATATCCATTTATTGATGTTTATCTTTCGTTTGGCGGATTAGGGCCAATTGTAGCTCTTGCACCATGAAACTCAACTCAACCAACCCTAATACCGAGATTAGGTTTACTATGATATAGTCCCCAACTGGAAAAGAATAAAATCTTATTGAAATAAAACATCTTTAGCAGTTATTTTTCTAATTTTTGTGTTATCCCATATGACGGGGTTAAAATAAGCAGAAGCAATATTCATAGTACTAAGGAACAGATCAGCCAATAGTACTAAGGAATCAACAGGGCCAATTGTAGCTCTTGCACCATGAAACTCAACTCAACCAACCCTAATACCGAGATTAGGTTTACTATGATATAGTCCCCAACTGGAAAAGAATAAAATCTTATTGAAATAAAACATCTTTAGCAGTTATTTTTCTAATTTTTGTGTTATCCCATATGACGGGGTTAAAATAAGCAGAAGCAATATTCATAGTACTAAGGAACAGATCAGCCAATAGTACTAAGGAATCAACAGGGCCAATTGTAGCTCTTGCACCATGAAACTCAACTCAACCAACCCTAATACCGAGATTAGGTTTACTATGATATAGTCCCCAACTGGAAAAGAATAAAATCTTATTGAAATAAAACATCTTTAGCAGTTATTTTTCTAATTTTTGTGTTATCCCATATGACGGGGTTAAAATAAGCAGAAGCAATATTCATAGTACTAAGGAACAGATCAGCCAATAGTACTAAGGAATCAACAGGGCCAATTGTAGCTCTTGCACCATGAAACTCAACTCAACCAACCCTAATACCGAGATTAGGTTTACTATGATATAGTCCCCAACTGGAAAAGAATAAAATCTTATTGAAATAAAACATCTTTAGCAGTTATTTTTCTAATTTTTGTGTTATCCCATATGACGGGGTTAAAATAAGCAGAAGCAATATTCATAGTACTAAGGAACAGATCAGCCAATAGTACTAAGGAATCAACAGGGCCAATTGTAGCTCTTGCACCATGAAACTCAACTCAACCAACCCTAATACCGAGATTAGGTTTACTATGATATAGTCCCCAACTGGAAAAGAATAAAATCTTATTGAAATAAAACATCTTTAGCAGTTATTTTTCTAATTTTTGTGTTATCCCATATGACGGGGTTAAAATAAGCAGAATCAATATTCATAGTACTAAGGAACAGATCAACGGGGCAGTGAAGGTCCCGAGTAAGCCTCTATACATCTCTGTATGTTGCCCTGACTGAAATACGATTTCCCTTTTATTTCAGGTGATTCACTGAGCGTCACGTTAATTTCATCTGTCGTTTCGTTTTTCTCATTCCCGCTTTCAACCCTCTCATTTGAATATTGCTATCTCGGTGCTAATTGTAAATACTTTCCCAGGCTCTCTTCGTTAACATCCCCGTAGGCAGGTCGTGAAGATCTTTCTAAGCGTGACCATCATGGAGCTGAAAGTCGTCCTGCTGCTTGTAATCGGGGCGTGGACCCTCAATTCGACTCACGACTGCAAATCAATTTATTTAAAGAAATGATCTAGTTTAAATTTAGTGAAGCCTTGTCTTTAAAAAACATGATAAAGCTATATAAGGGTACCCGTAAGTAATGTCGTTTTTATCGTAGAATGTAAATTTAGTACCCTTCTGTGACATTTCCTTCTCTGGTTATCATGTTTTCTAATCCAGTTTGAAAAAGTCTGGGGTTTGGGCGTCAAAAATACTCAACCAATGCGGTTTTGACCTTTTTTTTTGTTGACTATTTTCAAAGCAAGTGGTTCAAAATTACGTGGTGTTGTCTTTGGCTCTTTCCCGTAGAGATTGATCCCGGACCGTCGTCAATAGTCCGTTGTGTTGCTTCAGTAATGGTGTTAATTAAAATACCTACCTGGCAAGAAAATGTTGTAAGGATCTGAAAAGATGATAATCAGATGGGGAAAGGTCAGGTAAGTATGAAGGATCAAAGAGAACTTTCCAAATTTTTTGTTGAGTGATCCTCGCATTATATTAGAGGATAGCACCTTTCCTGTTGATCGAAACGGTATGTTTTTGTTGTACAGTGGCTGCTTTCAATCAGTCAAGTTGACCACATTAAATGTTAGTAACGGTTCTCCGTCATTAGGAACTCAAAGGAAACCACACTATGAATGATCCACCAAACATAGAAGAATCTTGCTTGCATGGGGGCTTATTAGATTTTGGAATTCTTCTCGGTGGTTCTCCTATGGTTTTCATCACTGAGTTATAGAAAACCCATATTTCGTCTCCCGTTAAGATACGGACAGAAAACGGTTTTTTTTTTTCGGTTTAGGAATAAGTTGCATATTATTTGCAGTTTCTTCTCATCACTGAGCGAATGGGGTACCCATACACCTGCATGTTGAAACTTCCTAATGGAATTCAAGCGGTGTAGTACTGTTGACCAAGAAGTATTCATCTCTTTTGAAATTTCATCAATTGCTTGGCGAGGATCGTCTTCTGCAATAGCCCGCAAAGAGCCTTCAAATTGAACAGAACGACCACTTCTTGGGGCATCTTCAAGGTCAAAATTGTAGCTACAAGATATGTTGAAACATAATTTCCACTTGCAAACGTTTAAACTATATTTTAGTTAATTGTATTGATATTCAGTTGCCTAGGTGCGTTACAACAGCAATTGAACTGAAATCTTATTTTGAGCTTCTCTAGGTTTACCGTCATTCGTTTCGGAAATGATATTTACCACACTAAAAAAAACCGAGCTGAAAGCACAACGCGTATAACCTTCTCAGACCCGACACAAAAATAACAACTGATTTTCCTCAGAAATGTTTATAAGTTACTATTACCGTTATTGTAAGTTTTAAAAAATCAATTTTTGTTAAAGTGTTTTTTTTTTTTGGGGGGGGGGCAAATATTACTTATGATACTTTAGGGTTAATCTACTAAGAAATTAAAAATTAAGAATTGCAGTTTTTTATTCAAATTACATATTATTTTTACTAGTTGCACAAATCTTTATATACATGATTGAGAAAAAAATTCAAAACATGAGTATCACATGTGATACCTCTGAACGGAGGAGGTTAAACCTCAACTGCCTAAACTGGATTGAGCTCCATGCTATTGCAACCCTTCGAAGCATATCAAAAATACCCGCAAAAACGACATTACTTATGGTATTACTTATGAAACATAATGAATATATAGTTACTTTATACATATAGTACCCCTAATACTATAGGTTCATGAAACCAACTTTAAAATGTTGGTGGGGCTCAAAGAGCTTGGGCCCCCATAAATTGGCGTCCTTGATGCATAACGAGATACTCAAGAATAAATGCACATTCTATTGTATTTTGTGTAGATACAATGCAATGTATATCTTGTTCAATTCTTAAGCTGCTGGCACATCATAAACGTTGATACGCTCTTCTAGTCTTTGCAACTTTATTAAACCCTTCCTTTGGTTGTCTCGACGAGGTATCTCTCGTCATTAGCAAACCTGACCAGGCTTGATGAACGAGATATCTCGTTGAAAAACTTGAAAGATTAACAAATACCAAATGTATGTTGTGATATTGAACTTCGATCTCTGTTATGCCATTTTTTAAATACATATTCACTTCCTTGACCCTGGCATGATCTAACCGTCTGTCATATTGTCCCAAAAGTTTAACGTTTCAAGAATTCATAAAAATCGTAAAAACTGGAATATTGAAGTAGGGTTTGCACGAAAAAGAAACCAAAGGTGGAAGGATTTTGTTTTGTTGAGAGAAAAAGCTTTAATTTTCACCGATAGAGAACCGGTACTCCATGTCTCATGTGCTCATGAATAAGATATATGCGATTGAGAGTTGTATAAAACGGGTATACCAATGGCAGCAGCTCATGATGAACTTGTGCATTCCCAGTCGCTGGTGCAAAGGGAGTTGCAAGGTTTGTTGGTCATGCTAACATTGTAGGGATAAAGCAATCTGCGTGAAGCTGTTTTATTGCAAGCCGGGAACCAGCAGAGGAAGCTATACGAAAGTTTCGGATACAGAAACTGATGAAGTTCGAGGTTCTCTAACTTCTGACGGACAACAGGAAACACTCGAGGAAACTGGAGTTTATCAGATCGCCCTCGTACCGTCTAATCAGTGTTACCCGATTTCTGTACCAGCTCTGTGGCATCTGAAACTAACGACTTGTTCCTGTATATGTGCCAAACTGCTACACCTCTCTTCCAAGTCTCAGCTAGACTATAAATGCTACAAAAAACTCACTTCTGTTTTGTCAAGCTACAAATTTCGCAAGGGATTGAGATCCATTGGCCTAGGTTCTCCGTGCACTCCAACACCGTCTTGGATACGAGTAAATATTCAGATTCAATGCCATTATCACTCGCGAGTGACCTTTAGTGGTGAGAATCTATATATATAATTCTCTTACGTGGCACGCAAAAAAGACGTTATTTGTAATCGCGTTTTGGCAACACTGTACGATTGTTTGTTTATCGCGAAGTCTCGCGCAGCGATTGAATTTATAGCGTTATCGGATGAAATTTTATTGGAAAAAAAAAAGGAAATTTTAATGAGCTGTTGCAGTTAGTTTATAATAGAAATCAAAGAAAGCGGAGGATCTTTTCAAGGCCATTTAAAAAACGGTCCTTTTCAGGGGCAACAATTATAGTTCAACAAGACGCTTGCACTACAACTTTCGGCAACAAACTCAATGAAAAAGTGTGGATCGTTTGGGTGCTGGGGAAATGTATGCAAACAACATGATGGGCATTCAATTTTTAAAGCAGCGCTCACATTTCGAGTCAAAATTTGCACAAAGTTTTCATTTGAATTCTGATTTTAGAGATACTGTATATATTTTTTCTGCAATACAGCAAATTTAGATTTGAAAAGCATTTTTTGGTACCATATTTTGTAAACAATCCCTTCTGCTAGGACACATGTCTTCATTGAGGCGAGCGAAGCGAGCATAGGCTCGCGCAGCGAACCAATGAGGATTGCAAAGCAATCCTCCTGGGGTTGGCGAGCGTTAGCAAGCAGGGGGCGGGCCCCCTAGTTTTAATTAATTTTTCCGCAATTAAAAAAAGCCTTGTTGAGATCCTTTTCGTGCAAAACGCACTTCAATATACCAATCGGCGATTTTTATGAATTACTAGCCACTGCGTGGCTAGCCTGGCGTTGACCGTGCCCGTGGTGTAAGGTATTAAGCTAGTGCAAAATTTTCCGCAGATTTCAAATCCGTTGAAGATATACTTAATTAAAAAATTATTTATTTAAAGAAAATCATATTTTTAGGTATCAATCTAAACTGAAATTTTCCGCAGATTTCAAATCCGTTGAAGTTTTTACTCATCTTTAACGGTCTAGAAAATAGAAAAAAAGAACTTTGACTTCAGTTTAAAGATTTATCGTCTGACTGGGAAATCAATCGCGCAAAATCAAAGCGGAAACGGGAAAAATAATTTTCTCCGCTTATTGCGGATGAAAAAAACTTGGCATGATTACAAACCTTGACTGCAATGTAGCATGAGTTGAAAAAGTTCTCCGCGTTTGAAAAAACGATGAAGAATAAAACTATAAAATTCATTTAAAACTCTTCTAGATTGAATTTTAAAATTCGCCGCGACCCAAAAATTGCAAAACATTCGGACTACATGTGTACCAAATCTCAATGTTGTAAGTGCCATAGATCTTCAGGATTTTGAGGCCGCAAAACAGACAAACACTTCCTTTTATAATAGTAGAGATTGAAATGTTGTAAAACTTGTGGAACACCCTTTATTATACCTAATTATAATAATGATAGAAATGTATTGACGTTAACCATCGCCCCATCTGTACTACATTCTAACAAGAGCCCACACACTCAAACTAAACCTTTTCAGTTGTGGGTGACACAAAGAGAATAGAAAGTGCGCCAACAAGGATGTTTACCGCTGTGACACAACCTCGAACCCCTACCTTCGGAAATCGTTGATACCATCACATTTATTCATCTCAGGATACAAAGTTACATCTTGCACCGCACGGGTGTCCTTATTTATGACAGTCTAAATAACTCATTTTACTTAAGGAACGGGACGGTAGTCTGTTCAGTCCAGTCCTGGCTGGATGCCAGTTTTACCGTTCTTGGAATACTAATCGAGTGAGAAATTACCGCCTCCTGAAAGGAAACGGGAGATTTATATTAATAAGCACTGGTGTTTGCTTACAGGTCTTGAAATTAACACATGTGAGACAAAAAATACAGTTATAATACCAGTTTTCTCCACAATGGAATTGTTAGTTTTGTGACTCGAGTGCTAATTTGGTTCAAGCTGCGTCAGTAGTATGAATAAGCTCTACTATTATAAAAGGAAGTGCTTCTCTGTACGCAGTGTTCTGACGAATCTATGGCACTTACAAAAATGAAATTTGGCATACAGATAATCCGAATTTTTTGGTAGCGCCCGAATTTTAAAATTTAATCTAGACCATTTAAAAATTAATTTATAAATCAACTTTGTCCTTCTTTCCGGAATGTGACATCATTGAAGAATGGCGATGATTTTGCGATTTTCGATCGCTGACGTCACAAGCGTTTTCCGCCCAAATGCCTTTGGAATCACGCCCAAGTTTTCAGATTCTAGCGTGTTTTGATTTACGTTGTTGATAATAGCCACTTCGAGGCCATCACGGCGTTGCCTGTTGAGTTCGTTTGCGAAGCAACCAAATGGGAATACGTAGCAATCACCGGGTTGGAGAGCAGTGGTCACACCTGACCTCACGAAAAGAACTGTCACAGGCAACGCCGTACTGTCCACGCAGTGGCTAGTAAATAATAAAGCAATGGCAAAGTAAAATAAAAACATACGGTAAAATTACGATCAACAAGAGGAAACACTAAATGGACTTAAGGTATGTCGGTCTGCAACAAGTAAACAAATTGCTGAATTTAAAACATGCTAATCAACGTGTAATAATTTGTTTATTTTCTCTCGTCGATTCATTTGGTAACTAAAACAGTATTATTTTAGTGATGTTATGAATATGAAATTTTAGATAAATGTATTGATCTTAGGGCAAGACCATCCTCCTGGTGTCATCAATTTTGCAAAAACTACAGTCTTCCAATTAAAACGGAGCCCTCATTTTTCTTGGAGAAATAATCAGATTTACAAGAGCTACAGTCTCAAGACAAAAATGGAGCTCTCCTTCTTGAAGAATTCATCTGTTTTGCAAAAGTTGCAGTCTCCCAATAAAAATGAAGCACACCTTCTTCTTGAAGATATCATCATCAGATGATTTGCAAAAAAAGCTGCAGTCTCCCAATAAAATTGGAGTCCATTCTTGAAATAGGTAGGTGTTTCAAATATCGCCTACCCTAACTATTTCTCTGTATCTCTGTCTCCTGAGTTGGGACATCAAGCTGGAAACTAGATGAATTTCACTAGGAACTATTCTCTTTTGGTTTCCAGAGATCATATACCTTCTTTACTTACGTCAGTTAAGTTAACTAGTAAAACTTCAAGAAGTTTCCCAAGAGTATTTTCAAGAGTGGGACTTTCGAGTCATATCAACGAAATTATGGTTTGGAAACACTTACCTGGATATTCTCTGAATAGATTGGAGACAACAAATACGTTGATCACAGCCTCAAATACTTCAGATGCAATAGTGTTGTCGATATAACTGATAGGAAACTTGCCGGTGGCGCTACTAATGGCCAAACCCTAGACCGTCAAGGTAACTACTAGGGATTAGGGATGCGACATCGACAGCAAAACATCGATGTTCAAAATAAAAACATCGATTTTGATAATACATCGCAACCAAACCATCGACGTTTTTAAAATTCAGTGTATTTAAACTTTTTCACCCATTTCTTAAAACTGGTTTAGCAACAAGTGATGCGACATCGGCTCCAATACATCAATGTTTTTTTATAGAACATCAATGTTTTGAAAACATTGACATCGATGTCGCATCCCTATCTTTCAGACCCTTCACCCTTGGCCACTTTGGTCTAAAAGTATGTTCAATTTACTGGTTATAAAAAGTATGCTACAAGGTTGATTTAAAATTTTTAAAACTGTACCTTTTTCATTTAAAAATAAAACATCGACAACGTAAAAAACATCGACAAGTATAAACATCGATGTTACAAAAACATCGACTCCAATACATCGATGTTAAATACATCGATGTTTTTTTTTAAAATCGATGTTTTGAAAACATTGACATCGATGTCGCATCCCTAGTAACTACATAAACTGATAGATGTCGAAGAGCTAGTAAAATAGAGGCTTCGTTGGAGAGGAAATATCATTTACAAGAAAAGAGTCAGTCTCGCAATTACAATAGACTTGATTGTTGAAGAAATCACCATATGTATGTATTTACATGAGCTACATCGTCCCAATAAAATCGGAGCACTCATTCGTCTTGTAGAAAACGTATCGAGGTTACATTACCCTCAGGAATGGCGTAATTGACTCACGCCTCCCATTTCACGGAAATGCTGTGATTGTATTGATTGCATCCCTGAAGAGAAATAAACCGCAAAATAAAATCCACGGGATATTTTCCCCGCCCCTCTTTGTTTTCGCTTCCATTGGTTCACTCGCGGTTTTCCAGAAGTAATTTTGAAGGGAAACAAGTTGCTTTGAATTTAAAACATTCATCAACAGCGGTAACCGTGAATGACAGTGAGCGATTGTAAAGAGTCGTTAGCCGGAGAAACGAACTAAGGCATCCATCCAAGATTTAGTTAGGTTTGTCGCAAACATCTGTGGGCATTTCTACTCCTATCTGTTCGGGATTGTGGAGCAGTTGAACCAAATATGGCCCATGGGCCTGAAAAAAAAGTTTGTGTTCAGACCCTTGCATTTGCACTCCTGGTCCCTTAATGTTATACGATAAACCCCTCATGAATTGCAAATGCTTTACGGATACAAGTGCTCAATAGACTTGCGCAATGAATAAAGCCTTTCTCCTCATTTTCTTAACCTTTGACTACGGCGATAGATATAACTACTGGCGGTCACTATAGAAACAGGTCTCGTAAATTTTGAGAGGTACCCCACCAAACTTTCACACAAGCTAACATGAGGACATTTGAGGCCACAAGCGATTCAACGTGCAACAGCTCCCACGATGGTCTGGTTGCATCGAGTTTCGAACTCGTAATTCTCCGGTTGCTAATCCGCGACATTACCAATTGAGCTACCGCAACCCTGGATTGCAGGATAAATGGCGGAAGAAAAGTAATAGTTAAAATGAGTGAAGTTTAGCGAGTTCGGGGTGTCAGGACAATGCTTCAAGTATGCCTATGGTAGGTAGATATTCTAATCAACGTCGCACTGGTGCAACACAGCGGGCTATTGCCGACGGTCCAGGATCAATCCTAGAGGGAACGATTCGAAGACACGCCACGTAATTTTGAACCACAGTGAGATAACAGGTCATATCTGAGCTAGCACCCCACTCTCCAAACTTCCACCTCCCCCCCCCCAACGTGAAAAAAGTATCCCTATGGAAAATGTGCTAAGAATATTTTCCAGGGAAAAGATAGTCTTTTGATGTTTTAAGTAGCAAAGTTAAAACGAAATAAATCTCAATTCATTGATAAAGCTTGAAATTCTGGCACCAAAAAGCTCCACTACCGATGAATTACCACCTGTTATTCACGGAACAGTTGTTCCGTTTGACGTCACCAGGTGAATATAAAATGGGGAAATTTTTGTCAGAGACATCGTTTTTCAACCCCTAATGACATACCAATCAGATTCGAAACGTCAACACTGTACAGATGTTCCGCAAGATTTTTTTTGTCAGCACAGCTTCGATTGATGGATCACAATGATACAAGTGACACCTGTGGGATGGGATTGAAAAATATTGTTTACTTAATCTCCCTCATTTCGCTGTGAAATTTTTTGTGGAGAATTTAACTAGCAATCTTGTTGCACATACAAAAACGTGTTATTTTTTCTGCACTTTATTTCGGTAAAGGTTGCTAGTGTAATTGCAGCACGTGGGGGACCATCCCCAATTAAAGCATGTATTCTTTCTCTTATACCATCACATCTTGCTGTCCATTCCATTACTGTAGGGTAGTGTATATTTCCCATTGGCCGATCGTCTATGCCTGTCTCGGCGATATTCCTAGCTAGCACCAAGGTCCACCAACAAACGATACCCACTTCCCTTCCTGCAATCTATTTTTAGACTGCTTAGGGGTGGAATTGTTCCTTCAACCATCCCCTTTACGAAGAGATTATATTATAATATAGTAATATACTAGCCAGTGAGTGGGGTGCACGGTGTTGTCCGTGACAGGCCTTTTCGTAGGGTCAGGTGTGACCACTGCTCGGTAATGCTCCCCAACACCTGGTGATTGCTACGCATTACCGTTTAATTTGCTTCGCAAACCTACACCACAGGTAATGCTGTGATGGCCTCAAAGTGGCAAGAACTAAATAAATGCCAATAAATTAATTAAAAAATATTTTAGAATAAAATTTAAAAATCGGACTGGACGTATTAAATTCGCAAATAATTATGACACGGGTATGTCGCATCATTCCTTCCACAACAGTCGATGTTATGTAAAATTTTCCGCAGATTTCAAATCCGTTGAAAAATTTTCATTCTATCTTTAATGATCTCAGAAATAGAAAACACACTAAAGAACGACAGTGAAAACTTTTGATTTGTTTGGTATCACTCGAATTCGTTGCTCAGCAAATCAAAATGAAGGAATCTGATCTCTTTAACGATCGCAAAGGTCAAATTCTCCGCGGCGAACACTGACGTCAAATTTGGCATAATTCTAAAAAGGTCTAAAACGTTGGTTTTAGGGTAAGGTAAGGTAATATATTCGTTTAAAAATGTTCTAGATTAAATTTGAAAATTCGTGCTGGCACAGTTCGCAAAACATTAGGACTACCTGAGTGCCAAATTTTAGTATCATGAAAAAGAAAAAACAATAACCCTGGATGATTGCTACGCAATTCCAAAAACGATCGCAATAGCCCACTGTGTAGGTTCAGTGCGACGGTGATTAAATACCTACCTACCAAAAACAATCGCGAAGACGATTCCAAAGGACGAAAAAGTCGTGACGTCATTGCCTAATTCGCCAATATTTCGTATTGCAAAAATAAAAAAGTTACAATTGAAAAATTATAGATTTAAAGAAATTCACATTTTTACGTATGGTTCTGAGAAAAATTTTCCCATAGATTTCAAATCCGTTGAAATTTTTCTTCCATCTATAACAAACCACGAGATAGAAAAAAGAACTCCAGTTGAAACTGTTTATTTGTTTTGTTCGTCCGCTGAAATCGAAGCTCAGAAAACGAAAGGGAAAAAATAAATTTAGAATCTGTGATATACTGTAGCTGTTCTAGGAAAACAATAATAATTAAATGCCAATACATTAATTAAAAAATGTTCTAGATTAAATTTAAAAATTCGGGATGGACACAAACATTGCAAAAAATTAGGACTATATAAAAAATTAGGATTCCTGTGTGCCAAATTTCATTGTTGTAAGTGCCATAGATTCGTCAGCACATGCATACATGCAGACAGACAGAAACACTTCCTCTTATAACAGTAGAGATTACATTTTGTGGTGTGATGCACAATTTTAGTCATTAGTTTCTGTGAACCATGAGAGTCAAAAGGTTGAAAATCGCTGATATTCTTCATCACGTCGTCACTTGAATTGAACCTCTTCATTTTGCTCTCGCATCTGCCCATTTAGTGTAACAATAAAGAATACGTTTTCAGTGGTGGGTCATCATGCATTCATTCCGATAATTACTTCCCGATACATCAAAAAACTATCTGCCAACTTGTACTGTACCAAACATCTTAGATTTTGCTTTCAAGGGCGTTCCTGTTTATGTTCTCAGAGACCACTATTTATGTTCACAGGCACTACCACGGATTATTTGTTTCTGCGAGAAAACACTTTGAGAGATAATTTCTGCCATGCTGAACAGAAAATGCTGTCTATTTTGAAAATTTTTTGTCGTTTTATCTATAGCTTAAAGTTGCTATCTATAGCTACTTTTGCTATAGTTTATCCTACTTTTACTATAACTTATCTATAGCTACTTTTGCTAAAGAGGTTTGAGGGACCGTGCACACGGTTTCTTGCACTGCTCCGATTTGATCAGAACTTTTTTACAACTGTGTTTTAAAATAATTTAAATAATTTGCAAGGGGAAATTTTAGTTATTAATTACAGAATTTACGTATTTTATTGCGTTCCCACGTCATTGTGATATAGGGTCACAGATGTTATCGCCTCAAAAATGCATTTTTTACACGGCCCCCGCTGTGAAAACGCTAGTGTAACGTCAGTTGAACATTTACAACTGGACATTACACAATTGATCAATCGAATTTCTTCGAAATGTCATCGTCACTGATGAATACTGTTTTGCACAAGATGGGACAGTTAACCGCAGTAACGAACATTTCTGGAGAATATAAAATTGAACGTTCGTGAATTGAAATCGTAAAATAGTTTGTAAAATTAGTTACATTATGTGCCTGACGTCTTTTTTTTTGGAGCGGGGGGGGGGCGATAACCCAGTTGGAAGAATTTGAAACTCGTTCCAGCCAAAGACCGCCTTGCACACGGGGGCTGGTGTATGTTAAATCTGTCGGAGCATTAAATGTCCTCACGTTGGCGTGGTGTGGAAATATGGAGAGCTAAATTGGCGGCTGCTACTGTCATTATTTAGTTCTTAGGAAAGCCATGCATTTGTTGATCCAACATCATCGTTGATTACATCTAAATTAATGCGGCCTTCCAACGTAAATAAGGTTTCATATCTTTGTCCTAGGTCTCTAAAGCATGATTTATGAAGACTGATGTGCTTCTGCCCCTCACCTAAATCAATATAAACATTTTATATGCATGGAGTTTTTGCTTGGAGAAATCCGGTTAAAATGTAAAAATTATGCAGTGTTTGAGGAACTGGATGTTTCAAAAAACTTCAACTTTGAGGTAGTTGAATTTGCAGAACGGACTGTTGGGGACGGTCTGGGATCAATCCCGAAGGGAAAGATTCGACGAAAACTCATAATTTTGAAGCACGGTCAGATGACAAGGTAAATACCTGAGCTGGAAACTGATATATGTTTCGGCCCCACCCGCAAAGCAATATAAAAAATATTATATGCATCTACGACAGGACATCAAAAATTTTGTTGAGTTGGATTTGCTGAAAATATTTACACCAATCTCGGATGAAAATTTGGAATCGGCTAATTCCATGCCAAAGTACACCATAACACAGAATTTTGAAGTTAGATTTTCATCCATTTTTTCTAAAAAATTATGTACTTAATATATAGGTCAAACTTCTGTATTCAAAAGTGGACACAAAGTTTTTGTTTTAGAATTTGGCAATACCCGGAATCAAAAGTAGAGTTTATATCCACATGGAAGAAAGTGCGTTCATATCAATCACACTCACAATTCAATTTTTGCGCTTTGATAAAGACACTTTAAAATTTTCTTGGCCTAAAACAGAGGACATATCTGAAATTGATTTTAGTGATCATTCAGTAAATAGACTCCCTGAACCAGCATTTGATAAACGAATGCACTATACATTTTTAAATGTTAAGTTCAATGACTTAAACACATGGGATAATATATTTTCTATATTTTACTATGCAAGGTTAAGAAAAATGTTTCTAATGTATGTTTTCTTAGTGTTTCAACTGTCAATAAAAATGTTTCTAATGTATGTTTTCTTAGTGTTTCAATTGTCAATAAAAATGTTTTTGTGAAGTGTAGTGTGGGTCACATTTCCCATGTAGTGTGAGTCACAAACAGAATGTCATGTTATAAATTAATTATATATTTAATTAATCTAGTAATAATCTGCTATTAAAGTACAATTATTGGAAGTAACAATAATTTTAAAACAAAATTTTTTGACAATCAACAGAGGAAGAAACAAGAGTTTTTGTACTTAATCAAAGTATCACTTCCCTTTCATGTAGTGTGGGTCACAGCTCAGTTTTCCCCATGTACAGAGAATACCCAGTAAGATAAATGAAATTTAGTAGCTAATATGTATAAATTAAACCTTTACTAAAGTAAAACAAGTTGCAAATCTCATTTTGTTGTAATAATAATTTTTTTATGGGTAGCTTTAAGATTCAAGTTTAGCTCACTTGTAGTGTGAGTCACGCATGGAACAAACCATTCATAGGTAAAGTTAACTACTCTAGATTAGTTTCAGTCAACCGGTGTTTTTTTTTTGCTTTTACAGTCTATTTCTTTTAGATGCATGACCGTAGGTAAAAAAAAATCTTATCGTGAGGTGTAAATTTACCACCCAGTTCTAGTGGGATGAAATTCCACACCGCCTCCTACTAAGGCAGTGTTCAAACACATTGAGTCACGCCAACCTCTAAATTAAGGACTGGACCTTGCGAGAATTCATCGAAAATTCGAGTTATGAAGAACTTGGCATCCTAATATCACACACACACATAAACATGTGATTTGAAGCATTGGAAATTACTCCACACCAACTAAAACCCATACAACAAAAAATCCGAACACGGTTCTTTGTTTCCTGAATACGCGAAAAGGTCAACCGATGAATTCCTGGGCCTAACGTCGGATCGAGAAAGACAATGCACCAGCGAGAGGTGAGGAGGCCTCCAATGGGGTCTTCCTCTCTTGACAAAAAGTAGGACGGATTTTAAGCGCACCTCCCAAAAAAGTAGGTGATCTGGAGAAAACACTGCTCACATATCCGTATCCGGATGGTAACACACGCCCGTGAAAATGAAATACCTGACTGACCTCCATTGATTCCCGTATAGAGCTCTTTAAACATTAAAATCATCGCCCGAAATTCAGCGCTATGAAAAGGTAACATTGAAATATAACTAACACCATCACACTCTTCTGTGCTCAGTGTCGAGAGGTACTGTGCCAGTTTAAATGAGTGTTGTTGGTAAGAGTAGAGATATGAAGAATAATTACTTTTTCAGCAGTACTGGTAAAGCAATCGAAGTAATCGTAATATTCAATAGACATTCCAATTTTTCCAAAACTACTAAATTATGGTTGATTTAAGTATACTTACTCAGGTGTTTTAGCATGAAACTCACCTAAATATAACAATAAAGAAATTTTTAATATTGCATTCACTAAACTAATAGATAATGTATAAAATAAAATACACTGAAATCAAATATCTTGAGTATAATTTATGTGATGCTTACACAAACACACAAACACAAAATCGAGCATAGAACAGAAAGACGGACAGACAGACTTTCGCAACCAATTCCACTCACTAAATGAAGATAAGTACTCACTGTATGCAAATTTCCATGAAAATATCTTAAACCGCGTGGACGTGTATAGGGCACAACATACAGACAGACAGACACCAAACGAGAAAAGGGCGGATTCGGCATCAGAAGGGTCCAAAACGGATAGAAAACTTGAAATGGGTCGAAAATATTGAATGTACAAACAAACACTCCATTCTTATCTATATAGATTACACTCTATAACAAAAAAAATGGACGCACCAAGAAGGAGCTATCCGATTGAGATAAAAATTGGTGGATGTGAAGAACATACATAGAAAAACGATTAAAATTTCAGGATAATTGAATGATTTATTTCAGAGTTTGATCGTTTACAAAGGGAGGAAGTCAATAAGGCGTTGGTTCACCTCTGGCCTGGATGCAAGCTGTTACCCGACATGGCATAGACTCAAAGACTTCTCGGATGGTGTCCTTCGGAATTTCTCGCCCAATTGTCTCCAGCTGTCGGGGTAAATGGTCAGCATTCCGGGATGGTTGCAATCGCCTTCCCATAACGTCCCAAATGGACTCTATGGGAGAGAGATCGAGAGACCTAGCTGGCCAAGGAAGTGTTGGGAAAGCTTGAAGACAGTTCATAGCAACACGTGTCGTGAACGGTCGGGTATTATCTTGTTGAAAAGTAAGTCCGGGGTGCAAAAGGAACGGTAACACAACCGGTCGTAGAATGTCGTCTACGTACCGCTGTACTGTAAGTGTATCAGGAATGAGGTCCAAAGGGGTCAGGCTATTAAAAGTGATGGCACCCCAGACCATAAGGCCCTGTTGTGGGCATGTGTGGCGTGCGATGGTAAGGGTAGGATCACCACGCTGCCCTGGACGTCACTCTGTTACGTCTGTGGTTGTTGTCAGGACACAGTTGGACACGTAACTCGTCACTAAAGACTATACGTCCCCAGTCAGCGTCGTTCCGAGTGGATCGAGCCCGGCACCACTGTAATTCAGCACCTTCTTGGTGGGTCGAATTTATTTTTGTCTTATAGAGTGTATTATTGCATCTCTTTAATTACTGTTCCGCGGTAACCCAGTTTCAAGAACAACCTGAGGGTTGCGAGTTCGAAACTAGGTCCAGCCAAAGACAGATGTGCACACGGGGGCTGGGCACTTTAAATCTGTCGTGACTTCAAATGCCCTCGCGTTGACGTGGTGCGAAAGTTTGGAGAGTGGGGTGCAAGCTCAGTGGTTGTCATCTGACTGTGGCTCAAAATAAATAGGCGTTGTCATTAGCTCTTTCCCTTCGGGACTGAACTCGGACCAACGCCAATTACCCGTTGTGTTTCAACTACCTACCTTACCTTATTAACTAACTTACCTTCATATTACCTTATTAACTACCTACCTTACCTTATTAACTAACCTATCTTCATATTACCTTATTAACTAACCTATCTTCATATTACCTTATTAACTACCTACCTTACCTTATTAACTAACCTATCTTCATATTACCTTATTAACTACCTACCTTACCTTATTAACTAACCTATCTTCATATTACCTTATTAACTAACCTACCTTCATATTACCTTATTAACTACCTACCTTACCTTATTAACTAACCTACCTTCATATTACCTTATTAACTACCTACCTTACTTTATTAACTAACCTATCTTCATATTACCTTATTAACTACCTACCTTACCTTATTAACTAACCTATCTTCATATTACCTTATTATCTAACCTACCTTCATATTACCTTATTAACTACCTACCTTACCTTATTAACTAACCTACCTTAATTTAACCTTATTAACTAACCTACCTTCATATTACCTTATTAACTACCTACCTTACCTTATTAACTAACCTACCTTCATATTACCTTATTAACTAACCTACCTTCATATTACCTTATTAACTAACCTACCTTACCTTATTAACTAACCTACCTTACCTTATTAACTAACCTACCTTCATATTACCTTATTAACTAACCTACCTTCATATTACCTTATTAACTACCTACCTTACCTTATTAACTAACCTACCTTCATATTACCTTATTAACTAACCTACCTTCATATTACCTTATTAACTACCTACCTTACCTTATTAACTAACCTACCTTCATATTACCTTATTAACTAACCTACCTTCATATTACCTTATTAACTAACCTACCTTCATATTACCTTATTAACTAACCTACCTTCATATTACCTTATTAACTACCTACCTTCATTAATTACATTTATGCATCATATCATATTGTACTACGTATACAACACACATGAAAAGTCAATCTCTTGAGATTATCAAGTCCTGATGAGTCTCTACCAGGTAGGTTGGCAGCTGGGTCCATCGCGCATCACAGCAGACTATTGGCGATGGTCTGGGATCAATCCCGAAGGGAAAGACCCGAGGACATTAACTCGTAATGTAGACACACTGTTAGATGAAGAGTCTGAATCTTTCCATGCCAATAATTTTATCCCTTGATCCCTTGTTCTGAGCAGTGTTTCCGAGTCACGCGTTGTAAGATGTCTAACAGGTATCTTCATATGCTATGTTGCAGCAACATTGAAAAGGTAAACTTTATCGAGATCTTTATGTAGCAGGGTGGTGCCATGGTACCACGAGGATGGCATTGGCCTTTAGGCATATTTCTGTGTGGCCATATACTCCTTGGAATTATGGAAGGTTTTTCTACTGCTCTGATTAAAAGTCGTCTTCATTATGCACAATATGGACAAAAGTATTTGGACACTGCAGAAATTCGTCACGTACGGAATACGTGCAAGAAACACATTTCTCCAGTTAAACACTACCACCCCTATATTTAGCTCGACAGAAAAGGACTCATAAAGTAGTTAATACTTCGCATCCTATGCTAGGAGTATATCAATATTTTATTTGGTTACTACTGGATTGGAGATCGCATAAACGATACTGGAAGTGAGGGAACAAATGTGTCACAATCCTTGGGACTGAATTTGCTAACACCATTCTTTTCAAAAGTAACCTTACAATGATAAGTTGCAATCCTTGCTTATCAAATCACGTGCCACATGAAATCTGAAAAAAAAAAAAAAACACAAATAAACTGCGCAATCCAGATTGTAGAAATTAGAGAGCTGTTCCAGCTGTTTGCCAATACCTTTTGTGTCGTTCGAGGGAAACTCAGAAGATCGTATCAACTAAGTATCCAATTGCTCTGGGCCACACATTTTCATGATGTTTCAAATCTACACTTTTGCTTTTTACTATTAATTTGGTTTTCTGTGTGGGAATAGTTTTATTACCCATGGTCAAATGGGTTTTGTTCTCGGAGAGGGTTTTCAAGTCGTCCGGTGTAAGAAAAAAATATATAAAGATGTAGGAATACTAAACAACGGTAGTTGTCTACTAGTCTGGAAAGAACTCATTATAAGAGCAACGAGACTGGTAGGAGTCAGTTGCATTGTAGTAGGAATGCAAGGCAAGACTGTCACGAGCCAGTCACATTCCGGTATTCAGTTACGAGTACAGCTATCAGTTCATGTATCACAACGTCCAATCCCTCCAAGCGCATCATGAAGACATTGCCTGTGATCATAGTTTCATGCATAGCGATTTTCTATTGTTGGCCGAAACGTGGACGATTCCAACCGATCGCTTCAAGTTTCAAGACTTTAAATTGTGCATCGAGATTCATTCGAGCCAAAGTCGCACGAGAAAGCACAGCGGTGTTGACATTTACGCCAAGAATAATATTGAAACACAGGAAGCTCTACAGTTCCCAAATTATGACACGGGAGTTCACATTGTTGTCGTCTATTTAAAAAACAATGTTCGTTTGGCCGTACTATATGCCAAGCCAGGTTCGAGTACAGATGACATTTTAGAAGCGATCTCAGAAGCATTGGGCACAGATTGTGACGAGTATAAATCAGTCTTGGCTGGAGACTTTAATATCAACATGAGCACTGAAGATGGGAAAGAATTCTGCGAAGTGTTGAGAGAAGTCTATTGGTTGGATCTAAAGACAAATCCTAAATATTGGACAACGAGAGGCAGAACTTCGATTGATGCAATCTTTTCCACGCACGATTTGAAATGTTGTGGAGTTTACGAGAGTACGTTTAGCTATCATGTTCCGCTTTACGGAAGACTAACATAAAAATTTTAGCAACTAGTTATATATCTATTATAAAAAAAAAAAAAAACCATTTGACCATGGGTAACTTGTAATTGGCTTTCAAGACAATTACAGATAAAGTTTTTTATTTTTTATTTATGGAGCAGAGGCGTAGCTAAAGGTAGGGCGAAAAGTTCAATGGCACTGACAGCGGTGTCTAGATGGGTGCATTTTAGCATTCTATTGATGATTTCCAGCATCAAACATGGTTTCACCTCATTCTTAAACTTTGAGGCAGCGATCGGATTAACCGCACCGAGCTGTCAGGATCGCGTCTTTTGGGAAGATTGGATTGAAAATGGTCTGTGTTTAATTGTGCTTGAGGAAAGGGGGAACGGCAAAATCTAGCTTGCATTTCAGGTTGTCAAACGCGAAGTATTAGATCTTTTTAATCTCGATCGATCTAATCTCTGCATTCCCAGGTATCAACATAATGAGACTACTGCACTTTTGCGTGTATATACCCTCTGGTACTAAAGATCCGCGAGGTACTAAACAACGCAGTGTGCAAAGGGCTGGAGCACGTTATATCTACCGTGTCCTCAAATGTCCTCTCGTCGGGGTGGAAGTTTTAAGAGTGGGGAGTCAAATGAGGTTTGTCCTGGTCATCTGACCGTGGTTCGAAATTACGTGGTGTTGTCCTCGTCATCTGACCGTGGTTCGAAATTACGTGGTGTTGTCCTCGGATACTACATACCATACGTGGTGGTGTCCTCGGGATCTTTCCCTTCGAGGAGTTGATCCTGGAGAATCACCAATAGCCTGTTGTGTTGCACCAGTTCAATGTTCATTAACATACCTACCTACCAAGCGAAAACTGTTTCCGCCACGTTCTAGCTTATACTAGCGTATGCCTCGTGTTGTCAACAAAGACAATTATCGAAAGCGATTACGACTAAAATTATCTCCGGATGTTGCCGTAGTACCGACTTCTCTATGCAGTCCAAGGCTGCCTGGTCTGATGGCAGTGGATCGGGGCATAATGACACACGGCGTAGGTTTTTCTAGGAAGCGATATCTTCCTATCGCAGGAAATTTCTTCCCTTGCATCGGAAGCACTCCCGGAAGCGCGGACGTCTTGTGGTCGACGTTTATATTTAGGTATTGCAGGGAATTGTGTAAATAGGGATGGAGTATATTGTAACAAGAAAAGAGTTAGATTGGGAGTTCATTGATGTGTTGCGCGGTTTGCAGATAGTATTGCGCATGATCCAGCGGAAATGGTCCGTGGTATCAACATGGAACCAGACTGCGATGTCTGCTTATCAGGAGGGTGCGATGTTTTGGGTGGTGGACGTCGTGGTGCGAGCGTCTAGGTCGCAGTTTGTTCACCTCTTCGTCCTGTTCTGTATCAGTAGGGTGATTTGAGGAGGGTGCGGCCGAGGATCAGAATGAGTCACCCAGTTCGAATTTGTGTGGCGAAGAGTTCTCAGAAAAGTTTACTTTTTCGAATTGGGGGGTTTATGATGCAAGGTCCAAAAGCGAACAAGCTGTTCCATTTTCCGAATTGGAGATTGGATTGAAAAAGGGGGTGGAATGGAAGGGTCTTTAGATCCATCTTTGGAACAGTTCTGGTTTAGGTTCCCCGGAGGTGTGGTGGTTCAAGATTAGGTAGTGTTATCCACGAATCTTTCCCCTCATGTTTGATCCTGAAGGGTCATTAATAGCCCGTTGTGTTTCTGCAGTGCGACTCTAATTAAATACATACCAACTTACCCAACAGGTTGGTTGGGTTTTTATTAGCTCTCTCGGAGTCTAGGAGGGTATCGTAGTTGGTAGAGCAACGGATTAGAAACCGGAGGTTTGTGAGTCTATCCAACCAAGGCCTGTCGTGTACGTGAGGCTGGACCATGTTGAATACGTTGTGAATTCAAATGTCCTCAAGGTTGGCATGGTGTGGAAGCTTGGAGTGGTGTGCCAGCTCAAGTGTTGACCTCGTTATCAGACCGTGATTCAAATTTACGAGGTGTGGTCCGTCAACTCAGCGATTGAAGAAACGACGGGAACAAAAAATAATAAATAAATTAAAAATTGTTCTATGTTAAATTTTAAAATTTGCGCTTCACACAAAATTCGCATAATAATAGAACTACCTGTATGCCAAATTGCAGGACTGTAAGTGGTGTAGATCGTCTAAAAAAATCACAAGCACATCCTTTTGTAATATAAGTAGTACTAGCCACTGCGTGGCCAGCACAGCGTTGCCTGTGACAGTTCTTTTTGTGGGGTCAGGTGCTCGCTAACGCTCTCCGACCCCCGGTGATTGCTACACATTTGGCGGCGAATTTTAAAATTCAATCTAGAAGACTTTTAAATGAATTTAATAGTTTTAGTCACCATCGGTTTTTCAACGCGTTTCTTCTGAAGAAGAACCGCCCCAATCTTGACTTTTCTACCCACGTGACCTTGTCATCAGCCTTTGGAACCATGCCAAATTGTATTCATCACGGAGAACGCGTACAAGATTCTAAATTTATTTTTTTCCGTTTCCGCTTTCATTAAGCGCCAAGGAATGATTTTCCCAACAGAGGATTAAAAAAAAATTTAACTTTAGTTATGTTGTTCTTTTTTACTATCTCCTAGACAGTTAAAGATAGAGTAAAAATTTCGAGGGATTTGAAATCTGCGGATAATTTTACATCAGATTAATACTTTACACCACGGGCACGGGCAACGCCGAAGTTTATCACAGATGAGCAATAATGTCATTAACTGACTGTTCCTAGCATTCATTATTCCTTTTTGCGCCATCAGTATAATTATATAAAAACCATAACAAATAGCTTCTGAGAAAACGCAGGTTAAAAGAAGGAAAGAAAACACGGAAAATCACTAGTCACAGTTCGAAGCCGCTTATTCAGCGGTTATCACGAGTTTCTGTTTCTTTGAGAGGAAACACTTGTGGATGGTTGCCATGGTAATAAGGAATGACTAATACAGTCGCCCGAGAGTGTACCCATACGCTGAATTTACATTTCTGCATATAATCGCCTTTGCTCTCTGTAATCGCGTGAAAGCCGAACAGCGCAGTTGAATATCTGTGTGGGCCAATGCTAATTGATTTCAAAAAGTTGCACAGGCAGAATGTTAAATAACGAGCGCATCATTGTTGCATTCCGAGATGGATTCTAATGGATATGGGACAAGGAGGTGTGCCGGTCTGACAGTTTTCGTTGCACGGTAGCGATCGAGTTCGTTTTCCTGTCGCGAAGTCGATATATGGTAATGACGCACCTTGTTTAAATTCGTAAAGGACTGGTTTCGGCTGAAGCGGTATCAAAGGGACAGAGTCGAAGCCTGACAAAATGAGGCACACGTCGCAGTGAGCGAACGTGCCGACATTGAGACAATGTAACGCTTTGATTTTGTTTTCTTGATATCAGGTTAAGGCAGCCTTTTTGGAAGAGGGTGTGTGGAGCACATGAGTCGTCGGTCCTTCGTCTCCAGATCAAATACGTTGGAGTAAACAGAACAAAAACTTAAGTTTATGGTTTAACTAGCCACTGCGTGACTAGCCCGGCGTTAGACGTGCCCGTGGTGTAAGGCAGTGCTCCCCAACCTTTTTATCGCCGCGGACCGGATCAACGTTTGATAATTTTAACACGGCCCGCTGAGGGGGGCGGGACGTTGATTGTTTATATTTTAGATTGGCTTTGATTTAATAATTTAAATTTAACTGTATTTAAACATGCCTTCAAAATAAAGTACAGTTACACCAAAAAATGAATATAAAGTGATTTAACATTTTAACTCACTATAACGCTAAATCAATGAGAACCCTGAGGTTGTTCTTTGCTACGAAATGGTTTCATCTGGGGGTAATAGGAGACAATGACACCCGAAGTGTGTTGCTTAGGTCCAGTTTATTCCGTTGTTTTGTTTTGGTTACTGTCACAGCAGAAAACCCCGCTTCACACAGATAGGTTGTCGGAAATGGCAATAGGGATTTAAGTGCTGTGGTGGTAATCTCAGAGTATTCCTCCATGACTTTAATCCAGAACACCGGCAAAGTTGTTGTCTCAAACGTAGTTTTAAGGCCGCCTTCATTTGCAGTCTCCAGCAGTTGATCTTCTTCTTGCACAGACATGATAGATTCGCCTGATTTGTTGATAAATGGGTCGCGGATCCATTCCTTACTAGTTCGTGGGTCTTTTGTGGTTCGGAAGTAGCGCTCGAACTCTTTTAAAAGCAAAGACAGGTGATCGTGCACCAACTGAGAGAATGAATATTTAGATTCAGTCTTGCCTAAAATACCCACTAATGTCTGAAACATGTCTAAAGATTCACTCGCCGTCCCCACAACTTAGGTTTGGTTATAAATGCAGCTACTTTGTCTGCCAACTTGAAAACAGTTGTCACAATTGGAAAATAGAGACATACAGAATTCATAATTGAAGCTCTAGTAACAGAACAAATTTCAAGTTCCTATTTACCACCTCCTAATTTGAGTGGTCATTTCATAGATAAGAACCTCACAAACCCGAGAAATACACCATAGTAAATAAAATGGAAATAATTTAATGTTCCTTCGGCGGCCCGGTACCATTTGATCCACGGACCGGTACCGGTCCGCGGCACGGGGGTTGGGGACCACTGGTGTAAGGTATTAAGCTGGTGTAAAATTTTCCGCAGATTTCAAATCCGTTGAAGATATATTCAATTAAAAAATTATTTATTTAAAGAAAATCATATTTTTACATATAAAATTAATAATTTAAAGAAAATAATATTTTTAGGTATCAATCTAGACTGAAATTTTCCACAGATTTCAAATCCGTTGAAATTTATTCTACCTTTAACGGTCTAGGAGACAGAAAAAAGAACTGACTTCAGTTAAAAGATTTATCGTCTGGCTGGAAATTTATTCGTCCGCGCAAAATCAAAGCGGAAATGAAAAAAAAAAATTTCCGCGTTCTGCGGATGAGAAAAACTGGGCATGGTTCCAAACCCTGACTGCTAGGTCACAGGGTTAAAAAAAAGTTATCCGCGTTTGAAAAACCGATGGAGAATAAAATTATTAAATTCATTTAAAAATCTTCTGGATTGAATTTTAAAATTCGCCGCGACCCAAAAATTGCAAAAAAATTCGGACTACCTGTGTGCCAAATCTCATTGCTGTAAGTGCCATAGAATCGTCTGGATTTTGCGGCCTTAAACAGACAAACAAACACTTCCTTTTATAATATTAGAGATTGGGATACAGCTTTTTTTCCGAATGGTTTGGTTCGCGATTTTCTTTATCTCAACATAAATTTTAGAAGCTTCTTGTACAGAAAACTGCATTTCAATTGAAAACAAAATGTTTGAATAATTATATCCATAATCAAATCAAATATTTAAATTTGCAACAGAAAACTGCAATTATTTCTGCTTTAATGCGTTCTCTCTCCTTAGATGATCGTCCTATTTGTGTTCTGATAGACTCGGGGGGCCCCGGTGCTGCCATTGCTATGGCAACGGGGTCCGTGGGCCGGAAAAGCCGCAAAGGGACAAAAGAATTCATAAAACTGGCGACGATGTTGAAAACAATTTTTGCACATGTCAAATTAAAATGTAAAAATCCCTAAAATGTAACATTCTCCATGATGAAACCAAGAAAAATGTAAAATAATTCACATTCATGTTTGTTTTTTCCAAGCAGGACACTTGTACTTTTTCTATTAAGTATTAAAGTTAGAATTCTATTTTAATCAGTTGCTTTGTTTTTTAATTTCAATTGTAAAACTGTACATATACAAAGAACATTTTGATTTTCCGGATATTAAAACTGTATGTTACTAGTAACTGTTTACCAACCAAATGTTTATTTTTGTTTATTCAACACTTTATTACCTAAAAGTCTTATTTATTATATAGTATCGTATATGTCACTCTAATAAACCTATATGGAGTATGTTTTAGGATTAAACTATGGGATATGCTTCAAAAAAATCTATGTTCAAACATAAACAGTGTTAAAGGGACATGGGTGAGGTGGGGGAGGGGCTCGTCATTTCAGCTGGCAAAGGGCCCCGTCATAACAACTGGCAACGGGGCCCACAGACTGATGTGGGGGCCCTGTATAGACTCCGTGGCTGCCTCTCATTGTCTTTGCCAACATAGATCAGGCAACTACTTTTGTAGAATTGCGGAAATCAAACAGCGTCTTGTAAAATTCAAAGACAAAGACATCCCTCTGCAGTGGGGTCCTGCTCATTGCGAAGCTAGGTGTATGGCAATGAAATTGCTAAGTTGGCTAAATTGTCATTCACAATAGGGACCCAGTTCCTTTGTCTGCACAACCACCCTTTGTAGGTGTCTGGGTTTTGCAGGAGAGAGACTCGATCACTCTGTCGCAGGATTGAAAACTGTGTTGTTTAGCTCGATTCTTAAACGGCTTCTCGAGAAAGTACGGATCAGAATAATATGAAATTACCATGGTTTGTTCTTCATCCTGTTTAGAACAATTGTGTAAAGATCTTTTTCCGAGGCGGTTATTAGTTTACGGTTTATTAAGTGTCAAAGTTGAAAAAGCGAAATTTCTTCCTCGAGTGAGCAAAACACATACAAATTTTCAGTCTTCAGCCAGTCTTCCCAGTTTTTTGTAAAGAGTACTTCTCAACGTAAATTTTTGCAGCTCGTCGAGTTTTTTTAGAAGTTTCAATTTGGTTCTTGATAATATTTTTTTGAAATTCGGAACTTTTTCGTCACTTTTTTTATGAAACTGTCATATCTATATCTTATTACTGTTAGTTTTTAATTTTGAAACTATCGCAGTATACCTCAGAATGTACTCTTTCTTACGGTAGAATTATTTTTGAAATTGGTTCATTGTAATTGGCTGGCGAGCGTAAGTGAGCAGGGGGCGGAGGTACTCCAAAAAATCGTTAGAGCAGTTGCTACTGTTCCTGCAAAAGCGAGAGTACACTATTTGCAACTTGGGATTGAATCGCTTTCGCCTGGCTGACTCCAACAAGTGCCTTACCTATTTGCCTCGGTAAGGAAGAGACTTTTGAGCATATCTTATTCGATTGCATCACAAAGAACAGTTTTATAACCCTCTTAAAGAAAATTTTTGATTCATCTTCTGTTCTTACTATTTTTTCAACATGTTTAATTAAATTAAATTATTTAAATTCATACTTGTTCCATCAAATTAGGGTGAGTTAGGACAAGTGTTGGCCGTGACTTAAATGCGTCCATTAAATGTAAAGCATGTCCCATGAAAAAAAGGTTGCCATTATACTTACAGAAATGCTCGAAAGAGTCCCTATAGACTAGTTTCCCCCCTTTGAACCCGGTTAGAAGAGAAACGGACTGGCAAACGGAGGGTTGTCAATTCGAATCCACTCAAAAACCATCGTGTAAAAAGGGGGATGGTGCAAGTTGAATCTGTCGTGGCGTCAAATGTCCTCAGATTGGCATGGTGCGGAAGTTTGGAAAGCGGGGGGGGGGAGCTTTTCTGGAGTTCCCTCGTCATCTGACCGCTGTTCAAAATTACGTGGTGTTGTCCTTGTCAAGATACGGTGGAGCAGAATTTTAATAAGAGAAAACGTTTGAAGGTTCAAAAAGTAAGGCCCTGTTCCCATGAGGCGTTTTCTAACGCGCATTTGCGAAGTTTTCGAGACCCGCTTTCCGTAAGCATTGAATTGTGTATTCTTATTCCTCTAATTCAAGTTTCTATCTTTGCGATCGTTGAAAATAAGGATCAGATACAAAGGTACTCACCCTATGTATTTAGTAATTTGGTAACTTTTAATTAACGCCGTACTGGAGCAACACAACAGGCTATTGACGATGGTCCGGGATCAATCCGAAAGATCCGAGGACAACACCTCGTAATTTTGAACCACAGTCATATGACGAAGCAACACCTGAGCTGGCACCCCACTCTCCAAACTTCCACACCAACCCAACGTGAGGACTTTCGGCCACGACAGATTTAAGGTGCACCAGCCGCCTCTAAACCATACGCTTACAAACATCCATGCCTGGACCCGGATTCGAACCACGAACCTTCCTATCTAGAGGCTAACACCTTAACCACAACCCCGGTTGATCGGCGTCTATGTATTTAAGTAATGATTTTAACTATCGATGAATCTTTTTTGTATAAGTGTTCGAATACTTTCTCGATACTTGAAAGAACTTGAATACGAAGTACTCGATTCCACCCATCACTATGCGCAATTCAAATCTCTCCTTTTGCCGGCTGAAATAACTACTCCCGCATTCTCTATTGTTGTAAGACCCGACCGGTTAGAAAAGTCTACGTCTTCAATGAAGGGCGAAGGAACAAAACAACGCGATCCGTAGCGGTCATCTGAAGGACTAAGGGTCTGGGGATTTCAATGCTAAGGGTGACCAGTGGTCAAAAGAGGACTGTCTCCACCGAAATTGAAATGGTTCGCATTTTACAACAACCAGAACCTTCTTTAAAGAAAAGAGAGGCTCTCGGAACGATGACTCAGAGGGGTAGGTATAAAAGCACTGGGCTACTCAACTCCTTCCTCTTTTGCGTCCTCGCCCCTCCAAACTCCCCCCTGCAAAATAATCGATGACCCACTGAACCACCGGTCCTCATGCCTACGGTCAAGGTCAACCCTTGTCCATGAACGTCAACAGAAGCACACACACAATCCGCAATCCAGCCGACCAAACGGTATAGTGGTTAAGATGTTAGCCTCTGGATAGGAAGGTTCCGGGTTCGGGCATGGATGTTTGTAAGCATAGTGTGTAGAGGCGGCTGGTGCACCTTAAATCTGCCGTGGTCCAAACTCCTCACGTTGGGTTGGTGTAGAAGTTTGGAGAATGGGGTGCGAGCTCAGGTGTTGCTTTGTCATCTGACCGTGGTTCAAAATTACGTGTTGTCCTCGGTTCTTTTCCTTATTGAGATGGCCGACCAACCGGTATAGTGTTTAAGGTGTTAGAGCCTCTAGATATAGGAAGGTTCCGGGTTCGGGCATGGATGTTTGTAAGCGTATGGTGTAGAGGCCACTGGTGCACCTTAAATCTGTCATGGCCGAAAGTCCTCACGTTGGGTTGGTATGGAAGTTTGGAGAGTGGAGTGCCAGCTCAGGTGTTGCTTCGTCATCTGACCTTGGTTCAAAATTACGAGGTATTGTCCTCGGATCCTTCCCTTAAGGGATTGATCCCGGACCGTCGTCAATAGCTCGTTGTGTTGCTCTAGTACGACGTTAATTAGAATTTACCAATTACCTCCACAATCCAGAAATAGGTGGTTGACTGGTGGGACTGCTGAAAAGGGGGGGCCAGAAGAGTATCGCCCCTCTCTTCAAACACCCTAGGAGTGAGTACTTTAGATCAAAGTATTGATCGATCCACTTCGAATCATGAAGTATTAGTCATCTGACTGTGGTTCAAAATTACGTGGTGCGTCCTCCAATCTTTCCCTTCCCGCCGACAAACCGGTATGGTGGTTAAGGTGTTAGCCTCTAGGTCGGAAGGTTCCTGGTTCGGCGACTGGAGCACGTTAAATCGGCCGTGACTTCACATGTTCTCACATTGGCATGGTGTGAAATTTTCGAGATTGGGGTACAACCTCAGATGTTGACTGTGATTTGATCGTGGCTCCAAATTCCGAGGCGTTCTAATCGTAAATACTCAAGGTTCTGAGAAAAACTATTCGACTGTAAAACATGTTATTGGTTTTATTTAACTAGCGGGTTCCGCCCCTTCTTGCCAAACCCCGGGGATTGATATGCAATCCCATTTGGTCTGCGAAGCAAACCAACACTCCTTTTGCAAATGATTTCGCTTTTTTTTTTACTTTAACATATAGTGCACCGTAACTAATACCCGCATCAGTAAAAATCTTCGCGATCTTGTTCCCTGTACAATTTTGAATAAACCAGGTTAATAACCCGGAACCTGACCAATAGCCCGTTTAGTTCCTCCAGTGCGATGATAATTAAAACACCTCCAAACTTGAGGGTCGCGGTGGCCCGGTTAGAAGAGTAACGGATTAGCAACCGGAGGGTTGCGACACCGTCGTGTACAAAGGGGCTGGTGCACGTTTAAGCTGTCGTGGTCTCAAATATCCTCCCGTTGGCGTGGCGCTGGAGTTTGGAGAGTTGGGTTCCAGCTCAGGTGTTGCCTCGTCATCCGATCGTGGTTCAAAATTACGTGGTGTTGTCCTTGGATCTTTACCTTAGGGGATTGATCCCGGAACGTCGTCAACAGACCGTTGTGTTTCTCTAGTACGACAATTATTGAAATACCTACCTACCTCAAACTTGACATTATGTAAAAACTTTAAAAGTAACACAGGGTAAGGTAAGGTAATTTTTAGTAAACTTCGTACTAGAGTAACACAACGGCTACTGACGACGGTCCGGGATCAATCCCTTAAGGGAAAGAACCAAGGACAACATCTCGTGTAATTTTGAACCACGGTCAGATGACGAGGCAACAAAGCAACACAGGCTGTTGTCCTTGGTAAGGTATCACGTTGGTTTGGCGTGGAAGTTTGGAGAGTGGGGTGCCAGCTCAGGTGTTGCTTCGTCATCTGACCGTGGTTCAAAATTACGAGGTGTTGTCCTCGGATCTTTCCCTGAAGGGACTGATCCCGGACCGTTGTCAATAGCCCGTTGTGTTGCTCTAGTACGACGTTAACTAAAATTACCATTACCATTACCTTGGTAAGGTAAGGTAATTTTAATTATCGTCGTACAAGAGCAACATAACGGGCTATTGACGATGGTCCAGGTAATTGGTAATTTGTAATTAACGTCATACTAGAGCAACACAAACGGGCTATTGACGACGGTCCGGGATCAGTCCCTTAAGGGAAAGATCCGAGGACAACACCTCGTAATTTTGAACCATGGTCAGATGACGAAGCAACACCTGAGCTGGCACCCCACTCTCCAAACTTCCACGCCAACCCAACGTGAAGACTTTCGGCCACGACAGATTTAAGGTGCACCAGCCGCCTCTACACCATACGCTTACAAACACCCATGCCCGGACCTGGATTCGAACCAGGAACCTTCCGATCTAGAGGCTAACACCTTAACCACTATGCCGGTTGGTCGGCGACGATGGTCCAGGATCAATTACCTAATCGAAAGATCCGAGGACAACACGAAATTCTGAACCAAGGTCAGATGACGAGGCAACTCCTGAGCTGGCACCCCACTCTCCAAAGTGTTGTCCTAAAATCTTGGGGCACACTCGCCCAGTTGGAAGAGTCGTGAATTCGAGTTGATTTTGGCAGGAACTTCCATTTTCAGGCCTCGTTACCTCACTACCCAAATCCGCACCCCCATACAGCAATCGATGACCCACACAACCGCTGGTCCCCATGCCTACGGTCAAGGTCAGCAATTGTCCGGCAACGTCAACAGAAGCACCCCCAGCTCCCCCTTATGCTCCACACAATTCCAAAACAGGGTGGTGCCCTCTGAAGAGAAGGGGGTCGAGAGAATCACGTGATTCACAAATCGGGCGAAAGCGAAAGCAGCGTGACGGCCGATCGGAACCGATGGAAGAACAGAACACGGATCTGTGTCTCTTCCACCCCCTTGAATGTCGGCCGAATCCCGTTTCGCCCTCCTCCGATGCAGAACCAACCGGATGTCCTCGTTTTCAATGTCGCCTCTTTATTCCTCCAAGTTTTGTTTGCAGCGAGTGGTAGTAGACACCCAATTTGCAACGTGGCGGTTTAGTTGGGACACGCCAAAGGGTTAATTAGGCTGGGGTTTTCTCTTAATTGGTTTCTTAAAGGGACGGATGACTCTTTGTTTCAAGTCTTCGGGCCGGAGATTCGCTTCTTTTTGGATCGTAGTCGTTAACTTGAGAGATGTTTGGAATTCACAATGGGAACGAAATTGCCAATTGAAGTTTTTACATTTTTCTTATGCATATTAGAAACATTTAATGGCCCCGGTTGGAAGAGCAATTAGAGGACTACGAGTTCGAATCCAGTGAAAGGCCATCGTGTACAAAGGGGCTGGTGCACGTTAAATACGGCGTGGCCTCTTACCTAAAGGTGAAAATTAACGGTCGCCACGTGGCGACTGAATGTTTGAATGCGTAGACTGAAAAATTTTGCTGCAGTCGCCACACTTTCTTAAAAATATTAGTTTATATGGTGGAACCTCCGATTTTACCGAGTTTTTTCCTGAGGACCGTAAAAAAAAAATTTTATGAAGGAAAAAAGTCTGGATACATATAACGTGTGTGTATTTTCAAAATATGTGAACGCTCGTAAGTGCCCATTGAATGAAACAAATTCAATGGCCACTGGCCTTTTAAAGGTAAAGCAGGGGTTCCCAACCATTTAGTAACTGCGTACCACTTGAAATTTTTGGCGTACCACCAGTCCTATATTTGTTTAGAAACATATACCTAATGTCAGAAAAGTGCCCAATGGCTTGTTTTATTTAAATTAAAATACTAAGAAAGCTTCATATTTTATGATTAATGCACTTGTATTTCGTATTAATGATGTTTTAATAAAGGAAAAAAATAAAACGACTATTTGAAAATTACATTTTTATTTTTTACTCAGTCTAAAAACAACTAATTTTAAATAATTATTACAAACTAAGCAAACAAAGATTAACATAATCAAAAATCAATTTTTAGTGCGAAACTTGTTGTTTGTCTTTTATTAAAATATCAATATCAGGAGCAATGGGCCGACCAACCGGTATAGTGGTTAAGGTGTTAGCCTCTAGATCGGAAGGATCCGGGTTCGGGCATGGATGTTTGTAAGCGTATGGTGTAGAGGCGGCTGGTGCACCTTAAATCTGTCGTGGCCGAAAGTCCTCACGTTGGGTTGGCGTGGAAGTTTGGAGAGTGGGGTGCCAGTTCAGGTGTTGCTTCGTCATCTGAACGTGGTTCAAAATTAGGAGGTGTTGTCCTCGGATCTTTCCCTCAAGGGACTGATCCCGGACCGTCGTCAATAGCCCGTTGTGTTGCTCTAGCACGACGTTAACTAAAATTACCTTAACTTACCTCAGGAGCAATGGAGCTTAACTTCACTCTTAAGTCCTTTTCCACACTTACTCTGTTTCTATATATTTTTTTTTTATATACAAAAAAAAGTTCAGAAAAATCACTCTCACACAAGTAACTAGTAACAAATGGCTTAAGAAATAGCATAACGTGGTTGTACATACTAAAAAATTGAACAAACTTCTTAAAATATTTGGGTCGCTCGTATCATCCTTGCGTACCACCACTTGAAACGTTATCGCGTACCACCAGTGGTACTCATACCACCGGTTGGGAATCGCTGCCTTAAGGGATAGATCCCGGACCGTCGTCAATAGCTCATTGTGCTGCTCTAGTAAGACGTTAATTAAAAATTACCAAAAACTTACAAAATTACCGACGTGGCCTCAACCGCCCTCACGTTAGCGTGGTGTGGAAGTTCAGGTGTTACTTCGTCATCTGACCGCGGTTCAAAATTACTTGGTGTTGACCTCAGTAATTAGTTAAATTTAATCGTGTTTTTTCCCCTTTCTTAACTGTCAGGTAGATAGGTATTTTAATTAACGTCGTACGGGCACAACGGGCTAATGACGACGGTCCGAGATTATTCCTCCAAGGGATAGATCCACCGAGTAATTTTGAACCACGGTCAGATGACGGACGGAAGACGAAAATGTAGGTAGTCAATCAACGTCGCAGTTGGAGCAACACAACGGGCTGTAAGTAGACGAAGAGGAATTTTGGTCAACTGTAGACCAGGGGGACGCGTTCCTTCCGCGGTCCCACACAGAATCGGGGGCAGTGGAGTAAGAACGGCAATAAATGAAAGACAACAAGACCTTTTTCCTTTTGATTCCACCTCCGCTCGGTCAACCTCAAAGCCGTTTACTGCCTCGCATTCTTCGTACCTCCTCACACGCACTCTTCTTCCCATTTAAAGTCACCCACATCGAAGAATTTAAATGTCTTCAAGTCATAAATCTCCCTTCTTTTTCCATGCCAGCGCTGCGTTTCGCACGCGAAACCCACCGGCATGCGGAGAATTATTTCGAGAACGAACACTCGGCGCACGTTTTAACACATGGCTTGTCTTCGCCAACAATGGAGAGACGAGACTGAATATTTTTATTCCGGTCAGTTCATTATGTAACTCTGAATCATTTATCTGACGTTGTCTTTCCAATTTTGTCTTTTCCAAGTAGCATTCACGGAAACAAATTTATAAATCTAACATAGGGTGGGCAGACTCATCACTGTATCTATTAAATTCTATCATCTATCTAAATAATTTACCTTTTTCATAGTGCATTGTCACTACCTTTAACTTTATTCCCTCATTTTTAAGTTTGCAACCATTAAATTCTCTATTAATTCTGAAGTGGTGGTTCGCAGTTTTCTGCAAGGTACTTAGTAATTGATACGTTCGTTCCGTTCCTTAGGGTGGGCATATATACTTTTTGGTACAAAGCATTTCAATTTTTTAACTTCAGCGATATTTCTCGTCATCTGACCGTGGTACAAAATTACGTGGTTGTGTCCTCTTCTTCTTCGAGTAGAAGCAGACTCCTCCGTACCGGGTTGTTGAAAACCCACAGCGGATTAGCCAATGGCTAGGGAGAGCTTCTAAGTACAAAGGGCGTTCCATACAAACTGAGAGTAAAATCATAAAAAATCAAGAAATATGTTTACAGAAAAAAATGCATCATTCTTCTTCAAAATGAATTCCATCAGATGATATGCAACGGTCGCATCGTTCAACTCACTTTTCAAAACAAGTTGAGAAGCCTTTTTCTGGAAGCTGTATTCAAAGAACCCTACACTGCTGAAATAACTTTAGAATCTGTATTAAATTTTCTACCACGGAACTTCTCCTTCAACGTCAGAAACAGCCAGAAATCGCAAGGTGCGAAATCTGGACTGTAAGGGGGATATGGCATTATTTTAATATTGCATTTACTAAGATATTGCTGAACAGAAGTAGCGATATGAGGGCGAGCATTATTGTGATGTAAAGTTCAATTCCCTAAAGTCCGATTCCCTATATGGCACCCCACTCTCCAAACTTCCACATCAACCCAACGTGAGGACTTTCGGCCACGACAGATGTAAGGTGCACCAGCCGCCTCTACACCATACGCTTACAAACATCCATGCCCAGGAAACTTCCGATCTTGAGGCTAACACCTTAATCACTATACCGGTTGGTCGGCATGTGAGTACATTGGAGGCCACGGCAGATTTAACGTGCATCAGCCCCCTTTGTACACAGGACAGAATCACTTCGTTTGTATCGTTCCAGAAACGATTATTAAGATATCCGAACACGTTCGAGATCCTGTTTTTTAAAATGTGGTATAGAAATATTTTAATGATATTTTTATGTTTATAGTGTTATCACACACAAACAATTGGGCACACACACATTGGGCTATAAATATTAAAAATATATATTAATAATTTTGTAAAAATTATAATTATTTGGTAATTTTAAAGAAAATTTGTCAAAAACTTCAAAAGTGCTACAAGAAAATCTATTCAACAAGTTTAAAAAATGATGCTACCAAAACAAACTATATGCATATTTTAGGGTAATGGTAATTTTAGTTAACGTCATACTAGAGCAACACAACGGGCTATTGACGACGGTCCGGGATCAGTCCCTTGAGGGAAAGAACCGAGGACGACACCTCGTAATTTTGAACCATGGTCAGATGACGAAGCAACACCTGAGTTGGCACCCCACTCTCCCAACTTCCACACCAACCCAACGTGAGGACTTTCGGCCACGACAGATTTACGGTGCACCAGCCGCCTCTACACCATACGCTTACAAACATCCATGCCCGGACCCGGATTCGAACCAGGAGCCTTCCGATCTAGAGGCTAACACCTTAACCACTATACCGGTTGGTCGGCGCTTACTTTAGGGAATGAACTAGAATCAAGAGGATATTTAAATAAACAAAAAATCTTCAAGCGATCGAAAAATGAATACAATAATTTTACAGACCTATTTCTTAAATAAATAGCCATAATTTAAAAAATTTTCAACTCAGCATAATTATTTTCTAGTTCATTCTCTAGACAATATTATAAAGAATACGGTCTCAAAGTTTTACGAGAATCTATTAATAACATTTTGTGTTGTAACATTTGAAGTGTGGAAAATATGCATAAATATTAATTTAGAGTAAAGAAATAGTTTCAAGTGTATCGTTTGCTCTCTGTTGCTTCTACTGTTTGTGTAAACAATTTTGTTCTTCACTTCTCTTTAAAAATGTTCACACTGCTTCCAAAAGAGAAACCATTTAAAACATTTGAGAAAAAAAGCTTTCTTAAATAATGTTTACAAAAAAAAAGTAAATTAAAATTTTTTCTGGGTTTTGGTTTTTCAACGGCCATTTCCGGTGTGTTACATACTTACTTCCGGTTTTCCCGGCTTGATTAAAATATTAATATCTTACTAATTAACTTAGAGAAAAAATCAAATATATTTTGGAAAATCAAATAAATGCTCTATCAAATAAAATCAAAAACCTTTTTTAATTTTGGGTCAAAAATGACACTTGTAACGTGTTAGGATACCTTAAGGCAGGAGCTAAACTCAACGGATTTTTGAAACGGCCAATCCAAACAAACGGGAGCGTCTGAGAGTTAAACTGCTACAACACGAGCACGAAAATAGAGTAATAATTCGTACAGCACGTTGCAGAAGTGCAAACAATGCCATTTTCCACGCTGTGTTTTGGTTGAAGGAAAAGACGTTTTGTCGTTAAAAGATCATTTTATTTTGATGATCCACCGTTTTATGGGCACCATTGTTTGCGAATTGCGCATCTCCCAGAAATTCCGAGCGAAAATATTCTGTTCTCTTTCGCTCGAATCACCAATCTTTTGTTGTACCCCGTCCTTGAACTCATTGTCTTTCCGTTGAGTTAAAAATATGTTTAGCACTTGGAAATAAATATATGAAAAAGAGCAACAGACAACGCATCAGACGCTAATTCCCCAGAATCGTGCAACGGTAGGTTCCTGGTTCGAATACGGGTCAGTGCATGGAGGTTTGTTTGTAGGCGGATGGTGCACCGAAAATCTGTAGTGGCCGAAAGTCCTCACGTTGGGTAGGTGTGGAAGTCTGGAGAGTGGGCTGCCATTTCGGATGTTTCCTCGTCACCTGAGCGTGGTTCAAAATTACGTGGTGTCGTCCTCGGTTCTTAGGGCATTGATCCTGGACCGCGTCTTCAATAGCCCGTTGTGTAGCTCTAGTATGACGTTTATTAAAAATTACCATTGCCATCCTGTTGGCGTCAAGTGGCGTACACAAACAATCATGGTATGGTAGGTAGTTAATTAACGTCGCACTGGAGCAATACAACAGGCTATGGGCGACGGTCCGGGATCAATTCCGAAAGGCCCGAAGACAACGCCTTGTGATTTTGAACCACGGTCAGATGACGAGAATAATGGTAATTTTTAGTTAACGTCGTACTAGAGCAACACAACGGGCTATTGACGACGGTCCGGGATCAGTCCCTTAAGGGAAAGATCCGAGGACAACACCTCGTAATTTTGAACCACGGTCAGATGACGAAGCAACACCTGAGCTGGCACCCCACTCTCCAAACTTCCACGCCAACCCAACGTGAGGACTTTCGGCCACGACAGATTTAAGGTGCACCAGCCGCCTCTACACCATACGCTTACAAACATCCATGCCCGGACCCGGATTCGAACCAGGAACCTTCCGATCTAGAGGCTAACACCTTAACCACTATACCGTTTGGTCGGCGGACATTTAAGGTCACGGCAGGTTTAACGTGCACCATCCTCCGTGTACACGACGGTATTTCATTGGACCTAGTTTCGAACTCGCAAGCCTTTGGTAATCCAATGGGGTTACTGCGGTCCCCGTAAGATAATTGACCATAAACATAAAGAGCCTTTCGCGTAACCTTCAGATTAAGGCGTTTACAACACTTGTACCATGATCACGCCAAGAAAGAATTTAGACAACGGCCAGTACATCAGTTGTACCTTGAAAGTTATAATAATCGCGACAAGAAGGAATCACGCTTGTTATATCAAGTCGTAGTAAAAAGGTTATTTGACCTTTAGACAGCGGTCGGTACGGCAGTTGTACCATGATCATGCCAAGAAAGAATTTAGACAACGGCCGTTACAGCAGTTGTATCATGATCACGCCAAGAAAGAATTTAGACAACGGCCGTTACAGCAGTTGTATCATGATCATGCCAAGAAAGAGTTTAGACAACGGCCGTTACAGTAGTTGTATCATGATCACACCAAGAAAGAATTTAGACAACGGCCGTTACAGCAGTTGTACCATGATCATGCCAAGAAAGAGTTTAGACAACGGCCGTTACAGCAGTTGTATCATGATCACGCCAAGAAAGAATTTAGACAACGGCCGTTACAGCAGTTGTATCATGATCATGCCAAGAAAGAGTTTAGACAACGGCCGTTACAGCAGTTGTATCATGATCACGCCAAGAAAGAATTTAGACAACGGCCGTTACAGCAGTTGTATCATGATCACGCCAAGAAAGAGTTTAGACAACGGCCGTTACAGCAGTTGTATCATGATCACGCCAAGAAAGAATTTAGACAACGGCCGTTACAGCAGTTGTACCATGATCATGCCAAGAAAGAATTTAGACAACGGCCGTTACAGCAGTTGTATCATGATCATGCCAAGAAAGAGTTTAGACAACGGCCGTTACAGCAGTTGTATCATGATCACGCCAAGAAAGAATTTAGACAACGGCCGTTACAGCAGTTGTACCATGATCATGCCAAGAAAGAGTTTAGACAACGGCCGTTACAGCAGTTGTATCATGATCATGCCAAGAAAGAGTTTAGACAACGGCCGTTACAGCAGTTGTACCATGATCATGCCAAGAAAGAATTTAGACAACGGCCGTTACAGCAGTTGTACCATGATCATGCCAAGAAAGAGTTTAGACAACGGCCGTTACAGCAGTTGTATCATGATCACGCCAAGAAAGAATTTAGACAACGGCCGTTACAGCAGTTGTACCATGATCATGCCAAGAAAGAATTTAGACAACGGCCGTTACAGCAGTTGTATCATGATCATGCCAAGAAAGAGTTTAGACAACGGCCGTTACAGCAGTTGTACCATGATCATGCCAAGAAAGAATTTAGACAACGGCCGTTACAGCAGTTGTACCATGATCATGCCAAGAAAGAGTTTAGACAACGGCCGTTACAGCAGTTGTATCATGATCATGCCAAGAAAGAATTTAGACAACGGCCGTTACAGCAGTTGTACCATGATCATGCCAAGAAAGAATTTAGACAACGGCCGTTACAGCAGTTGTATCATGATCACGCCAAGAAAGAGTTTAGACAACGGCCGTTACAGCAGTAGTACCTTGAAAGTTATAAAAATCGCGTCAAGAAGGAATCGCTATCTATATACTAAATATCTATAAGCCGTAGTAAAAAGGTTAATTTACCTTTACACTGCGGCAGGTACAGCAGTTGTACCTTGAAAGGTAATAAGAATCACGCCAAGAAAGAATTTAGACTACGATCGTTACAGCAGTTGTACCTTGAAAGGTAATAAGAATCACGCCAAGAAAGAATCGTGTTTGTTATATTCATAGCCGTAGTCAAAAAGTTGAGATGAATGGATTGTAGCGAAGGGTTTACTTCAGGCCTGCCCTGCTGATCGGATACACTCTCCGGACAGGTTAACCTGCCTGCAGACCAGATACGGATCTTTAATTAGGTTTTAACCCACCTGACGGTTGTTTGGATGTGTATCTTGTCTTTAGCCAATCTGATCAGATTTTTATCGATATTTGATGACAAAACTGACCAGATCTTGTCATCATTCTAAAATTGACAATATTGTGGTGACAGCATATCCTGTCTCATTAGCAAAATCAGTCAGAGTTTGATAAACGAGATACCTCGTGGAAACCACTTAACCGGATCCCAGACCAGATTTACCTATCCCGTAATCATGATCAGACCCTCGTAAATAATCTTTATCAATACAGCAGGCCAGATACATTGCTTCGCAAATAGCTTCGTTGAAATTTACGTAAGAAACTTTATGTATTCTTGCTCATTTTGTATTTGACATTTTCCTCGGAAAAGTAAGTTAAAAGTAGTCTGAAAATGAATCCTCAACAGTAGTTATATAGAGGGAAAGTTTGCTGAGTTTTAGAATGAATGCACTTTATAAATATTGTCCTTTTGACAACGGCTATAGCTATAACAAGCGATTCTTTCTTGGCGCGATTCTTATAACTTCCAAGATACAACTACGCTACTGTCCGTAGTCTAAATTCTTTCTTGGCGCGACCAAGGTACAACTGCTATATACCGGCCGTAGTCTCTAAAGGTTAAAATCATTCATTTGCAATAAATATTTTTGATTTCGTAAGCGAAATTAACGAAGAATGCTCTGTTTACAAATGCTTGGACCATAAGCTCCCTCGCCATTAGTCCACGAGCTCTTGAATACTTACGAACGACACAATTAACCCTTTATTTACTGAATTTCTTAAAAGTTTTTACATTTTTTAAACATTTAATTTAGGTGCAAGTAAACCCCCTGTAGCACAATTTTCATTATAAGTCATCACCAAGGTCATTAATTACATGGCAAATAATTTGTGACTTCGAAGTCCCGACAGGATTTTACGGAAGCAATATTTTTGTAATAACAATATTATTTTATTGTTAATTTGAAAGATACAAAATGTAAACAATAATTTTATCAAATAATTCTTTGCATAATATAAAATAGAGAAAAAAATAGTCAATATTTATTTATTTATTACATTATCTTATATCAGGAAGCAGATCACTTCTATCGCCATTATTTCTCATGGTATTCAAATAAACAATTTTTTTCTCCTTTACATACAGGGATATGTTACATTCCGAGCACTTAGAATGCGGTCTTCACTCAACTTTCCTAGAAGCGTACATTTCAAATCTTTCTCGTGATGTGACAAATGTTGGCCAGTGGCGCCCAGTGTTCTGGAAACGAATGTCTAGGCGCAGATGCAGATTTCCTTCTTTTTGAAGAACGAACTTCATAGAAGTGAACTTCAAAAAGTCCCAATGAGTCTTAATCTCAAAGCGTTTAAATTAATACAGTACGATGATAAAACTGACGGGACTTATAAGTCCCGTCAGTAAATAAAGAGTTAAGAAGAATCCAAGAGTTCAGCCGTCATAGATTGTTTCAGTCACATAAATTAGATTGGGGAATCTACAACTCAAATTCGAAAAAGGTGAGCCAGTAAGCCCCAATTGTCTGTCAACAAATCTGAATTTAGAGTCTGAAACAAACGTTTGCTCTACTTGGAGCATTGAAAACAAGAGAAATGTTATCATTAAGTAAGCCCTTATTGCTAGACGACCACAAATGTTTACTCTGTTTTAAAGGGTTTTAGTTTCATTGAAATTATTAACTTAGGCGAATGAAAACTTACTAGTCTAGATCTTTGGGGCTGCGGAGTAACTTTGGAGGATGAGGAATTTATTGCATGATTTTAGTAACCAAACCAAGCAGCCTGATGAAGAAGTCACATTCTGTTCGTCGTGGATTGAAAAAATAAAAGTAGTGCAAAACTTTGACACGAGTTTCCGTGGCACTAATCTTACTCTAGGGTTACTTCATCTACTCTTTAATTATCTGTGAGTATAGCATCAACACGCCCTCTTAGATGCCCCTCTAGCACAAATTGTCTGCTTTAGACCTTGTAGATTTCGAACAGAACCAACAGCTTCAAAATGATTTGAGAAGATTGGGTAAAATAGGGCTTACTGAAATTCAATGTTTTTGTTGGATCGAATCCGCCTATCCTTTCATTTGTCATGTTCATCAACTCTTGTAATTTTTAATTACAATTTATGTTCCATTGTTTCTTTGATAAATCAGTGGGCCTCGTTTTTCTCTTTTGTGATGCCCGGGGAGTTTTATTTTTGTTCTACTGACATAAATTAAGCTCCAACTTCTATTTAGTAACAAAGCAGCCCCGCTTTTTTTATTGGACAAAACTATTTTCTGTTTGTTTACCATCAGTCTCTCCTCTTTTACTACAACCCTAAAGAAGGGAGATTTTTTTTTAGAAAACTCCCCTCCGCGAGGGGTGGAGATGAGGAAAACACCTGTTTTTGACTTTCCCTTTCGCGTCCCCTTTTCCTTTTGCAGGTGGTTGTAAACAAGAGCGAGTGGATGGATGCAAGGTGTTATTGTTCATACAGCCGGCCACTATTCCTCCAAAGCCCCCTGCAGCTTGCTTGCGGTAATTGGAAATAAGGCATGCAATAACTCCTCTGTCGTGGTCTTCGTGCCCTTGTTTAGACCTTGGGGAGCTAAACCTTCCCTTTTCAAGCACATGTCACTCCCCCTGTCCGGTGATGTTGTACTTTATGCACACATGTCATCTCACAATGCCTACTAGCACTTAACGAAATAAGCAGTTTTGCGGAACTGTAGGTCTATAATTGATCCTTCAGCACTTAAAAAAAGTCGTAAATGTGATGGCAGATGTGGTGGAAGTTGCATTCAATTGTACGGATTTCCGTGCAGTAAAGACATCAAGTGCTTCTTTAATGGTGTAGATAGATAAGCGTGGCCATTCGTTTTGGTGGATGTCAAATGTAGTACGTTCATGATCTTCGCCAAGAGGAATAGAAACCGAGAGTATAATCAGGTCAAGTTTCATCAAAAATGTAACGAAAGATATTCAAGATAAACAAAAGTATTCCTCAGTTTCATCTTCATTGATTTTCAACTGTAGGCTCATGATCGTGCGTGACTTAACCGAATACATCCTGTTGCGGAATCGTCAGGCATCAAGTCAATTTCCCAAGGACATTGCGTGCAGGACATTATTGAATTTGTGTGTCTGTGCTCAACTAGATTTATTTAAGACGGGGCTAGTTATTATTTTAATCTTCCTGTTATTTTATGCCGAACAACCGGTATAGTGGTTAAGGTGTTATCCTCTAGATCGAAGGTTCCTGGTTCGAATCCGGGTATGGATGTTTGTAAGCGTATGATGTAGAGGCGGCTGGTGCACCTTAAATCTGTCTTGGCCGAATGTCCTCACGTTGGGTTGGCGTGGAAGTTTGGAGAGTGGGGTGCCAGCTCAGGTGTTGCTTCGTCATCTGACCGTGGTTCAAAATTACGAGGTGTTGTCCTCGGATCTTTCCCTTAAGGGACTGATCCCGGACCGTCGTCAATAGCCCGTTGTGTTGCTCTAGTACGACGTTAACTAAAATTACCATTACCATTACCTGTTATTTTATCTTCAAGTCGAAAACTTAGTAAAAATCCTAGTCCCGAGTAATTATAACCAGATTATGGACGAGATATCTCGTCGAAAAACTTGGAGGATAATTACCCTGAACTTATATTCCACGCTTCTTACTCGGTCCAGCGAAAGGCAGTTGTGTACATAGGGGCTGGTGCACGTTAAATCGGTCGTGGTCTCAAATGTCCCCACTGGTGTACTGTGGAAGTTTAGAGAGTGGTGTGCCAGTTTGGGTTAGACCTCATTATCTGACCGTGATTCAAAATGACGAGGTGTCGACCTCAGATCTTTCACTTTGGGATTAATCCCGGACCGTCGCCAATGGCCCGTTGTGTTGCTGCTACAGTGCGACTTTAACTAACCAGGACTAAAATTATACCACTATTGTTCCATCTCACAATAGTATCACATCGTTAAGAAGAATGGATAACTATGGGATGCTCTTGTCCCATTATGTGGGGCAAGTGCGACCCCATGAAAATAGCGCTAGAAATACTTTTTTGAATTACACATCGATGGTAAATTTAATCAAACGAGAGAGCAAACATATGAATTAAGAATCTAGGAAAATGTGACAAAAATATGAAATTTTCAAAACTTACAACAGGTTTAACATGAACAGAAAAGATTTGGATCTGCCTGAGCCACATCCCACATTATCTTAAAAAGAAGTTTCGATATTCGTTCTGGCTTTACGAGAGTTGCACATCGTCTGACCGAGGTTCAAAGCTACGAGGTGTTGTCCTCGGATCTTTGATCCCGGTCCTTCGCAAACAGCCCGTTCTGTTGCTTCTTCGTGACGTTGTTTCAACACCTACCTATGCAAGTAGTAGGCGGCGCAGGTTCGTTTCCTCCCTGGGGGAATTTCTCTATACGGAGATTGTAAAACGTTCCTTGGGGTTATATCTGTAACGAATGAAATGGTGTGATGACAATTGGAAGTGGTTGCGTAGAAGAACAAGATCTTCGGGTTTCACCACTACAACATTTATTATAACATCCTACAGCTTTACAGATATGTACAACAAAATTACAGTCATTTTGGGACAAGAAGGGTTCGGCAGAGGTTAGCGAGCCTGTCCTCGCTCTCTCAGGTCTCAATGGTTTCTGGCAATTTATAACGTCTTTTAGGCCTCTTTCAGCTGAAAACCACCTGTCGATGGAATTTTGAGTGTTCTCAAGGTGCTTAGGAGATCGTACTGTCACTGTAACATCATGTCAAGAGCCCAGAACTTTATGACCGATGTAATGTCAAATGGAGTGCTGTAATACTTCCAGGCTAATTATGGACAGTAGATCACTTGAAAAGAGTTTTATGATCCTCAATTAAGGAATTATTGAATGTCTGCTTTATGTCGACTTGATCAGAGAAGCCGCCTTTAAAAGTGTCACCCCCCCCCCTTCCGTTAGAACTTAAAAACTAATTTTTATCACTGCATAGACCGTGACCACCATGACTCGGTGCGTTCGTCCACTGTGATAGCAATCTGTGAGTTGTATACGATGCAGGTTCGATTCCTGACTTACCCGGGGTACTTTTATCCTGTGCCAGTAAAACTTTCCTGGTGTGTTTATGTCTATTACGTGACGTTGTTTGCCTTGTGTTTGGCACTCTATGGCCTAATATATCAATTTACATCAATTAACCTACGCAGCTGCGCTTAGATTTTTTCATTTGTCTCACAGAGCGGCTAAGGGGGGATTAGGGAATTCTTGAATACGTCTGCTTGATCAGGAAAGCCGCCTTTAGAATGTCACAATGTCCATTTCTGTATGTCGTCTGTCTCGTGTTTGGCGCAGTATGGCCCTTGTGCCATAAAAAAAAAACCCAAAACAAAAACTCACCTCCCTGATTGCATTTGTGTCCGTAAATCCCAAAATTGTATGTGTATGGCCATTTCTGGATTTTGTTTGTCTTGTGCTTGGCACTCTATGGCCTAATATATCAATTTAATACAGCCAAATGCACTAAGAATGTGACATCGATGTCCAAATTTTCAAAACATCGATGTTTTTTTAAAAAGATCGATGTATTTAACATCGATTAATTGGATTCGATGTTTTTGTAACATCGATGTAACATCGATGTTTGTAACACCGACGATCGATACATGGCGATGTTTTTACGTTGTCGATGCATTATTTTTAAATGAAAAAAGTACCGTTATAAAAATTTTTTAAATAACCAAGTAGCATAATTTTTATAATCAGCAAATTGAACATACTTTTAGACCAAAGTGGCCAAGGGTCTGAAAAGTAGGGATGCGACATCGCTTCACTAGTTGCTAAGCCAATTTTAAGAAATGGGGAAAAAGTTTAAATACACTGAATTTTAAAAACATCGATGGTTTTGGGCCGATGTATTGTCAACATCGATGTTTTAATTTTGTATATCGATGTTTTGCTGTCGATGTCGCATGCCTACATTGCACCACAATTCCCAATCAGGCATCTTTCTGGTCCTTCGGATACGGATAATTTTCGAAGTAGTTGGCAACCCCAACCTCACCAGAGAAGGGGGATAATTTTATTATAATTAGGTCCCTAGAAAGTTTTAATTTTGTATCGAAACTATGCGCTCGGTCATAAAAAGCTTAATTTGGAAGTAAGAGCGACTGTAAATGCATCACACAGTGACGTATCCACACCAAACTCCAAGGCCGAGCCTGCTTTCCTTTCTGGAGGAAAAACAAGAAGTAATGCTTCTTTGCATCGTTACACGTGATAAACCAAGAGAAAAAATCCCACAGGCCGCTTTTTTTGCTCTTCGTCTTTTCCTCGGCCCCCCTACCTTGAATCTTTCACTAGGTGACCTTCAAACTCGCAGAAAAGGACGAACAGGAGAACTTGAAGGGTTAGCTGAGCCAGAAAAAATAAACATAAATAATGGCAGAAGAGATGTGAAAAAATAAAATGATTAATTTATGCACAACGGGTTTTGCTGGAAGCACGGGATGAATGTATCGAAGGCGCTTGGAGTATGTAGCTCACATGAAGCTGTTCGTTTTCTTTCTCTTTTGGATTTCTCCTCCACCCGGTGTTTGTGTTTAGACTAGTGTTCGTCCGATAAAAAAAAGAGCTTGTTTGGTGTTTGCATTTTCGGTGCGTCCAAACATGCGAGTTTGTGTCCACAAACCAGCAGCTAGTTTGTAAGGACGGAGAAAATTATTCATCTTCAGACGTCAAGGGCACCTTGAGGCGATGCTTTTTTCAAAAAAATTCAAGTTGGAATTGTTTTCGAAAACCCACGCACGTTTTTAATTTTTGACAACGCTATTGCGCAATGGAATTTTTTAACTTCGTACTTTTTGCTGTTCTCGTATACTCGTCAAATCGTTTATTATTTTCTCCGTGTTTTGAGGGAAACCAGTTTCCGAGGAGATTCAAAGATAAAGGATTAAAAAAAAAAAAACAGAAAAGAGCAAGTCCAAATTTGTATTTTGTTTATTATTATTTTAGATACACCGAAGAGGATCCAAACATCACTGCTAAAATCAACAAAGATACATGGAATAAATCAGGGGCATGCTTGAGTTGCTGATTGATTTGTTGCGGCCCACCTTAACATGTTATTTTAAGGATTTTTCTTTTTCTGATTTTCAAAAAGTAAAACCACTGCTAGATTCTTTTCGCTGTTTTGTCTAAAAAAGGTTTCGAATCAATACACTTTCAACTAGTCGACGTGAAAAACGATAGGTAGGAACTTAATTAATGTCTCACATAGCCCGTTGCGGTGCAACACAACGGGCTATTTGCCACTCTCCGATATCAATCACGAATGGAATGATCAAGGACAACGTCTCGTAATTTTTGTTCAGTGTAAATGGTAATTTTTGTTAACGTCGTACTAGAGCAACACAACGGGCTATTGACGACGGTCCGGGATCAGTCCCTTAAGGGAAAGATCCGAGGACAACACCTCGCAATTTTGAACCACGGTCAGATGACGAAGCAACACCTGAGCTGGCACCCCACTCTCCAAACTTCCACGCCAACCCAACGTGAGGACTTTCGGCCACGACAGATTTAAGGTGCACCAGCCGCCTCTACACCATACGTTTACAAACATCCATGCCCGAACCCGGATTCGAACCAGGAACCTTCCGATCTAGAGGCTAACACCTTAACCACTATACCGGTTGGTCGGCTCAGTGTAAATGAGGGACACGACTGTAAAATCTGTTGATTTATGTTGCTCTGAGCTCTGTTGTTTTCAAATTTTTTAAATTGTCAAGCAAATGCTTAGTTTTGTTTTATTTTCTCCAATTTTAATTTCTTATGTGTAAATGAAATAATTGTTTAAAGTAATAAATGAGAATTAAAAGAGATGAGACAGATAATTTCTGCAGTTATTAAAAATGTATTGTAATAAAATAAACTTTTATAGGTAGGTAGGTATTTTAATTAATGGCGCACTGGAGCAACACAACGTGCAATTAGCGATGGTCCGGAATCAATCCCAAAGGGAAAGCTTCGAAGACAATGCCTCGACAATCATTTTGAACCACGGTCAGATGACGAGGCAACCCACTCTCCAAATTTCCACACCACGCCAACGTGAGGACATTTGAGGCCACGATAGGTTTAACGTGCACCAACCCCCTTTCTACCCGAAGGTCTTTGGCTGGATTCGAACTCGCAAGCTTCCGATTGCTAATCAATTCCTCTTCCAACCGAGTTACCGCGGCCCAAACTTTTGCAGGCGAGCCACGAATAATCACATTACTAAGGCCCCATTCACATGAGGCGCGTAAAACGAGCGTTTGGCGAGGCCAGCGAGGTCCCGTTCTTCAAGGTTGCAAAGATAGAAACTTTAAATAGAGGAATAATTAAACATAATTTAATGGCGGGACCTCGCTAGCCTCGCCAAACGCGCGTTGAAACTCCTCATGTGAACGTGGCCTAAAGGAACTGATCGAGGAATCTCAAGCTGTTTTTCCCACGGTATAAAATAGCCTAATTGATCGAGCCAACCCCCAATCCCTGAAGCGTTTGAGTTTCAACTAACACTTCAGGTATCCTTCCATCAATCTTGATGGATATTTTTGATCATTTATAATTATTTATCTATGTGCTATGTGGCAACGATGTAAAATGTTAATTCGATTTTCCTTGAGTTTTGTATATATGAAAAGGTGCTGTATAGAAGATAATCTTTTGTTTCAAACTTATTTAACCAAGTATGTTTTAATTATTTCATTTGCATAAATAAACAATAATTTATCCTGTCGTACTTTCTTCAAAATGGTAGCAGAGCGTGGTTGAACTTTTGTTGACTATTTAAATAATCGACAAAGAAGCACGATTTAAGCCTAACCGCTGACCGCTAGCGAAAGATAAATCAACCAACTCGGCAAAAATGGATAATATTAGTTCAGCTAGAATAGAGCAGCTGAATGAAAATAATTATGCAATTTGGAGCATGAAAATCGAAGCATTACTGGATGCTAAGGATTTGTTTGAAGAAGTAATCCTTAATGAAGAACCCGTTAAAGAAGAAAATAATCCAGAAAGTGTGAATAATCATAAAGCTTGGTTGAAGAAAAATAAGGAAACTTTGGGAATAATTGTTCTTAGCCTAACAGCGGAACAAGCGATCGTATATAAAGGAATAAAGAAAGCAAAAGATATTTGGGAAGCAATTAAAACACGATTTGAAGGTGCGGTAGAAGATAGACGAACAGATTTACTGTTAGATTTAACTCGATTGAAGAAGATGGGAAACGAAAGCATCGATGAATATCTTACAAGATCGCAGGGTCTCTCACAACAAATAAACGAACTAGGTAAACAGGTAACAGAAAGAGAATTGGTTCGATATATTGTAGAAGGCTTACCAGAGAGGTATGAAACTGTTATGTTAGCACTGTCAGCTAATCGAGGAATCAAGTTTGTGGATTTAAGACAAACATTATTACATTTTGAGAAGAAAGAGCAAGACAAAAAGGGTGAACTTAGAGCTTACAGAACTCATGGAAGATTCAAGCCAAAGCCGAAATCCTGTTTCATCTGCCACAAACCTGGGCACCTACAAAAAGACTGTTGGTTTGGAAAGAATAATTTCAAGAAGAAAAATCCTGGGAAACCAAACGCATTAATACAGAGCTCAAACAATTACAGAAATGAGCATGTAAGAATTTCAAGGGAGGATTCAACTTCGAGGAAGGAATCAGCATTGACAACCAGCGAAAAAGAAACTTCTGAAGAAGAACGGAGCGAGTGGCATTTGGACTCTGCTTGCACATCTCACATGACTCCTAGTGAAGCTTGGATGGAAAACATAAAGGAAGAAAATAAAATAGTCAGTGTGGCTGAAGAAGGCAGAAATATTGAGTCAACGTGCAGAGGGGAAATAAGAGCAGCTTCAGCAGAGGGAGACGCCAGAAATGTAAGATTGAAGAATGTTTTATGTGTTCCTAAGCTGAGATGTAATTTGATGTCTGTGCCATCCATAGTAAAAAATGGAAATGAAGTTGTACTTAATAAGCAAGGAGCTTATATATATGATGAAGATGGAAAGTTAATATGTAAAGGTACATTTAAGGAAAACATGTTTATTGTAAAATTAGTACCCCAAAAGACTGAAGCAGAAGGTGAAACATGTTTCAAAATAAAAGAAAATTCATGTAAGTTATGGCATAAGCGACTTGGACATATTAATCCAGATTACTTAAAAATGATGTTAACAAAGAATATGGTTCGAGGATTAGAAAAGCTGGAAGGACAAGTTGGAATTTGTGATTCATGTGTTAGAGGGAAAATGACTGGACGTTCGTATGAAAACACTTATTCAGAGACCTCTGAAGGACCTCTTGAAGCTTTACACATTGATTTATGTGGTCCATTTAGAGTGGAATCTCTGAATGGAAAGAAATATATGATGACAGTAGTTGATCAATATTCGAGAAGATATTTTGTTGAGTTTTTGAGGACTAAAGATGAAACAAGTGAAGTTCTGCAAAATCTTATAAGAAGAAGAGAGAATGAACTAAATACCAAAGTCAAAAGAATTAGAACTGATAATGGGCTAGAATTTATTAATGAAGTCCTCCGTCAATATTTAAACCAGAAGGGAATAAAACATGAAAAAACAACATTCTATTCACCGAGAAGCAACGGAATAGCAGAAAGGGCGAACAGGACATTACTTGATAAAGCAAGAACTCTCTTGATAGATAGTCAGTTACCATTACAATTCTGGGCCGAAGCAGTTGCAACTGCTGAATATCTGCACAACATAACACCAACTAAGAACAGAAAAGATAAAACACCTATGGAACTTTGGAATTCCAGAAAGCCCTCAGTTCGACACCTCAAGCCTTTTGGATGTTTAGCATATTATAAAGTGCATAACAACAAAAGGCATAAATTAGAAGCTAAAGCACAAAGAGGAGTATTCATTGGCTATTCAAGAGAAAGAAAGGCATACAGAATATTTAGCACAGAGGAAAAAAGAGTAAGTGAAACTTCTGATGTTATATTTGACGAACTGACGAATGGATATGTTCCAAATGAACCTCAAAAAGGAGAAAAACAAGTAAACTATATGGAAATTGATTACGGTATAGGTGATCAAGAAGAGTCTGAGAGGGAAGTCACATTAACTGAAGTTCCAGATTTACAAGAACAAATAGATACAATAATAAACAATGAACAAGACAGCAACAACTCAGATGGCGAAGAAGGTGAAGACCAGAATACATCCGGAAGACCTGTTAGAGATAGAAGAATGCCCACCAGATATGATGATTATCAAGTATATGCAGCAACAGATTTCACACCTGAAACGTATGATAGTGCTGTAACATCCGATGAAAAGGATGAATGGAAAAATGCAATGGATGATGAAATTAACTCTTTAGAGATGCACAACGTATGGGAAACAGTAGACAAACCTAAGAATAAGAAAGTGATTAAAAGCCGGTGGGTATACAAGATTAAGAAATCAGAAGGGGAGAAGCATTACAAGGCAAGACTCGTTGCTGTTGGTTGCGGACAGAAACAAGGAATAGATTTTGAGGAAAGTTTTAGTCCAGTTATGAAATGGGATTCACTGAGAATTCTTCTGTCACTTGCAGCAACAAAGAATTCCATTGTAAAATTCTATGACGTCAAAACAGCTTACCTAAATGGAATATTGAATGAAGAAGTGTATATGGAAGCACCAAAAGGTTACGAATTACCTGATGGTAAGGTTTACTTAATCAAGCGTAGCATATATGGTTTGCCACAGTCAGGAAGATGTTGGTACGACAGATTCAATGAAATATTAGAGCAAACTGGCCTAAAGAGGCTCAAGTCAGATCCATCAATTTATATTAGAAGGGAAGAAAATGAATATATTTATATTGGAATATATGTAGATGACTTCTTAATAGTAACAAGTTCGAAGAAAATGCTTAATAATGTTATTGAAAATGTAAGAAAGTATATCGAAATTAAAGAAACAACTAATTCAAACATGTTTTTGGGATTACAGATAAAACAAACAGAGAATGAAATAATTTTATCCCAGAGAAATTATGTGATGAATATATTGGCAAAATTCAATATGCAAGATTGCAACCCGGTGAAAACTCCAGGTGTAGCAGGAGATAAACAGCTTGATGACTATAAAGATTCGAGAATTTTTCCACAGAAGAAATATCAAGAAGCTATTGGATCTGTGATGTATTTAGCTACTGGAACACGACCAGACATCTCTTACGCTGTAAGCAGATTGTCGCAATATAGCAGAGATCCCCGAGAAGTGCATTGGACTGCCATAAAACGACTTTTTCGTTATCTGAAAGGGACTATGAACTATTGTCTAAGATTTAAACCAACAAATGGAGAATTTAATGCTTGTACTGATGCTAGTTGGAGTACCACCCCAGATGCTAAGTCTTATAGTGGATACTTGTTGAGGATTGGAGAAACCCTAGTCGGCTGGAAAAGTGGAAAACAAAAACTTGTGGCACTATCAACAATGGAGGCAGAACTAATTGCAGCTTGTGATTGTGTTTGTGCTGTAAGATGGACAAGTTCCTTATTAGAAGAATTAGGTGAAAATAACCTAATAATAAAACCCATTGATATAAGAACTGATAGCAGAGCCCTGATGGATTGGATTAACAATCAGAAGGTAAATAGTCGGACTAGACATATAAATAGGAAGTTCCATTTTATCAAGGATGATAAGTAACATGGTGATATACATTTTATACATCAGAGTACTAAACATTTAGAGGCAGATGCCATGACAAAACATTTATCGAGTGACATTTTGAAAGGTCATATGGTTAATCTTGGACTTGAATCATGTGTGTCTATGGACTTGAACTCTTATTAACTGTTATTAGAATTGCTTACAAATGACAAAAATATAGGGGGAATTGATGGATATTTTTGATCATTTATAATTATTTATCTATGTGCTATGTGGCAACGATGTAAAATGTTAATTCGATTTTCCTTGAGTTTTGTATATATGAAAAGGTGCTGTATAGAAGATAATCTTTTGTTTCAAACTTATTTAACCAAGTATGTTTTAATTATTTCATTTGCATAAATAAACAATAATTTATCCTGTCGTACTTTCTTCAAAACTTCAATGGCATTCCTAACAGCAATCATTTCATTATTAGAAGCTTGATTACAAAAAAAGATCATATGACCCATTGCGAAGGACATTATCACGTAGCGGGAAATTTACCACATTGCAATTTAGGTGCAAAGAACATTTGGGGTAGCTTTTAACTGGGAATATGGACACATTAAGAATCCTTTGATCATTGGAACCTTTCTTCCCTACTCCATTGAAATGAAGGGGAGAAAAGAATTCTTAGGAGTGGGTTCAACTGGAAAGTGATCGATTTCATCGGTTGATTGAAAGCTATATCATTGAATGATATTTTAGTAGTTTGTTTTGTAGTTTGCCTTCTAAACATGATCGGAGCTGTAAAGGTTACCTGTGGTTACACTAACAGCTCCGATCATGGCGGGGCAAGGTCATTGCTCATAGTAATGCAGCTGGTAAGAGCAGCTGGAATTCTCTTATGAGATTGATGGGTAATTTGGTAATTTTTAGTTAACGTCGTACCAGAGCAACACAACGGGCTATTGACGACGGTCCGGAATCAGTCCCTTAAGGGAAAGATTCGAGGACAACACCTCGTAATTTTGAACCACGGTCAGATGACGAAGCAACACCTGAGCTGGCACCCCACTCTCCAAACTTCCACGCCAACCCAACGTGAATGAGATTGATGGGATCACACGTCAAAAGCATTTGAGTATCTCGAAAAACGCGCATGCGCGAAAATTTAAGCCCAGAAGAAAAGGAACTGCCTATTTGGGCTATACTTTTATTTGTTACTAGCGAAATACCCGACCTTACTCGGTTTGAATTGGTTAACTCTAGATTGAAAAGATTGATATAATATTGACGACAGTCCGGGACCAATCCCATAAGCGAAAGATCCAGGACAACACCTCGTAATCTTGAACCACGGTCAGTTGACGAGGCAACACCTGAGCTGGCACCCTACTCTCCAAACTTCCACACCAACCCAACGTGAGGACTTTCGGCCACGACCGATTTAAGGAGCACCAGCCGCCCCAACACCATACGCTTACAAACATCCATGCACTGACCCGGATTCGAACCAGGAACCTTAGATGCCAACACCCTCGACCCAATCTCTTTCGAAAGCTGTTACATAGTTTGTCGACCCTCATTTGTGGTCCGCATTTTCCCCCTTCCCCAATCGAAGAATAATGAACGGGAAATGCTCAGATGATTGACGACGAAATCCGGATAAATGAGAGTACCCACTTTTACCAGGAAATTGCTCGTCGATTTTCCTCGACCCTGAGAGAGCTCGCTTACTCATCTCTTCCAGTGGGTCGCTGCGTTTGAGTCGGCTTCCCTTGTAAAGGTGTCAACGCCGTTGCCTATGGCTCACTCAGTGTCATTCAATTGCGGAAAGCATTTCGGTGTTTCTTCTTTTCTCGAATGCCGCGAGCTGTCATTGTTTGGGATTGTGACGTCCTGTTTGTTTTTGAAAATTGTTGCACAGTGATGGGATGTTGTCATTCTCGTGAGGAAAGTGGAAGGAAATTCCTGGTAAATTAAGAGAATGCGTCTGTCGGAGTGTCCAAATTGGAGAGACGCTTCCCATACCCTTTTTTACCAACCTCGGCCACTCATTTTTATGAACCGAATTAATTGTTGTGGTCACAAATTTGATAAAACGCAATTGAAAATATGTTGGAATTATCTGAACAAATTTTGATCGTGTTTCAAGCTTCACAATAAATAATTTAATCGCAACTGATAATTGAGTTATAAAATTTTTTTTTTCAAACGTAAGTTTTTTAAACGTAAAGTAAAAAATTCTGCAACATGGCTGTGAAAAGTCAACAGATGCATGTAGTGCAACATAACTTATAGGACGAGTTGAAAACTTGACTTAATGGGCACGACTTATGTTATGCGTTCAGTGGATTGAGGGGCCTGGAGAGTTCCATATTACTTCATTACCAGTGGTGTAATATCCACGAAAGACCAGAAATCTGGCATCTCCAACGAAAAAAAATTAAAATTTGGTGACTTAACTAAGAGAAGTGGATAAAAACCGATGATTTTTTAAAAGTAAATCTGATTGAGGCGTCGTTTTAAATTTTAACGTCCGTGATTTTCATATTTTAGAGACAGAAGTCATTCGGGATTCATCCCTGACCGTCAAAAAAAGCCCGTTGTGTTGCTCCAGTGTGATGCTAATTAATTACCTACCTATCGCCGACCAACCGGTATAGTGGCTAAGGTGTTAGCCTCTAGATCGGAAGGTTCCTGGTTCGAATCCGGGTACGGGCATGGATGCTTGTAAGCGTATGGTGTAGAGGCGGCTGGTGCACCTTAAATCTGTCGTGGCCGATTGTCCTCACGTTGGGTTGGCGTGGAAGTTTGGAGAGTGGGGTGCCAGCTCAGGTGTTGCTTCGTCATTTGACCGTGGTTCAAAATAACGAGGCGTTGTCCTCGGATCTTTCCCTCAAGGGACTGATCCCGGACCGTCGTCAATAGCCCGTTGTGTTGCTCTAGTACGACGTTAACTAAAATTACCATTACCATTACCTACCTATCAAATTACCCCAGATGGTTTTGCCTTTGCTTGAGCAAATTAAGCAGTACCTGTACGTCAGAAAGGTTATAAAAACAGATATATACTGCCAGTTACACGAGGAGGTACGGTAAGGTAATTTTAATTAACGTCTTACTAGAGCAACACAACGCTATTGACGACAATCCGGGATCAATATTCTAAGGGAAAGACCCGAGGACAACACCGCGTAATTTTGAGCCACGGTCAGATGACGATGCACCACCTGAGCTGGCATCCCACTCTCCAAACTTCCACACCAAACCAACCTGAGGACTTTCGGTCACAACAGATTTAAGGTGCACCAGTTACCTCTACAGCATACACTTATAAATATCCATGCACTGACTCGGATTCGAACCAGGAACCTCCAGATCCAGAGGCTAACACCTTAACCACCAGACCGGTTGGTCGGCAGTTACACGAGGAAGAATTAGCGCAAATACTAATTTAAAACTCCAATTTCGTCCACAGTGTTCCGTCAATGCCTTTCTCCCTCAACCTGAACCGAACTATTCTTTCAATGTCGAATTCGAGGAAGAAGATGACAGAAAAAGAATTTTTATCACCGTTAATCGACTTCACATCGCATCGTTAGTTGAAAAAGTTTCCACATAACTTTCCTGTAATACATCATCGCCTTTATTGGACAATTCCCCAGATAAAAATTGAGATCATGGGACCCATCTTTTCCTCCAACTGTTTCCTAGAACATTACTTGTTCTGCGTCGCGCGGCAATCGAACGACAGATCTTCCGAGTCTGATCCGATTCCGAACGTGAATCGCACGCACTTCAACTTCCACTTTTCGGTTTCTGCCGAAGAGAGTTGTTTGGTTTCGTCGCGGGGCTCCGCGGACCGGCAGCCGCAGTGTCTCGTATTTTTGTTGGAAAGGTCAATGGTTCGAGTGTTGGAATCGCCTCGATTTTTCTCCTCTCTGACATACTGACCTCGAAGTTGTGGTGTTTCTGGCCAGGATCTGGAAAGAGAGAAAAAGAGAAGTGTATATATAAATAAATAAAATAAAAAACAACGTCGTGGATACAACTAAAGCAAAGAAAGATTTCCGATGCAGTTGAGGAGGCCAGAGTGACATCTTTATCCGGCGTTTATCTTTTTGCGAGAGATGTCGGAGATCGACACGATTTCAACGCCCGAAGGAAAGGAAATAGATTTCTAATGAATTTTTAAATTTTAACAAGGTGGTCACAATTGAACGAGATGGTCAAAATTTGCTGTAAGAGTGTTTTGCGGTTGCTGCTAATCTGTGATAACAGTTGTAGTTAACAGGATTTTTTAAAGTTAGAAACTGATATTCACGATTGTAATCAGCAGGTTGGTAATGGTAATTTTAGTTAACGTCGTACTAGAGCAACACAACGGGCTATTGACGACGGTCCGGAATCAGTCCCTTAAGGGAAAGATTCGAGGACAACACCTCGCAATTTTGAACCACGGTCAGATGACGAAGCAACACCTGACCCCACTCTCCAAACTTCCACGCCAACCCAACGTGAGGACTTTCGGCCACGGCAGATTTAAGGTGCACCAGCCGCCTCTACACCATACGTTTACAAACATCCGGACCCGGATTCGAACCAGGAACCTTCCGATCTAGAGGCTAACACCTTAACCACTATACCGGTTGGTCGACTGTAATCAGCAGGTAGAAATTGACATCAACGTTTAAGGTGCCAATTAGGGTGGTGGTATCTTCATCTGACTAAAAAGATTAAAAACTACGAGGTGTTGTCCTCGGCTCTTACCCTTCGGGATCCTGTACCGTCGCCTTCACGTTGGGTTGATGTGGAAGTTTGGAGAGTGGGGTGCCAGCTCAGGTGTTGCTTCGTCATCTGACCGTGGTTCAAAATTACGAGGTGTTGTCCTCGAATCTTTCCCTCAAGGGACTGATCCCGGACCGTCGTCAATAGCCCGCTGTGTTGCTCTAGTACGACGTTAACTTATAATTACGAATTACCTGTACCGTCGCCAATAAACCGTTGTATTGCTCCATTGAGAATTTAATTCTACCTACCAACTTTTAGAATTTAAATGCCAACTTACACGAACGGAGCGGTTATTTTCGATTAGAACTTCCACACCACGCTATCATAAGGACATTTGAGGCCACCACATATTTAACGTTTACCAACCCCTCTTCGTACACGACGGTCTTTTGCTGGATTCGAGCTCACAACCCTCCGCTTGCTAATCCGTTACTCTACCAACCGTGTTAACGAGCGGCTGACCCACAGGTCTGGTGGTTAAGGTGTTAGCCTCTAGATCGGAAAGGTTCCTGGTTCGAATCCGGGTCAGTGCATGGATGTTTGTAAGCGTATGGTGTAGAGGCGGCTGATGCACCTTAAATCCGTCGTGGCTAAAAGTCCTCACGTTGGGTGGGCGTGAAATTTTGGAGAGTGGGGTGCCAGCTCAGGTGTCGCCTCGTCATCTGACAATCGTTCAAAATGACCTGGTGTTGTCCTCGGTTCTTTCCCTTAGTTAATTGATCTCGGACCATCGTCAATAGCCCGTTGTGTTGCTTTAGTACGAGGTTAATTAAAATTACAATTACCAGGTTAAGGCGGCCCAAACTTGCAGTACAGCCATGAATAATCCCATTACCAAAAGAAATCTCAAGCTGTTTTTCTCACGGGATAAAATAGCCTAATTGATCGAGCCAACCCCAATCCCTCCTATCGCGGCCATAGTGTATATGAGACGGATTTCCGATGCATTAACAGAGTGGGGTGCCAGCTCAGGTGTTGCTTCGTCATCTGACCGTGGTTCAAAATTACGAGGTGTTGTCCTCGGATCTTTCCCTTAAGGGACTGATCCCGGACCGTCGTCAATAGCCCGTTGTGTTGCTCTAGTACGACGGAAATCAAAAATTACGAAAATTACCAATACATATTCGAATACTTCAGAGTACTCGCAAATCAAGTATTTCTTTCTACAAGTTCCCGATTCTTCCCATCTCTGGCAGGAAGAGCTTGCAGGTGCCCCTGCTTTGAAATGATTTAAATGGTCCTGTTTGCCGATTCCCCCTTGGGCAGTCACCCCAGTGGGGTGGTTCTTTCGTCAAGGGGGTGCAGCTCAGAGTGATAGCCGCCTCGTTTGGAAAGATCGTTATCTTCGTTCATATCCGATTACAGATATACGACTTCTTGAACCTCCCGCTCTTCAACCAAGCTGCTGCCAGGGAACAGGAAATGCGGGAACAATAATTTCTCTTTTAAAAAGGCCGAAACTGCTCTTGTCGCGTCCTTGTACTTGACCTTCCTCATTGCCCGTCCACTGACTTGAGCCAATTGCCCAACCTCTCTTCTGGCTTTATGCTACTGCACTCTTTTCAAGTGGCAGTCAGCAGATGAGGATGCTGGCCTGACGTCATCAGACTCGCATTCCGCAATTACTCAACGCGTCTGAAGGGGTGTTGAGGAGGCTTTGTTGACGCACTGTCTTTGTTGTCATGAATTGACAAGCGCAGGAATGCGAAACTAGAAAAACTTTTCGCTTTTTCGTTGTCTCCAAAAGCAATTGAAGCGAAAGAGTTTGTAGGTGGTGTTGTCGATATTTAACCTTTAGATTACGGTCGGTACATCAGTTGTACCATGATCACGCCAATAGAGAATTTAGACTGCGGCCGGTATAGCAGTTGAAACATGATCACGCCAAGAAATAATTTAGACAACGGCCAGTACATCAGTTGTACTTTGAAGGTTATAAGAATCGTGCCTAGAAAGAATTTAGACTACGTCCAGTACATCAGTTGTACCTTGGAAGTTATAAGAATCGCGTCAAGGAGGAATCGCGCTAGTTATATCTATAGTCGTAGTAAAAAGGTTAATTGACCTTTAGACTACGGCCGGTACAGCAGTTGTATCATGAACGCGACAGTAAAGAATGTAGAAAACGGCCAGTACATCACTTGTGCTTTGAAGGTTATAAGAATCGTGCCTAGAAAGAATTTAGACTACGTCCAGTACATCAGTTGTACCTTGGAAGTTATAAGAATCGCGTCAAGGAGGAATCGCGCTAGTTATATCTATAGTCGTAGTAAAAAGGTTAATTGACCTTTAGACTACGGCCGGTACAGCAGTTGTATCATGAACGCGACAGTAAAGAATGTAGAAAACGGCCAGTACATCACTTGTACTTTGAAGGTTATAAGAATCGTGCCTAGAAAGAATTTAGACTACGGCCAGTACATCAGTTGTACCTTGAAAGTTATAAGAATCGCGTCAAGGAGGAATCGCGCTAGTTATATCTATAGTCGTAGTAAAAAGGTTAATTGACCTTTAGACTACGGCCGGTACAGCAGTTGTATCATGAACGCGACAGTAAAGAATGTAGAAAACGGCCAGTACATCACTTGTGCTTTGAAGGTTATAAGAATCGTGCCTAGAAAGAATTTAGACTACGGCCAGTACATCAGTTGTACCTTGAAAGTTATAAGAATCGCGTCAAGGAGGAATCGCGCTAGTTATATCTATAGTCGTAGTAAAAAGGTTAATTGACCTTTAGACTACGGCCGGTACAGCAGTTGTATCATGAACGCGACAGTAAAGAATGTAGAAAACGGCCAGTACTTCACTTGTACTTTGAAGGTTATAAGAATCGTGCCTAGAAAGAATTTAGACTACGGCCAGTACATCAGTTGTACCTTGAAAGTTATAAGAATCGCGTCAAGGAGGAATCGCGCTAGTTATATCTATAGTCGTAGTAAAAAGCTTAATTAACGTCACACTAGAGCAACACAACGGACTGTTGGCGACGATAGGGTTGATTTGGATGTAATGATCATATTTTGCCATACTGCGCCAGATACAAGACATGCAATATCAAGTAATAGACACATACAATGAAGGTTTTCCTGACGCGGAAGAGTGCAATATACCCAGGGAGGAATGCACCTGACATACCCACTAAGTCACCACGGTCCGGGATGCGATATTCCCCATTGACTAACTCGCGTCGCCAAGGATTTCGCAACTACGCCAATCCCTGATGCCAACCTCGCGCTTTCTCGCGTTTCATGAGATTATTCGTGAACCTCAGTGATCTTGCGCTGTTTGTTTACGGTGAATTTAATGTTTTGCTAAAACATTTTGTTTGCACCCATTTTTCTGCGACACCACTTCGCGAAATCAATTTCAAAATAAAACTCACCTGTTCAAATTCTTGCGACGAAGGCACTCTATCCAACACGTGTTGGTTAGTGAGCTGAAGCTTTCCAAAATTATATTTCCGCCTCAGTTTGGATTGCACATCAAAAACGATTTTTTTCGTCAGTGCAACTATCCCTGTCTATGCAAGAAAGAATTCCATCTTCAACTCGCCTAAATATTTGTCTTTAAACGTGTCTATCTTCCATGATAATTGATAAACAAGCCTCTGGATAATAAACAAACAAACAATAGTTCGCGGTACGAGACGGGCGCGTTAACATGAGGACGTCTGTTGCCAATTTATGGGGGAGGGATTACCGCGGAACGACAGACAGCTTAAAAATTCGACTGGTTTGGCAAGCTTGGCGACGCGAGTGCCCGGGAGTTAGTCAAGGTGGAATATCGCGTCCGGGATCAAACCAAGGAGAAAGATCCGAGGATAACATGACATAATTTCGAACTACGGTCGGATGACGAGGTTAACACCTGAGCGGGCACCCCACTCTCCAAACTTCTACACCACGCCAACGTGAGGACATTTGATGCAAAATCAGATTTAACGTGCACCAGCACTTTTTGTACACGACGGTCTTTCGATGGATTCAAACTCGCGACCCTTGCTAATTTAGTACTCTTCCAACCAGGCTACCGCAGTCCAATAGGTGGTGCGATGTACCATTCGAAACTAGGTCCAGCTGAAGACCGTCTTGTATACAAGAGCTGGTGCCTCAGTCTAAAATGTACTCACGTTGGCTTGGGGTACCAGTTCAGGTGTTGAACTCGTGAATGACAGTGGATCAAAATTAATAGTAGTTGTCCTTAGACCTTTGACTCAGAGATTGATCCTGGACCGTCTCCAATATCCCGTTGTGTTGTTCCAGAACGACGCTACTTAACTACCTCCTTAACAGGGCCCCATTTATTTATTTAGGGAACCCAACCCATTGACCCCTCCTCTAATTCCTATGGAGCCATTCAAAACAGGAGGGATAACTATTAAAATATTACCGATGAATAACCAAGTTAATAAAATAAAGTACCCACACAGCAAGGGAGTCAAATCCTAGGCATCCGATCCTCTTGGCCCCAGTATTTTTATGGTTTGTCCCTTACCACTTCTTGGGGATAAATATTGCTACTATACAGTTTGTTATCGGTAATGATGTGAAAATAAAATAAAGTGTTTTGAAGACACACATGAAGAAAAACTGATTTAATCAAGTTTATGTTCCTGTAGTTGTCGTCTCTGCGATGAAATGATTTTTTTTTCTTATCCCGGATCAAATTAGATCAGTTCCATGATGTCCTCCCTGCGAAAAATGTCCGAAATATGTCCTTACATGACACCCGGAAACATTGCAGCACGTGGTCAGGACTAGCCATGAAAGTCAGATTAAATATTTTCCCCTGACATATGTACTTCACTGCTTTGGTGCGACCACTTCTAAATCTTGATAGTACAATCTGTTCGTTTCTACACAATTTGAAGTTGTCTGTTTTTCCAGTTCCTTCTTCATACCAATGTTGTTGTGTCCTATTCCAAAATTTATTTTCCTGTTAACACAAAAAGTATTTTTCTCCACAGCTACGTTCCCCTCAAGCAAATTTAATTGAAGCCGTTCCTCGCAAGTCGGTCCGCCATTTTACTACCCAATATTCCCCATATGAGAAGGAATCCGCCTAAGATATTCCGGCAAATGTCTAGAAAACCTCGGAAGTTCTATTATCGCAATGGAAGTTGGACCCATTGCTGCATACCTGGATTTAGAGTGTTCTAATGGAGTGAGGCTATCTTGTCATTAACCAGATGTCTTTGGAGCTTTCGACGATTTAAATAAAATCAAAATAGCCTCCATCTCTGTAGTTGGAACTACTATTCGGGTTCCTTTAGCAAATTTTAACAGAATCCTTATTCGGGTTGTTGGCTGGCCTTTATGGCTCAAGGGCCATATTTGGCCAAGCTGCGCCAAAGACAATTTCAAGCAAAAAAGCAAGCGAAGAATCTATTTGCTTGGTAACCAAATGGGAATGGACGAGACGAAAAAAATCTCGTCAATTCGCCAAGACGAATGATCAAAGTTGGCGCAGAATGGAGGTATTTCAATAATCAATTGCTTCAGTGGTATTTCTATATCCTAGTTTGGCAATTACAAAATTGACGATTGTAGAGATTCTCCAGTTACATAAAAGTTTAATTACTAGTTTACACTATTTACAGATACAAAAAAAATATTACATATTAATGTGATTCGAAACATTAATCGAATGCGAATCAATCAAATTAAGAACACTTAGGTTCTTATCGAATCAAATCGAGATTCGAATCGACAAAACCTACAGGTGTGGGAGAGCAGGGAAGGCGCATGTACGTCAGCGACACCAGCGCCATCAAAGATTCAAATAATTTCCACAACGGTCATATTTAAGAGGAGGTTCCACGAATACCTTACAGAGAGTGTTAATGCATCACATAGATGTGATTACTTTTTATTTTCATCAGTTAATAATCGACTTTTCCTCGCTCATTTAATTTTAGCTCGTATTCCCAGATACCACACAGAGACTGAAGTGTTAAAAGCGTTTCATTTGTTTAGATATTTGTGTTGGTTATAAATTGAATTTCATTACGGGCCCATCAAATAATAACGGACGGTTACTCAGCTACCGGTCAATTGTGCTTCTCGTTAAATTCTAAAAAGTTTAATCTGATGACTACTGATGATGAAAGCTGATGGCTAAAACTTTAATCAGGACTAAGGAGTAACGATTGATTAGTTTTAGTCTACCCACGGTTAACTAATGATTCATTAATAATAATCATAATCAAGTAATTATGACTGAAAATTATTATTGAATTGTCTATTCAACATTCTGAATCCAATAAAAATAGTATGTGCCTGCGTGAAGGTTTGCAAACAAAACACGTTCCCCCCCCACGTGTTGAAGAGGGTAATTAAAAAAAAAAAGATAACATGATTAAACTATTTATTGATTGATATTTTACAAGAAAAAAGTTCATGTAATGCAACAAGAAAGGTCTAATTACAAGAAACAAAAGTATGTTCGTTAAATTAGATTGTTTCATACTAATGAAAGTCTTGAATCGTTCCACGATCGCAGACAATCGTGCTAAGTGACAGTAAAAAATAATCCAATTATAAAAAAAATAATTAAATAATGGATCACTAATATGTTGGTTAAATTAAATTGCCTTATAGTAAAAATTTTTAGTCGATCCACGATCCGAGAAAATGATGTGAATTGAGAGTAAATAAGTAATTTTGTTTTCTTCTATAGAAATGTTGTAAACGTATTCGTGACTGAAGCTAATGATTGAATGATTAATGACTAAGTTTTCAATTATGATTAAAATTTTACTTAACTAATCAATCGATAGAAAAACAATTAGTGGATTACCCCAACACTGATTCTGAACGCCTAGCAACAGCCAATCCCGCCGTATTAGCTTCAATGAATAAGATGTCAAATTGTATATTGGTCGAGATTCTGGAGACGCTGAAATCTCCTTATCCCGATGTGCCGAGGTTCTTACGAAATTCAGCTTAATGATTTAAGACTTCGCACGTGTTCCACAAATCTTCAACTCTATTCCATGCAAACAAAAAGTAAAATTAACCATGCATCCACAATCTGTCTCGCGTCAGGATTAAGTTTACTTTTATAAAGATCCGTGAAGCTCTCAAACACGCTTGTATGACTACTAGCCGCGTTGTGTTTACAGTGCCTATATAATAAAAGTGGTGACAAGAGACCAAATTTGGCCCAATGCGCATGCGCGGCAGCCATTTTTTCTACCAGAATCGTCTCAAAGAAGGTTGCTGGGTGAATTACTATATCATTTCAAGAAGAACAAAAAGTACATGATTGTTATAATATGGATACATTCGGTATAAATGAATCATATAAACGCTCAATTACATGCGTAATTGATGAGATGGATTGCACAACGCGCTAACTTAGATTGCGGGAAACACCATGTTGTTCAAAAAAAGCTATTTACTTAAAAAGTCTTCAAATTTATACTGACCAAACACAAAAATAATAATAAATAAACATTCTAGAACACGAAATGGAACATGAATAAGCTATATTTGCTTTTTAATTTAATATACACACGTATTTCTCGAACACACAAAAAATTCCCATGTTAAGTCTACGGGAGCTAGGAAAAGGCCGCCTCGGGCGGTAGAAAAGGTCTCTAAGCCAATCAGAAAGTGTTTCTCGTATGTCGCCACTCTTATTATATAGGTACTCTAGTTATGTTCTGTTTGTTGCTCGAAGAGCACACATTTTAATCTATTTTTTACCTTCATAAATTGATTAACTATGACAAAAAGTATCAACACGTAATTACATGTAGCAGGACGCAGAACCTTTTCCTTGGGAAGAATTGAAAAAGTGGTCATTATCTGACACTTATGGGATTTCTTCCCTCTTCAAACTTCACAATCGGTTCCCCATTCAATATTCCTCTCGTTATTGGAGAGGTGGATGGGTGTCGAAAATTAAAATGTAAAACTTCGATTAGCGCGTGAACTTTATACACCAATTCCAACATGATGGTTGACGCGTTCGTTCTGGAATCTTCAGATAGCCTTCATTATCTGTTAAAGATAGAACACAAAAGAATTCATTACAAATGCGGCTCCGTGGTTTCAAACGAGTTTATTAGTTAAATTAGGGAACTGATTGCAACGTCAACCAATAACTTCTACCATTGGCTATAATTACATCACTTTAGTGGAGGTATTAAGGCCTTTCCAAATTTTATATGCTCCACAACCTCTGCAACTCCTTCCCATATTTTGGACGTTAGGTGTCTGTAGGACAGCCGCTGGATGAACAGAAGTTGGTTGATGTGTGACTTGGAAAACATTGGCTATAATTACATCACTTTTGTGGAGGTATTAGAACCTCTGCAACTCCTTCCCATATTTTGGATGGTATGTGTATGTAGGATAGCCGCTGGATGAACAGAAGTTGGTCGATGTGTGACTTGGAAAAACATTGGTTACAATTACGTCACTTTTGTGGAGGTAGTAACACATTTCCAAATTTTCCATGCCCCACAACCTCTGCAACTTCTTCCCATATTTTGGACGGTATGCGTCTGTAGGACAGCCGCTGGATGAACAGAAGTTGGTCGATGTGTGACTTGGAAAAACATTGGTTACAATTACGTCACTTTTGTGGAGGTAGTAACACTATCTGTTAAAGATAGAACACAAAAGAATTCATTACAAATGCGGCTCCGTGGTTTCAAACGAGTTTATTAGTTAAATTAGGGAACTGATTGCAACGTCAACCAATAACTTCTACCATTGGCTATAATTACATCACTTTAGTGGAGGTATTAAGGCCTTTCCAAATTTTATATGCTCCACAACCTCTGCAACTCCTTCCCATATTTTGGACGTTAGGTGTCTGTAGGACAGCCGCTGGATGAACAGAAGTTGGTTGATGTGTGACTTGGAAAACATTGGCTATAATTACATCACTTTTGTGGAGGTATTAGAACCTCTGCAACTCCTTCCCATATTTTGGATGGTATGTGTATGTAGGATAGCCGCTGGATGAACAGAAGTTGGTCGATGTGTGACTTGGAAAAACATTGGTTACAATTACGTCACTTTTGTGGAGGTAGTAACACATTTCCAAATTTTCCATGCCCCACAACCTCTGCAACTTCTTCCCATATTTTGGACGGTATGCGTCTGTAGGACAGCCGCTGGATGAACAGAAGTTGGTCGATGTGTGACTTGGAAAAACATTGGTTACAATTACGTCACTTTTGTGGAGGTAGTAACACATTTCCAAATTTTCCATGCCCCACAACCTCTGCAACTCCTTCCCATATTTTGGACGGTATGCGTCTGTAGGACAGCCGCTGGATGAACAGAAGTTGGTCGATGTGTGACTTTAAAAAACATTGGCTACAATTACGTCACTTTTGTGGAGGTAGTAAGACATTTCCAAATTTTCCATGTCCTACAACCTCTGCAACTCTTTCCCATATTTTGGACGGTAGGTGTCTGTAGGACAGTCGCTGGATGAACAGAATTTCGTCGATGTGTGACTTGGAAAACATTGGCTACAATTACATCACTTTTGTGAAGGTATTAAGGTCTTTGTAAATTTTCCATGCCCCACAACCTCTGCAGCTCCTTCCCATATTTTGGATGGTATGTGTCTGTAAAACATCCGCTGGATGAACAGAAGTTGGTCGATGTGTGACTTGAAAAATATGTTTTTCATTTAGACTTGATCTCTTTCATCTTGAACAAGAGGTTTAGAAACAACTATACAGCATTGGTGTTAAAATTGCAATTATTAAATTCATAACTTTATTAAAACGATCTGAGCAGATTGCTCTTTCAGAATTTTTCCCATTTCTCGCCCCACCCTTGTTGGTACTGCCCTCGGGGTACCTTCACATCTCCTACAGGTGTGTTGGGCTTCAATCATCCGCTAAACTTGTGAGAATGTGATTAATTGAATCTTCTTAGAAAACACTTGCGCAACTTTTGCAAGATTTTTACACGAACATGTACAAATCTATTGAGTAAAAAATGAATATTCTCTTTGTTCCTGTTTGCCATGATGATATACAGAAGTAGGCAGTGAAGGATGGCGTTTTTATAAATCGTCACACAGAAAGATCGAGACACGCTTATCCCATTAAAATGCTTCAGTTCTTCCTGATGCACAAAAAATTGGCGGGACCCGCCCTTCCTTTGCCTTCGGAGGTTGTCACGACGTTTCGCCGAAAGGCGGAACATTGAAAACCGTCTTATTAGAATACAATTTGAAGAGGGAAACTTTTCCTGGTGGAAAGCAGCAAAGAATGGAACGACCCCTTGGGCCAGTAGACTCGTTGGCGCTGTTTTCAAGAAGGGGTTGCTTTGGCTTGGTTCCGATTCTTTTGCGCCCGATGTTATGGGAAAGTCAGAGTAATACGCTGTCTCTGCATTTGCGGTGTCAGCGTGGACTGAATGGATGGCAGATTTGGTTCCTTTCTGAACTCGTGCCCGTTGTGATTGACTGCAAGCGAAAGGAATTCTGGGACACGTGGGCTCCGTTCACATGAGGCGTTTCAACGCACGTTTGGCGAGGCTAGCACGGTCCCGCTCTTCAAGGTCGCTTGAGATACTTGAATTAGAGGAATAAATAAACACTAGGGGGCCTGCCCCCTGCTCGCTAACGCTCGTCAACCCCCGGAGGATTGCTTCGCAATCCTCATTGGTTCGCTGCGCGAACCTATGCTCGCTTCGCTCGCCTCAATGAAGACAGGTGTCCTAGCAGAAGGGATTGTTTACAAAATATGTTACCAAAAAAATGTTTTTCAAATCTAAATTTGCTGTATTACAGAAAAAATAGATACAGTATCTCCAAAATCAGAATTCAAATGAAAACTTTGTGCAAATTTTGACTCGAAATGTGAGCGTTGCTTTGGAAATTGAATACCCAGCATGTTGTTTGTGTGTACATTTTCCCAGCACTCAAACGACCCACACTTTTTCATTGAGTTTGTTGCCGAAAGTTGTAGTGCAAGCGTCTTGTTGAACTATAATTGTTGGCCCTGAAAAAAACCGTTTTTTAAATGGCCCTGAAAAGATCCTCCGCTTTCTTTGATTTCTATTATAAACTAACTGCAACAGCTCATTAAAATTTCCTTTTTTTTTTCCAATAAAATTTCATCCGATAACGCTATAATTTCAATCGATGCGCGAGACTTCGCGATAAACAAACAAACGTACAGTGTTGCCAAAACGCGATTGCAAATAACGTCTTTTTTGCGTGCCACGTAAGAGAATTATATATATAGATAATATACCGGCGGGACCCTGACATCCTCGCCAACGCGCGTTTTCCGCGCCTCATGTGAACGGGGCTTTAAGCCGCGTTTACACCAGAGTTGCAAATATTTTACTCCCTCTTTTTGTGGGGAGTTTGTTTTACGTTCCCCTATGCTGACCCCTTTTTTCCACCCACTCCGGTGTAAACGTTTTGTCGACTTTATCGGCATCACCAAGGGGTTAGCACTCTTCTCACCCTCTTGTAGAGAAGAGTGATCACGACTCATCACGCCATTTTAATCGAATAGGTCACTCATGACAGTTTGGTTGGAGATGTGGTCAAGGTAAGCGATGAGGGCAAAATGTCACAATGAGCGAAGAAAAGATAGCGTGAACGTTCACTCGTGCCGAAGGGTAGAGGGGAGGAGTGATTGTCAAGCAATACCGAAAGGGGAGGAAATAGGGGAGCATTTTTATTCCAAATTCTGTCTCGGAGAAATGTCCCACAAAAGTTGCAATCCTTTGATCTTTTCCGACTTCTGTTGGAAAACAAAATTGGAGTTGCAAACTCGCCATATCGCCAGCCCGACACAAGATCTGGACGATAAAATTAGCGCCGTTTCTCGGAATAGCTTCGATGTTTGGAGGGGGAGAAATTTGCAACTCCGGTGTAAACGTGGCTTTGTATACGTACAGTCTCCGATTCGGGAGAATATTCCACTGTGTCACTGAAAAGAATTCGAAAGGGCTAATACCTAGGGGCCCAACCACCTTGCCCCTTCTCCAATATTTTTAGTTAGGACCCGTTCTCCAATTATAAAGACTTATTATAACAAGCACATTGGTATGTCATGCCTAAAATCTTTCTATTTTATTTCTGGTAAGTAGTTTATCAACGTTGTACTGGAGCCGTGCGATGGGCTATTGGCTACGGCCTGGGATCAATCCTCAAGGAAAAGATACGAGGACAACACCACATAATTTTGAACCAGGGTCTGGTGACGATATCAACACTTAAGCAAACACCCCCACTCTCAAAACTTCCGCGCAAACGTGAGGACATTGAGGCCATGAAAGGTTAATGTGCACCAGCCTCTGTGTACACACATCTTCAAGATATGTCTGCAGGGCTGAGAATGTAAACGAAGAGCGTCTGGGAAAATATTTACAATTAGGTTAGGCCTCCACTTGCGATTTTTAGTTGCGCTATTTTTCAGTCGCAAAAATAAAATTCATTGTTTCAAATACAAGTGCACAACTTTGCGAGTAAAGAAAGCAACCGGTCCTATTTGCGCTGCGGCGACTGTCGCTCTACCCAATGAATCACACAGACAGGCATGGACATGCACCCACTTGCGATAGTTAATTGCAGTTCTAAAGCAGTCTTGTTCTGATCTCTGTTGAAAACACTGCAAATACTTGTATAAATGTCTGACAACGAATCTACAGGAGGTGACGATGAACGAATATTAACAGTAATTGATACTGTTACTCATTAAAGAAAGTGAAAAAAAGAATTTAAAGAAATTGAAGATTGTTATTGATGACCTTAATTCATTATCTAACGCAGTGTGCACCTTGTAGATTTTCTGCGACAGCGATTTTTGGTCTCACTGCGACGTGAAATTGCTAGAGGAGGTCTAGCCTTAGTGCTGAAGCAGTAACCCTTCAATCGACGTTGATGAGAAAAAAGGAAGCATAAAATGTTGTGACTACAAAATGCATCGCTGATTGTCGCAGAGATAGATCAATATCACGGACTGGAGAATCTAAACATTCTTCTTCGGATGCCAATTGCAAAAGTGCTTTGTTTACTCTGCCACCAGTCCCCTAATTTAACAAACAGACTTATTAAAAACCGCATGACTAGACTGCCAACTCGTGTGAACCGGACTGTAGCATTCTCTTAACTAGAAATGGGCAGAATCGAATACCTGGTAAACGAGTATTTTCAAGTATCGAATAGCTATTGAATCAACCAACTTCGAAAAAGCGATTTGACCGTGTTTTTTTACTAAAATAAAGATTAGTTTTCGAATACTCGGGATGTGTACTTTGGTGGTCGAATACTTCAGAATTCGAGTACTTCTGTGTTCGAATACACTGTGCATACTGTATTTGATTGCGAGAAAGAATAGAATGCAACAAATGCTTTTAAGAATTCAGTACTTCTGTATTCGAATACTTTTAAGAATCGAATACTTTTGTAATTGATTATTTTCAATACAACTGTATTTGAATTCTAGAAAGAATCGAGTACATCGAATACTTTTAGAATCGAGTACTTTTGTAATGGAAAACTCTCATCTACTCTCAACGACAGATGAGTTATTGAAAACTGCGTGTGCAAATCGTGACAAGAGCATGACACCAATACATCATTACATATGTATTTACATTTCGAACAATGTTAATTACTTGATATTTCGAGAGAAAAACATGGCAAGCAAGATGATGAACGCTATTTTCGAAATCAATCCAGAAAGGTGCGATATGGAAAGAAAGTGCAAGTCAGAGTTTGTTGACGGAACAATTAGGCAGAGTACAAAGGCGAAGAGAGGAGTCTATTCCTGCTGAGTAGACAATATATAAGGAAGATAAGAACAGCAAGGGGGACGTCTAATTAAATGTAAACATCCCGCCATATTTTACAACAATCGTACGCGCATTCGCTTTTGTATGCAAATGTCGCCACGTGTGAATACTGAGAAGTTTCCGGTTTGATAAAGAGGAAAGTCATATCTGTGGAATGCGGGAAATTCGCGCGTACAGCAAATAACAAACAGCTGCCGTTTCGAATGGAGATAATCATAAAGAAGGGCACCGGGAGATTGTTTGCTGGCAGCGGGCATGTGCTTGGAAGAGCAGTTTCCCATGTGCGGCTTTTTCGAAAACAAACTCATTTGCCTTTTACTGCAAGGTCTCTGAAATGAAATAAATTTCAAATTTTTTGCATCGTTGGTATGCGTGAGTCTGATATACTGTGTTTTCAAAACAAGAGGATTGGAGTATTTTTAGAAGCACGCTGGTTAGCAACGCCGCAGGTACGACTGCCAGGTGTGATAATGAAGATGCAATTATGTTATGGAAGAAAGTATATGGGGGTGCAGCTTCCAACAACTGTGAACACAAAACACGTTCTTATAAAATGGGTGTGGAGTCGCTTTTCGTCAGCTACTATTCTAAAATACAAGTCGATGGAAAATTAAAAAGTTCATACTTACTTTCTCTTAAAGAGGAAGTTTTCTCTTAAAAGTTTTCGTTTAACCCTTCAAGTGTTTCGACGCGGTATCTCATCCAAGATCGGGTAATTGTTTCTAAAGACGAGAACGTCCAAGATCGGGTAGTTCTTTTTATGGAAGAGATATATCTTTCAAGATCGGGTAATTGTTGCTAAGGACGATATATCTCGTCGAGATCAAATTGCCCTATATTTCTCCAAGGGAATGAAGATCTAAATAGGAGAAGCAAATCGTCCTATATCCATAACTGAGGACAGTTTGGAATAGGTTTTTGCAATAGAAGCTGGAGTTCGACACGAAGATAAGCCACCAAGAGGATTGAAGTAAGTGACTACAAGGTGTTTATTTATAAATAAAACATGATATAACAGTTTCTTCAAGCTATGGTATGTACATAGTGAAAGGAGGATAGACTTTAAGTGCAATGGAGAATATTAGGATACGACTCAAAAATAGGGATCTGTTCTCCTTGGGCTTACGAGGGTAGTCCCAGAAGTACCCGACCTAACAAAGAAAATACAAAATAATTGGGATAAAATATCTTTATTTCTCTACAGAGTCTTCTTTTAGATCTATACACATTTCCCAGCGATGTCAACAGCTTCGATACCCTGTTTATAGAGAGAATCTTCGAACTCCTCAAAATAATCATCAACTGCAGACTACGCCTCTTCATTGTTGGCAAATCTTTTAATACCGAGCCATTTTTTCAAGTTTGGAAACCGAAAATTATCTGAGGTGGTTAAATCTGATGAATAGGGTGCGTGAGGAAGCAATTCGAACTTTAATTCATTGATTTGGGCCATCGCGATAACGGATATGTGAACTGGTGCATTGTCTTGATGAAACAAAACTTTCTTTTTCGCTAAATGCGGCCGTTTTTTCTTTATTTCATTCTTCAAACGCGGCAATAAGTTCGCACAATACTCACCGTTGATTTTTTTTTTCCTTTCTGAAGATAATCAATGAAAATTATCTCAAGTGCATTTCAAAAAACTAATTCCATGACCTTGCCTGAAGATGGAACTGTCTTTGGCCTTCTTTGGAGCAGATTCACCCCTTTTAATCCATTGTTTTGACTGTTCCTTCGTCTCAGGCGTGAAGTGATGGACCCATGTCTCATCCATGGTTATGAATCGACGCAAAAAAATGGCTTTATTGCTGTGAAACTTTGCCAAACACTCGATTGAAACATCCTCACGACGTTGTGTTTGTTCCATTGTGAGTAATCGCGGCACCCATCTTATGCACACATTTCTCATGTCCAAATTTTCAGTCAATATTCGATGTACAACACTTTTTGAAATGCCTACTATATCTGCTAACTCGCGCACTTTCAGTCGATGGTCATCCAATACCATTTTGTGGATTTTCTTCGCCATTTCTGACATGGTCATCTCATTGGGTCGACCGCTGCGATGTTCGTCTCGGCAGCTCATAAGGCCTCGTTTAAACTCTGCCACCAAATATTTTACTGTTGTAAACGAAGGAGCAGTCTTCCCCAGAGTAAAATCTAGCTCTGCTTTGATATTTGTTGGACTGAGGCCTGTCAAACGAAAGTATTGAATCACATTGCGGTGACCAATTTTTTCCATGATTGCAAATGCACAGAGAGCGTTCACTATTGATGACTGCTAAACAAATACTAAACAACGTAGCGTGTCAAACTTAAGCTTAAAACGGAACCAACAAACGCCCCCTAGCGGACTGACAAAAACTTACGCAGTGTAACTCCAACCCTGGCGCAAGCAGCAGCTAGGCTGTAGTATGTGATAGTAAACATGTCCCTGTCACTTACCTTCTACTTATACTTTGTATGCGTGAAAGTCTTATAATTTCTGTAGTCTATGTTGTATGCAAATAAATTAAATTTAAGTGTTAGCTAGCCGTGTCAGCATACATCATTGCTACAAGCTTTATTATAAGGTTGGCACTTTCTACCACAGTCATTCTTTTCAAACAACAATAGCCATCTATGGGTCAGGTCGGGTACTTCTGGGACTACCGTCGTACCACATGGTAGCCTTAAACGCACGTCACAAGAGATAGAGACTCACCATGAAGAATTGAATTGAAAAGTTAGATTTTTTCTTATTTGCTTCACTTGATTAATGACTCGGAATATTTATAAAAACAGATTGCTTCTCGGATGATCAGTCCGGTAATTTATAATCATCTACCGGCCTCAGTCTTTGAATTGTTAAAAGCAAAATAAATTATTTTAAGCAATTTGACGCATATAATTTAGGCGATGATTTTAGCATCATTAATTTAAGGAACTTTTCGACTGTCATCTATGAAAAAGATTTTCGTTTGTTTTGTCGAACATTCTTGACGGGTGTTTGCGTTGGCTGGAGAACCTGAGCGAGAACTCTCTATCTCTGATGTGTCTTTGGCCTGACTTTCACACAGAATCTTTTGGATCGTTGAAAGGAAGGCCAATCAGAGTCCTTGACAGTGTTTCTTGATGCACATTGATTGTATACAGCCAAAAGAAAAGACGAAACGGATCCAAATTAGATTTTTAGACTTGTGCAATTAAGAAATGAGAAGTCATTCCACGAAACTACCATTGTTTATCCATATCACAGACCCCTTTATAACTAAAAGATTATTGGCATATTACATCCTTCTTTATCAATACGGTAGTGATTCTCATATCACTGCTGTGATCAATTTCTTTTCCTGGACAAGTCCCCTAGGTTTCTGGTATCTCCCGCCCGCTTAATTTAACCACGATCAGTCTTGCTTTCGAATTCAACGAAGAACCAATGCCGTAGTAGCAGTTTTGGCCTCCTTTATAAAAAATTAAAAATACCGCCATCCTCACTCTAATTTGAAAACATTTAAATTTCCGCCTCAGATTGTTTCCTTGTCTGATGCCACTTTCTTTTTCACATTGAAAACTTTAACGCTCTCCAATGGGCCCGGTTTATACATCCGGTTTTTCAACGTGCGGCGCCACTGCGGCAACGAAGCTTAACTATGCACACATAACCGTGAAATGACACACGAACTCATTTCGCGCCATTTACGATAAACATTCTATCGAAGAAAACGTTATTTCGCTTACTTTGTGTACAAAAAAGTATTTTTTGAAACAAAATAGAAGTTACTGCATACAACCATTTATTAATTATTATTTATATTCCATTTATTTAATAAAACAAGGTACTTTAGACCGGAGAAGCGTGTGCTGCAAGCTGCGGCGCCGTGGGGAACTGCGTTACATTACACGCAAGTTGGACGTGCGTCGCCGAACGCATGTGCGTACTACTCCATCGGATCTGATGTATCTCAGACCGCAGTTGCGTTGCCCAAGCGGCGCCGCAAGTTGAAAAACCGGATGTGTGCGCACCGGGCCTAAATGCATCAGCCTCTGATGGATTTCCTGGAGATGGTCCATCATTGAATATTTAATGTCGCCCTTCTAATGAAATAGACCGAGTACGTGCATTTCGTCAGGCTGCACGGTTTGAAGGTCCATCCGCAGCTGTGGGGAAAAGCATGGATTCTGATGAGACAAATTACTGAGTAGTTAAAATGATTATTTAGCGTGATAAAAAAAAAACACTGCTCTTCTATAGCCAATCGTCAATACTCGATTCATCAGTCCTTGGTGGACTTAACCTCTTTAGGTCTTACAACTGAGATTACTCCCACATGCTCTATTTTTGTTACGCAGTGAAATGTTTTATTTAGTTTAAAGTAGAAGACTCCAATTTCAAACAAAAATAGTTTATTGAATGTCCAGTCATTCCCAACGTGGAGATTTCGTTCTACCTGAACAACCGACTAATAACATCAAAAACTCAACAATTTTATCAGAAGGTCGATGACATTTAAGTATAATATAGATTAGTTTTGTTGACATTTTCGTGGTCGATCTCCCGCCAGCGCGTGATGTGGATGGCCAGTCACGCGTTCGCGCGGGAAGAGCTGCGCCTCAACATTTATTCTCCGCTTCAATCGGCATTATATGTTAGGTGTGTCTGCTGGTATTGGCGGTGAATAAAGGTTAGAAGCTAGTCGTAAAGGTATACGAAGTTATAGCTTTATTAGTTATTAAAAAAACGAATCTTGTAGTATGAGTTGTGTAGAGCCAATAGTTTTGACGGGCCTTGACGCACCCAGAAAAGAAAAATACAATCTAACTAGGGGGCCCGCCCCCTGCTCGCTAAAGCTCGCCAACCCCCTCATTGGTTCGCTACGCGAACCTATGCTCGCTTCGCTCGCATCAACGGAGACATGTGTCCTAGCACAAAGGATTGTTTACAAAATATGATGTACCAAAATAATATTTTTCAAATCTAAATTTTCTATATTACAGAAAATATATATACAGTACCCTGGAATATCAGAATTCAAATGAAAACTTGAGTCACCCACACTTTTCCATTCAGTTTGTTGTCGAAAGTAATAGTGCAAGCGTCTTGTTGAACTATAATTGTTGGCCCTGTAAAGGACCGTTTTTTAAATGGCTCTGAAATGATCCTCCGCTTTCTTTGATTTGTAATTTTATTCTCGACTATGCAACAGCTCGACTAAAATTATTTATTTTTTCAATAAAATTTCATCCGATAACGCTATAAATTCAATTGAGGCGACTTCGAGGTAAACAAACAATCGTACAATGTTGCCAAAACGCGATAACAAATAACGTCATTTTTGCGTGCCACGTAAGAGAATTATATATATAGATAAGCCTCTAACAGTTGATGAAATTGCAAATTTGTTGGCTGAGCTTTCGCCAATCTATTCTGGTATTGGATTCTAGGAAAAACATATTTCTACGGTGGGGCAATAACTATCGACACATCCTCACGTGACCGACAGTCAACGTGTTAATTGGTTAATTAAGGTCTTGGAATTGGCATCACCGCTTCCACGGTAAAAATCACCATTCACTGATTACCCCTAAATAAATCACATCTAAAGTTTTTCAGCTATTTGAGAAATAGCTTTTCTCGTCGGGTGGAGGTATGACCATTTCATCACAAGAGAACATACTTGTAAGATAAATAAGTAGTCCCGAATAGATTGGTCTCAGGCAGGGCCCGATTTAGAAAATTTGGTATAGTAGGCACAACACGCAGGAAGGCCCCCCCCCATGTTATTTGTTCATCACAAAAACTAATTTTATAACAATAATTGGTACTTACGTATTTGACTGTTGACCGTTTCACAGATGTCACCAAAAAGTTTGAGAAAATCGTGGCATCACTTATAACTCTTGGCAAAATAAAATAAAGCAGATGAAAATCAAAAAACATAATAATTAGATAATTAATGTAATTACAAGAATGTGATAGTGGGGGAAACGGTCGACGGACATTTACGTAAATACCCAATAATTTATGTAACTACTTAAAAACTTTTTAAAATTTTTAGATACTTTTGAAATTAAGGGGCCCTTTAAATTATGGGGGCCCTAGGCCCGTGCCTCAAGGGTCTAATGGTAAATCAGGGCCTGGTCTCAGGCCCAGCGACCAGACATGGCTCTCCGAATACTTTTACCTGACCCGTATAGCATAGATACGGACCTTCGATTTTTTTTATCAATCCCGTAGGCCAGAGTACCAGACTACTTGGAATAATTCTACTATCCGTAGCACCAGACCCGCAGATACTGCCCTTCAAACATTTTTACCAGTCCCTCAGGCCAGATACATATTTCCGAACGGTGTGAACGCTTTGGGGAAAGCAGAAAGTCGTCAGGTGATATCTCTACTCACGCCAAAGTATACTATGTGAGGAAAGCGTCAGTTATAAATGCCACTCAAGATCTTATCGCTCAAGTTAGGTAATTAGGTATGGGGGCTCGGAGAATCAGGAGAATAGCCGTTCTGTAAGACGATTGAAAAAATCTAAGCGCCGCTGCGTAAAGGCTTGTGGTCATTTTAATTTTTTGATACATTCGAAGCCTATATAGAATTCAATAGCAATTTGCACGAATCGTCGAGTTGTCTTTCTTTAAAACTAAATAGAAACCAAAACAAAATATCTTCGAGAAAAATGCATTGGAAATGAAAATTCATCCGAAAAACATTCATCACCAAGTTCGCAGAAGCTTGACTGATGTGTTCACTTAATTCTCAGCTGTATAAACTGTTTTCTAGTTAAGAAAATGGGGGGGGGGAATGCTTATTTTCGACTGAATGTCTCAACATGTTTCAGCTTTTTTCGGAACAACCTGTATTCGTTCTTAATGTTTGCAAAAAGAATATACCGCAACCAAGTTCGATCCCCACAGGCAGATGTCCGAAACGAAAACAAACTGTGATCACAAAAGCCGGGCGCTTCTTTACCGTCGCCACGTAAGCGCGATAAAGCCGCCGCGTTCGATGCCAATCAGAGCCTCGTGGTTAAAATGGGTCAACCCTCGCTTGGCCCACTGTCAAGGTCAGTGGGTTAGGAGTGTTCGGGGTCAATTCTAGAGCGGAGTAGCCAACGCTCCTCGCACCGCAGACGATTCTCCGCGCCATCTTCTCCACAACAATATCTTCCTGACACATTTATTTTTTGCTCCAATTTCTCCATTTCTTTTCCGTCTCCCTTCTTTGCCTTCCCTCCCCGCCTCTGTTATGGATCGTTTGCACGAGGAAAAAACACGCCTTTTCTCTCTGGCTGGCAACTACAAACAACGTAATGACAGTGCGTGAGTCATAGCCGAAAGGAATCTTGGTCATCAAAACGTGGTCATTATTGGGCATTTTCCTTCGCCATTTTGTTTGCAAGCGATTCCACAAATGAATATTTTTCGAGGAAATGAATGCAATAGTTAAGGAACTCGCAGAAAGGTAAACTTGGACAGTGTGACTTGTTCGTAGAGAATTAGCCCGATTCACACAATTGTTTGAAATTGGGTGTTCTAAAAAGACAGAAAAATTGCTGTTCAAAAATTGTTCTTGAAATTTTTGTAAAATTTTCGCCATTTACTGCTTGTGAGAGCGAGAACTGCATTCACAGAATTGTTTGAAAGGATATAGTATTCTGAAGAAGATGGTTTGGAAATGATTAAAAATTGTGAATGTATCTCAATTCTTTGGCTGCTAGATACATAGACATAGATAGTTATACATTCACAATCGATTAAAATACAAAGCTGTTTTCAAATCATTTTTAAAAATTGGACATTTTCTCTATTTACGGCTTGCAACTGTTAATGCATTCGTTATAGTATGCATTATCTGGAAACAAACAAGAGGGAAAATTAATTAAAAAGGTTAATATTAACTTCTTTAATTTTAGAAAACTTTATTGAATAATTTATTGCAAATTAAAAGATTAAAATTTTTTTTTATTGCGTTTCGTTTAATTTTATTCATTAATTCTTTGCAAAAAAAAAATTCATCACATCGATTAATTTGTCGACAAAACGTAAACTACATTGAATTAGGGATGCGATATCGATAGCAAAACTTCGATGTTCAAAATTAAAACATCGATGTTGATAATACATCGACCCATAAACATCGATGTTTTAAAAATTCAGTGTATTTAAACTTTTTCCTCCATTTCTTAAAACTGGTTTAGCAACTTGTGATGCTACATCGACAGCAAAACATCGATGTTTTTAAAATTCAGTTTATTTAAACTTTGTCCCCCCATTTCTAAAAACTGGTTTAGCAACTTGTGATGCTACATCAACAGCAAAACGTCGATGTTTTGAAACTTTGATGCTCAAAATTAAAACATTGGTGTTGATAATACATCGCTCTAAAACAATCGATGTTTTTAAAATTCAGTGTATTTAAACTTTTTTTCCCCCATTTCTTAAAACTGGTTTAACAACTATTGATGCGACATCGACAGCAAAACATCGATGTTTTTAAAATTCATTGTATTTAAACTTGTTTTTCCATTTCTTAAAACTGGTTTAGCAACTAGTGATGCGACATCGGATCCAATACATCGATGTTTTTTTTCAAAAACATCAATGTGTAGAAAAAATCGACATCGATGTCGCATCCCTACTTTTCAGACCCTTCATCCTAGGTCACTTTAGTCTAAAGGTACGTTCAATTTGCTGATTATGAAAATTATGTTACTTGGTTATTTTTAAAATTTTTATAACGGTACAGTTTTTATTTAAAAAGAAAACATCGACAAGTATAAACATTGATGTTAAAAAAACATCGATTCCAATACATCGATGTTAAATATATCGATGTTTTTTAAAAACATCGATGTTTTGAAAACATCGACATCGATGTCGTATCCCTACATTGAATCCGCAAAAGCATAATTTTTTTTTGTCCAGTTCCTATGAGTTGGCTGTTGATCTTGTTCTTTTAAAAGAGTCTTGTTAGTTAAATCAGAGGACCTAGAGCTAATTTAAAAAAAATGCTTCTAAATGAGAATCCTTAGCGAGAGTTCTGGTTCTAAGTTTATGGCGTCTGCCATAAACAGCGATGGTCATTCAGGCCTTCAATGTGTGGAAGCCTTCTGCTAACAAGGTTTCTGGATATCCATTTCAAAAGAAAAATAACCGTAAAATAAAAAGAGGATAACTTATGAATATATTGATTTATATTTTACAGGGTAACAAAATTCACGCAGCTAGGGGTGCCAGAAGATGAATATCAGAAAAGAGAACATTTGGTAAAAATAGTTTGAAAAAAGAGGACACGAAAAGTGAAAATCAAGAGTTTCTTAATTACTTCCGAATGAGTGTTCGATCATTTGAAAAGCTTGCAGAAAAATTACTGGCAAGATTATGTCTCAAAACACATAGATGCGACTTTATATCGGCTGATCATCAAGCCAAACACATAGAAGCAAATTTACCGCCTGTTTACAATTTTGATTAATAAATTAACTGCAACCAAGATTATATTCTTTTAACTTTATCACATAAATAAACATGAAAAATTATAATTTATATAACAAGAGAGGCAGAACTAATACAAATACTACTGACTAACAACACAAGTAAATAATATACCAACACATAGTTATAACTCACCGAATTCTGCACAACAATTTATAATTGAATTATCGACTTCGATTTAATGCTAAAAGGTAGCTAGAGTAACGCGATTTCCTTCAAAACTAAAAAAGGCTGTGAATCGTCCTTCTTACTATTCATTCTGATATATATATATATATATAATTAGAACAATATTCTTCCAACAAGAATCTAAATTCTCATTGGTTATCTATTTGATCTCCTATAAATGAGACGTTTTAACATGGAGATCAATTTACACTAGAGGTTGAACTTCCTATTATATACGTCGATGTGTTTTAATAATACGTACGATTTTCATACAATGTATTAGATCCAGTACGTATTTAAATAGCTGTGGTTTACATAATGATTAGGGCAACTTTTTTTGTTGCATTAAAAATGTGAAAAGTTGCATTTATCATTCCCTAAAGTTGCATTTATGAAAATATAGTTGCATTTATTTTTTATACACTAAAATCTAAAATAACTTATTAGTAAAAAATGAAAAATTCAAAATTTATTTGCACATAATTAAATACAAAATAACGTTGATATCGTTAAATGGCCGATCCTTGGTCAGTAATTTCTTTAACATTGAAAAACTGAGCTTAACAGAGACTGATGTTGATTGACATTGTTACATTGGACTTTTTCTGCAGTTGTGAAACAAGTGTATCACTCAAGTAACTTGGAGCAATCACGGATAAAGCACCTTGAGTGTAATTCCAGCCGCGGTCATATAATATGGTGTATCGGATAGCAGAAGCGCAAAATCCTTTCACACAACATTCAGAAATTTTAAAACGTCATCTACACGGAAACAACATATTGATGATCGAAACTCACATCGCAAACTCTGCAGTCGATTACGCAAGTTTGCTCTGGATTATCATGAGTGCCAACCAATGTGTTAAAGTACTTCTTGCTATTTATTTCAACACACATGATTGAAGGGTTGATCCAGAGGGCAAAAAATGAAATAGTAATTTCATATTAATTAATTTTAAGCAAAATTGTAAAAAGTTGCGAATTAGCAAAAAGTTGCATTTATGTTGCGGTTATAACTCACTTACAATACACCCCATGTAGGAGGAATTTTGTTTTTAGTACTTTACATAAAGCGTAGAACGTGTGAAAAAAATGTTGCATATTTTGAAAAAGTTGCCCTTATAATGATATAGTAGGCAATGTGAATATATAAGCGCGTAAAGTTTGAAATGTGAAATATATTTATCAACACAATCCGAAATAATGAACAAAGAGAACAAAAAGTGACCAACCGAAAAAAAGAGAACAAAAAAAATCCGACTTAAAAAAGAGAGTGAAAAAAAGATTCGTGCGAAAAAGAGGACATGTTGTCTTTAAAAAAGATGTTTTGTCAGCCCTACCAAAATCAATAAAATATGTTGGTTAAATTAGCTTGTTTTATAGGAGCGAAATAATTCCTTGCAAAATTTTATATAAATAGGATTTTAAAATAATTCGTTTCTCAAATTTATCGTTGGATAATCAATGAGATTTTGGTGGATCGAGTGTGTGTACGATCATTTTTATAAAGGAAAATATTCTTTCTAAAAGGACCAAAATGAGAGCAAATGAGTATTGCACTTTGTGCAATATAATTAACTGTACAAAATAGAATACACCTGTGCAACACACGAGGACCTTGGTAGTCCAGTTGCAAGAGCAAGGGATTCTCAAACCAAGTGTTGTGAGTTCGATACTCATTCCAGCCGTAGACCGTTGTGTACACAGGCTGGTGCATTTTCAATCTCTCGTGCCCTGAAATGTCCTCACGTTTTCTTGGTGGAAAATTTGGAGAGTGGGGTGGCAGCTCAGGTGTTGTTCTCATCTGTCTGACCCCCGTAGTTCAAAATTACGAGGCGTTGTCCTTGAATCTTTCCCTTCGGGATTGATCCCGGACCGTCGACAATAGACAGTACATATATATTCTTTATTAACCATCTGTGTCACACGATTTTTGAGTTTTGTGTAGCATTGCTTTTTCTCTCCATCACGAACAATGGCTAAATGATCACATGAATTGGCTGAAAGAATCCTTGGAATAATTCTATTAGTCAAAACTGGCAAGAAGTCATGCGGGAACGTTTGCATATTCAAGAACGGATAAATGCGTGTGATAATTCCACAGAAGGATCATGAGATGAGATTTTCATCTCAACTTTTCTCAGCAAATAAATTTGATTTCGATTCGGAAAAATCACGCAAGTTGAGAATTAATATAATTTAAGTAACTTTGCATGTCTATACTACAGGAATAAAGGAAACGTATCAACGAACAAACCCAAGGATTAACGATGAATGCCTAATTGGTTGAGTTGTGAAAATGACTTATTTTTAATCGTAATTAACTTGATAGTCATTATTGAAATTTTAGTTCTAATTAATCGATCAAATTAATCGACTCTAAATCTAATTAATCGATTAAAAATTAGTCTGATGTACACTGAAAACACTGATATACACCCCATGAGAAAACTTGCCCAAATCCAGCAACAAGTGTTTTCGGTATTACTTAGGAATAAAGTAGCGTAAAATTAATAACTAACTGGGGATGCCGAAATCGGATCGAAACCAAATTAATCTAAAACTTAGCCTTTGACAACCTTATCAGTCAACTAGATATTCGCCGTTGTTTCTTTTCTTTAACCCCTTGGGTACATTTGACGACTGAGACTCGTCATGCGCTTGTTTTGAGTAAGTTACGGATGACGAGTCTAATTCGTTATTCAAACTAGGACAAAATAAAACGGGTACATTCTTGTTCATAGCAAGAATAATTGGTGTTACTCCTTGAATCAAATTATTCAATCGTTCTCTACAAAAATACACTTTATTTAATCTGACTCCATACATAGAGAAATATTTACACGGCTGCGTTATGAGACATTATTTTTTGGAATGAACGCGGAGATCAGAAATTGTGCGATCTCTCTCATACTGTTGCCATTCTTATCAAACGAAAATATAACAGTAACTAGTGTACAAACGAGAATACGAAAATATTACAGTAATTAGTGTACAGACGATAATACCAAGATATAACAGTAACTAATGTGCAAACGATAATCCGAACTACTTTTTCAAATAAATTTGTAACGAAGGGGTTAAAAACAATAAAATATAAATACTTTTCATCATTTTAAGTTCAATAAAGAGCCCTACAGGCTCGATTGTGCTCAATGTTGGCAATTCTGTGCGGACGATTCAGGCGCATGGAGGCCGCCTTTGCAAAGATGGGGAAATCAGAGGTATAGGAGCAAAAAAAAAAAAAAAGGCATCGCGGGCTGTTGGCGACGGTCTGGGATCAATCTCGAAGGGAAAGTTCTGAGGACAAAATCTCTTAATTTTGAAACACGGTCAGATGACGAGGTCTACACCTGCACATCCCACTCTTCACGTTTTCCACACCACGCCAAGCTGAGGACATTTGATGCCACGACGGTTTTAACGTGCATCAGTCCCCGCGTACCCTACGGACTGGGTTGAGTTTTGAGCTCGCAATCCTCCGGTTGCCTGACCGTAAAACCGCGTTTACCATTGGGGAGTTGCAAATATTTTTCTCCTCCTTTTTGTGGCGAGGACGTTTTACGTTACCCTATGCTAACCCTTTTTCGACCCACTTCGCTGTAAACGCTTTGTCGACTTTATCGGCAACACCAAGGGGTGAGCTCTCTTTTCACCCCTTTGCAGAGAAGAGTGATCACTATTCATCACGCCATTTTAATCGAATAGGACACTTAATGACAGTTTGGACGGAGATGTTGTCAAGGCAAGCGAGGAGGGTAAAATGTCACAATGAGCGAACAAAAGACGGCGTGGACGACCACGGTGTGCCGAAGGGCAGATAGGGGAGCGGTGATTGTCCAGCAATACCGAAAGAGGACGAAATAGGGGAGCATTTTCATACCAAATTTTGTCTCGGAGAAATGTACCCCAAAAGTTGCAGTCCTCTGATCTTTACCGACTCCTGGAGGAAAACAAAATTGGAGTTGCAAACTCGCCAAATCGCCACCCCGACCCGAGACCTTGACGATAAAATTGTCGCCGTTTCTCGGAATATCTTCTATGTTTGGAGGGGGACGCGTTTGCAACTCCGGTGTAAACTCGGCTGTACTCATCCAACTGAGGAACTGCGACCCCAGAGGGAATGTGCAAGGACTAACTGCGAATCTGAACTGGATACTAGTCTCAATAGGAAACATGGGGTAGGGGAGAAGAGTCTGCGCTGAAGGTACCCATTGACTATGACAAACACCATTCACCAATCATAGTAATAAGTATTTGAGGCTGAAAAAATGATGCATCATCAGTCCTTGGGTGGCTTTTTGGGAAAATCAAAGGACGTCAGTATAGGAACCGAAGCCTAGTTCAGATTTATGTTAAGAAAAACCGTCGCTTTGACTTCAGGTTTTATTTCTTTGCCATTGAATTTTAGTTTTTTATGCTAGGGGATACCGGGCTTCTGGATTTCAATGGACACTAAGTCAATGTAACTCAGAGCATTGTATCTCAGAGCCCATATCTTCAGTAAGTGCATACGGGCATCACAACCTTAAGGTACCCAAGTGATCTTCCTCGCTTAACGGATTTGCACAACTTCTCTCCCTCCAAACATCGAAGCTATTCCGAGAAACGGCATTCATTTTATCATCAATATCTCGAGTCGGGGTGGCGATTTGGAGAGTTTGAGGACCGAAATTTGTTTTCCAAAATGAGTCGGTAAAGAGCAAAGGGTTGCAACTTTTGGGGGAGATTTCTTCGAGACGATTGCTTGACAATAACTGCTCACTCTGCTCTTCTTACCCCCTGGTCGCTCATGCCATCTTTTGTTCGCTCTCTGTGATATTTTGCGCTCATCGCTTGCCTTGACCACATCTCCCAGTACCTCCGGGGTGCGCGTGGTACGAAAAGGGGTCAGCATATGGCAAAACGGCACAAAAAGAGAGAAAAATGTACTTGTAAATCAGGTGCAAACGCGGCTTTACTCTTCTGCTTTTTCTTTCTCCCTCATTCAGTTGTCTGTCTTGTGTTTGACGCAGCTTGGCCAAATATGCTCTAGCGCCATGAAACCCGAAAGAACCTACCTAAGAAGCTTATCGAAGCGGTACAATGCCCGGTATGAGTTCTTTTTGTGTGTCGGAGTTTGATACCAGTCGCTTGGTATTGGATTGCTTTCGAATGGATCAACTTGGTATCGGATCATACTCACGAGAAAAGTTTAAACTTGGTCAGTCCCGATTTGAACAGAATGTCTGCAACGGTATAGTAGGTGTGTGTTCCAAATATCGTCTACCCTAACTATATCTCTGTATCTCAGCCTCCTAGGTTGGGAAATCAAGCTGGAAACTGAATGAATATCACTAGTAACTATTCTCCTTTGGTTTCCAGAGATCATATACCTTCTTTACTTATGTCAATTTAAGTTAACTAGTAAAACTTCAAAAAGTTTCCCAAGAGAATTTTCAAGAGTGGGTTCCCAATATCGCCTACCCCTGTTCCTATCCCCACTCACCAGGCGAAATGAGAAGCTACTATTAAAAACGAGTTGCGAGTAGAGCATACCTACCTACCTTTAGTATTTAATGTACTTTCAAGTCCTGTAAACGAAATTATGATTTGGAACCGCTTACCTGTATATTCCCTAAATCGATTGGAGACAAAAAATACATTGATCACAGCCTCTAATACTTTAGATGCAATAGTGTTGTTGATATAACTGACAGGAAACTTGCCGGTGGCGCTACGTGTGGAAAAATCCTAGACCGTTAAGGTAACTACATAAACTCAAAGATGTCACGCATAGTAGCTTGCAAACACGAGTAGGCGATATTAAGGACAATGGGCGATGTTTGGAACACCTACCTATTAACTAAAATGTTTCGTTTCATTCTTTTACTGATCGATCCGAATAATCTGGTATCGAGAGGACAGTATGGACGCAATATGGTCCAAATGTAACTTACCCACGCTTTGGGTTACCAGATGCCAGACAAGCCCGGAATTTACATGCTTTTCCCGGATTCTTCCGGGAATCATAAATTAGAACCCGAAAGATCTTTCGTCCCATTCATTTTTGCCCTTGCCTCCCTACTGCTCCTTCATTCTGTTGTCTGTCTTCGGTTTGGCGCAGCTTGGCCAAATATGTCTCCTTGCGCCGTAAATCCTGCAAATAACCAACCAATCAGAACACCTCAGAATGATTGATACCGAAAGAAATTCCACCGACTTTTCCTTTCTGAACACCTGCTTAGCTCTCATTCCTGAAATAACCCAACCATCCAACTCCCCTGCAGTTCCAACGGATCCAGAAGAAGAAGCACCAAGTCTATTTCGGAACCCATTCCACCATCAAGAAACCGAACCGTTGCATATTCATAAATGCCGCCGACCGGCAGCAAACCCTGACCTCTTATTTTTCGAGATCAAACAACTCAATACGAGAATGGAGGAAAAGGAAAGAATGGGAAACAAAAAAAGAGGCATTAAAGTGTCAAGGAACTTTCACCAAAACCGCCAACATGACTTCAGGTGAACAAACTGGTACACACACACACAGAGAGGGAGAAGGCCAGGAACATTTATCCTACTGACCCAGATACAGGAGACAATCTCAAGAGTGTGGTGTCGTGTGGTCTTCTTTACCGTCATCCACAAACACTTTTTTTCGGAGGGAATCGAGGGGATGGTTAATGGCAGGTGATTAACCCCGAATTTGCATGCGTGCGATTCTTCGTTTCCTAATATGAGGGCGTTTATTTTGGGTTTAGGATCATTACTTGAGGAAGGGTTAACAGGTAAATAGGGGAATGAAGAAAGTAAATTGCCGTCAACGGTTGGTTCGATTTGTTTTGATTGCGAGCTTTGTGGTGGTTAATGGCGTTGAGAACACTTGGGGTTGGGAGGTTCTGGAATCGATGTCTTGTTGTTGATGATTGTAACCCAAAATTGTGGTTATCAGAGGCGTTATTAGTTTAATCAATGTCTAATGCTTTGTATACCTTCTGCCTTTATTTTTGACACACATCGAAACAGGAGGCGCTTTTGCTTGTGATGAATTAATATCTCTTCCCGAGAGCAGATAGGTATGTTGTTGAATTTAAGTCACAATGGAGCAATCGTAACGGGGTTTTGACGATGATCCAGAATTAATTCCGAAGGGTAAGATCCATACCAACGTGAGGATATTTGATGCCCCGAAGAATTTAACTGGCACTAGCCCTCCACATACAAGACGGTCTTTGGTTGGACCGAGCTCCGAGCTCACTACCCTCCGGTTGCTAATACTAGATTCTACCAACTGGGCTTCCAAGGGTCGTTCCATCTGCCCGCGTTTAAACACCAAGTGCTGTAGAAAAGGAAAAGCCACTGAATAGTAGAGATGGGCAAAATGTTATTTTACGATCCCAATAGAATGTCTACCATTATTGGCTCTATTCGCGATAACATTTATCATTAACTGTTAACATTAGCAGTCTTGTTATTTGTCAGCAAAAAGAGTAACAAATACTAACAGTAATCAACTAAATTTGACGGTTGCTATTGAACTTTTAGATCGGTTAATTTTAAGAATTTTGGTTGATGGGACACAAGGCAAACAATATCAAGTAATGGACATGGTAATTAGATTTACATGACAGACGATTTTTTCTATTTCAAGACTATTTCGAAGTTGCTATGGTGAACAAAAAATTAATTTGATACCTTCAAAGACTCTATGTTACCTAACTCCATCTACATAAGTAATCTGACTACTTTACATTAACCTGGAAAATTTTAATATGCTTTTCAGCGTTTCAGATAATTATGTTGAAAGAGTTGCACTATTCACTCTTACGTTATGTCGAAACACACGTTGGTAGCACTTTTTGTTCGAAAACTGACTCGAAAGTGCAGAATATTCACACAAAAAAGGCATGTGAAAATTCCTAGAAGTTTGCAAATTCATTTCATCATGAGCCATTTTGCCGATTAAGATTGCATTTTTATTTGAAGATTAAGATGAGATATTCCGGATTTTGCATAATTTCTTCTTTTTACATCATAAAATAGCTTTGTCGAATCTACGCGAATTAAAAATGTGAATTCTTCGTGATCGGAAATTCCGTGAATAGATAAACGTATAAAGTGCTTTTTTTAGATACATTGCAGAATGTGCTGTAACAGCAAATCTGTTTTCAAGTTCAGTTTCCATTTTTAGACTTTAAGAAGATTGATTTAAATACACGGATGGCATTGCTAAGAGCAAATGAGATTCTAGACTTACTAAAAACTTAAAATACTTTTCACACATGCACAAAACGAGGTGATAAAGAATATTGAGATAAAATAAATTTGTAACAGTTTATCGTAATAAAACACTTCCAATTAAATATATTCTGATTAACTTTGCAATGGTTACATTTATTGTTAGTCGTCGCAAACATCTAAAAATACGAAATGTTATACAAACGCTCTACAAAAGACTTTCATTCAGAAAGTTTAAAAAATTTAATTAACCAAATAAAATAATGCATCTGTGAGAGGATATTGCTTAACTATCATATATTTAAAGTGAAGGCAAAAGTTGAAGCGCATTTTAGAATTGATGAAATAGGATGAAACTAAATTCGTTTCACTTATGATTTACATCATTATCATGAAATAAGAAGACAATACAACCTATAAATTGAATAGTCGTAAATTGTATCCGTGTTCCAATGATTTCGCTGAAAAACTTTGTATTTATAAAGCATGATTTATTTATTTGAACTATTTACATGAAGAAATTTTTTTAATAAAATATGCAATTCATATAAATTTGCAAGAGTCGTGGTAGTTTCGAAGTCAGTTTACACGGTAGATCCCAATCTAATTAACCAACGTGTATCACAAAATAACAATAGAGCAATAAATCAATCCTTATAAAGTGTATACTGAAGCTACTTCTGGTGAAAACTATCCATCCAATTTTGCTTTCAAAACCACTAAATTGTCTTACGACTCCTCTATAGCGCTTCAAAATTACCGAGAATCTTCCTGTAGAAGCTGACGCATAGGTAACAAAAGAATGTATATTTATCCACAACTTCATTGCAATTATTTAGTTATACTTTGAAAGTGTGCATGCAAGTTTAGCTGAACTGCAGTAAAATACGAGTCTAGTTCATTTGCCCAAGACCTCTATCAAAATGCTTAAATATCATCAAAAGAAAAGCTCAAAACAGTGGTGCGAGTCTTGGAAATTCCTCTAAGCACATCATCACTTTTTTCTTTTCCAACAAGAGTCGAGTGATCCTATATATATCCCAGAAGAGTTGTTACTTGGCTGTCAAATCTAGAATAGGCTGTATTGTCAATCAGGCCTACTAGCACAGATTTCACTTTGCTAATTCAGATAAATGTGTTGTTTGTCTGAAGTAGAGACATTTAAGCACATCCTGTTCTTCTGTATTGAAGAGAACATTTTTGATGGAAATTTCGTCTGGACTATGTGACTTACTATCCATTGTTCCTGCTTTTTTAAATCCTTTTTTTATGTATATGCGCTTCATGCTTATAGAAGACATAGTGCCGGTGCCAATGCCCCGGACTAGTGTACCAAAATGTCATAAAAGTGTACTAGTATTGTTTAAAACTATTATATTCAAATTCATTCAAATATTAAATTGTATCTCTTTAATAGTACATTGTAAGTTTTTCCGTTATGTAAGATAGGAAACTATGCATAAATGAAATGAGATAAAGAAGTAGATGATGTCGTGCCCAGATAAACAAGTTGGAGATGCCTCCAACAGACATAAGTTTTAAAAATATTACGTTGAAAGAATGTTCAATCTCAATCTCTAGCTATAGAAAGGATGAAGCGAAGCACCCATGAGGAACAAAATTAGATCAAGATTTTCTTACCATCACTTTGAGAATTCACAAAGAAATGTAATCAATGTCTGGTTAAATGAAAGTGTTAAGTTAATTTCAGAAAAATAAGGTAAAAAATTCACTAGTTCTATGTCTATATTCCCCTCTTCTTTTGATGTTATAAAAATATAAAAGAAATTTTGTTTCTTAAAAACATTAACTATACGATATTTTATATGCGGCCCAAAGATAATTCCTCTTTACTCGATGTCAACCAGGCAAGCCAAAAGGTTGGGCATCGCCTGGTCTAAAGAATCAGAAGACAATTCAAGACTCTTCAGACCTTCATTTCATTCAAGTAGGGGGGAGGGGGGTTGAAGTAAACAGGGGCTTTACAACCCCAAGTTACCCTAGTGTAGTGATTTGTCCTCCAGTTTGACTCTTGTCTTGCCATCTGTTTTTTGATTTTCCTTGTAATTTCAACGTTGGTTTCTTTTTCGTGTGTTCGGCGTAGCTTGGTCAATCTCTGGCCCTACACCATTGAAATTGAAAAAACCCACCAGCCAAGATCCTTGAACAAAAGGAATTTTTTATTTTCTTTGCACACTTGCACAAATTTACCATAAAAATGAATATTTATGAATTTTGAACTGAGACAGCACAGGTAAACACGCTATAGTTAAAAAAAAAGAGCTTCAATGCTTGACGGTTCCCCGTCAGCCTTCGGGTGCGATGTTAAAGCCCCTCCCTTATGTGGGGGGCTTGAAATAGTTACTGCTTGAGACTCTTAATTGGCAGTTTTAAGAAAAGGTGGCTCTAACCTTTGACCTCTCCTAAAGATAGGGGTAAAAATGGAAAGGAAAAAAAAATTCCCTTCAAAGCACTCCTAATTTATGTGTTTCCTTTTACTTTACAAGTAATATGTGGAGTTCAACATTGCAGATGTGCCCAGGGCTGTTCCTGAGTGGTGTGTGGGGCGTACGCTTGTCAAGGAAAATATGGGAGGAGAAGATGGTATAAGCCAAAATACCATCTATAATTATAAATAAAGTATAACTTCAACTTTAAATAAAAACGTTCAGTAAAAAAAAATGTCCCATTTTGTTAGCTTTGATACATTTTTTATCTACATTCTTTTGTGCCTCTGATAGCATTGACATTCGCATTTTGGAGGATCAATTTAATTAGAATCGCTAATAAACGCTCTCAACAACATGTATAACAATGGCGACATTTTGGAAAATGAAGTAATTTTGCAGATGGGGGTGACTTGCTGAGGTTTGCCCTCTGAAACTGACCTGGATGCGTTTAAGCGCAAAAAAAGTGCGCAATTTCTTGAGGTAGGTATCTAGGTATTTTTAAATAACGGCGCACTGGAACAACACAACGGGTTTCTGGCGACAACAAGGGATCGATTTCCAAGATCCGATGAAAACATCTCAATTTTTAACTACGGTCAGATGATGAGGTCAGCAGTTGAACTGAAACTTCCACACCACGCCAAGATGAGGACGTTTGAGGCTACGACAGATTTAACGTGTACCAGCCCCCTGCACACGACGGTCATTGCTTACGCCTGCCTGAATTGTAACGCGGTAAAACAACATTTGAAAGTCCCGCGGGTCAGCCCTATCTGATGCAATCTGTGGTGGTTCTTCCGTCGTTTCCCAACTAGGGGGTTGTTGCTGGGAGGTCTTCTGACCGTTCGAAGATTTGCTGTGTCATTCTTGTGGCGTGCTCTATGTGTCTGGTCGGCTGTGAGAACCTTTGATGTTAAGTGATGTTCGAATTAAAGTTTAGTGAGTGAAATCTTGGAGTTTTGTGTTTGAGTCTAGAGTGAATTACTCAGTCTAGAGTGAATTACTCACACACACACAGTCTAGAGTGAATTACTCAGTCTAGAGTGAATTACTCAGTCTAGAGTGAATTACTCAGTCTAGAGTGAATTACTCAGTCTAGAGTGAATTAAATTACTCAGTCTAGAGTGAATTACTCAGTCTAGAGTGAATTACTCACACACACACAGTCTAGAGTGAATTACTCAGTCTAGAGTGAATTACTCAGTCTAGAGTGAATTACTCAGTCTAGAGTGAATTACTCTCACACACACACACACAGTCTAGAGTGAATTACTCAGTCTAGAGCAGGCCTCGAAATATATTTTTTAACACAGGTGCACAAGGTGCACCTAAGTTTTTAAATTAGGTGCACAGGTGCGCCTAGCAGGAAAAAATTAGGTGCACAATTTTATATTCATGTGCACCTGTGCACCCGGGTATTTCGAGCCCTGGTCTAGAGTGAATTACTCACACACACACAGTCTAGAGTGAATTACTCAGTCTAGAGTGAATTACTCAGTCTAGAGTGAATTAAATTACTCAGTCTAGAGTGAATTACTCAGTCTAGAGTGAATTACTCACACACACACACAGTCTAGAGTGAATTACTCAGTCTAGAGTGAATTACAAGTTTTTTCAGTCACTATACGGATTCAATGACAACACCATGTGATTTTGAACCACGGTCAGATGACAAACTCAATTTCTGAAAGTTTGTAGTTTCTTTTGTAAGGGCCCATTAGGCTGGCACACTGCCTTATTTGTAAAACCACTGGTGTAGACGAAAGAAGAAATATTCATAGTACACGCATTCCGCCGCCTCCAGTGGAAAGTTGTCTGCTCTGGTGGCAGCAGAGCGAATACGAGCTCGTATATAGTAGCAATGATGAAAAAGAAAGCTTCACGCATCGAAGGGGATTCGCTTTTCTAGGAATGCGAGCGTCGGATTTTAGCAGCATCGAGGAAATCATGTTTCGTGAGACTCCGTTGATGTCAGTTCTATGGTTACATTTGTACGACTCAAAGTAATGCAGCAGGAAAGGACACAAATACCCACAGCTGTGTATCACAACCTTGTTGTAAGAATGCCCAGAAGGTTTGCTATCGTAATAGCAGCTCGTGGGGGACCATTCCCCTATTATAGCATGTATTCTTTCACAATCACATTTAGCTGTCCTTCCTTCCTTCGAATGGAAGCAGACCCCTCCGTACCGAGTTACTGAAAACCCACAGCGGATTAGCGGATGCTAGGGAAAGCCTCTAATGAGAAATTTTAGAAGTGGGCCTAGTGACGCGCCGTCCGAAAAACCCTTATCTGCCCAGGATGAACACGATAGGGCGTGGACGTGGTCGACCCCGGAATGTGTGCGCTGAAGATATGTGGTCCGGCTCAATGATATCAGTCAACCTTAGGTCCGTTTTGAGCCGGAAAAATTTTCTTCATAGATTCGTGCCGAGGGGTGGTCAAAGGCGCACACTCAGGCATCTCCTAGGAACCTATCGGCATTCCTGAGTAGCCCAACGGAACAGCAGGCTGCCCCAACGTCCTGTTTATCCGGTACCGTGGGCAACCGATACCATCATCTATGGAGTCTTGCAGACCCTTGCCGTCCGCCAGATAGCCTTCTTTCGTTAGCGTACAGGTATTGGCCTAGGGCAGCCGGGGAGTGGTCCCGACACCGCTAGTTTCCGTGTGGCACCTAAGGAGGTTCCTGTCGCTACTTGATCGCAGGAACAGCGGCATCGCCCTGTGCCAGTTCCTACGACCCAAACCGATAGCCTGCTGGCTAAAGCGGCTTCGCCACGTTAGAGACTGACATATTCCTCCTACACGGATAGGCCCATGATCTGCGGAGTTATGGAGTCCCCTTGCAACTCCAGAAAGAGCCGCGGTCCGAGTGGTGGGGGCCATCACTCTTCATTCCTTGGAACCAACACGCGTCCACTTAGGGACCCCAAGCATTGTCTACGTAAACTGATAACAAGTTACTAACTGTTTATCAATTACTTGGTTCAGGATGCACACCGCCCCAAGTGCGCAGAGCCCTCCCCCGATCCTTTTACCCGTATCTCGGGTCCTCAGCCCCATCATCTTGCTATCATCACTACGGACAGTCTTCCCGGACATTAAAAGCCACCACCAGCTTTCCGTCCGGGTTGACCCACGACTACTTCCCCAACAGACAGTAGCGTGTACACCTTCCCAGGGGTGTTTATGCCTAGGCGGCATAGGTACAAGTACCACACAGAAATACAGTTTTGGCTACATAAATACAGATTTGCCACATAGAGTTATGCATTTTCGCAACTTCCAGTACAAGACTTTCATCTGTTGCTGATAAACACAGAGTTAAGCATCACAGTTTATACATTTCCGCAGGTCCATTATTGTTGGGTAGTGTGTCTAATATTATAAAAGGTAGTGTTTGTCTGTATGTTCGGGGCTGCAAAATCCTGACGATTCTATGCCACTTACAGCAATGAGATTTGGCACACAGGTTGTCCGAATTATTTGCAAATTTTGGGTCGCGGCGAATTTTAAAATTCAATCTAGAAAATTTTTAAATTAATTTAATAGTTTTATTCTCAATCGCTTTTACAAACGCGGATAACTTTTTCTACCCGCGTGACCTTGCAGTCATGGTTTGGAATCATGCCAAGTTTTTTTTCATCCGCAGAAAAGCGGAATTTTTTTTTTTTCATTTCCGCGGACGAATAAATTTCCGACCAGCCGATAAATATTTTAACTGAAGTCAGTTCTTTTTTCCATCTTCCAGACCGTTAAAGACAGTTAAAATTTCAACGGATTTGAAATCTGCGGAAAATTTCAGTTTAGATTGACACCTAAAAATATGATTTTCTTTCAATAAATAATTTTTAAATTGAATATATCTTCAACGGATTTGAAATCTACGGAAAAATTTACACCAGATTAATACCTAACATCACGGCGTTGCCTGTGGTGTTGGTTTGCTCCTCAAACCAACACCACGGCAACGTTGGGCTAGCCACGCAGTGGCTAGTAAATACTTTCATAGACTAATTTTTGGTCGGCTAACATACATTACGAGATTGTAAACCGTTTGCAACATCGACCTTTTAATGAAATAGACGGCAGATGTGGGCGAAGTCGCACTTGTCAGAAGTGTATTGTCACGTGGGTTTGAGAATCGACTTGGGGCCAATGTCTATCGCAGCTAAAACTTGCGTTTCGTGCAATATCATGTGACAGACCTTCAAGCCTAGCGATAGGATGAAATAACATGAAGCTGCGCACATCCTCGATCTGAAAATCGATGACAGTGCTTTCGGTATGAAGATGTTGTGGGTTATTTTTTTTTCCACTGTGGATGCGATGTGGCACCACCTCTCATGGCGCCCTGGGGAAACGCAGAGATTCGCCAATTAATGCTTCAAGAGTGATTATACGCAAACTGGCATTTTTGAAAATGGTAGGTGCATAATTCTACATGCATACTATCAATACGCATGCTTTTGTGCATTCGAGAATAACGTATTTTTAGAAAATAAAATTCGCGAATGCGTGTGTTTTTAGAATTCAAATGACAACTAAAGACCGTGGTGTACACGGGGGCTGATGCACGTTAAATCTGTCTTGGCCTCAAATTCCTTACGTTGGCGTGGTATGGAAGTTTGGAGAGGTGGTGACCCAACTTGGGTACTAACCTGGTCATCTGACCTCAGCCTTAAATTGTTGACCTCGGGTCTTTCCCTTCGAGATTGATCCTGGAGCCCGTCGTGCTGTTCCAGTGTGACATTAATTAAACTACCTACTTGTCAACCAAATACCGTCGCGTAAGCGGGGGTTCGTACACGTTAAATCTGTTGCGGAATCAACTATCCTCATTAGGCGGCAAAATTTTTTGGAAAAATACCAAATACAGAAGTCATTGCAATACAAACAAAAAATAAAAAAATTATAAGGAAGGGGTTTACTAATTTTGGGGTTTATTAATTTATAATATACTAAAGATAATTTTTTTTATAAAATCATTATATTATCATTATAAAATCATAGGAAGGGGTTGGCTACTTCAAGTTACCGGTAGCCCCTAGGCTTCAGAAGTATAAATCCGCCACCGATCGTGAGGACATTTAAGGCCACGACAGGTTTAACGTGCACCCCCCCCCTTCAGTGTACACGATCTTACTTTGGATCGAGTTCCGAACTCGCAACCCTCCGATTGCTCCTACGTAACTCTTCCAACCGGGATTCCGCGTCCCTGAAGAATATACGAACGAAATTAGATCTGATTGTGTTCTAATGCGCTTCTAAATCCGCACTTTATCTGTTTGGCAGATCTTAAAAACCTGATTTCAGAGACGATCGTAATTACCAGTAGTAAAAAATAAGTGAGAGAAAAGGTTAAAAGGTTCCAGCGTTGCGCTTTACACCCATCAAGCACAAGTTTTTAAAACACGCTTTTACACACAATTAACTGCACGAGATCTGTCGGAACTGATTTCATTCATTTTTTCACGGATGTTTAGACTAGGCAGATATCGTGAAGGAAAACAGTCTTGTTGTTTTTTGTTGTATTTCTTTTGCCTGGATGCAATTAATCAACGTTAACGAGCCTTTATTTCAAGCGGTGTTGTTTTCAAACACACAAACGCGGCTCACTACGTTAAAAAATCAACGAATAAAATCGAGTGCTAACAAAACTAATACATCTAAGGGCACCATTAACTATTGCTAACTTTTTATCCCATTATATCGAACTAACAAAAAGTTATCTGCGACCTCTATACCAAGCGCTAAAAAGTACCGTTTCCAACAAATTGGTGGACCAGGGCTCTAGGTGTTGAGTTCGATCCTCGATAATTCTTTGGTCAGGTTGCATGTTTCACGCAGTGGTAAACTACACTCCTCTACAATAATAGACCGGACAGCAAGATGTGATGGTATAATGGAAAGAATACAAGCTTTAATTAGGGGACGGTCCCCCGCGTACTGCAATTACACGAGCAACCCTTCTGGGCATACTTTCAACAAGGTTTTGATACACAGCTATGGGTATTTGTGTCCATTCCTGCTGCAAGAATGTCGCCAGCTCGGCTGTAGATTTCGGACGTGGTTCCCTGGTCCGTAAGCGACGCTCTAACGCGTCCCACAAATGTTCTATGGGGTTTTCGGTCGGGACTATGAGCAGGCCAGGGAAGTCGTTTAACATCATATCTTGATACCACAGCTTGAGAAAGGCTGCAACATGACATGGAGCGTTGTTGTGGAAGTAACATTGATTCATTCCATAAAATTGCCAGAGCGTAGGAAGGAGCTGACAGTCCAAAATGTGCATGTAGGCGTCGGCGTTCAATTGACCAGGAACAACATGCAAAGGTCGCAGGTCATACCACGAAAAACACCCCATACAAGTAGTCGGATTTTATGCAAATCCACTGGCGTCTGGTCGATTATTGTAGGGTAGTGTAAGTCGAGACCTCCAAAAAGCCAGTGTCTTGTTTTCTCGACAGCAAAATAAAACGGCAGCAAAGTCACATCTCCTCCTACCCTTCTCTATTCTGTAATCACGGTAATGTTTACCGTGATCAACGTACCAGACTTAGTCTCCCACTTCGGTTAAGGCTTGTGAAGTATTCGTTGAGAATTAAGATGGAATCTAAATCCCAAATTGGAAGAAATAGACAACTGGAGCTCAGCACATAACAGTATTTGGTATTTTTAATTAACGTTACACTGGAGCAACACAGCGGGCTATTGGTGACGGTTCGGGATCAAACCCGAAAAGAAAGATCAGAGGACAATACTACCACGTAATTTAGAACCACGGTCAGATGACGAGGCCACACCTGAGCTGGCACCCCACTCTCCAAACTTCCACACCACGCCAACGTGAGGACATTTGAGGCCACGACAGATTCAACATGCTCCATCCCACTTTGCACATGACGCTCTTTGGTTAGAGTCGAACTCACACCCCTCCAGCTGCACCCCAGCACTTAACGGATTTTTCGAATATAATTGGAAAGAAATGGCCATGAACTTTTTCGATTATTTAAAACTAATGCATTGTGTTTTGACTCTCCTTCCAGTATTGTTTTTTTCCAACCAGGACCCACTGAAGATTCACTCGTATTTCCATCTTTCTAGAACCATTCCCTGTATTTGCATTGAGTGTGATCTGATAAAATGGTGATTAGCAACACGAAATATTCTCTCTAGAGAATTCTCGTTCTATTCAAAAAAGAAACGTTTATCCTTGAATTCTATTTTTGAGATGGCCTAATGATTTTATTACTTAGTACGAGGAAAACTTGGAACCGTTAAATTAGACCCTTTCCCTATCCTAAGACTTGCGTCTCTAACAAATTTCATAAATTATAGGTTCGAACACGATTACATATAAGATAATATCAATTACACGTTGTTTACAAAATTTTTTACCATTTCCGTTATATGTTATTCATATAATTTTCATTAATGCTTTCATTTCGTTTGCAAACAAACAAACATGCATTTATTTTGAGAATTAACTTTGTAGTTAAATTAAACTTTAGACTACGGCCGATACAGCATGATCGCGCCAAGAAAGAATTTAGACTACGGCCGTTACAGCAATTGTACCTTGAAAGTTATAAGGATTTCGCAAAGAAAGAATCGCGCTTGTTATATCTATAGCCGTAGTCAAAAGGTTAATTTCAGAATTAAATTTGTGTATTCATATTTTTTTTTTATCGAATTTAGTTTGGGGGCGAATGAACAATTAATCAATAGAGAGGTTCCACAAGCATGTCAGTGCAAAATCATATCATTAGAATTTGGTTAAATTGAATTTTGATAATCGTCAGAATCAACTTTACATCGTTTTCATATGGCTCTATTGACAAAGCTAATATAGTATGGCGAGAACTTTCCGATTTCTTGCGAAAACTCAACAGCAAAATAGGGAGAACTGTCAGAAAAGTAGAACTGAAAATTATTTAATTTCGATTTCTGCATTAATTTCTTGAGTAGACGTTGCAGAATTTGGTGGCTTAAATTGGAAAGAACAGTGAATGATTCAAACTTTAAAAGGAATCTACATATTTTTTCCAAACAGAGTACAGAAAACGCGATAAACTCGCCAAGCTGTCACATGGTTTGAAGGGCGATTTCAATATCATGCCCTTGAAATTTCTTTTCGTATTTGTTTTTTAAATCTCTCCAACAGAGAGATACTCCTACCATTTTTTTTTTCAAAAGCCCGTCTCTTTTTCGCCTGTCTCTGAGATTGGCTTTATTTTTTTCTTTCAGAATGTGTGCATATAATTTTCCATGGCAATACGAAAATAAAAAATATCCGGACAGATGAGAGAAAAAAACAATAAAAATGGCGCACACTATGCAATTTGAGAAAATATGAATGGTAATAAAGAAAAAGGAGAGAAGAAAATGCATAAAAACAAAGCAGATTCAATTTCCCATTGTCTTCCAGATGTCCTTGGAAAATTTATTCCAGTCTGCAGAAGAATATCGCTGCAATGTCAAGGATAAGAAATAACCTCATGCGCTTTGAATAGTTTTGATGTCCACATTAAAGGCCGAAGCACTTCGAATTGAATAGGTACACGAAAAGAAACTGCTACAGTTGAATATCTGGTATAATTTTATTTTCATGCGCGAACTATTTTAAAGAAAGTGGTTAATAAAATCTTTTATTATTAATATTCCAATCTCGAGTGCTAAAAATATTCTAATGTGGGAATATTATAATCGAGAATGGAAACTTTTTTTTTTTTAATGGCGGGCTCATTTTGACCGAAGTCATAGGCCACTACAAGGCCGGAAGTTATGGCCACTTGTGAAGGAGCACCCAGTGGGAGGGCCATCATTGCCCCTAACAATTACATCGTAATTTTGAACCATGTTCAGATGACGAAGCAATACCTAAGCTGGTATACGCTTACAAACATCCATGCCCGAACACGGATTCGAACCGGGGACCTTCCGATCTAGAGGCTAACACCTTAACCACTATACCGGTTGGTCGGCACAATAGAAACTTATGAGCTTCAAAGAGAGCCTTGTTGCAAGGACATATCACAAAATATCTCAAGAAATGAAAGTATAGCTAAATTAACATCACCAGATGTTGCCAGTAGCACAATTAGCACTGCATCTCAGTTGACTTTTAATTTGAATTAATCTAACTACATTGCAAAATAGAAGCATAATTCCATTTTTACATTAAAATCATTTTCCCACTACATAAAACTTAAAAATAGCTTTCTTATTGTGTTGATTTGTCTTTGAAGTACTTCGATAATATAGTGCAGTTTTTAATTACAAATATATTGGGCTTAACATCAATTAAATATGCCTTTATTAATATTAACATTCATAAGGAGTTATACTGCTTACGTTAAAATGGATTTCACTATGGCTTTACACACTTTCATGGGTTGTATTACATTGTATAATCAATATTCTAACTTGTCTACACTAGCCCCATGACATGGGGCTAGTGTGGACAAAAATTACTTTTTTTAAACAAAAGATTATTAAAAAGTATATTGCCAAATACTTTGATATACCAACCAAAACAAAGATAAAAGAATACATTATTGTAAAATAAATACTTGATGTGCCAAAAATGATATTTAGTACACTTTTTTAGCCAAATTTATAAAAATTGTCCCCTTTTACCCTATTTATTTAAAATAAAACGTGCCAGAGAAGCGCTCACTGGTTCTTAAGTAAATTCAGTATATCGGCTCTTATAGCGTAATCCAGACGGTCAACACTATTATTCAACGTGTTGTGTTATTGCTAATGCACAATAACAGTTAATATTAACAGTTTTGTTAAATGGCTTCTAACACTAACAGTAAGCTACTAAATTTAATGGTTTTTATTACCAGTTAGAAATTGACGGCCAACACTTGCTTTTTTCAGATATTAACTGTTCAAATTAACTATAAAAAATTAGCCTCTATATAGCTGTTCATTTAGGAAATGATTAAAGAAATTTCATTTTTTTTTTTAAATTTCAAATTTCCGATTCAAATTGTGTTAACGGTGTGTTTCACTGCTGTCTCGAAACATTCACAGGGAACTCTTAACAATTTCGATAGAAGTTAACTGATAACACTTACTTAAACTGGCTATCGAAGAAACAGCCCATCAATAATCCAGAATCTCCCGGTCCTTTCTGGAGGATGAATTGCTTTAGAAATTTGGAAATTAAAAAATCATATTTTTTCTTTATACAACATTTACTAAATGACTTTATGGTGATTTTTAAAACTTACAATACATTTAAATTAGAAATTAAAATGTCGATTTTTTTCGTAAACCTTTCGATTTTTTTTAACTTTTTAGATTTATATTTGATTTGCTTGAATCACATGGGTAAAAATTATCTCGATTCTGACTCTGCCGCCTATGAGTGCTCATAATTTTTTTAAACAGAATCTATAGTTAAAAATTCGGTTTCAATGAAGCACAGTAGGCAATATTTAAAATAATTTAAAAAGTTAAAAACTAATAACAATAATTAAAATATAAAATGTATTTGAAAATTTGGTTTTAAAAAAGCACAATTGACAATAATAAAAAATTCCATTTTTAATCAAAACATTTTCCTCTGACCTTTTACTCAGCATAATCTCGTATGAGTTCTCACAATTTATTACAAAACTCATTTTCGATAGTTATAGTCAATCTACTTAGTCTATGTAGAGTTATTGTGGATCTGAAATAATTTTTGATGATTTTTAATTTGGAAAAACTTTTTTCACCACTTGCAACTTACATAGGCAAAGTTTTAAAATTCTGAGTGCAATATTAATATAAATATGATTGATAATAATAAACTCCTGCATAAAATTATATTGAAAATTCCCCGTTTTTCGAGAATGGGGAAATGAGTAAATTTTCTATTAATTAAATTTTAAGGCTCATGTGTCGGTAGTTGGTAATTATTAGTTAATGTTGTACTTGAGCTACACAACGGGCTATTGACTACGGTCCGGAATTAATCCCTTAAGGAAAAGATCCTAGGACAACACCTCGTAATTTTGAACCACGGTCAGATGACGAAGCAACACCTAAGCTGGCACCCCACTCTCCAAACTTCCACACCAACCCAACGTGAGGACAACAGATTTAAGGTGCACCAGCCGCCTATACGCCATACGCTTACAAACATCCATGTTCGACCCGGATTCGAACTAGGAACCTTCTGATCTAGAGGCTAACACCTTAACCACTATACGGGTTGGTCGGCGGCTCATATATCGGACGAAAGTTTGGAATATAATGATTCAGGAAGCCAATTTATTAGATTTATAATTGCCTAACATTTATCAAAAATGAGTCGCAATTTTTACTGTTTAGCGACCGCAAATTTTGTGCATACTACTTATATGAAAATAAGAATGTTTTTGTTAACTACAACTTGGAATAGGTATTTTTATTGGAAACCCGTTTTTCAATAATTGAGTATTACCGTTGTTTTAAGTTAGAAATATTTAAGAATCTCTCTCTATATTAAAAAGAGTTACCACCGCCGCTCTCGCAGGATTGAAAAATGGTTTTTTTCACTCGATTCTCAAGATGGTTTGTCGATTGAGTATATAATATTATGAGATTAACATGGTTTATTCAAAATTGTTGGGAACAAAATGGAGATCGTTTTTTTACTGATGCGGCTATCAGTTTAGGGTGCATTAAGTGTTAAAGTAAAAAAAATGCGAAATCACTTACGACAGGAGTGTTGGTTTGCGAAGCAACAAGTTTTAACAATGCTCTGTTCTCACGTTTCCGTCACTTAATTACTTCACAAATTAAAGTGTTCACTTTCAAAACATTAAGCTCGGAACCTTACTCGTCAAAGAAATCCGTAAAACTAAATAATCCATCGGGCAAAACTTCAGACCAGTTCACTTGCAAGCAGTTTCCCGTATTTACTTCAAATAAGAAAGCCGACAATTCAAAAGACCCTATATTGTAAATCATCAAAATAAGCAATGGCAGATTTGTTGCGATTTCCGGAATGCCCTTATCTTCAAACGACATTTCCGTCAGTTGGTCAGGCGCTTCTTGTCCAGTTTGGGACCTAGCGCAATAAAACCCTAACATACAATCCGTCAGTCGGTCATAAAAATAAATCGCTTTTCTCAAGACATGCCGTCAAAGATATGGTCGAGCCCTCCAATACATTTAAAGTATCCAGAGGTGAAACCACTATACAGCAATTTCTTCGAAAATGAGATAATCATCTCGTAGCATTCAAGTGCGAGCACCACGTGCATTCGTTTTGGGGGTAGAACCACTTTAAAGCCGTAAAACAAAGTGATAAAGTATCGGTATGCTGGGCCACCTTTCTCCACATATTCAGAGGAATAATTTATTTTTTGGTACTTTGGAGCTTTGAAACAATTTTTTTTTCAATTTTTGTTAAATATAAACTTTTACTACACAAATAAAATTTGTTCGAAGTTTCTTGATAAACTTTTCATACATTTACGTGTTAGGAAACTTTCAAATTCGTTATTTTCAAAATCTAATTTTGTGTTTTTTGCCCCTTGAACCTTCATTTAATACCCTTTTCGGGGTATATATTGAAGCTCTCAGAATGCCCCCATCCGTGCTTTTCTCCCTCTTTCTCTCTCTATATATATATATAGTATAAATATATATTAAGGGCGGGCTGCCAACTGCGTACTTCATAAAAAAAGCGCCCACCCTGTGCATTTTTTTACACAAAAAATGTCCAAAACTATCATATAAACAATTTTAAATAAATCCATTCAACAACGCGCTGGAGAAAAGTCATAAAACTTTCTGATAAAACCTTTGTAAGACGTTTTTTTATGTTTGTGGATATTGAGGCATTTGTGTGTGGATATGTACGATGGAAATGACTGCGGTAATTGTTTTATTTTAATTAAATGATCTACTGTAATTTGTCAATGTCGGCGAAGGGTCGCCCAACTTTCTTGAGTACATGCAGAGTGTTGACAATGTACGAAAACCTTCATGTCCTATAATTTTTATTTGTTTTCATACATTATATTTTTTCTTTACACTAATTTTTACGCCAAACCCTTGAAATCGGCTGCCCAGAGCAAATGCCAAGTTTGCACTCCTCTAGATTTGAGCCTGCATCTTTTGACAGGAAATGAAATTAGAGTCAAAATTTGCTTTAACGGTACTTTTTAATGTTACTTTTGAAGTTAAAATGTTAATAATGGTCCTTGATAGTGTGTGTAGGGGACTAATATGGCTTTCGCACCTTCTCCTCAGTGACAGGAGGGACAAAATACCCCTTGTCCCCCTGTTGGCACGTGCCTGTTTGCCGTCCTCTAGATCACGTCCTGCATCTATTGACAGGAAATGAAATTAGTCCAAATTTGCTTTAACGGTACTTTTTAATGTTACTTTTGAAGTTAAAATTTTAATAATGTTTCCTGATAGTGTGTGTGTGGAGGGGCGAAATATGGCTTTCGCCCCTTCTCCTGAGTGACAGGAGGGACCAAATACCCCCTACCCACCTGTTGGCAAGTGCCTGTTTGCCCTCCTCCTGATCTGGACCTGCATCTATTGACAGGAAATGAAATTTGTCCAAATTTGCTTTAACGGTACTGTTTAATATTACTTTTGAAGTTAAAATGTTAATAATGTCCCTGATATTGTGGGTGTGGACTATGGTGTCAGCCGCCTCTACACCATACGTTTACAAACATCCATGCCCGGGCCCGGATTCGAACCAGGAACCGTCCGATCTAGAGACACCTTAACCACTATACCGGTTGGTCGGCAGTATCAGTTAGGTAATTAATTGGTAATTTTTTAGTTAACGTCGTACTAGAGCAACACAACGGGCTATTGACGACGGTCCGGGTAATGGTAATGATAATGGTAATTTTAGTTAACGTCGTACTAGAGCAACACAACGGGCTATTGACGACGGTCCGGAATCAGTCCCTTAAGAGAAAGATCCGAGGACAGCACCTCGTAATTTTGAACCACGGTCAGATGACGAAGCAACACCTGAGCTGGTACCCCACTCTCCAAACTTCCACGCCAACCCAACGTGAGGACTTTCGGCCACGACAGATTTAAGGTGCACCAGCCGCCTCTACACCATACGTTTACAAACATCCATGCTCGGACCCGGATTCGAACCATGAACCTTCCGATCTAGAGGCTAACACCTTAACCACAAAACCGGTTGGTCGGCAGTATCAGTTAGGACTTGACTCCAAGTGTTGATGTAGGTAGTTGATTTTATATCGCACTTGAGCTATTGGAATCATCGTACTTGAGCAGTGGGCTATTCGCGATGGTCTGGGTAATGGTAATGGTAATTTTAGTTAACTGGAGCAACACAACGGGCTATCGCGATGGTCTGGGATCAATCCGAGAAATATCCGATGATAACACATCGTCATTTTGAACCACTTTCAGATGACGAATTTCCAGGTGTTATTGAGTAATAGATCAATACATAACCTTGGAATGTAGTTTGTTTTAACTGTGCACCTGAAATGAGCTACTACAGCGTGTTTTATGTTGGACTGTTTGATTTAAACCTCTCTGGGACGTGATGTATCTTAACGTCATTGATACTTTTCTTAGCCTTGTCGATTGCTGACAGGCTTTTGTTCTCACAGTGTAATCGACCTATTTAATCTGAAGATGGATGATAGTTCACGGTTATGACAATGAAATTATTATCATTCCTGATCATCACAAAGCGATTAAAAGGCGAATACATGGTCTCGTCTGCCAATTGTGATAGAGTTTTACTGCACGAGGTCCAAGATAGAACACGCTAACTACAAGAAAAAATAAATCCAGTGAAAGCAACGACCGAAAATATTTAAAATAGCAGTCGATATTAAAATTCATTGAGGTACACCACATTGAGAAAATTAGAAATAAGACTTTCGCTAAAAGCACATAAAAACAGCAAAACGTTTCGATCAACGAACTAAAAAACCCAGTAGAATGAGATGAACATTAAAAATAAATAAATAATTGGTGTTAAAACATGCATTTTATGAGTTGATATAAAACATGCTGGCTAGTAACATGATACAATCTATATTATAAAAAGGATGTGTGTGTATATTGTCTATACAAATCTACACCGTTTGACCAATCCACACCAAATTTAATACACTTATACTTTAGAACACTGTGGAAAACATGGGCAATTTCTTTCATGTCTTCAGACCAATCTGTAGGGATCGACAGCAAAACATCGATGTTCAAAATTAAAACATCGATGTTGATAATGCATCGACTAAAAAACATCGATGTTTTTGAACATCGATGTTTTTAAAATTCAGTGTAATTAAACTTTTTCCTCCATTTCTTAAAACTGGTTTAGCAACTAGAGATGCAACATCGGCTCCAATACATCAATGTTTTGAAAACATCGACATCGATGTCGCATCCCTACTTTTCAGACCCGTGGCCACTTTGGTCTAAAAGTATGTTCAATTTGCTGATTATGAAAATTGTGCTCCTTTGTTATTTTTAAAATTTTTATAACGGTACTTTTTTATTAAAAAATAAAACATCGACAAAACGTAAAAACATCGACCAGTATAAACATCGATGTTACAAAAGCATCGACTCCAATACATCGATGTTAAATACATCGATGTTTTTCGATGTTTTGAAAACATCGACATCGATGTCACATCCCTAATCTGTAGCCGTGATAATTGGCACACAGGTGGTCCTAAAAGTACCCCTCGAAGCCCAATTTTAAAATCTAAAGTTTGTTTTTCTGCAATAAATGGACACGCACTAGGAAAGACGTTCTACAGGGTATGTGTATTTGAATCAACACAGGGAAATGTAGCGGTGATATTTTAACTGTCGAGGTCTTATTTGAAGTCCGAGCAACTTCAGGTTATTCAGCTCGTCTCTACTATTATAAAAGGAAGTGTTTGTTTGTTTGTCTGTTTGTTTCGCGGCTGCAAAATCCTGACGATCTATGGCACTTGCACCAATGAAATTAGTCACACAGGTATCCCAAATTTTTTGCAATTTTTGGGTCACGGCGAAATTTTAAAATTCAATCTAGAAGATTTTTAAATGAATTTAATAGTTTTATTCCCCATCGGTTTTTCAACGCGTTTCTACCAGAGAGAGAAGGAACGCCAGAAATGACCTTGCCACGTCAGCCGTTGGATACATGCAAAGTTTTTTTCCTCCAACAGAACGCGGAGAAAATTATTTTCTTCGTTTCCGCTTTGATTTTGCCCGATGAATGATTTCAGTCACAGTTTCACAGTTTTTTCTTTCTATCTACTAGACCGTTAAAGATAGAGTAAAAATTTGAACGGATTTAAAATCTGCGGAAAATTTCAGTTTAGATTGATGCCTAAAAATATGATTTTCTTTAAATAAATAAATTTTTAATTGAATATATCTTCAACGGATTTGAAATCTGCGGAAAATTTTACACCAGATTAACACTTTACATCTCAGAGTAGCCCGTGGTAGCCACGCAGTGGCTAGTTTAAAATATATCTGTCCAAAAAGTACACAGTCATGCAATATAAACAAGAAACAATACCATACAATAATGTACCGGACACCAGCGGAGATACATAAAATCCGACTACTTGTTTGGGAGTGTTTTTCGTGGTATGGCCTGGGACCTTTACATGTTCCTGGTATATTGAACGCCGACGCCTACACGAACATTTTGGACAATCAGGTTTTTCCTACGCTCTGTCAATTTTATGGAATGGCCGAATGTTACTTCCAAGACGACAATGCTCCATGTCATGTTGCAGCCTCTCTCAAGCAATGGTATCAAGATATGGATGTAAACGTGGGACAAGTTAGAGCGACGCTTACGAACCAGGGAACCATGTCCGAAATCTACAGCTGAGCTGGCGACATTCTTGCAGCAGGAATGAACACAAATACCCATAGCTGTGTATCAAAACCTTGTTGAAAGTATGCCCAGAAGGGTTGCTAGAGTAATTGCAGCACGTGAGGGGACCATCTCCCTATTAAAGCATGTATTATTTCCCTTATACCATCACATCTTGCTGTCCGGTCCATTATTGTAGTGTAGTGTATATCGTGCCTAGGACTTTTTGTGCCTAGTATCCTTTTAAGTACCCTAGGATTTCGCACACCTTTCCCTCTACCACTTTTCCAAGTACCCTACTGTCCATTGTTTCAACAGTCTCGTGTTATGTATCTGGCTTACATTCAAAGAATAATCTCGGGAGTGTTGCAGTCTTCTCTCGGTCGGTTTTGTGGAATGGTTAAAGCATATCGTGAGCTTAGAGCAGAAACTCATCCACTGACATTTGGGGAAAATGCATTTCTTGACATTGAACGCTTGTTTCGTGTAACACTATCAGAGTTCTCACAATTTTGATTTTTTGACCCCAAAACTTTTTGTTAGTTTTTCTTGTTAGTTAACGAGTTTCTGCTCTAAGTAGCGAGGAAATACGAATGTGTGTTTTGTTGAACGATCATCGTATCTGTAATCGTACAACAAAATACACATTCGTATATCTGAGTGAGACGTCAGCTTTTATATCAAGGTCTTGGCTTTCACCGCATAAAGCTAACCAGAGACTGCTGCTGCCCCATCCTTGAAGCCTCAAATGGTTTCTAACTACGATTGCTTAGTGGTGTTTGTCATGCGCAATGGGCATCTTCAAACACAGCCTCTTTTTCCCTTTTCCATGCTTCTCACTAAGGCTAGCATCCATTTCAGGCAATACGCACAATCCCTACTCATGGTGTTTATTCTCTCTTTTGACATAGCTCCATGCATCCATAGAGTTGCCAATATAAGAAGCAATTTCGCCCCTTATGTCCTTTTTTTAATTTAAGGATAAGTAATTTGCATTGTATCATCTGCGAAAAGAAAGAACAAAAGAGGAGTTGACTTGAAAGGTTTTCTAAAGCTAAGCACAAGATTTGTTATTTTTTTTTTTGCCTATCGAATCTCACCATCCACAGTTAACGATGTTGAGTTGCGCTATTGCTTATGAACCTCGGATTTTTATTCTTTGTTTCATTTTAATTACTGAAAATTGTTTTCACCTGTGGTTTATTAGGAAATGTTTTACAGAAGGGCTTGTTGAGGTTTCCACGTGGAAGGCCAAGAAACGGTCCTGACAATAGCCTAAAAGATTACGCTTGGTGATAGCATACACTACTTGGCTAGCAGTGCAGTACACGTATGACAGATGTTTTTTGTCAAGCTAAATATAGGTGGCAGTAGTGTTTCATGTACGTGACGTCAGTACTTTTGACGTCACACGATTTCAGCACTTCGCCTATAAAAATTCCAATGAATGAATTCCGAATTACCATATGGTATGTGATTGGTTAACACCACATTAGATTAATCGCCAAATATTTTCAAAAAACGTGGATAAACTTCACTTTGAGGCAACCTCGAAGTGTATCCTGCGAGAGTTGTGGTAGAAAGAATCTTCACAGATCGTCAGGTTGGGTTGTTTATACTGAGAATACCAAACAAAAGGCCCACATTTTTTTCTTTTCTGATTGAATTACCCACGTCTACGAAGCATCGGTCAAATTGAGACGCGCGCTAAGCCTAAACAAACCGATAGATCGATACACCTCATTGAAACAATTCGCAAGCACTTCGTGAGAGCCGAATTGCGTGGCCACCGTCACGACCACACTCCAGCGAGAGATTTCCCTGAGCAAACAGCAGCGCGTGACGTAGCAACCGACGTCATGTGACCCTGACGCTCATGTGTATCGGACCGTGCTTATGTATGTCAGTGTCACAAACGCCAAAAAGAAAGCAACAAGAGGCATGGAAAGAAGAAAAATTTTCCCATTCTTTTTATTCCCCTGATTATTATTATAGTAGTATTTATTCTTATTCGAGAGGAGAACCGGTATGGGACAAATAGGACGAGTCTGGGACGACTCCGAAAACGAGTTTGCATCTCTTCTTGGCTGGATGCCCCCGGGTGTGTAAACAAAGAGATTCACCCTGCGGACTTGGAAGAAGCGTCCAATTGGAACCATTGAAGGCCTCTTTTTTCACTCTGTAATTTGGTCGTCCGCCCAGCGATAAATGTGCCAATTATTAGTATTATTGTTCGAAAAAACGTTCCACGTCTTTAAATTTGTTACATTTATCTCTTGTACAAGTCGCAGCAAGTCTAGATTCCTGCTGAAGGCGGAAGGTTTTCTTGCCGCTGTATGCTCACTTTCTTTTCACTACCGCCATTCATTGGAATGCAATGTTACCGTGAGACAAATGAACCGGTGTCTGATGGGGTCTTGTGTACGCTTGATGGCTTTTGGGTTGTTTTGACTACTCAGCCTTGTCATCAGTCCGGTCGACAAAACACTTTGCATTGCTGAGAAGGCACAGCATGCGTTTTTTGGTGTCGCAAGGAAGCAAAATATATGAAGACGAACCACAATATACATCTTTCAAAATAGGTTAGTTGGGTTGTATAGCACACAAGCAAAGTTGCGCCACACGTCAAGTAAATGGACATACTCACGCAAGTAAACTTTAACGAGACAGATGGACCGGTGTCTGATGGGGTCTTGTGTACGCTTGATGGCTTTTGGGTTGTTTTGACTACTCAGCCTTGTCATCAGTCCGGTCGACAAAACACTTTGCATTGCTGAGAAGGCACAGCATGCGTTTTTTGGTGTCGCAAGGAAGCAAAATATATGAAGACGAACCACAATATACATCTTCCAAAATAGGTTAGTTGGGTTGTATAGCACACAAGCAAAGTTGCCCAAACGTCAAGTAAATGGACATACTCACGCAAGTAAACTTTTTACCGACACAGAAGAAAGAGAGAAATACACCCAGGGAATATTGGGAAGAACATAGAATGGACACAGGAACATATTGATGTTCAACCTTCGTCGCCAACAACTCGCATGTTGCTAGCGCATTAGACAAACCCACTGAGTCCCAGCGACTCCCTTGTAAGATAGGTTAGGACCAAAGCCTTGTAGAGGCTGTGATTTTCTAAAGTGCAGCGGCCCCCGTTGCCTATGTCTAGAGGTATGTACGGTATTTCAGAAACAAATCATCTTAAACAGTTTAGTTTTTTGGGGAAATATGTATGTATCGTCTCTTGTGACTTCACAGAATGGTTAAATTAGTGACAGTTAATTTTACCTGCATTCATTAGAGCAAAGATGTCCAATCCTCGGTTTGCATGCAGCCCTAGATAGCTAGTAATGCGGCCCCACAAGATTGAAAACTTTGTAATATTATGTGATCTCTTGCAATATTTGTCATGACGACCATCTATCAATCGCACTTCGTTCATCGCCTTTTGGTAATTAGTCACATTGTAGAACAACTATTGTCAAGGATGAAATACAAGAACAGAAAAATTATGTAACAATTTTCTGACGAGCATTTCCGTGGTGTTAAAAATTACGAGGGGCTGTCCATGAATCCAGGATTGATCCCGGACCGTCGCCAATAACCCGTTTTGTTTCTCCAATGCTATTTTAACTCACTACCGATCTTGATCACTAAAGCCGCGTTTGAACCGGATTTGCACAACTTCTCTCCCTCCAAACATCGAAGCTATTTCGGCATAAATTTTATCGTCAACATGTCGAATCGGGGTGGCGATTTGGAGTTTGGGAGCCAAATTTGTTTTCCGCTATGAGTCGGGAAAGATTAAAGGGTTACAATTTGTAAGGGCGATTTCTCCGAGACGATTGCTTGACAATAACCGCCACTCTGCCCTTTGCCCCCCCCCCTGGTCGCACCATAGAGAAGTGATAAGACCACTTATTCCTCCTCTAACGGCCATATTCACAAGTCTCGAGTTAACTCGAGGATCAGTTGATCCGCGAGTAACGGCCGTATTCACAAGTCCGAGTTAACTCGAGGATCAACGATAATCCGCGAGTTAATGAAAAAACCGTATTCACAAGTCCTGATCCGTGGTTTAAACTGCCGTTTCGGTGTTACATTTTGATCCTCCGAAATCGGCGAGTTAACTCGCTAGTTACATTTAACGCATGCGCAGTACCATCTTTTTGGAAAAAGAAAATGGAGGACACATTTCATTCTATGCTCAATTACAGAATTCTTGCGACGACTGAACTGAATCTGTCATTACGGAGCACCTACTTCATAGCAGCTAATCTCCTCATCATAAAATTGCTTAAATGGAAAAATTTAAACATATTTTTATTGAAATTCAAAAGAAAAATGAAAATAAAAATAGCTGCGTAATCTTAACCAAGCAGCTTAGCGAAAAGATAGATGGCGCTACCTCTGTCCTATAAGCCGGAGAGAGCGAACGGTAGAAAACGACCATGGCAGATACAAATTCGTCGTAGAATTAAAATTATTCTGTTGAGTTACTACGAATGAAAGAAAATTGATAATACAAGTTACTTGTCACGACACCAACACACACCCATACTGACAAGTACAAAGATAATCAGATTACATACATCTGTCAAAACATTGTGTACAATTCTTTCTTGCCAAATTTAGGTTTCCATAAAATTCCAATTTGAGATTAAATACCTTTGCATTTCTTTTCCCAAACCCAAATTAAAATGCTGTGCGAGTCCTATTTATTCACAATTTGGAATCAATTCTACGGCGAAGTACGGGCTTGATCAGTATGAATGCAGATTCGGGCGTCCTAACCAATGTAAACAAATATCATGTGATCGTGAGGAGCCAATCATAGCGAGCGTCTCATTTTAATCCCCGGATCACTTAACACGCCGTTTGAGAATACCGTTTTTGATAATCCTCGAGTTAACTCTTACGGCCATATTCACAAGTCTCGAGTTAATTCGAGAATCAGTTGATCCGCGAGCTCGAGGATTATCAAAAACGGTATTCTCAAACGGCGTGTTAAGTGATCCGGGGATTAAAATAAGACGCTCGCTGTGATTGGCTACCCCACGATCACGTGGTATTGTTTACATTGGTTACGACGCCCCAATATGCATTCATACTGATCAAGCACGTACTTCACCGTAGAATTGATTCCAAATTGTGAATAAATAGGGCTCGCACAGCATTTTAATATGGGTTTGGGAAAAGAAATGCAAAGGTATTTAATTTCAAATTGGATTTTTATGGAAACCTAAATTTGGCAAGAAAGAATTGTACACAATGTCTTGACAGATGTATGTAATCTGATTATCTTTATACTTGTCAGTATGGGTGTGTGTTGGTGTCGTGAAAAGTAACTTGCATTGTCAATTTTCTTTCATTCGTAATAAATCAACAGAATAATTTTTATTCTACGACGAATTTTTGTATCTGCCATGGTCGTTTTCTACCGTTCGCTCTCTCCGGCTTATAGGACAGAGGTGGCGCCATCTATCTTTTCGCTAAGTTGCTTGTTTAAGATTTACGCAGCTACCTTTATTTTCATTTTTCTTTTGAATTTCAATAAAAATATGTTTAAATTTTTCTATTTAAGCAATATTATGATGATGAGATGAGCTGCTATTTAGCAGGTGCTCCGTAATGACAGATTCAGTCCAGTCGTCGAAAGAATACTGTAATTGAGCATAGAATGAAATGTGTCCTCCATTTTGCTTTTCCAAAAAGATGGTACTGCGCATGCGTTAAATGTAACTCGCGAGTTAACTCGCCGATTTCGGAGGATCAAAATGTAACACCGAAACGGCAGTTTAAACCACGGATCAGGACTTGTGAATACGTTTTTTTCGATAACTCGCGGATTATCGTTGATCCTCGAGTTAACTCGGACTTGTGAATACGGCCGAAAGGGTCGCACACGCCGTATTTTGTTCGCTCTCTATGATATTTTGCCCTATCGCAATGATATATCGCTTGCCTTGACCACATCTCCTGCCACCTCCCAGTACCCCCGGGGTGCTAGTTTACTCCGGAGAGGTCGAAAAAAGGGACGAAAAGGGGTCAGCATAGGGGAATGTAAAACGTTCTCGCTACAAAAAGAGAGAGAAATGTTCTTGCAAATCTGGTGTAAACGCGGCTTAACTCCCTAAGAATTGCAGCCACTGCCATCAAACCAGACATTGATATATTAGGGTCACAAAACACGATCCAATATCTCAGAAGTTTTATGCTTTTATTCCCCTTATTTTTACTAATGCCATAAAAATTAAAAAAATTGTTACTTATTCATCATCTTTTTACATTTTATGTTTTCCCCAAGATATTAATCTTAATCCATAGAAGCCCACGCAGCCAAAACGTCGTGAACACCCCTTTTCATACTAGCTATAGATTAATGTTCGATACACAAGACAGGAACAATCTGGATACCGGACATCTAGATAAGATCCCACTTCAAAGAAGAGTTCATCTCCTAAAAGTATAGGAATTATAACCTACATCGGAAACTATATCCGAAGCGCTATTACCTCTGACTTAATGTATCGAGTTTAATCAACCGTAATACATATAATTGACTTGTGTCCTGTTATTTTTAAAGTTGTGTTGAAGGTAAATTGTAAGAGCGTAGTTTATCTGTAACTAGGGGGCCTGCCCCCTGCTCGCTAACGCTCGCCAACACGCGATTACAAATAACGTCTTTTTTGCGTGCCACGTAAGAGAATTATATATATAGATTAGAAATTACATAGATAGTTACAGTCTATAACAAAAAAAAAATCAACGCACCAAGAAGGCGCAGAATTACAGTGGTGCCGGGCTCGAACCATTTGGAACCACGCTGACTGGGGACGCATAGCGTTTAGTGACGAGTCCCATTTCCAACTATGTCCTGACGACTACTGTAGACATGTATGGAGACGTCCAGGGCTGAGTGGGGATCCTGACCTTACTATCATACTCCACATATGCCCACATCAGGGCGCTATGGTCTGGGGTGCCATCTCCTTTGGTAGTCATTTATGGCACACTTCCAGCCAGTGCTGTAGTCGTAAAAAAAGCAGAGGGTATACCATGGGGGCACGCAGAATGTTTTCCATAGAGAGGTGAAACATGTACTTACTATATACACTTTCCAGGGGGTGCAAAAAAACATGTACACATGCACATTATGTATATATATATATATATATAGGAAATCCATAAACCAGAGGGTTGACCGCCTCCCTATACCGTGTGCCCATGGTATACTTAAAGGACCGTGTAATATGTTCGAATTAATCGAAGCTCAAATCATCAAGAGACAAAAAGCCTATATTATTTTTATATTACAGGAAAGGAAGTGGTGGAACTTTGAAGAAACTTCGACTTAAGCAGAAATTCGTGTTCACAAGTTACGAGCTATTGGGAGTTTACTGTATTTATGCAAAGCAAAAATATGCAGACTAGCATCGAGTGATATACAAATTTAAAAATATTAATATTTAACTATGATGTAAAATAATTACAAGAAATGTTAAGAGAAAAACATTTAATCACATATAAAGTAGGATGTAATTTTTTAAAAATAAATTCTAAGGCCCATCTATAATTTTCATTGAAATATTTTCCAAACTGCTTGACTAAAGAAATCCGTCTCTGTGTCTCTTTTTGTAGCGCATACTCTTGATCTATTGTCTACTGAAGATTGATGGTTGGCCAACCAAGAATTTGCAATTTTTTTCCGGTTGAAAGTGGTCCATTTGCATTAATAAACATTAGATTGGAGATATTTGAAATCAATAAAGATGATCTCAAATCTGTTACACTGTGTTATTCATTAATCTAAACCCGCGCTCTCACTCGGCCATGGAACATAGTAATACTTCAATTGTTCTTAAAAGAGTCTTTAATTTTTCTGGAACAACTTTGGCGTTTTCATTGTATACTCAAACCTTGAATAGTGCACATTTCATCTATACCAAAACGTCGACAGATTCTTTTTACCTCCTTTTCTCAATGGCGAATATCCCCTGTATTTATATTTTCTGGATCAAGCATGGATATATCCTTCAGAAGTTGACAATTGTCTTCATTAACATCAGAACAACGTCTGGATTTTATTCTACGACAATACTTTGAATGAATTGCTTTTGATTAATAGGTACGATTTTGGAATTATGTACCAAGGTGATATCTTGAAATAGAAACTTTTCTTTCGTTTCTACAGCTATCTGCGTTTCCTGTGGTGTTTCGCGCGATGTTTTCTAGAAAAAGCAAAGCGTGTACGTAATTTTTAAGAAAAAGCAAAGGGTATACGGAATTTGCTGGAAAAACCAGAGGTAAGAAAAAGAGAGGTGGTATACTGCGTATACCACCGTATACCCTCCACTACAGCCCTGCTTCCAGCACAGCGGTCGTAGACGACATTCTACCACCGGTTGTGTTACCGTTCCTTTTGCGACACTCCGTACTTACTTTTCTACGAGATAAAGCCCGGCCGCACACGGCACATGTTGCTATGAATTGTCTTCAAGCTTTCCCGACACTTCCTTTGCCGGCTAGGTCTCCTGAACTCTCTACGATAGAGCAGATTTGGGACATTATGGGAAGGGAATTGCAACCCTCCCGGAATGTTAACCATTTAGCCCGACAGTTGGAGACAATTTGGCAAGAAATTCCGCAGGACACCATCCGAGAACTTTTCCAATCTATGCCACGCCGGGAGATAGCTTGCATCCAGGCTAGAAGTGGACCAACGCCTTATTGACTTCCTACCTTTGTAACGGTCAAACTCTGAAATACATCATTCAATTGTTCTAAAATTGTAATCGTTTGTTTTCTATGTATGTTTTTCACATTCACCCATTTTTAGCGCAATCGGACAACTCCTTGGTGCGTCGATTTTTGTGTTACAGAATGTATTTACACAAAAGCAGCAAGGAATCACAATTGATAATTAATAATATCGTAATAATTGACTAAGGCAAAAATTTAGATTCTACATTTATTTTTCTAATTTAACTGGAGTCATTGAAAAAAATAGAAGTGCTATAACCTCACTTAACGTCTGCTAGGATCTGGGTAGGACCACACAACATTATGTTATGAGTTGAGAAGTCCTGATCTGGAAGGACTTTTCATAGGGGCCATATGTAAACTGATTGCAGCATTGCGTATCTAGCACAGGAACGGAGATTGCTACCCAATTGATGATACTATCTATTCAAAGATACTGCACAGTTCAGTCCCAAGCATCCTTAAAACATCGACAACTGGCAACTTGGATACGACCCCTTGGAGGGGTGTCGCGAAGAACTAACGGGGTGTTTTGGAAAAGGAAGCTAGGTGGTGACAAAATAGGGGAGGCTTTGCGTGGGCGTTTTGCTCGGACAATAGCTCTGCGGTAAAATAATAATTTAAGAGTGTAAATTATCCAGTCATCTTAAAACTTTTCTGTAAATTTATAACCAACCTGTAAATCAGGTATGGCCAACCTTTGGAAAGTTGCGGGCTAAACTTTAGGATATTAATGAAGTCGCGGGCCGTAGATAATAGGTAGTTGTGAAAACGTACTAAGGATAAGGTTTATTTTATTCAATATATTTATAAAGTAGAATGGTAAAGTTACATTAACAGAATAATATCGTATTGATTAAGTATTTACTTACAATCACCAGAAATTATTGAGAAGTTTGAGCTTGAACTTGAGAAACAAGATAATCACTGTTGGGATCAATCCCACTAATACACAAGTGAAGAGTGTGTTTCAAATTTTCATCTATAAGCATGGTTCGATACTTCCTTTTATTAGTTTTCATCATGAAAAAAAACTATCCGAGTATTGTTGATTTGTATCAGAGTTTTTATAGCAATCACATCCGCAAGTAAGGAATGGAATCAAGAAGGACAAGGCCGTTTCTCGGATACAATTAATAACGAAATTTATAATTTTTGTTCTCGATTATCCGTGGAATTGAGTGGCACACGATGTGTCGCCGATAACTTATCTTATCTGGCGATTTTGAAACCTCTCTCTCATTTTGATTGAATTTTTCAAGAAAACAGGCTCAGACATCTCATATATCCAATACTAATTTCATTAGTAATATATTAGTAATAATAACTATATAAGGTAGTATTGGAAATACCAACTTTTACATTTTTATATTCAGGTGTGCCGCAAATAATTCAAGATATTTTTAGTGTTTCGTCAACTAAAAAAGGTTGAGAAACACTGACCCACGTAGTTCAGGCTTTTGTTCCACTCACCCTCACTCTCTTGTTGCAGAGAACCGAGAATATTTACTTTTTTTATGGAGCGCGATTTTAAAATGTTCCGCGGGCCGGATCAAAAGCCGGCGTAGGCCACATCCGGCCCTCGGGTCGGGGGTCGCCCGTATATGCTTTAAATAAACCTTAATTTTAAGTTAAATAATCCGTTCCTGTTTTAGTTGAGCTTGTAATCAATGACTCCTTCAAAATGGCCACGTCGTTCTCATTCGAGCACATTTGAAGGAGGTACGGAAGGAGAATTCTACTGATAAGATGACACCTTCAAAGTAATGCTTGTATTTTTATTAATATCACAACACGTCACCACAATTCGTATCCTATTGTGCATTCGTTTCATTGAAATATACCTTCAATGAGCAATTTTACGTATGCGGTGACATGAGCTCATTTTCTGTTGTGCAATTTGACCATTTTTCTTCCTGACCCACACTAATAGATGACGTTTCTAAAGTTCCGCAATTCAATAGTTCTTTTTTTTAAATGTTATTTTAAGAAAAAAATCGAAATTCCTTACTACGCTTGGAACTCAGTACTGGACTTTACTACGTACTGGAGCAACACAACGGGCTTTTGACGACGGTCCGGGATCGATCCCCAAGGGAAAGATCCGAGGACAACATCACGTAATTTCGAACCACGGTGAGATGACGAGGCAACACCGCAGCTAACACCCCACTTTCCAAACTTCCACACCATGCTAAGGAAGAGAGTAGAGAAATAGCAATCCGAAGATTGCGAGTTCGAAATTCGGTCTAACCAAAGACCTTTGTGTACACAGGTTGCTGGTGCACGTTAGATCTGCCGTGGCCTCAAATGTCCTCATATTGGCGTGGTGTGGAAGTTTGGGAAGTTGGGTGCCATCTGAGGTGTGACCTCGTCATCTGACCGAGATTCAAAAACACGTGGTGTTTTTGTCCTAGGATCTTTCTCTTTTGAGGACCGTTGCCATTCGCCTAATGTGTTACTCCAGTGTGACGTTAATTTGAAAAAAAAAAAAAAAACACACATCTACCTCTAATTTTTTTCTGAATTAATAGATAAATTCCGTTTCTAAACAAAATCTAACAAAGAATTTCTACACAGTCTGTCCCCAAAACACCCACCTGCCTCTAATTCTGTTCTGAATTAGCAGATAAATTACGTTTCTAAACAAAATCTAATAAAGAATTTCTGCACCGTCTGTCCAAAAATCACCCACCTGCCTCTAATTCTGTTCTGAATTAGCAGATAAATTACGTTTCTAAACAAAATCTAATAAAGAATTTCTGCACCGTCTGTCCAAAAATCACCCACCTGCCTCTAATTCTGTTCTGAATTAGCAGATAAATTACGTTTCTAAACAAAATCTAACAAAGAATTTCTACACAGTCTGTCCCCAAAACACCCACCTGCCTCTAATTCTGTTCTGAATTAGCAGATAAATTACGTTTCTAAACAAAATCTAATAAAGAATTTCTGCACCGTCTGTCCAAAAATCACCCACCTGCCTCTAATTCTGTTCTGAATTAGCAGATAAATTACGTTTCTAAACAAAATCTAATAAAGAATTTCTGCACCGTCTGTCCAAAAATCACCCACCTGCCTCTAATTCTGTTCTGAATTAGCAGATAAATTACGTTTCTAAACAAAATCTAATAAAGAATTTCTGCACCGTCTGTCCAAAAATCACCCACCTGCCTCTAATTCTGTTCTGAATTAGCAGATAAATTACGTTTCTAAACAAAATCTAATAAAGAATTTCTGCACCGTCTGTCCAAAAATCACCCACCTGCCTCTAATTCTGTTCTGAATTAGCAGATAAATTACGTTTCTAAACAAAATCTAATAAAGAATTTCTGCACCGTCTGTCCAAAAATCACCCACCTGCCTCTAATTCTGTTCTGAATTAGCAGATAAATTACGTTTCTAAACAAAATCTAACAAAGAATTTCTACACAGTCTGTCCCCAAAACACCCACCTGCCTCTAATTCTGTTCTGAATTAGCAGATAAATTACGTTTCTAAACAAAATCTAATAAAGAATTTCTGCACCGTCTGTCCAAAAATCACCCACCTGCCTCTAATTCTGTTCTGAATTAGCAGATAAATTACGTTTCTAAACAAAATCTAATAAAGAATTTCTGCACCGTCTGTCCAAAAATCACCCACCTGCCTCTAATTCTGTTCTGAATTAGCAGATAAATTACGTTTCTAAACAAAATCTAATAAAGAATTTCTGCACCGTCTGTCCAAAAATCACCCACCTGCCTCTAATTCTGTTCTGAATTAGCAGATAAATTACGTTTCTAAACAAAATCTAACAAAGAATTTCTACACAGTCTGTCCCCAAAACACCCACCTGCCTCTAATTCTGTTCTGAATTAGCAGATAAATTACGTTTCTAAACAAAATCTAATAAAGAATTTCTGCACCGTCTGTCCAAAAATCACCCACCTGCCTCTAGTTCTGTTCTGAATTAGCAGATAAATTACGTTTCTAAACAAAATCTAATAAAGAATTTCTGCACCGTCTGTCCAAAAATCACCCACCTGCCTCTAATTCTGTTCTGAATTAGCAGATAAATTACGTTTCTAAACAAAATCTAATAAAGAACTTCTGCACCGTTTAAGATAAAAACCGATCGTGTAATTCATACCACACCTTATGATAAGGTCCTCCGTAATTTTCTCGCGAAACATACTGCATTATAACTGTCCCTTTTGGCATCCCTTTCACAACCTAACCTTGTATTTCAGCCGCACCTACATCTGATAACAGAACAGAAGACTCGAGAAGTTGACTGGAAGATTATGTAGTGTAGCAATAGCAATTGGGTCGGAATTGGTGAAGTATCTTATTGAAATTCTATGTCGAGACGAAGAAACTGGTGGATTGCTTTCTTACTGATCACCGCTATCTCGCAATCCGTTCTGTTTGAATCGAAGCCGCAGTCAATTCTACAAATCGCCCTTATCATTTGCCACCCGTCTGTAGCTGTCAGTGCGACTGATGCAAAAGTCAATTGCGGAAAAGCGGAAAGACTGGAACCGTCCTATACTAGCCCAGGCATCTTCTGTTTCATTATCTGCGCTGCTGAAGTGTCGAGGTTGGCTTTGATCTTATCTTCGAGCTGGGAGATTAATGCACTTGGTTACCAACTCGTTCAGAGACGTGTGCAATTTTGCTTAAAGGCTGGTTGACGCAGCTCTCCAGTTTAGTGACGTCTTCTGGATAGTTTGATCGAGACCTCGAAGACGACAAAGGAATGTTCGTATTTTTTTATCAGCGGTTGCGTGATATCTTACGAAATCGTGGATTCAACTATCGTAATTCAGGGTGGGGCAAACTTTTTTGGACTCGGGTGCAAAAAAAAAAATCATTGTAGATGATCGTATGTCGTTGTTGTAACCTCTTCACTAGCAGCCATATAAATAATGGTAATTTTTAGTTAACGTCGTACTAGAGCAACACAACGGGCTATTGACGACGGTCCGGGATCAGTCCCTGAAGGGAAAGATACGAGGACAGTACCTGGTATTCTTGAACCACGGTCAGATGACGAAGCAACACCTGAGCTGGCACCCCACTCTCCAAATTTCCACACCAACCCAACGTGAGGACTTTCGGCCACGACAGATTTAAGGTGCACCAGCCGCCTCTACACCATACGCTTACAAACATCCATGACCGGACCCGGATTCGAACCAGGAACCTTCCGATCTAGAGGCTAACACCTTAACCACTATACCGGTTAGTCGGCAGCAGCCATATAAAAATTGCTTAAAAATAATTTTATTTTCTCAAATATTGTATTATCAAAAAAAAACACTTCCAAATTCTCTTGTAAATTCCTATTTTAGATGATGGCATCGTAGGGGCTAAACATTTTAGATACACATACGTGTACCTCGGGTCTCAATTATGCTGAAATAAAAATAATTTTCAAATGATAAATTATTTATTAAACAAAAAAAATTATATCATCACATATTTTAAGAAATTATCAACTAAAACACATTAACTAAAGGATTTAAAAACAAATGAAATTTACGTACTTTTACGAGCACATTGAGTTGACGCCATTCCTTCCAAATGACTTATGGATACTAAACATTCCTCAGGAACTACTGATTTACACAGCCATTTAGTGATGTCAATCGGAAGCTTAGATGTCCACGCACGTGTACCCGAGTTCTTAAGTACCAATGTTTTTCAGAAAGATTATTTTTAAGGTGAAAGAGTCGAGGTCCACCTATGTGGACCTAGGTATAGAAGTGGTTAAGCCGTGTTTACACTGGAGTTGCAAATATTTTTCTCCCCCTTTTTGCGACGAAGACGGATTACGACCCCTTTTGCTGACTCCTTTTCGACGTATTTTCGACCCACTCCGGTGTAAACGATTTGTCGACTTTTATCGGCAACGCAAAGGGAAGCACTCTTATCACCCCTTTGTAGAGAAGAGTGATCACCCTTCATCAAGATGTCGAGTGTGGAGGACGTTACGCTTGCAGAAACAGTCTGCGTAATTTTGTCGAAACAACGGGCTCCCTGGAAGTGCTGGATGAGACCATCGTTAAAAGTGAGAGTCAAGCGATGAGGGCAAAATGTCGCAGATAGCAAACAAAAGAAGGCGTGGGCGACCACAGGGTGTCGAAGGGCAGAGGGGTGAGGTGATCGTCCGCAATACCGAAAGTGTACGAAATAGGGGAGCATTTTCATACCAACTTTCGTCTTGGAGAAATGTCCTCCCAAAAGTTGCAGTCACTTGATCTTTTCCGACTCCTGGTGGAAAACAAAATAGGAGTTGCAAACTCGTCAAATCGGCAGAGGGGTGAGGTGATTGTCTGCAATACCGAAAGTGTACGAAATAGGGGAACATTTACATACCAACTTTCGTCTTGGAGAAATGTCCTCCCAAAAGTTGCAGTCACTTGATCTTTTCCGACTCCTGGTGGAAAACAAAATCGGAGTTGCAAACTCGTCAAATCGCCAGAGGGGTGAGGTGATTGTCTGCAATACCGAAAGTGTACGAAATAGTGGAGCATTTTCATACCAACTTTCGTCTTGGAGAAATGTCCCCCCAAAAGTTGCAGTCACTTGATCTTTTCCGACTCCTGGTGGAAAACAAAATCGGAGTTGCAACCTCGTCACATTGCCAGAGGGGTGAGGTGATTGTCTGCAATACCGAAAGTGTACGAAATAGGGGAGCAATTTCATACCAACTTTCGTCTTGGAGAAATGTCCTCCCAAAAGTTGCAGTCACTTGATCTTTTCCGACTCCTGGTGGAAAACAAAAATCGGAGTTGCAACCTCGTCAAATCGCCAGAGGGGGTGAGGTGATTGTCTGCAATACCGAAAGTGTACGAAATAGGGGAGCAATTTCATACCAACTTTCGTCTTGGAGAAATGTCCTCCCAAAAGTTGCAGTCACTTGATCTTTTCCGACTCCTGGTGGAAAACAAAATCGGAGTTGCAACCTCGTCAAATCGCCAGAGGGGTGAGGTGATTGTCTGCAATACCGAAAGTGTACGAAATAGGGGAGCATTTTCATGCCAACTTTCATCTTGGAGAAATGTCCTCCCAAAAGTTGCAGTCACTTGATCTTTTCCGACTCCTAGTGTTAAACAAAATCGGAGTTGCAACCTCGTCAAATTGCCAGAGGGGTGAGGTGATTGTCTGCAATACCGAAAGTGTACGAAATAGGGGAGCATTTTCATGCCAACTTTCGTCTTGGAGAAATGTCCTCCCAAAAGTTGCAGTCACTTGATCTTTTCCGACTCCTAGTGTAAAACAAAATCGGAGTTGCAACCTCGTCAAATTGCCAGAGGGGTGAGGTGATTGTCTGCAATACCGAAAGTGTACGAAATAGGGGAGCAATTTCATACCAACTTTCGTCTTGGAGAAATGTCCTCCCAAAAGTTGCAGTCACTTGATCTTTGCCGACTCCTGGTGGAAAACAAAAATCGGAGTTGCAACCTCGTCAAATCGCCAGAGGGGGTGAGGTGATTGTCTGCAATACCGAAAGTGTACGAAATAGGGGAGCAATTTCATACCAACTTTCGTCTTGGAGAAATGTCCTCCCAAAAGTTGCAGTCACTTGATCTTTTCCGACTCCTGGTGGAAAACAAAATCGGAGTTGCAACCTCGTCAAATCGCCAGAGGGGTGAGGTGATTGTCTGCAATACCGAAAGTGTACGAAATAAGGGAGCATTTTCATACCAACTTTCGTCTTGGAGAAATGTCCTCCCAAAAGTTGCAGTCACTTGATCTTTTCCGACTCCTAGTGTAAAACAAAATCGGAGTTGCAAACTCGTCAAATTGCCAGAGGGGGTGAGGTGATTGTCTGCAATACCGAAAGTGTATGAAATAGGGGAGCATTTTCATGCCAACTTTCGTCTTGGAGAAATGTCCTCCCAAAAGTTGCAGTCACTTGATCTTTTCCGACTCCTGGTCTAAAACAAAATCGGAGTTGCAAACTCGTCAAATCGCCAGAGGGGTGAGGTGATTGTCTGCAATACCGAAAGTGTACGAAATAAGGGAGCATTTTCATACCAACTTTCGTCTTGGAGAAATGTCCTCCCAAAAGTTGCAGTCACTTGATCTTTTCCGACTCCTAGTGTAAAACAAAATCGGAGTTGCAACCTCGTCAAATTGCCAGAGGGGTGAGGTGATTGTCTGCAATACCGAAAGTGTACGAAATAGGGGAGCATTTTCATACCAACTTTCGTCTTGGAGAAATGTCCTCCCAAAAGTTGCAGTCACTTGATCTTTTCCGGCTCCTGGTGGAAAACAAAATCGGAGTTGCAAACTCGTCAAATCGCCAGAGGGGTGAGGTGATTGTCTGCAATACCGAAAGTGTACGAAATAAGGGAGCATTTTCATGCCAACTTTCGTCTTGGAGAAATGTCCTCCCAAAAGTTGCAGTCACTTGATCTTTTCCGACTCCTGGTCTAAAACAAAATCGGAGTTGCAAACTCGTCAAATCGCCAGAGGGGTGAGGTGATTGTCTGCAATACCGAAAGTGTACGAAATAGGGGAGCATTTTCATACCAACTTTCGTCTTGGAGAAATGTCCTCCCAAAAGTTGCAGTCACTTGATCTTTTCCGGCTCCTGGTGGAAAACAAAATCGGAGTTGCAAACTCGTCAAATCGCCAGAGGGGTGAGGTGATTGTCTGCAATACCGAAAGTGTACGAAATAGGGGAGCATTTTCATACCAACTTTCGTCTTGGAGAAATGTCCTCCCAAAAGTTGCAGTCACTTGATCTTTTCCGGCTCCTGGTGGAAAACAAAATCGGAGTTGCAAACTCGTCAAATCGCCACGTTACCTTGACGATAAAATTGTCGCCGTTTCTCGAAATATCTTCGATGTTTGGAGGGGGACGCGTTTGCAACTCCGTTGTAAACGCGGCTTTATAAGTGCAACGCATTAAGTCAAAAAGCATAGTTAGAAAACGAAGAGGAAAAAATTCTCCCTAACTGATTCTGTGTTTCTCAAAAAGAAATCAAACATTCATGCAAAAAAAAAAAAAAAGACTGAGTGGAGTTTAGCGATCTAGACTGACCATCATCTAAAAAAGAATTATCTTGAAAGTCATATACTCTCTCTTTCTGGTCTCATCACTGCAAATAGCATTCAATATAGAAATGGGAGTTGTTGTTTCTTATCCTCCACTTGTCTGACTTCGTCAGACAAGATCCAATAAATTGTTGACCCTTAAAAAGTCGATGACAAGAAGTGGGGTAGCGTATAAGTCCACTTTGGAAAGACCCAATCAGTCTAGGATATGTTCGGCAGAGGCCTGCTGAGTTTCACATTTGAAGCAGACTGCATGTTTTTCTACCCTCAGCGTACGAGAGACTCTTCGTGTGTCCACTTGCCAATCTTGAAATTGCCGTTCGAGACACTCTATCGCCTATAGTAACAAGTGAAGAGCCCGGTTTCTTGGCCGCATACCAGAGGTGAGAGTGAGGGATCTTCCACTTTTTTGATAGGTGACATTTGATTTTGGACTGATGCTCTGAGTAGGTAAGAGCTGAAGAGGAAGGTGTAGAGTGACTACAGCCCTCCTTGGCTAATCGATCCGCTTGTTCATTGCCAAAGATGTCAACGTGGGATGGTATCCACTGAAAATGAACGTCGTGGTGCTTTGAAATAAGTTGAAGTTTTAGAAGGATGGAGATGCTTGTTTTGTCTCCAACTTTAGTCCAATTGTGTAGGTGTTGAAGAGAGCTGCGACTGTCCGATAGGATCCAGAGATTTCCAAAGTCACACTCGTTGATAATAGCTTCGATGACCTGTTCAATTGCGATTAATTCACATTTAAAAATTGAAGTGAAATCAGGGTTACGGAGACAGATGGAATAATTTTGCCCAGGTCTCTCAACGAAGACACCACTGCCAGCTAGGTCTCCCAGTCCACTGCCGTCTGTGTAAATTTTTACGGCGTCACTGGGAATCTCGCCTATAGTTTCCAATGCTAGCTGCCTAAGATGAGCTGGAATAAGATATTTCTTTGTGACCGAAGCAGAAAAGCCGAAGTGGAAATGGACTCTGGGGATTCCCTCTGAGGGATTGAGACAAGATTTTAGAGAGTGGGGTTCAACGTCTTCAGAAGGCAAATGCAGAAGTTCAACATGACTGAATGGGCTGTTTTTCTTCAGTCGCTGATTATTGCGCCAATTATTAAGGTATAGAGAGGTTTTATTGCGCTGGCCATAGCTAGAAAGTTTGTTGAAGTAATTGGTGAGGTTAGCCTTTCTTCTAGTTTGGAGAGGTTGAAGATCAGCCTCAAAGAGGACAATTTCTTTAGGGCAACTACGTTTGAGTCCAGTAATTATTCTCGCAGCACTTAGTTAAACCCCTTCCAATTTATCCAGATTGGTGGCAGAAGCACAGCAGTACACAGGAAAACCGTACTCCAGGATGGGTCTAATTAGAGTCAAATAGGTATTAGGGACGCGACATCGATGTCGATGTTTTCAAAACATCGATGTTTTTAAAAAAAACATCGATGTATTTAACATCGATGTATTGGGGTCGATGTTTTGTAACATCGATGTTTATACTTCTCGATGTTTTTACGTTGTCGATGTTTTATTTTTAAATGAAAAAAGTACCGTTATAAAAATTTAAAAAATAACCAAGTAGCATATTTTTTATAATTTGCAAATTGAGCATACTTTTAGACCAATGTGGCCAAGGGTAAAGGGTCTGAAAAGAAGGGATGCGACATCGATGTTTTCTAAACATTGATGTTTTAGAAAAAAACAGGGATGTTTTGGAGCCGATGTCGCATCACTAGTTGCTAAACCAGTTTTAAGAAACGGGGAAACAAGTTTAAATACACTGAATTTTAAAAACATCAATGGTTTGGGGGCGATGTATTATCAACATCGATGTTTTAATTTCGAACATCGAAGTTTTGCTGTCGATGTAGCTTCACAAGTTGCTAAACCAGTTTTAAGAAATGTGGGAAAAGTTTAAATACACTGAATTTTAAAAACATCGATGTTTAAAAACATCGATGTTTTTGGATCGATGTATTATCAACATCGATGTTTTAATTTTGAACATCGATGTTTTGCTATCGATGTCGCATCCCTATTAGGTATCTCTTAACGTGACAGCATCTTCTCCCCAATCTTTGCCCGCAATAAATTGAAGTAACTTTAAACGTTTTCTGCATTTTGAGACAATATGCTCAATATATTTATTACTTGTCCATTCTGGGTCTGAGACACATCCAAGATATATTGGATGCTTTTCGTAAGCAAGATTCTTGTTATCCATCACTATATCTGGCTGGTAGTTGTACAATCTTTTGTTGGTGGTAAAGAAAGTGACGATGGAGAAATGGGAGTCAGAGTTTGACCGTTACAAAGGGAGGTAGTCAATAAGGCTTTGGTCCACCTCTGGTCTGGATTAGGGATGCGACATCGACAGCAAAACATCGATGTTTTAAAACATCGTTGTTCAAAATTAAAACATCGATGTTGATAATACATCGCCCCCAAAACATCGATGTTTTCAAAATTCAGTGTATTTAAACCTTTTCTCCCATTTCTTAAAACTGGTTTACAACTAGTGATGCTACATCGACAGCAAAACATCGATATTTTGAAACTTTGATGTTCAAAATTAAAACATCGCCCCAAAACCATCGATGTTTTTAAAATTCTGTGTAATTAAACTTTTTCTCCCATTTCTTAAAACTGGTTTAGCAACTTGTGATGCGACATCGACAGCAAAACATCGATGTTTTTAAACATCGTTGTTCAAAATTAAAACATCGATGTTGATAATACATCGCCCCCAAAACATCGATGTTTTCAAAATTCAGTGTATTTAAACCTTTTCTCCCATTTCTTAAAACTGGTTTACAACTAGTGATTCTACATCGACAGCAAAACATCGATATTTTGAAACTTTGATGTTCAACATTAAAACATCGCCCCAAAACCATCGATGTTTTTAAAATTCAGTGTAATTAAACTTTTTCCCCCATTTCTTAAAACTGGTTTAGCAACTTGGGATGCGACATCGACAGCAAAACATCGATGTTTTTTATAAAACATCAATGTTTTGAAAGCATCGACATCGATGTCGCATCCCTACTTTTCAGACCCTTCACTCTTGGCCACTTGGGTCTAAAAGTATGTTCAATTTGCTGATTATGAAAATTATGCTACTTGGTTATTTTTTAAATTTTTTTTAACTATACTCTTTTCATTTAAAAATAAAACATCGACAACATAAAACATCGACAAGTATAAACATCGATGTTATAAAAACATCGACCCCAATACATCGATGTTTTTTAAAAAACGTCGATGTTTTGAAAACATCGACATCGATGTCGAATCCCTAGTCTGAATGCAATCTGTGAACCGACGTGGCATAGTTTGAAAAAGTTCCTGGATTGTGTCCTACGGAATGTCTAGCAAAGTTTTCTCAAACTGTCGAGCTAAATGGTCAACATTTCGGAAGGTTTGCAATCGACTTCCCATAACGTCCCAAATGTGCTCTATGGGAGAGAGATCAGGAGACCTAGCTGGCCAAGGAAGTGTTGGAAAAGCTTGAAGTCAATTCATAGTAACTCGAGCCGTGTGCGGCCTGGCATTATCTTGTTGAAAGTAAGTCCGTGGTGTCGATAAAGGAACGGTAACACAACCGGTTGTAGAATGTCGTCTACGTACCGCTGTGCTGTAAGTGTGCCAGAAATGACTACCAAAGGGGTCCGGCTGTCAAGGAAGATGGCACTCCAGACCATAACGCCCTGTTGTGGATGGATGTGGCGTGTGATAGCAAGGGTAGAAACACACGCTGCCCTGGACATCTCCAGATACGTCTGCGGTTTTGGTCATGACGTCGTTGAAATTGGGACTCGTCACTAAAGACTGTATGTCCCCAGTCAGCGTCATTCCAAGTGGATCGAGCCCGGCACAACTCTTGGTTAACTCATTTTTGGTGCGTCGATTTTTTTTGTTATAGAGTATTAGTCCTACATTAAGATTCGTGCTATAGGATCTTCAGACAGACATGAAGCCGAAAGCATATATCCGTCTATTTCATAAGAAGGTCGATGGAATAAATCCTCTGAGTTCCATTAGGTTTCCGAATAGCATACTGCTGCTTTCAAGCTACAGCACACATAATGATTAAATTACCCCATCCGTTAATTAATACAATCGTAGGAAGATTCTACTAGCAAAAATCAAATATGTCAGCACTCATGAAGGGATGACTGCTGATTGCATAATGGTCAGTTGGGTTGTGCTTTTATGGCGCAAATGGTCATATTTGACCTAGCTGCGCCAAACAACGCCAAGTAAATTCACATACACACGCAAAGAAAGCTTGACTGACTCGGAAGAGAGAAAATGCACCCAATTGAAGAATCGAAACGTTGCATGTTTGGATTATGCGTGCGAACCCCTTCCAGGGTTAACTAGTTTTAAAAATGAGAGGAAATTATGGTCGAGTTATAAAATACCATAATTTGCTGTTCTGCTGTTGAATATGTCGTTTACGTGAAACGTTGAACACGCTCCCCGTAATGTTACACTCCGGAGCTTTGTACGATAATTTACGATGAAGCCATAACAAGTCACGACATATCGCCACCAAAATTGAACATTTTCTTGAAGCGAACTGTAATTGGTTTCCGTTTTCAACTGAGAATAACTTTACGGGAATCAATTGTTAACTGAATTCACTTTTCGGTAAAGAGCATTTTTATTCTTTGAATCAGTCAGGTTTCTATGCTTCTGGCTACAGTTCAGTTAGTTCTCCAGCTTACATTTGCACATTCAATTGAGAATAATTTTACGGAATCAGTTTGTAAACTCAATTTGGACTCTTCAACAAAGAGCATTTTTTCGATCGATGAATCGAATGTCAGAATCGATGTTTCTGACTCCAGTGCAGTTAGTTCTACAGCTTTCATTCGCTCATTCCATTGAGAATAATTTTAACGAATCAGTCTGTAAACTGTATTCGGACTGTTCAATGAAAAGAATTTTTTTGATCGATGAACTGACTTTGACTGGATAAAACTGGACTCTTACAAACAATGTGTTGAAATTTTTAGTCTTGAGCATGTAAGGTCAGCATGGTTGTCCATCGTCCAACTTTCAATGCAAGATACCATCTATTTTAGAGGTTAAGAGATCGTTATATGGGCGACCTTCTATTGGTTGACGTTTAATATTTAGTGTGGTTTGGAGTTATCCAATGCTTGGTGTCACGTTTGATGCTCTTGAGAACAGCCTGACTGATCTAACCCGATTCCCCAGTTCTTTCTGTCTTCCATATTGCTTTCACTGTTCTCATAAGTGAGTGGGATTGCATCGATAACTTTAAGAAGCCCAGAGTCTCTGTTGAACGATTTGTTGAAATGTTTAATTCTGTGTCATATAAAACCTGCAGTGTTGTCCTGCAGCTATATTGTCCAACTTTCAATGCAATTTTCCAAATATTTTAGAGGTTATCCTTATATAGTCTGACGTTTAATACGTGGTAGTATGTTTTTAAGTGTCAAACAACGCTTGGTGGTACTATTGGTACTCTGGAGAACAATTGATCCGTTCGAATTAATTCGATGCAAAAATTGGTGCTACACAACCGGATGTTTTTTTCTAAAAAGTTACTCATCAAATCTTCTTAGGGGGGCATTAAAAATTAAACGAATCACTCAAAGCGGGGTAAGCTGTATTCATTGAACCGTAATGTATGAAATAGTAACACAGTATAATATTGAGAGTGTACAAAAGTTTAGATGCTGTATGAAAATTAATGTCGTTGTTGGTCGTAACTATTTATATATTTTTCAATTTTGATTAACTTTTGATGTCATAATATACATAAAAAATAATTACTTTGCAGTTTTTCCCGTGCCATACCTATAACAATCTTAGAACCGTGAATGAAATGACTGACCATTTTGATAAGACTAAGCAATAAATCAAAACGTAATTTTTTTTCAACTATTTAATCCTTTTCTTGTTGTATATGCACTTTTTCTTTCAAATCTTATCGGAAGTAGCATAAGCACCAAGGGAGGATTCTGGAAATCAAACGAACAGCCACGAATCATAAGAGATGCGATAAAGAATTCGTCAAGATTCCATTGTTTCAGTATCATTTAAAATCGCCGTTGAACTAAAAACATCTCCCATGTGAGCTTCCACATTTGGTACCCGTTACGATGAGATAATATCATAACGATGAATGAAGTTTTAAAAAACACATTATAAAACAGCCGAACGACAAGTGCATATTTAAACAAAATATGCATTCTTTTTTAATGTATCTGAAACGTATGGCTTGCTAACTTTATTGTTCCGTGATGAATATTTTATTTTTTGTGAAAAAGAGCATCATCGATCAGGTTTTTTTTTTCCGTTCTGAAATTAGAATCACCATAATACAACTGAAAATACATGTTTTAGCAATGATTGTTCTGTTCTGCATTCCCCGTTGATGGCAAACGAATTCAAATAATTTTATCATTTGAATCCACCGCATTGATTTCTTCAGGAAAGAGAACATTTTTCGAGATATAACTTCATTTATTTTTTCTGTTATAACCACATTTAAATGCATAATTTAAAACAACCATTCTTGATAAGTAAGCTAAATTTTTTGAATAAGTTAAAAAAATCCAAATCTTCCATTATGCTCTATTGGATTGAGATTAGATGACCGTGCTTGATTTCAAACTCAGCATTATCCTTTGTTTTTGAACATTTGCATATAAGAACTAACACGGTTTATCAACAAAAAGACTATTTAGGCCACACCGAATCGATTTACTCGTTTTCTTGCAGTTTCTTCTTGTCGCATTTTCTTCCGAAATAATTCGTAACTCGAAATTCCATGGAACAAATGGAATTAGAGAATATCCAAAGTCATCCCTAGCTTGAATGTGGAAGTAAATACTGCACCATCAACAACCAGAGAAACGTCACAACACGCGCGGGTGAAAAGAAAAATACTTCGCTAAAAATGAACGAAGTTGGCATAGTCGAGCATCATGTGACGACTGCCACTGAACTTGCTGCACCTGGCTGCAGACATTTAGAGGAATGCCAGCTGAGGTTATGCATCAAACTTTATAGTGTCGTCAAAATACTGTTGGATGACGTCTTCGAGAAGTATGTTTTCAACCCGGTTGAGTTTCTTTGAGCCACATATTGGTTGAGAATAAATATTTTATTTTAGATAGCTTAAAATAATATTTATATGGGTACATAAAAGATTATCTAGTTTGGATAATCGTGTCGTTTTATTTGGTTACTTCTGTTGGCTGATCGTGATATCAGATGGTACTTGGTGTTTTTAATAAACGTCACTTTGGAGTAACACAATGGGTTATTGGTGACGGTACAGGATCAACCCCTCGAGGGGAAAGATCCGAGGACACCACTACGTAATTTTAAACCACGGCCAGATGATTCGGGATATCAGAATATACAGTTCCAAATTTTAAATAATTTTAAATTGTTCAGAGGATCTATATATATATATAATTCTCTTACGTGGCACGCAAAAAAGACGTTATTAGTTATTGCGTTTTGGCAACATTGTACGATTGTTTGCTTTTCACGAAGCCTCGCGCTTCAATTGAATTTATAGCGTTAACAGATGAAATTTTATTGGAAAAAAAAAATAATAATTTTAGTCGAGCTGTGCAGTTAATAATAGAAATCAAATAAAGCGGAGGATCTTTTCAGGGACATTTTAAAAAAAGGTCCTTTTCAGGGTCAACAATTATAGTTCAACAAGACGCTTGCACTACAACTTTCGATTACAAACTCAATGAAAAAGCGTGGTTGCCTCAAGTGCAGGGGTAAATGTACATACAAACAACATGCTGGGTATTCAATTTCCAAATCAGCGCTCACATTTCGAGTCAAAATTGGCTCAAAGTTTTCATTTGAATTCTGATTTCAGAGGTACTGTATATATCTTTTCTGGGTGGAGTGGTAGCAAACGGGACAGTCTTTTTTTCTCGCCAAAGTGGTAACCTTTCCTTTGGCTGTTTTTATGGCAACCCTATTAAGAAGATTAGGATTAAAGACGTTATCTGATTGGAATTAAACCGTGTTTTGAAGTAAAATTAAACGTGCTCTGATTGGTTTAGATTTTTTTTTTCTCGCCCTCCACCCTTTTCTGAAAAACAGCAAAAAATTTAGATTTGAAAAATATTTTTTTGGAATATATTTTGTAAACAATTCCTTCTGCTAGGACACATGTCTTCATTGATGCGAGCGAAGCGAGCTTAGGTTCGCGCAGCGATCCAATGCGGATTGCGAAGCAATCCTCCGGGGGTTGGCGAGCGTTAGCGAGCAGGGGGCGGGCCCCCTAGTTTATTTAATTATCTTCCTTAACAAATATATGGTAGATATTCAACAAATTTTACAGTTAAGTTTGCTGTTGTCTCGATATTTCAAAACCTCCCAATGATCCTCCAGATAAAATTTCAAAAAACATTTTTTGTAACGTTTTTTTTTTTTAAATATATTTACCAAATTCAGTCAGTAAAGTATTGCTACCAGAGACAAAGCGGCTAAAGACATAGCTCTTAAGAAACTGGTAGGCTGAAGTGATTAGTTGCTGGTTCGAATATCGTATGTGACGAAGTCAAGTGGGGTTGCTTGAAGACGGTTTCTTCAATACATGTAATTGAAAGGCCAGCTTAACTGAAGAACTCCAAGAAGACATATCCCCTCACTGTTCTTTGTAGGTGCGATGTGGTAGCATCTCCCAGGGTGCACTGGTGTTACGCATGCTTTCATGTTCACGCTAGTTACTTCTTGGAAGATCAAACCATCCACAAGTTGACATTAGAAAATGTTTTTCACTGAAATAATTGATAATGCCATTTATACAGAATCAATATTTGCGTGACATTGTATTTTTTTCAATCCATTAGCTTTAACCTGTCCGTGTTAGAAAATTAGGGTTATTTTGTTTGCATTAATAGGAAAATATGTCTTTTTTAAATTGCGTTTCTTATAACATATTTACACAAGAAGGAAATATTTGATGTGATTAAGAACGATGTTCTTATGAATCTTCCAAAACAGTTTAAATCTAGCACATCAAAGAGCACACTTAACTTTCGAAGTTATATTTCGCAACAGCGAATAAAATGTTAAATTTAAAAGCATGATTTCGTTGAATTATATAACGATTGCTGTATTTCATCTCTATTAAAATATAAGTATAAATTATTCAAATAAACAAGATTTAAGTATGGTTTTTTCTGATTTTATTTATTACCGTCTAAAAAATTGAAATGATAGTGTTCAACAAAGGTACATGACCATGTCTTTGAACAAATGTTTCGAGTTTATAGTTTTGTCGTGAAATTTTTATTAGATAAAATTAAATTTTGGATACGTCTGTTGACAAAAAAATTAGATTGTTCTTCGATGTAAGAGTCACTGAGTAGAAGAAAAAGAGAAATTTGCTGAAAATAAGACAAAATAGGTTACGTGTTCAAATGTCAATAAATAGGTCATCAATCAATCACCTTCAATCTTTAATTCAAAGGCCCATAACTACTTCCCTTTAATACAACACGCTAAAAAGTACACGTTATGCACCTGAACCTATCCCTTTTATTCAGCGCTTGATCATTTAGTATTATAATAATTTTGAGTTTCATTTTCACTTTTGCAAACTCCATTTGAAGCCCAACCACCTCATTTAAATATTGACGTCTCAGCGTTAATTGCAAATAATTTTCCAGGCTCTCTTCGTTTACATTCTGAGCCCCGTAGACATCAAACGAAAATTTGTTTTTGATCGTGACCATCATCATAAGAGGAGATAAAATGTTCAATTTGAATTTTGGATAAAAAGGAAGTTTAAGAGACAAATTCAGAACCCAAAACGTGCTTCATCCAAATATTAATCACTCCTTTTTCTTTTACAACTGAATGTTACTGACCTTGTTAATGGCATCAATTAACTCATTGTTTGCTTCCATTCCACTAATCGAAATACTGTATCAAAAAACCCATTTCAATTCGCGTCTTTATTTCTCCCAAGAATAGTTCTCGAGTGTAGAAGTTAGCAATAAATCCCCACAATTAAATCAACAGCACGTCCGAGATTAACTAGAAGAGGCTAGCGCACGGTGGACGAGGTTATGGAACGGAAAATGCGTCCGTGACGAAGGGCAAATGGCGATGGCATGTTGATCCTCTGCCGCTCTCCGGCCAATTAGAATTAATGCTCGAACACGTTCTAATGAGCAGCAGCGTCCATTTGTAACGAAATGTTGTTTACCGACACATCCTCACTTAACGGCAAGTGCTTTTAGTGACGTCATAATCGATCTCTGAATCACGGTAGCCATGAAATATGGCATGCTGAATTATGTTGCTTGTGTTTTTTTTTTTCCCTTCAAGGCTTACATCTTTATCGTGTCTGGTTTCTGGAAGTTGCTTATTTATTATCCCATTTGATTTCATTGATCTTTTCCATCAAAAAACGAAACCTTTTTTCGACCGTTTTAGTATTTCCCTCCCAGGTAAATCACCAGAAACTAATTTTTTTGTTGAACCTTTAAACCTTTATGTAACAGTTTTGCGACGTAGAGATTTTTCAAACTGTATAATTCTTTGAGGTTGATGTATTTTTTAAGGATGTCAAATTAAATATATTTAATCTGCTTCAGTTTAAGTATTTTTTTTTTATCTCTTTACTGTATTGCTTTTGTCTCCATCGCAATTTTTTGTGATGACTTGTTATCCGTAATAGGATATTTTTCTGCTACGAAATAACTATTAAATTGACAAGAACGATTTTATCTTTTGCGTCAATCACATCACATTAGTTTTGAAACGTATAAAAATTTAAGATTTTGGAATATTAATTTGGAATGTTTAATTTTTTTTTTAAAGCGCAAAAATGGAACTCTGATACAAGCTGATAGGTTCAATCAAATTCCACCGTTAAAAGATCCAATATAAAGCAGTTAACTTGTGTTTAAAAAAATTTTCGATTCCACGAAGAGAAATAATTGTCAGGATTTCCTTTTAATTTAACTTTTAAAAACGTCACACCGTAAAAAAAAAATATTTCTTAGATAACTTTTGTTAAAAAAAAAAAAAAAAAAAAAAAACGTGATTTTCCAACAGGATAAATATTTTCCAATGCAAAATAATGTTTAGTTTTCTTTTTTTATAGTATTATTTTTTATTTAAACGACCTATATTATGCAAAAATACAGGAACCCAACTGGCATCACTCATTTTTACATTGATGTAATTATGACTTATGACACTTTAGCTTTCAAACTAAACTCATTAAAAAATCAGTCGTGATCATTCAGAGTCAAAAAGTAGAGAAAAACATTTTTTCTTCGCCTACGTTTCAAAAACTTAAAACTTAAAAGTGGATAAAAATTCAAACGTCTTTTCGGTTTTCAGGACAGACAAAACTTTTTTATTTGTATTTGGATGATTGCTCAACTTTGCCTAAAATTCACAATAGCCCGTAGTATTGCTCCAGTGTGACGTTAATTAATATACCTACCTAAAATAAAATTTGCAAATACAGAAAAACCCTCGCGCTACTGTTCGAACTCGTGTGAGCAAATGCGCGGAATCACCGGCCAGTTTTCGAGTGACTTGTACACTTGTAGTCCTTATGTGAGTTTTGAGGTGTAGGTAGATGATTAATATCCTACTGGAGCAACAAGGAAGGGATCAATCAAGGACAACACGTAATTTTGAACCACGGTCAGATGACGAGATCAACACCTGAGCTGGCACCCAACTCTCAAAACTAACACACCATGCATCGGTGAGGACATTTTAGGCCACGACAGACATCAGCCCCTTTGTACACGACGGTCTTTGGTTGGTTTTGAACTTGCAACCTCCCGATTGCTAGTTCGTTACCCTTCCATCCGGGTTACCGCGACCCTGAGATTTTAGAGGAGTTCTGTATACCAACCCCCTTGACTTTTTGACAGCAAAATAAATTATACAGTCCATTGTATATGAGTCTCATTTCTGATTTATCGATGGATCACTTCCAGCTTTTTTTCTATACCCACACATTCTTTTTCAGAGCAAAGCACTAATAGATCGTATCAACAATGCTTAACTGAATTAACTCAAGTTTAATAAGTAGCTATTTTTAAAGCTCCACTTTCCGCGAGTCGACCGCAGCATATACAACCTGTTGATGAAGTGCAAGTTGAACGATCTCTCACCGCGATCACAAACAACCCCCCTTTGTTTCATCCAAAATTACCGTATGTACTCAATTTGATCGAAATCGTCGAATCCCCGATGGAAAGAAAACAAGCTCCAATCCACTCAAGGAGCACGTTTGCAACATTGGTGCGATCTACTTGTCTTCCAGGATGGGATTTGTCCGCTGCTTTATCAGTTGGCGAGTAAGTGATACAGAGAAGAATTTATTGCCCTGCTGATAAAGAGCAAACAGGAGCTTCCGACTGTGCCCAGTGTTCCTTTTTAGTTGCGAACCCATATCTCAACAGTGGGAATGTTGGAAGGTTTCTTGGGCCGTCATCATTCGAAGGCCTGAGAGGCAAGAAATCTATTTGATGAGAGTTTTATGAGCAGGGGCGAAGAAAAGGGGTCGCTTCGAACACTTGAAACCGTTCTTTGAGGAACCCGTACGTTGTTCGACAAATTATCGTCCGCATCTTACGCAATGCTCCCCAGTTGGTTCTCCCATGATGTACTTCCGTGAAGGAGTGCTCTAATAATAATTAATTGCAGCAACAATATTTTATTTAATAACGAATTTTGATTGGTGTATGCCAATTGACGGACGATAACATTATGCACTAATTTTTGCAGTGGCATCAGTGGCAACGGCACAAGATAGTTACAGCAAGAAAATGTATTGATAACTACGACTTGCGCAAATTTCAACGCAATTATTTGCGCAATAACTTTTTACTATTTATATTTTGTGAATGAGTTTCATCTTGGAATATCTGGTGTCCGTATTGGGTCTGCAGGCCCGGTATGCACATCCGGAGGGCCAGGTAAACCAATCTGGAGGGTTGTATCTTGTCTGTGGGTAGTAAATTTATCCGATGTGTCCGTATTGGGTCTGCAGACCCGGTAAGCACATCCGTAGGGCCAGGTAAACCAATCTGGAGGGTTGTATCTTGTCTGTGAGTAGTAAATTTATCCGATGTGTCCGTATTGGGTCTGCAGACCCGGTAAGCACATCCGTAGGGCCAGGTAAACCAATCTGGAGGGTTGTATCTTGTCTGTGAGTAGTAAATTTATCCGATGTGTCCGTATTGGGTCTGCAGACCCGGTAAGCAGATCCGTAGGGCCAGGTAAACCAATCTGGAGGGTTGTATCTTGTCTGTGGGTAGTAAATTTATCCGATGGGTCGTATCTGGTCTTCGGGCCATGGGTGAATCTATTTGCTATTGCTCATCCATCTTACACGTTCGGTTTTTGTGGAAACCATCTGATCCCAACCAGAACAAGAGCTTTTTCTCAAATAGCTAAAAAAACAATCCGAAAAAGAACGAAATTTCATTCACCCACCCCTCGATTTCCATACAATATTAACATACACACATCGCACCGCGGCAAGAATAGTGACACAACTCAAAACATAAAAATTTGTGTGTGTGATGTTATGTCATTGAAAAATATGTTGGAGCTTGTCCCAGCGTGTTATATAATTGTTCTATAGAATATAATAGAAGTTACCACCATAAATACTTACCTCAAATTCGAAAGAAGCTTATGCTATTTCAATATAAGTTTTATAGTATCCCTTAAGTTGATGTTTCTCAAATTCTGCAATTTTGAGTTGCGTCACTTTTCTGGCCGGGGTGCGACATGTGCTGTCTGTTTTCTAAGTTTCATCAAGGCATAAACTAATTCATTCAAGGCATCAACCAAAGCCGCGTTCTTTATGCTTACAGGGACTGCCCGCACCCCATTTGTATTTTGTACCGAAATTTTGAAAGTTTCTCTACTGACCAAACATATATATGTAGGGGTGAAACTACTAACCTCCCCTGTCCTCACCAACAGCGCCCTCTACCTCCTATGGGCTGCACGAGCAGCGAGCGACAGGAGAAGGAAGTCAAACATTAACGGCCATATTCACAAGTCTCGAGTTAACTCGAGGATCAGTTGATCCGCGAGTAAGAGTTAACTCGAGGATTAGCAAGAACGGTATTCTCAAACAGCGTGTTAAGTGATCCGGGGATTAAAATGAGACGCTAGCTGTGATTGGCTACCTCACGATCACGTGGTATTGTTTACATTGGTTACGACGCATCGAATCTGCATTCATAACAGAACAAGCACGTACTTCGCCGTAGAATTGATTCCAAATTGTGAATAAATAGGACTCGTACAGCATTTTAATATGGGTTTGGGAAAAGAAATGCAAAGGTATTTAATTTCAAATTGGATTTTTATGGAAACCTAAATTTTGCAAGAAAGAATTGTACACAATGTCTTGACAGATGTATGTAATCCGATTATCTTTGTACTTGTCAGTATGGGTGTGTGTTGGTGGTGTGAAAAGTGAGTGCATTGTCAATTTTTTTCATTCGTAATAAATCAACAGAATAAATTTTATTCTACGACGAATTAGTCGTTTTCTACCGTTCGAATCTCTGGCTTACAGGACAGAGGTAGCGCCATCTATCTTTTCGCTAAGCTGCTTGTTTAAGATTTACGCAGCTACCTTTATTTTCATTTTTCTTTTGAATTTCAATAAAAATATGTTTAAATTTTTCCATTTAAGCAATTTTATGATGAGGAGATTAGCTGCTATTTAGTAGGTGCTCCGTAATGACAAATCCAGTTCAGTCGTCGCAAGAATTCTGCAATTGAGAATAGAATGAAATGTGTCATCCATTTTGATTTTCCAAAAAGATGGTACTGCGCATGCGTTAAATGTAACTCGCGAGTTAACTCGCCGATTTCGGAGGATCAAAATGTAACGCCGAAACGGCAGTTTAAACCACGGATCAGGACTTGTGAATACGGTTTTTTCGATAACTCGCGGATTATCGTTGATCCTCGAGTTAACTCGGACTTGTGAATACGGCCGTAAAAGAGGAAAGACGTTCCTCGGATGTTCTGAAAGGACTTCAATACGAATGAGCAAGACGTGCTCATCGATGTTTGTGGCTTAGTTTGTGGTTTGTGCCAGATGGGCATAGTGTATATTTTTCTGTATATACTCATCAGCTGCACCTCAATCATTAATTAAATATTAAGTTTACCGGAACTGTGTGTGAACTCAATTATATATATATATATATATATATATATATATATATATATATATATATATATATATATATATATATATATATATATATAAAGGACTGTGTATATTCTCTATACAAATCTACATTGTTGACCAATCCACACCAAATCTTGTCCACTTATACTTTAGAACACTTCAGAAAACATGCTATTTCTTTCCTGTGTTCAAATCAATCTGTAGCCATCAAAATCGGCACACAGGTAGTCCTAAAAATTCCCCTCGAAGCCCCAATTTTTAAATCGAAAGTTTGTTTTCCTGCAATAAATGAACATGGAAAAGTAAACACGTTCTACAGGGTTTGTGTATTTGAGTTAACACAGGGAAATGTCGCGGTCATATTTTAGCTGTCCCGCTCATATTTGAAACCCGAGAAACGCCGGTTATTCAGCAAGTTAAATATTTACAAAATGCTTTGAAAAATTTGATGAGGTTCAAATCTTTAGGGAGAAAAAAAATTGCATTTGTAAATGGGAAATGAAATTCTGGCTGCGCTGTTGACAAGGGGTTATGCCCTTTTCTTTCTTTTCAAGCTCATGCAACAATTCAAGTCACCAATATGCACGTAAAAGCCTTCTGTGTAACTTCCACAACGTGTCCTATTAATCACGTGGTACTTTCAATTCTGCCGAAGGTGGAGATGATCTAAAATATGGAACCTGTCCTGCACACTCAATACCTGCAGTGTATTTATAACGGTTGTCGTTTGAGCAGCTGTACTGGCGTCACTTTGTAAGTCTTCTTCGAAGCTGTGACATATCTTCATCGCCGTTTTTATGATTCTTTTAAATACTCTTCGTTTTATTTGGATCTCTCATGTGCTTTGTAGGTTCGCGTTAGTTCATAAGTGTGCAATCCAAGAAACGTACACAATAGAGACAGGCTGTTATTGCGATAACAATTTAAACAACAGTATAATCGCCGAAGAGCATTTGGCAACTGTTATCGAAAATATTACCAGCTATTAAATTTTCAAAAATGTAAACTTTTAAAACATTTTATAAAAATTAAAATTTTGAAAAAAAGTATTTTTAAATCTCTCAACAGCGAATTTAAACAACTAATAACTGCTAAAATTCCCCACGAATATTTATTTTTACAGTTAATAACCGTTAATATAGGTGTTCGTTGCTAGGCCCATCGTTGCTTTTTTTAGTGTGCACCTGCCCCCATGAAGACAGTTTGGGGTTGGATCGAATTTGGCACTCGCAACCGGTTGCTAAACCGTGACTCTACCAACTGGTCTACCACAGCCTCTTATGGAGTGGTAATAAAGATATTCTTTTAGTTTGATTGATGGAAATTGATTGTTGGCGCTCAGTGCACGCGCCGTTTTGCCCTAGATCTTCTATTGGGTGTACATGGAAGAGATTGGTTGGTTGAGTTTTTATGGGTGCACGCGCCACACGACATCAAGTTCATGAAAGTACACACACAAAGAAAGTTTTTCTGACTCATAAGATTTTAGAAATACACCCAAGACAGAATTAGAGAAGAGGAATCAACTTGCAAAATAGAGAAACAGTGTCTCACTTGGTTTTTGTGGTACTATCGCTTGTCAGTGATTCAGTTATGGAACATTTTTTTTCAACATCAATTAATTAAGAGTTTAAAAATGAAAATATGTTACTAATTTCAGTCATTTTTCTATTATAAGAACATTTTCCCCTTAATATATTGTTAGTGTTATTGAAATGTCAAGCAAAAAAATTCATTAGACGTACGAAAAACTTGTCGATCGTTGTGCCATTGTTAACTTCTTTCAAATTTATACTTTAATATTCTATTTGTATTAAAATGTACGTTTTTTTTTTTTAAGTTTCGAATCATCAAGTCTGATTGAAGGGCCAACACAGTGATAAGCCAAAGAAATGTGTAACTGAAAGGAAAAATAAAATAAAACACAGAATATTCATGAAGACAAAAATAATTTCTGGCTGTTTGAAAGAATGTGAAATACTTGGAAATTAAAGATATGATTTGTTAAATAGTAGATGAACCTTGAGATGTGAGCTGAGAATATTCTCTGAGAACGAGAATATTCTCCCAAGATTGAAATTTGTAGAATAGTCGAAATTTCTATTTAAAACCTAATTTTTTTCAGAAAATTTAAAGTGTTTTATTTTATTGACAGCAAAAATGAACATGAAGATTATTTTATGTACCATTCATAATATATAATATAGGTATATAAACACTGCTATAGAAATTAGTTATAGCTGATATTTTTTTTATTGAAAGGGGGAAATAAAAAGGGGAAAAGTTAACATGCTATGCAACATGATATCACTAGTTTATCATACCTAACATTTTTTTTAATGTTATTTCACTTATTATATATAATAATTCTTCCTTATGAACTAAGTTACTAATATTACATAAAAATAATATTATTAATTTGATTATTAATGAATATTTAAAAAATTTTGGAGATTTTTCATCCTCAGGAAAATTATATTTAGTATTAGAATTGTAGCAGCTTATAAAGCTATTTCAAAAGTAAAAATCTAACAATTTTTATTCAAAAATATGGTTTTTAATCCTTAAATAAAATGTAAGAATTAAAATTTTTCTGTGGAAAAAAAAAATCACAATTTGTTTCTACAGTTTTTTTTTTACAAAAATCAGAAATCTAATAATTTTGGTTCTAAAATGTGTTTATTTTGGGGGGAATTTGGAAGATTTAGTCTTTTGAGCTGGCAATATGCCTTGTTTCCCACCATTACATGCCCAATGCCTTGTTTTCCACAATTACAGTCCCCTATTTTCTGGATTCTTTTCACACAGAGAAAAATTCTTAAATCGATAGTTAATTTGAGAGAGAGAGAGAAATAACAAAATACTGCTACATTTTTAAATTATGATTTTATTTCATCACATGTATTCATTCTTAGATTGAAAAAATATCTGGCATATTTTTATTTTTTATGCATTTAGAAAAGAAAATTCTCGATTATTCTTTCGCTGGAGAATATTCTCCAAAAGATTATTACCAAGAATTTTACATCCCAGAGTAATCATAATTTTGGAACTAGTTAAAACTTGAAAATTGCTACCCTGAAATTTTTTTAAAATGGCTATCATTTTGTTACACAAAGCTCTTCACTTCAATATAATAGGTACGCCAGCGCCCTCTGGTGGATGAGCTGCACTAAAGCTCAGGTGTAATCAATCGTATGTGAAGTACAATTATTTAATTTATTTGATGGAAACTAATTTCTCGAACCTGGCAACGGCACGGAAAAGGTCTGCGAACCAAAATTAATGAAATTCTTAAATAAGGATGTTTTTTAAATTTTGTAGAATTATTCTCCGATGGAAATTTCAAACGATAAATAAATCCTTTCATTCTCAATATTAGCAGATAAAGAAACTTTTGGAATTCTAAATAAGGAGAATGATTCAAGCACTTAAAAATGTGCTATCAGTACAGATATCCTACAAATGGAATTTCCAGATGTTTCCGATTGTTTTCATATGACCCATGTATTTTAACCAGGTGTCTTTTTTTAATTTCACACAGCTTCTGAAACGATAACAGTTAATATCGCTAGATGATTTTACAGATTAAATCTAAAAAAACCTGCAACCGATAGGAGTGATGAGAAAAGTTTTCACGGTATCCAGGTGAAAACAGTAAAACGTTATCAGGCGTCGACCTCAATAGATAAACCACGCTATAAGAAAATCGCTTTATGATTAAACAGTAAAAAATCACCGTTATTATAAGCCAGCTAAATATCTATTATTTTATGCTTTAAGCTTCGTACAGACCTGAGCCTAACAAAGAACAGAACAACGATCCGAACATCAAACAACACGGAGAATGGACATTAATTTCGCAGAACTGAACAACGAGATTACGCTGTTCACATAGTTTCTTGCAAACAACTGTGGAAGCTGCAGCGGCGTATATTTATATTCATTTTTCGTTGGCCGCGAAAAAACAAGAAAATCAAGAAGATGTGGCAAACACAAAAAGAAATGCAGAAAAATCGCTTTAATTTTGTCGTGGTCTCAAATGTACTCTCGTTGGTAATGGTAATGGTAATTTTTAGTTAACGTCGTACTAGAGCAACACAACGGGCTATTGACGACGGTCCGGGATCAGTCCCTGTACTCTCGTTGGCGTGGTGTGGATTGGTAATTATTAGTTAACGTCGTACCAGAACAACACAACGGGCTATTGACGACAGTCCGGGATCAGTCCTTTAAGGGAAAGATCCGAGGACAACACTTCGTAATTTTGAACCACGGTCAGATGACGAAGCAACACCTGAGCTGGCACCTCACTCTCCAAACTTCTACACCAACCCAACGTGAGGACGGCGTGGTGTTGGAAGTTTGAAGAGGTGGGGTGCCAGCTCAGAGTTGACCTCGTCATCTGACCATGGTTGACCACCTCGTCACCTCACCGTGCTTCACAATTACGCGGTGTTGTCCATGATTCTTTCCGGGTATAGTGGTTAAGGTGTTAGCCTCTATATCGGAAGGTTCCTGGTTCGAATCCGGGTCTGGGGATGGATATTTGTAAGCGTATGGTGTAGAGGCGGCTGGTGTACCTTAAATCTGTCGTGACCGAAAGTCCTCACGTTGGGTTGGCGTGGAAGTTTGGAGAGTGGGGTGCCAGCTCAGGTGTTGCTTCGTCATCTGACCGAGGTTCAAAATGACGAGGTGCTGTCCTCGGATCTTTCCCTTAAGGGATTGATCCCGGACCGTCGTCAATAGCCCGCTGTGTTGCTCTAGTACGACGTTAACTAAAAATTACTAATTTTCCCGGACCGTCGCCAATAGCCAGTAGTGCTTGTGTGACGTTAATTAAAATACCTATCTTCGCTTTCATAAATTATCGTGGTTTTTTCCCTCTTATGATGTCTGTATAAGACCTTGTTCGACGACTAAATTAAAAAATAGGAATAGAAAGTACCTGGTAGGTAGTTAATTAACATCGCACTGGAGCAACACAAGGACGATGGTCCTGTAATTGGTAATTATTATTTAATGTCGCACGAGAGCAACACAACGCGCTATTGACGACGGTTCGGGATTAGTCCCTTAAGGGAAAGATCCGAGGACAGCACCTCTTAATTTTGAACCACGGTCAGATGACGAAGCAACACCTGAGCTGTCACCCCACTCTCCAAACTTCCACACCAACCCAACAAGGTGACTCTTTTGAATGATTCATACATTAAAAGTCTTTCAACCTTTAACTTCATTTTCGAATCCTTGCTTTTTACTGCCATGTGTTCTTGTATCTTGTTTTTGGTTTCTTGTGTTACGTAAATAAAGTATTTTTAACTTATAATAAGCACATGTTTCTTATCATTGATCGCATCTCTCCATTGACCCCGAATTTTTCCAAGAAACGACTGCAAGTCAATTTAAGCAGCTTCTTTAATGACGGGTTTTTTCTCAAAAGCGAGCCATTAAAATAATGAAAGATGATTTCACCATCCCTTTCATACAACTAGTAATTGAACCCCTCCTAGATATACACATCAACACATTCAATTTGTGACTGCTTTTCACACCTCTCGCTCTAGTTCTCAAACAATTAGTCTTCGTGCAGCAAACAACGACGATGAAGCGACAAACCAAACGATTTCCCAAGCATCAATTAACTGTTCAGCATCCGTGATTTTCTGTCGCAAACCTGAGTAAGAAACCAAAAGATAAATAGGAGTATCTTGCATCGCTCTCGTAACGTTCAACGCCCCGGTAGAGAAACATTCTTATATATTACTTCCTCAGCTTCTTTCCTATGGAAGGAATTTTCGAGTTTGAATCCAACCAAAAACCGTCGTGTACAAAATAGGGGTGCGACATCGATGTCGATGTTTTATTAAAAATATCGATGTTTTTAACATTGATGTATTATAGGCGATGTTTTAGTAACATCGATGTTTACACTTGTTGATGTTTTTACAATGTCGATGTTTTATTTTTAAGTGAAAAAAGTACAATTGTAAAAAGTTAAAAAATAACCAAGTAACAATTTTCATAATCAGTAAATTGAACATACCTTTAGACCAAAGTGGTCAAGGTTGAAGGGTCTGAAAAGTAGGGATGCTACATCGATCTCGATGTTTTCAAAACATTGATGTATTTACCATCGATTTATTGAAGCCAATGTTTGTTTAACATCGATGTTTTTACTTTGTCAAAGTTTTATTTTTGAACTAGGGGGCCTGCCCCCTGCTCGCTAACGCTTCCCAACCCCCGGAGGATTGCTTCGCAATCCTCATTGGTTCGCTGCGCGAACCTATGCTCGCTTCGCTCGCATCAATGAAGACATGTGTCCTAGCAGAAGGGATTGTTTACAAAATATGTTACCAAAAAAATGTTTTTAAAATCTAAATTTGCTGTATTACAGAAAAAATATATACAGTATCTCTAAAATCAGAATTCAAATGAAAACTTTGTGCAAATTTTGACTCGAAATGTGAGCGTTGCTTTGGAAATTGAATACCCAGCATGTTGTTTGTGTGTACATTTTCCCAGCATTCAATCGACCCACACTTTTTCATTGAGTTTGTTGCCGAAAGTTGTAGTGCAAGCGTCTTGTTGAACTATAATTGTTGGCCCTGAAAAGGACCGTTTTTTAAATGGCCCTAAAAAGATCCTCCGCTTTCTTTGATTTCTATTATAAACTAACTGCAACAGCTCATTAAAATTTCTTCTTTTTTTTTCAATAAAATTTCATCCGATAACGCTATAAATTCAATCGATGCGCGAGACTTCGCGATAAACAAACAATCGTACAGTGTTGCCAAAACGCGATTTCAAATATCGTCTTTTTTACGTGCCACGTAAGAAAATTATATATAGAGATTAAAAAAAAGTGAAAAATGTGAAAATTAAGAAAAATAACCGCGTAACTAAGTATTTGTCAGTGACGAGGATATCCGTTCTATCAGAAAGAGTTTTTTCCTTAATTGGTGGGATAGTTAGTGAATAAAGAAGTCCGATTAAGGTGGAAAATGTTTACCAACTTCTTATTTACAACTGTAAATAACAAATATTGGGGCATTTAATAACTATAGGCCCCAATATATTTTTTATTTACAGTAAATAAAAAATAAGTTTGTTATGTTTCCCCCCCCCCATAAGTTGATAAATAATTAATAATAGCTAACGATGCTAATAAACATCGATGTTTTAAAACATCGATGGTTTTTGGTCGATGTATTATTGTAACGTTAATTGAAAACGTTACATTCATAATCATCACCGCACCTACACCGAACCTAAAAATTACACAGACAACACCAATTTTCATGGATTCACCCCCTAAACTCACCGAAACGAACGCTTTCTGAAACTCATTCGTTTCCCCAACGGAAAAGTACAACGCTACAAGCTGGAATCCCCTTGCATTCCTTCTACCCACAACGGTCAAAGAAACGGCCGATTCCGAGAAAAAGTGGGCAAATTTAGGGGTCAACCCCTTGCCAACTTTCATTCATAGATCCAACTATCAAAAGTTTATTTAACTTCATCAATTTTGATCGTACGGCTTCTGAACATCTGTCAAAATGTGCTTTAAGACCTTGTGGTCATTTCGATAGTTGTTTCTAGTCGATATGATGAAGGATTGATTTTATAATCCACTTTATTCAATTTCATTCATTCAGACCCAGGGAGGACGCAAAGTGGGGTTGCCACTTGGCGGTTTCTGACTGGATTTCGGATGGAGATAAACCATCAAAAATGGAGTTTTGGCAACATAATTGGCCACAAAATCGCAGTTTCCATTCATCCCATAAAAACAGGTGTTGGCGTGATTTTCCTCAGACTCTCACTTTTCACCAACGTCAAAGGACGTAAATTTTTGCGGCTGCCTGGATTGTTCGGGGTAACTATGTGGATCGTGGAGTGGAAAGGAAGTGTTTGACCGAAGGAACTGAATCAACTCCCGTGGAACATCCCTTTCAACCATCTGACGAAACCAATCTTCCTGACGGAAATGGTCGCTCCTGTTATTCAACATTTCTTTTGCTTCAGCAATTCTTTGCATTGATCCCGCAGTTACCTCCAACCCTTTCAATTTTTTTGAGGAGTAGAGGCCTCTGGGAATACCGTCCCGGTGCGGCTTCTTCTTTGTTTTTCCGTGTATTTTTCGCTGAGGCCCTACTCCGACATGGATCTCTACGCAAGAGATTACCTTGTTTGAACAACGCACCTACCCCTTCAAACCACATCAAAGGATGGACGTATGGACCCTCTCTGATACTGAGTTGGAATAGCAAGTTGTCCCTCTTCTGTTCAAGATAAATAAAAAGAATTTGCTCTCACTCATCTTGTCTGAATTCTGTGAGTGGAAGTGGCCGTCGTTTCCACTGTCCCCATCGCATTTCCAATACATTTCAAGGAAGCTACCCTCATATGTCTTCAGGCTCGAATCCGGTTTCCTCATCAGAAAAAGACTCTCCTCAAAAATTAGAAGAACCAATCAATGTCGTATCTTAAGTCTTGTTTATCTCTTTTTTTTTTGAAGAAGTCGCCTTATTTTTATTGGGAAACCTAGGGTTATTGCTATTGAAGTCCTCTTGCTAATACTTTAGTAAGTAAGGAACCACTTCAACTCATCCTAAATTATCACAATTCCAATAGTCTAACCATACTATACTACCTACCTACAATCTAAAAATAAAATACATAATCTTCACGTCACAATTATCAACATCGATGTTTTAATTTTGAACATCGATGTTTTGTTGTCGATGTCGCAGCCCTAGTACAAAGGGGGCTGGAGCACATTGAATCCGTAGTGGCCTCAAATATCCTCGTTGGCGTTGAAGTTTGGAGACGGCGGTGTTGTCGTTGCCATAGCAGCGGGGGCCCGTGGGTCCAGCAAAGAAGCAAAAAAATGCGATGAAAAATTCATAAAACTGGCGACGATGTTGGAAAGAGCTATTTCACATTTCAAATTAAAATGTAAAATTCCCTAATATGCAACATTTTTCATGATGAAAACAAGAAAAAGTGAAATTATTTATTCATGTTTGTTTTTCAAGGCCCCTTATGCGTTTTCTATTTTGTATTATTAAAGTTTGAATTCTATTTGAATCGGTTGTTTTGATTTTTAATTTCAATTGTAGAATTGTGCATACACAAATAACATTTTGATTTTCCGGATATTAAAACTGTATGTTACGTAATAACTATGTTTATTAATCAAATGTTTATTCAACACTTTTTTACCTAAATGTCTTGTTTGTAAAATGTTAAAAAGAATATGTCACTCTTATAAACCTATATGAAGTGTTAGTAATCTATAGAGAACTATGGAAAATGCTTTTAAAAAAATTACAAAATTCGCTGTTCATACATAAATTGTGTAAAAGGGACTACATGGGGGACATGAGATTGGGGCCCGTCATTTCATCTGCAACGGGGCCCACAGATTGATATGGGGGCCTGGAGAGGGGTGCTAGGTCAGGTGTTGTCTCGTCCTCTGACCGTGGTTAAAACTTACGTGGTGTTGTCCACGGTTCTTTCCCTTGGAAGATTGATCCCGGACCGTCGTGGATAGCCCATTGTGTTGCTCCAGTGCGACGTTAATGAAAATACCTGCCTACCTATAAAAGGCAGATGTTTTCGGTTTGTCGCACTGCGGTCATTGTTTGCAACACTAGGCTAATTGAAACAGGCTTACAGAATGCAGCTCTCGGGGTTCGTCAATTTTTTATTTAACAGTCCCAACAAATCACAGCATTTGTTCAATACTTCACCTTAAATCTCGACTTTATAGCCGGTCAACAGGTCTGGTTACGGTGTTAGCCTCTATATCGGACGCTTCCAGGTTCGAATCAGGGTCGGTGCATGGATGTTCGTAAGCGTATGATGTAGAGCCGGCTGGTGCACCTTAAATCTGCCGTGGACGAAAGTCTTCACGTTGGGTTGGTGTGGAAGTCTGGAGAGTGGTATGCCAGCTCAGGTGTTGTCTCATCATACGACTTTGATTCAAAATTACTTGGTGTTGTCCTCGGCTCTTTCCCCAGGGGAATAATCCCTGACCGTCGTCAATAGCCCGTTGTGTTGCTCTAGTACGACGTTAATCAAAAATTACCATTACCATTGACTTTATAATTATGGACAAAACTGGACGAGATCTTATTCTGCTGTTGTCGGAATTGTCGCACACGGGTAGATTGGTATACTTGAATTAACGGTAATGGTAATTTTAGTTAACGTCGTACTAGAGCAACACAACGGGCTATTGACGACGGTTCGGGATCAGTCCCCTAAGGAAAAGATCCGAGGACAACACCTCGTAATTTTGAACAACGGTCAGATGACGAAGCAACAACTGAGCTGGTACCCCACTCTCCAAACTCCTACACCAACCCAACGTGAGGACTTTCGTCCACGACAGATTTAAGGTGCACCTCGCCTCTACAACATAAAATTACAAACATCCATGCACGGACCCGGATTCGAACCAGGAACCTTCCGATCTAGAGGCTAACACCTCGGCCAGGAAAAGATCGGAGGCCGCCTCGCAATTTCGAGCCACGGTCAGATGACGAGGTAAACTCGAGAAATGGCACCTAAACTTCCATACCATGTCAGCGTGAGCACATTTGAGGCCACGACAGACCTAACATGCTCCAGCCCCCACATACACTACGGTCTTTGATCGGATCGAATTTTGAACTCGCGACCTCTGCCCCATTCACTTGACGGAAAACAATTTGTTTGGCTAGAATTGCCCTCTAGAGCCATAAAAAAGTCAACTAATTATTCGGTAGGTATTTTAATTAACGTCGTACTGAAGCAACACAAAGGGACATTGACGACTGTACGGGATCAATCGCCCCAAGGCAAAGGTTTGAAGACAACACCAGGTAATTTAGAACCACTGTCAAATGACGAGGCCACATCTGAGCTGGAACCCCACTCTCCAAACTTCCACACCACGCCAACGTGAGGTTATTTGAGGCCCAGACGGATTTAATGTGCACCAGCCTACTATGTACACGACAGTCTGGTTGGATTCGAACTCACAACCCTCCGGTTGCCAATCCGTTCTACAGCAGCCCACCAATTATTAGGATTTTATTCTCTGCGAGGAATCTATCAAAGCGAACAGCAAAACATTTTTATCAGATTATCAATACGATTGAACTTTCTCAAAGATAGTCATATCCACATGAAAGTTCTGTTATGGTGAATCGTCAAGTACTTAGCACACAAGCACTCATATGATAATACCGCAACAGTGTAGAAATTTTCATCTTGAATTACGTTGCCCGATAAAAAAAAAAACACCACACCTGCGAAACCACTGTGATGGATTCAGAATCTGCCTTGCACGTCAGCACTTTTATGCCAGCATTTCCATCGTCGACAGAAGCTCGAAGGCCAAACGATCGTTTCCCCATTCATTGCATCAAAATACTGAAAATAATGGCAACCTTAGAAGTATCACTAGTGACGTCACCAGATGCGGGTGGAATTTTGTTAAATCAGCCTTGTTGAGCTCTCGGGTTTAATCAGGTCAAAATATATGTGCCGTTCTTCATTGATTGTGGATGAGTGTTTACGTGTAATAGAGCTATTCAAATGCAACGGTTGATGATATCCACGGTGTCAGCAAAAGTGCAATTTGACTGCGCATTTGATCGGATTTTAATTGATGGTTTTCGAAGACGCATTTAAGTTTATATATATATATATAAATATTTTCGAAAATTTCAACATTTAGTAGCGATATCGATACTCACACCACGTGCGATTAATTGCGGTTTCTTTTATCCAGATCGTTAAAAATTCTTGAACCCACAAATCGTTAAAAATGTGTCCCATTTTGTTTCATGTTATTTTTGGTACCTTTTTCACTCTGGTTTCAGTAACAATTCCATGCGGCAATCGAAAGATAACACCAATGCTTTTAACCCTCTTAGTGGCAAGAATCGAGCTATCATGGTTACGGATACAGTTAACAAATTTCGAATAGCAACATCCACTTTGTTTTGTTGCAATGTGATTGGCTCAGTGAAAATCTAAAATGACGTTGAGATTTTACCTTTAGTTCTAAAAACGACTGCTCAAGAATACTGTCCCGTCATCTGATCGTGGTACAAAATTATGCAGTGTCGTCCCTTTGGAATTGTTAAGGGATTGATCCTGGACCTTCGTCAATAGCCCGTTGTGTTGCTCTAGTATGACATTAACTAAAAAATTACCTAATTACCTTTTGGAATTGATCCAAAACCGTTGTCAATAGACCATTGTGTTGCATTTTTAACAAATACCAAACACCAAGAATGCAGTCAAAGATGAGTATGAACGAGGAAAGGATAAAGAAAGGTAGGTAGGTATTTTAATTAACATCACACTGGAGCAACACAACGGGCTATTGAATAAAGAAAGGCAACAAGCGGCATTGATGATACACGTAATTTGCATAAATCACAAGCACCCATCACGCAACGCTAACTGGCTTTTACACTTGTTATGAAGATAAAATGGTTATGGTTTGTTTCCTTTTGGCCTGTCTGACCTCTTTTGTCGTTCATTCTCATCTTTGTCCTTGATCTTGCGCCTTACGTTGGGTTGGTGTGGAAGTTTGGAGAGTGGGGTGCCAGCTCAGGTGTTGCTTCGTCATCTGACCGTGGTTCAAAATTACGAGGAGTTGTCCTCCAATCTTTCCCTTAAGGGATTGATCCCGGAACGTAGTTAATAGCCCGCTATGTTGCTTTAGTACGATGTTAATTAAAAATTACCAAATTAATTTGTGTAGTTTTTAGAGCTAAAGGTAATATTTCTACATTTTTGGTTCTTGGCTGCCAATCACTTTGACAGATTTTTTTCATTTAGGTAACTGGTAATTTTTAATTAACGTCGTACTAGAGTAATACAACGTGCTACTGGCGACGGTCCGGGATGAATCCCTTAAGGGAATGATCCGAGGACAACACCTCGTAATTTTGAACCACGGTCAGATGACGAGGCAACACCTGAGCTGGCACCCCACTCTCCAAACTTCCACATTAACCCAACGTGAGGACTTTCGGCCACGACAGATTTAAGGCGCCTCTACACCATACATAAATCCACGTGATTTACCCTTCAGAGATCTTACGACAACGACTCGCCAACATGGTCCATCTATTTCATTAGAAAGTCGATGTTGAATTACATGGCTTCCTAACTAGGTTGATAGTCGCACAACACAACTGGGTGTATTATGCTAATCCGCTAGTAGGAAGATAGTGGAAGCCGAACGACATGAAACAATGTCATAACTACTGACAAATAGTCAAATAAATAACTAGTAAACACCTAACACGAACGTCTAAAATTTTCAGATAGAAAAAGTTCGTCACAAGTCCGTTTTCTTCAGTATTATCCTGTAGAGAAGAGTTCTAAATAAGATTAAATAACTGAATAAGTCAACAGGGTGACTGTCCGGGATCAATCACGAAGGGAAGAACCTAGGACAACGTATAGTAATTTTGAACCACGGTCATAAGACGAGGTCAACACCTGAGCTTGGCTGGCAACCCACTCTACAAACTTCCATACCACGCCGACGTGAGGACATTAGAGGCCACGACCCCCACGTACATGACTGCCTTTGATTGGACCTTGAACTCGGAACCCTCTGGTTGTCAATTCGCTACTCTGTCAACTGGACAACCGTTGCCCCATCTCTCTCTGTAAAAAAAATCCGACACTTGACAATTCTGTACTGCAGGTTGTATTTATATCTAGATGAAAGAATATCGGAGATTTTGTCAGCTTTGCTAATACAATCTGATCGCATGTTCCCTTTTCTAAATCTAGAAGATTAAGCAGACTCAGATTTTAGGACAGGAGAATTCCGCGATACTAGTCACCCCCTTCCTTCCTTCGAATGGAAGCAGACCCCTCCGTACCGAGTTACTGAAAACCCACAGCGGATTAGCCGAAGCTAGGGAAAGCCTCTAGTGAGAAATTTTAGAAGTGGGCCTAGTGACGCGCCGTCCGAAAAACCCTTATCTGCCCAGGTTGAACACGATAGGGCGTGGACGTGGTCGACCCCGGAATGTGTGCGCTGAAGATATGTGGTCCGGCTCAATGATATCAGTCAACCATACTAGTCACCCCATACCACACTGGAAACATTCCATTAATGTGGAGGAGTACGCCTGAGGACATCCTGATGCACATCCTCTGTTTCAGATTTCACAGAAACGGAGTAAAATGGTCCGATAACCATGTCATGCATGATGTCGCGCAATTACCGACTCCGCGTTGTGGGAGTGTGTGTCTGCTCGCCTGATGCCCCTTAATGCCCACAGAAGGTGTCATAGCGTGTGATTGTGCTGCTCTCCGTTGGGGGGAAATTCATTCCTTTGAGAGGAAGGTAATTAAGGTTGGGAGTGTGGAATGTACTCATTCCGTCAACCTTTTACCACGGATGTCTGAAGTGTTTCTTAGTAAAGAGAAATAATATTTGCTTCCAGACCCATTTTAAATTAGGCCGTCCGCATTCACGCCTACCAACCAGCCTTCCTCCCCCCCCCCATTCCTTACGATCAAACGGCCTCAGCATCAGTTCAAATGACAGCGAGTCCCAGTTCCAAGTCATATTACGGGCCCCAGCTCCAATTCATATGATAGGCCCTGGTTCCAATTTATATCACATTACCAGCTCCAATTCATACGACAGGTCCTAGTTCCAATATATATCACTCGCTCCAGCTCCAATTCATATGATTGAAGTAGCCCTAGTTCCAACTTATATCACGGGCTTCAGCTCCAATTCATATGATAGGGCCTAGTTCCAATTTATATCACTGTACAAGCTCCAATTTATACGACAGGTCCTAGTTCCAATTTATATCACGGGCCCCAGCTCCAATTCATATAATAGGGCCTAGTTCCAATTTATATCACGGTAGGAGCTCCAATTCATACGTCAAGTCCTAGTTCCAATTTATATGACGGGCTCTAGCTCCAATTCATATGATAGGCCCTAGTTCCAATTTATATCACATTACCAGCTCCAATTCATACGACAGGTCCTAGTTCCAATTTATATCACTCGCTCCAGCTTCAATTCATATGATTGAAGTAGCCCTAGTTCCAACTTATATCACGGGCTACAGCTCCAATTCATATGATAGGTCCTAGTTCCAATTTATATCACATTACCAGCTCCAATTCATACGACAGGTCCTAGTTCCAATTTATATCACTCGCTCCAGCTTCAATTCATATGATTGAAGTAGCCCTAGTTCCAACTTATATCACGGGCTACAGCTCCAATTCATATGATAGGCCCTAGTTCCAATTTATATCACATTACCAGCTCCAATTCATACGACAGGTCCTAGTTCCAATTTATATCACTCGCTCCAGCTTCAATTCATATGATTGAAGTAGCCCTAGTTCCAACTTATATCACGGGCTACAGCTCCAATTCATATGATAGGTCCTAGTTCCAATTTATATCACGGTACCAACTCGAATTCATACGACAAGTCCTAGTTCCAATTTATATCACGGACCCCAGCTCCAATTCATATGATAGGCCTCAGTATCACTTCACATGACAGCGAGTTCAAGTGTTCGTTTAGGTGACAGTCTCTAGGAACAATTCATATGATAGGCCCCAGTACCAATTCATGGAATGGCCGTACTGCCAGTTCAAAGAACTTGTAGCGTTATCAGTTCAAATGACAGCGGGTATCAGTGCTAGTTCAGTTGACAGGAATCAGCGTCACTTTGGGTAACAGACGCGGGTGTCACTTCAAGTGACAAGCTCCACAACCAGTTTAAATGATTAAGGATCCCGGTGCCGGTTCAGAAAGTGGGTCCCGGTACTAGTTTAGATGACAGGCTCCAGTATCATTCCATGAACAGCGTGTCCCAATGTGAGATTTGTCACTATCATTTTAGATGACGGGCTCTAGTGCCAATTCATGTAATAAACCCCAGTACCAGTTCAAGTGATGGCACTAGTGCTCAAGGGACTAAGCCCATTGCCAGTTCAAATGATAGTCCCCAGTGTGAGTTTGATATAGTGTTTTTTAAAAATATTCTTTCAGAATTTATTCTCTGAAAGTGATTCTAACATTGGTTTCTGCGGAGAAAACAATGCTGCTGCTTTTGCACTTAGTTGTGGAGACCAGTATCGAAATTCATCGTTACCAGATTGAGCTCAATTGCGCCCTTATAGCTAGTTTATACTTGGAGGCCGAAATTTGCGTTGGGCGATCGGAAACAATTTTGGGCTAAAATTGTTATGCTATGTTGCATGATTATTGTATCAGCAAATTGGTCATCTCATGCGTCAATTGCGTAGAAGTATTGTATACTAACTGTATAACCCGGCGTTGCTCGGATTTCAAATATGACTGCGATATTTCCCTGTGTTAACTGAAATACACAAACTCTGTAGAACGTGTTTCCTACAGCGACAGTTAAAATACGACCGTGACATTTCTCTGTGTTAACCCATACACAAACCCTGTAGAACTTGTTTCCTTATCCATGTCCATTTATTGCTAAAAAAACGTTTTGATTTTAAAATTGGGGCTTCAAAGGCACTTTTAGGACTACCTGTGTGTAAATTTTCATGGTTATAGATTGGTCTGAAGACAGGAAAGCAATAGCCTTTGTTTTCCGCAGTGTTCTAAAGTATAAGTGTACCAAATTTTGTGTGGATTGGTCCAACGGTGTAGATTTGTATAGAGAATATACACATCATTTTTATGTAGTATGCACTACTCTACAATAATGGACCGGGCAGCAAGATGTGATGGTATAAGAGAAAGAATACATACTTCAATAGGGGGATGGTTCCCCACGTGCTGCAATTACACTAGCAATCTTTCTGGGCATACTTTCAACAAGGTTTCGATGCACAGCTATGGGTATTTGTGTCCATTCCTGCTGCAAGAATGTTGCCAACTCAGCTGTAGATTTTGGACGTGGTTCCCTAGTACTCTGAGCAGGCAGGGAAAGTGTTTTACATCCATATCTTGTTAACTCTGCTTGATAGAGGCTGTAACGTGACATGGAGAGTTGCCATTCTGGAAGTAACTTTCGTCTATTCCATCAAATTGCCAGACCGTAGGAAGAACCCGACTACCCAAAATGTCCATGTAGGCGTTCAATTGACCATGAAAACATGCAAATTTCCCAGGCCCTTACCACGAAAAACACCCACAAACAAGTAGTCGAATTTTATGCAAATCCGCTGGCGTCCGGTCCATTATTGTAGGGTAGTGTTTATGTTATATAGATTACGTGGTTTAGGATGGGGTTTCTTACAAACTTAACTATAGAGGGAGCTGTGTTTTGTAATCCTACTTTATTTCGGAAGTGACGTCGTACTTGTTTTTTAAATGGGATTCCAGCGCGCCGCAAAATAGAATTGACTGCAAATTTATGATTTGTTTGGTTTTTATCTGAAAACGGTGATCACACAAACATACACTTGTGTTGCAAATTGGTGTTCCATGGAGACTGGCTCCAATTGTTCCACGCGAATAGTTCATAGTGTTGGAAAAAATAAACATCAAACGTCCCCAAAATGTCAAAAATTAAATTTTGTCTTTGCTGGAAGTATTTTAATCGTCTTCTCCGGTGGTTTGTCCATGTGTTTCCATTAAAAATCTCTAAAAATGGATTTACTTTTCCATGACACAAAAGCCGAATTGGGCTTTTTCTCCTTTAAATCTCGCAACCTTGGTTGTCATGGAAAGTTTTGAGAAAGTGCTCCAAATTTCAAAATAGAATTGACTGCAAATTTATGATTTGTTTGGTTTTTATCTGAAAACGGTGATCACACAAACATACACTTGTGTTGCAAATTGGTGTTCCATGGAGACTGGCTCCAATTGTTCCACGCGAGTAGTTCATAGTGTTGGAAAAAATAAACATCAAAAGTCCCCAAAATATCAAAAATTAAATTTGGTCTTTGCTGGAAGTATTTTAAACGTCTTCCAGTGGTTTGTCCATGTGTTTCCATTAAAAATCTCTAAAAATGGAATTACTTTTCCATGACACAAAAGCCGAATTGGGCTTTTTCTCCTTTAAATCTCGCAACCTTGGTTGTCATGGAAAGTTTTGAGAAAGTGCTCCAAATTTTTAGACGACGCATTTTCCTCTGATGGAACTGAAACATTTTACGAGAAAATTACGAGTTCATTCCTTCAACCCCAAAGCATCAAATGAATGCAGATTGAGCAAAAAGGAAATAACCACAGACAAAACTATACAGATAGTACTCACATTTCTATAAGACAAATGTATATTAAAAAGAACATGGCTTAACCAACTGGTTCTTGGGACTAGCTGCGAAGCTGTCTTTCTCGCTGCCAGCTCTATTTCTGTTTCAAATAAGATAAAAAAAACAATGTCTTTAATGGCATTATATAGGTTAGAAGCGAAACTTTCTCGATATTAATATTTGAAGCACATTCTCCACAAGGACTCGAGATGATAAGATTGTTGAAATGGAAGGTATATGTAGCGTGCTGAAATCTCGTCAGATAAATCTGTCTTCTTTTTTTTTACTTTATCGGACGCTCCTCGATGAGAAGAGCGTCGAAATCTAACACATTGGCCTAGTTTCTCTTCACTTAAGAGACTAAACTGTTCCCTTTTTTAAGTGTCGCACACAATGGATGAGGCGACTTTCGCAATGAGAAATTTCTGCTCGATAAAAACGAATCTATTAAACATTAATAAAAAAAAATCTTTCAAGGTTCAGATTCAAGAGCTTATCTTTGAAAAAATGGAAGAATTTCGCTTTTTGCCTTAGATAGTTTTCCAGAAAAAAAATTTAATCTTTAAAATAGTTTAGGTTGTTCTCACACACAACCAAGGGATTGTGTAATCGTTCAGATGTTGTTGAACATATTTTATCGATGTGCAAATGTTATTTTTATCAAGATGTTAAGTCGTTGTGAGTTAATTTAAATCAAGGATACACAGACTTGTTAAGAAAATGGATCACATAGATTCACTCCGATCTATGGGAGAGCCTCTCAAAAAACCATGGAAGTTGTCTGTCATAGATTATTTAGTTAATTGGTTTATATTTTATATTGCAAGTAAAAAAGTAACTAAAGAACTTAATTTAATGCTTGACTTTATCAATTGGGTACAGCTTTAGTCACGTTTACAGCAGTGGCAACGGCGGTGGCACTTTTTTTGGAGCACTTCTAATAACTTCATGCAACACCCTGAAGGAAGCATGCAAATAATATGAAATTTACAACATGCATTAGCAGAGGTGAGATATACAAATGATTAGAATTTCAGCGCAGACGCACATCACGCGCGCCTGTGGCGCCACTTCAAAGCGCTATTTAAGGCTTGGAGATTTCGACGATTTCAAGTACGGCAATTTTGTTTTTCTTGTGGTTTAAAAAAAAAAAACGATTAATTATGCCTCGTAGAAAACAGCGATCCCCTTTGATCAAGTATCCGAGTTCGACAGAGGAAGGATAGTGGCCTACCGAGATTGTGGATTATCTTTCAGGGAAATCGGTAGTCATGTTGGACGAAACCAAACAACTGTAATGCGGATATGTGATCGTTGGATGCAAGAGGGTACGACGGACCAACGTGTTCGATCGCATCCACCTTAGTGCACCACTTCACGTGATGACAGGCATATTGTACGTATGGTAGTGACGGATCGCTCAGCCACATCACGAACCATAGCACAGCACATTCAGTCTGTAACGCATCATCCAGTGTCTGCGCGTACCATTCGATGTCGTTTACAGCAGAGTGGTCTGTCCGCAAGACGTCCATTGCTTCGTCTACCCTTGACGCAGAACCACAGACGTCTCCGCCGCCAATGGTGCGATGAAAGAAGGATGTGGACGGCAGAATGGAATGAAATCGTCTTTACTGGCGAGTCACGCTTCTGTCTGCAACACCACGATAGTCGGATTCGAGTCTGGAGACACCGTGGAGAGAGGATGCTGAACAGCTGCGTTATGCACCGCCACACTGGTCCTGCACCGGGTATAGTAATTGCTTCCCTGGCCAGCTCGCTCTCCGGATCTTTCGCCGATAGAAAACATGTGGTCCATGGTTGCTCAACGATTGACCCAGATTACATCCCCAGCTGCCACACCAGATCAACTTTGGCAACGTGTGGAAGCCGCTTGGTCTGCTGTACCCAAGAACACATCCAAAGTCTCTTTGAATGAATGCCGAAGGCGTGTGGCAGCGGTGATCTCCAACAATGGTGGCTACTCTGGCTACTGATTTTGGCAGGAACCACACTTCACTGAAGTCTATAAATTTAATCATTTGATACTTGGTCAACATGTTATCTACAAAATAAATTTTGTTGCGATATCTCTTGTCTTTCTTGGTGTTGCAATTTGGGTGGCAAGCAGTGTAGTTATGGCCCCACGAGTCTATATAACGAGTTTAAGGCAACCCATCTGTATTACGGTTTTTGCGGTTTTTATGGTAATCTCGGCAAGCGGAAAGTTTAAATTTTCATTTTGAATGTTCTAGAAAGTTCTTTCAAAATCCTTTGAATTGTCGCTTGATTTCATTGGTTCATTTAAATAATTCTTTCCTTGGTGACTTTAGAAGTGATCCAAAAAAAAAAGCTCCAAGGCCGTCGCCACCGCTATAAACGTAGACTTAAGCTGTCCAACAATTGTTTTAATATGTTGTTCGACTTTTGTAGTAGAAAAGTGCAAAATTGATTCTAATTTTCATTAGTTAAGCATTTTCTATTTTTCAATTTGTTAATATTCAATTTATACCAAAGCTGCTTGTGCAGTTTAATGTATTATTTAGCAACGACGGGCCGCCAGAAAATCAATAGAGGGCAGTTGACTGCGGTTCTGGGCTTTATTTAAGTAAACGGAAGTACGCACACAATAATTCTATTGAAATTTCTATCGGAGTTAGATTAGTTTTGAATATAAAAACTGCTTTTATTCAACTTTTTAAATTGAGCGTTTTTTATTGTTACTAAAACTATTATGACATAGAAATGTTTACGCTTTAACCTTCTTGGTGACTGTCTCGGCAATATTAGCATCGAGGTACTATTCCGTCATCAGCAAAACTGACCAGATTTTGATGGACGAAATGTCTCGTCGTCACTCGCCATTGGAAGAAAACTGACCAGATCTTGATAACATCATCATAGAAAAATCGGAGTGCAGCTTCAGTCTACGTTTATAGTGGTGGCAACGGTCTTGGTGCACTTCTAAAGTCGCCAAGGAAATAATTAGTTCAAATGAACCAATGAAATCAAACGACAGTTTAACGGATTTTGAAAGAACTTTAAAGAACATTCAAAATGTAATTTTAAAATTAACGGAAAATTTAAAGAACATTCAAAATGTAAATTTAAATTTTCCGCTTGCCAAGGACCAAGGTTGCCATAAATAACGCAATATCCATAATACAGATGGATTTTCTTAATCTGCCATAACTCGCTACTAGAAATGCGCCAAAAAAAAGCGCCTAGGTCGTTGCCACAGCTATAATCGTAGACTGAAGCTGTACCAAAATCGACAAGATCTTTGGTCGCTCTGACCTGTGTTCGATCCACGCACAATAGTAAATTTGCACAAAGTAAGTCAGGTCCAGATCAATCCATTTTGACCAAGCTATTCACTTTAATCTCTCTTAAACTATGAATTTACAAAGTTTTATGTACAAAAAAAAAATGATTGCATTCTGATTTGTAACGGAACAAGAACACGAGCTGATTCTTAATGGAATAGGAGCATGAACGTCCTGTTCTTGCACGTGAGAACAAAGTGAAATGTGAAAAGGGTGAGGCTCGTAACATAGCGTGCGAATGGTACTAGTGGTATAAAGAGTGGATTACCAACATAGCCTTTAGCGCTACGGGAGTTTGGTAGTGACCAATAGAAGGTACTAAAAAATCCACCAAGTGAGATACCTCGTCACTAAGAAAGATGGTTTGATCTGATGGACGAGATATCTCGTCGAAGCCACTTGAAGGGTTAAAATGCAAATTATGGAAGCGCACATGTGTAACAAAAATAAGATTTTCTATATTGCATGAAAAAATTGGTAATTACATTTTAATCAATTTTAGAGGGAGAGTCATCCAAACCTGTTTCAAAATTACAAAATTCTGGGATTGAAAGATCGAATTGGATCGAAATGTTCTAACATTACGGTGCACGAATATCAATGCTGTACGAAATTCACTTTATGAAAAAACAAAAATAATTTTGAAAAGTCATCAAAAGTAAAAAAGGATGAAAATAATTTATATTATCAAAGGGAGTGAAATATTTTAAGAATATTTATTTTATTGAAACGTATTTGTGTGTATTGTGTATTTTCATTGCACTCATCGTTGTTTGACACCATTTATTCAGTTATTTACTCTTATTTAGAACTGTTCTCTACAGAATAATACTGAAGAAAACGAACGTGTGACGGACTTTTTCTACCTTAAAATTTTAGACGTTCGTGTTAGTGTTTACTAGTTATTTATTTGACTATTTGTCAGTAGTTTTAACATTGTTTCAAGTCGTTTGGCTTCCACTCTCTTTCTACTAGCGGAGTAACAAAATACTTCTATTTAAATACGCAATATATTCGAGTTAAAGTACTTTCAGAAGTCACGAATGGAATTAGGTCAATTCAGAATGGCCTTGAAATTTTAATTTGGCATTGATTTCTAGATTTAGTTTCAAGCCGAAAGCGTTACACGCTTTTCGATGTTTGAATACACATCACCATGACAACCAGACAGTTCAATGAAAAAATCGCGGTACATTATTCGACACGTATCAAGCAATTACAGAAACCTTAACTAAAGAAAACAATGAAACACTTATGAGTACACACGCTCTGAATAAGTATAACAAACTATGGTAGTAAGTTTAAAAAGTGAATTAAACTTGTTTTAAAAACTGGTGGTATCGGATTTTCAAAATGCACATACATGCATTGCTTTTAGTGTTGCATCAATGTTTGGTTTATCGCTCTTGTAGTGTTTTCTTAGAGATAACTATAGTTTTATATGGATTTTGAACTACTATCAGTAACCTACGCGTGAGATTCAAACCGAAACCAGCTGTACCGGATCAAAATGATTCTCAGGCAAACTGCACAAACACGCATACATGTTCCGCGGAAATATGAATATAGTGGTATCAAATAGTTTAAGAAAAGAACAGCCGTCATGTTTCAATCTGGTCTTTTGTGAAAACGAAGAAAAGCATTTTACTGTAGTTAAGTCGTCAAAGTGACTATGTTTCTGCAATCCATGCTGGGTATCTTCTGAATTATGCTTAGTTTCAATTTTGGACGAATTCAAGTTGAACGATTAGTTTTTTGGAGATATTAGATAGGCACAAGAGTGTGAGATTGAAGTTGTAGGTAGATTAAAAAGAGTATATTAAAGCATTGCATTTTTATTTGACGAACACTACAAGAAACACAAAGTATTAGATAGATCGATAAATAAACTGATCAAAAGTACAGCGAAACGTAGGCCTACTAACCTCAAGTTGCGGGTTACAGTTCTATCGAAATAGCTAGTTTCAAGCCGAAAGCTTTACACCCTTTTCGATGTTTTAATACACATCACAATGAACTCGAACTCGCAGCACAGTAAACACTGATTAGTTGATTTTTATGGCTCAAGGACCAGATCTGGCAAAGTTACTCAAAGCAATGTTTTTCAGTCCAGTAAATGGACATACACAAGGAAACCTTTTACTGACACAGTAAGGAGAAATACACCCAGGGTTGTTACAGGAAAAGAATCCTCACCACCTGCAGGTAAAGATACTTAGGCAAGAATGCCGATACTTATATTCGACTAAACAGACTAGTCGGACGCTAATCATGCCTCCTATACTCTCTCCAAAAAATGTACTCAACCGTATCGAACTATTTAAAAAGTAAAAGTGAGCATAATTCGAAGGCGTACTTAGACTGCAAACAAAAGTGTCTCGCTTCATCGACTGACGCATTTTGGGTAGTAGGTAGTTAACTAACGTCGCACTGGAGCAGCAAATCGGGCTATTGTCGACGGTCCGGGTTCAATCTCCAAGAGAAAGATCCGATGAAAAGACCTCAATTTTTAACTACGGTCAGATGGCGAGGTCAACAGTTGAACTGGAACTTCCACACCACACCAACATGAGGACGTTTGAGGCTACGACAGATTTAACGTATACCAGCCCCCCTGTACACAACAGCTATTATATGAACCGCCGATTAAAGTTTGAGTAAAGAGTGGCTTCTTTTGCACTCTCAAACCTCCGGTTATTAATCCGTTGCTCTTCCCGTCCCAGTTTTTGTTTTCAAAAAGGTTTCATTGAATTGAAGAAGATCTGATTGCTGGAAGAAGTAGGTGCAGTCTAAGATTTGTATTCCACATCGTTATGTCTAACAAACTTTTCATGTGATGCATACTTTTCGAACAATGTCGACCAACTGGTCTAGTGGTTAAGGTGTTGGATGTAAATTGTGCTGTCCTTTCTTGGGGGCAATGATAGTCCTCCCTGTGCGCTCCTTCACAAATGGCCATCACTTCCGGCCTTGTAGAAGCCAATGATTAAGTTCAAATGTGCCCGCCATTAGAAGAAAAAAAAAATTTCGAACAATTAATTCCATTAAAACAGATAGATATAATAACAGATACAATTCAATTAAAAATTGTAAAAATGAAGGGTGTATACTTAGATAGTACAACGAACTTTCCATATATTTGCTATAAAGCGAAACTACTATGCAAAAATTTAGCTGTAAAAACGACTTTTGTGAATATTCAATGCTCATGATTTAATCAATTCATTCTACAATATATGTCAAAAGTACAACATGATAAAAGAAGCTGGTTATAAATTGCTAGTATTACTAATTCTACAAGTAAATTACTAATTCTCCTACTGCTAGTAAATTACTAATTCTCCAAGCACCTCTTTCTAATATCATAATCACCTTCGATGGAAAATTTCACGTTCACAAGACATTTGGCTTGAACGCCAACTTCAATTCACATCAGTAAAAAACAAATGAGCCTCTCCTACTACCAACGAATATTCTAGAATTTTAATCGTGTTCAATGAAACCGTGAAAATATGCATTTATTATATCAACCTTGTTTTAAATTTGTTAGATATTCTACTAGAATTTTAATTTCCAACGTGTTCAATGAACCCGTTGAAAATATGTATATATTATATTAACTTTGTTATGAATTTATTGAACAAGTGATTGATGGCTTTTTGTTTCCACTAGAAACCCATCAATCACCATTCAATAAAATTGAAAACAAGGCTCACTTATACAAACTTTTTACGCCAACTATGTTCACGATTTCAATCTAAAAAAAATAGAAGTTTTGCAAATACAAGTGCTCTGTACTTGGAACAAAGTGGTTCAGTACCTCGTTTGCTCCTACCCGCTGCAGTAAGCACCACTAATTGAACTCGTTTAATCTATTCGTTTCTGATTTCCCATTGCCGACGAGATGTGTTGATGTCAACGCGAAGCCCAACTTCTTTCCTTAATTAACCTGGAAACCTTGATCCACTCGAGGTTTGTTCACCCATTTACGAGTAAACAGTTCCTTTTTTCTTTCTTGTTCCTTCCTCTTTGGCAGTCTGATTTTTCCCTCTTGTGTCTTTTTGTCCGATTTTCTCCCGTTTGGCCTTGGAACGAGGGTTTCGAGCGGTTTTTGCATTGTAATGTATCGGGGAAGATAAGAATCTGGAGGATTAGTGTAGAATGCCGTCTGGTTACTTGGGAGAGTAGGTACGGTTGACAAGAGCCACTTTGAGGAAATTAAGATGGATTCAAGACTTGTTACAGAACAGCAGTTATTTTGACAGTGGAATTTCGGAATGTCAACCATCCAAATGATTTGAACGAGATATCTGGTACATCAAGATATGACCAATTTAGTTGATGACGAGATATCTGGTACATCAAGATCTGACCAATTTAGTTGATGACGAGACATCTCGTTCATCAAGATCTGATCAATTTAGTTGATGACGAGACATCTGGTACATCAAGATCTGACCAATTTAGTTGATGACGAGACATCTCGTTCATCAAGATCTGACCAATTTAGTTGATGACGAGACATCTCGCTCATCAAGATCTGACCAATTTAGTTGATAACGCGACATCTCGTTCATCAAGATATGATCAATTTAGTTGATGACGAGACATCTCGTTCATCAAGATCTGACCAATTTAGTTGATGACGAGACATCACGTTCATCAAGATATGATCAATTTAGTTGATGACGAGACATCTCGTTCATCAAGATCTGACCAATTTAGTTGATGACGAGACATCACGTTCATCAAGATCTGATCAATTTAGTTGATGACGAGACATCTCGTTCATCAAGATCTGATCAATTTAGTTGATGACGAGATATCTGATACATCAAGATCTGACCAATTTAGTTGATGACGAGACATCTCGTTCATCAAGATATGATCAATTTAGTTGATGACGAGACATCTCGTTCATCAAAATCTGATCAATTTAGTTGATGACGAGACATCTGGTGCATCAAGATCTGACCAATTTAGTTGATGACGAGACATCTCGTTCATCAAGATCTGACCAATTTAGTTGATGACGAGACATCTCGTTCATCAAGATCTGACCAATTTAGTTGATGACGAGACATCTCGTTAATCAAGATCTGATCAATTTAGTTGATGACGAGATATCTGGTACATCAAGATCTGACCAATTTAGTTGATGACGAGACATCTCGTTCATCAAGATCTGATCAATTTAGTTGATGACGAGATATCTGGTACATCAAGATCTAACCAATTTAGTTGATGACGAGACATCTCGTTCATCAAGATCTGACCAATTTAGTTGATGACGAGATATCTGGTACATCAAGATTTAACCAATTTAGTTGATGACGAGATATCTGGTGCATCAGATCTGACCAATTTAGTTGATGACGAGAAATCTCGTCATCAAGACAATGAGGATTTTTTTTCTCATGACAATATCAAAATCTGGTCACTTTTTTTGCTCGTGACGAGATCTTGTGAGTTTTTTGCTAATGACTATATATATCGTATATAAGGATATATATGGTTTGTTTTGCTAGTGACCTGATACCTCATCATCAGATCAAGTAAATGTTTCTGCGTTCGAACGTGTTTCATTGTATGTATTCCCAACGTGACGTCACGTGGCTTGTTTTTCGTACGCGATTTCAGAACTTCGCCTGTAATAATTCCAAAGAATGAATTCTGAATTGATGTATGTATTATGAACGTGTTACCCCGCTCTTTGGTTTTAAATAATTGGATCCGAGAGCTCTCATCATTTTAAACAATTATAACTGTTGAGATTAAACCATTTATAAATGAAGATTATTTACAAATGGAAAAAAAAAACAATTAGACACTTATTTGCCAGTTCCTGCGAACTACATCCTCGCCATCTTCATGTTTTCTCAAGCTCTCTTCACCTTCAACGTAGGTGTTTCATCGCCAACGCTGGCTGACTTTTCATTGGTTGCTCTCATCCAATCGCTGACAGGAATACGCTGTGTTGCTAGGGTATTTTATTGGAGTGGCTGACGCAATAGTCTCTTTGGTTGCTTATCTCGTTTTTCACATGGCTGACGCAAGTCTTGTTGAATTCATATCCCATGTTACACATATTATATGATAAATGATTGGTCAACACTGATTAGATTAAATGACAAAACCTGCCACTACATTTTCAGGTAATGCCTATATGCATCACGATGGAGCATTTTTGGGTAGTGGAAGTAAAATCTTCTCAGTCCATCTGGTTTGTTCACTGAAAATACCAAAATCGCTGTTAAGTATCTAGAATTACGGAAGAATGCAGTCTGGTTACTTGAGTAATTTTCTTACAAGTGCTTCTTTCCAGAAATTAAAACAAGAAAGGACTAGTTACAGAACAGTGATAAAGTATATTCTAAATCAGAGATGAGCTGTATTTCGATAGCAGCTATCGAAAAATTTACTATTATTTATTTTTGTTATTAATAAATGTGATTGATGCAGCAATAAAACGCTTAAAATTTTTTTTCTTTTCATTAAAAAATTAACATTTTGAGTAAGCTCTTCGTGTACATTACACATGCTAAGTTTCATTCCTATCAAACTGAGGTTCAGAGTGTTTCGAAATAAACACAAAAATTCCACCATTCGAAGATTAAAACCGAAGATCTTACTTCATATTTTTCCGACTGTATAGAATGTGATGAAAGAAGAAAATTGGATATAGAGAGAGTAAAGCAAACGGACTATTTAGTGCTTTGGTTGGAAGGAATCGAAAACGAAAAGCCTTTGTTGTTATGGTGAAATAAAAAATATCAAAATCTACTGCCACACAGAGCAGAAACATTTTTTTGATAGTCAAAATTATTTATTAGTTTCATTTCTATACAAATTTTTACAAATTAAATTTGATGTTCAGATGACATTTTACGTCACTTGCTCGCAGAGGTGTCAACTTCTTGAGACGCAAACCATTTGACCTTCTCCCATACTTTATATGCCCTTCTTCAGAAAAAAGGGATATTAAATTTACTAAATATAAATATACTTTACATGTGTCACGAAATTGGAAGCATTCTTAATTCCCCAAATTTAGCGTTACTGTTCGAATCGTTTCCTATTACCACATCAGATCTTTCCCTTAGAGGATTGATCCCGGACCGTCGTCAATAGCCCATTGTGTTGCTCTAGTACGACGTTAGTTAAAATACCTACCTATTACCACCACCAGTGTTCGTGATCGGCGAACAAAACAAATGCGTAATACAGTCCAGATATATCTAAAATAAATCTGTTAAATCGCATCACACGATGTTTCCTTTCTTGTTAAACGTGCATTCGTATGAGTATTGTAGATATTTTAGTTTACAAGATGATGAAGCACCCATACTGATCTGTTTTTTTCAGTTGATTCCATATTATGCAAACAGATATTATAATTAGATCATCAGGACGCGGTAGATAATGAATTTAAATAGCGCTGAAGCAACACAACGGGCTATTGGTCAGTCTGGGATCACTCCCGAACGAAAAGATCCGAGAACCACATCTCGTAATTTTGAAGCACGGTCAGATGGCGAGAACAACACCCGAGCCGGCACCCTGCTCCACAAACTTCCACACCAACCCAACGTGAGGACATACGAGGCTATGTCAGATTTAACATCAACCCCCACCCCGGATCCACGACAATGTAATCATAGGCTGAGTGGAATTTCAAAATCAAATTAGAACTGAAAGTTTAAGTTGTAGATGACGCAGGACTAATCATCGCATGCGAAAGTAGCGTTGCCGCAGCATTAGTCACCCCCTGATCCAGATGGGGAGAGTCACACAGGGTCTTGTTGCCAGTTAAAGATTTTACAATATCGATCCATTCAGAGGGAGCATGACTCATCCCGACCGGATTCTCTTCTTAGCAAGAGATGACGAAATGATGACGCAAGATGTGGCAAGAAAATTCGCGGGAATAATGTTGCATTCGGACGGCTGGAATTTTTCGGTGATTTTGTTTTAAAATTAGAGACAGTGCTGCCAGAACGGGAGTGATTGCGCTCTTTGGACGACTTTTTTGAACACCGAAACTTGGAATTGGGGCACATTTTTGGGCAAAAAAAATAAGCTTCGTTGCATTATTTTTGAATCAGAACAATTTTTGACACAGACGTGAACGTAATATTGTACAGGGTGTCCATAAAAGAATGTCCCAGTTTCAATGGTATATTATAACGGTTTAATTTAGAATATTTACAGCAAGTCAAATTGAAGGTAAACTCATCTAGTTTTTCTTACAGCCGACCAACCGGTATAGTGGTTAAGGTGTTAGCCTCTAGATCGGAAGGTTCCTGGTTCGAATCCGGGTCCGGGCATGGATGTTTGTAAACGTATGGTGTAGAGGCGGCTGGTGCACCTTAAATCTGTCGTGGTCGAATGTCCCCACGTTGGGTTGACGTGGAAGTTTGGAGAGTGGGGTGCCAGCTCAGGTGTTGCTTCGTCATTTGACCGTGGTTCAAAATTACAAGGTATTGTCCTCTGATCTTTCCCTTAAGGGACTGATCCCGGACCGTCGTCAATAGCCCGTTGTGTTGCTCTAGTACGACGTTAACTAAAAATTACCAATTACCTGGATCGGAAGGTTCCTGGTTCGAATCCGGGGTGAGGGCATGGATGTAATTGTACTGTCCTTAGTTAGGGGTAGTGATGATCGCCCATTGGGTGCCCCTTCACAAATGACCATCGCTTCCCGGCCTTGCAGTGGCCTATGATTAGCAATCGAGTGCCCGCCGTAATTAAAGAAAAAAAAAGTTTTTGTTACAACTGTTCAATGTTGCATCTTAAGTTATTCAGTTAATTTTTACAGTTATCAATTCTCGTTCAAATAATAAAATAAAGCATGGGTGGTCGCGGACCGCTACCAAATCAACGGAATGCCGCGGTCTGTGCATCCTGCTGCTAAATATAGAGGACTAGCCATTGCGTTGCCCGTGCCAGTCGTGTTGGTTTGAGAAAGGCAACGCCGTGATGTTTGGTTTTTATCTGGTGTGTAAAATTTTCCGCAGATTTCAAATCCGTTGAATTTTTTAATTTGTCTTTAACTATTCCGATTTTACGAAAGAAGAACTTAACAATCCCAGTCAAAATGTTTTTATTTCTTTGCTCTCCTTCGCTAAAATGAAAATCAGTTTTTATTTTTATTTTAACGCTAAAGGCAGAAAATTAAATCTGTTTATTTTTGGTAAGCGAAAGTTCTCGTGACGTCACAATCTCTTGCAAAAATATAAAAGATTAAAAGAAAATCAAACGAATAAGTTATCTACCTGTTGTAACATTTTCCGCAAATTTCAAATACGTTAAAATTTTTATTCTACCTTTAACGATTGCTGAGATAGAAAAAGCACTCAAGAACGCCAGTGATAACTTTAAGTAATCTTTTGCTTTACTGGAATCCGTTTCGCAGGAAATCAAAATGAATGAATCTCGAAACAAACGAAGGTCATTTGAATACGTTCTCTCCCCGGAGATGAAAAAAATTTGGCATGGTTCCAAAGGCTGACGTCAAGGTGACACGTAAGGGAGAAAAGTCTAAATTTTGATGTTACTTCATTCCTCGGAATTACAATGGTAAAATGAAGAATGGTGAAAAAAAACTATTAATATCATTTTGAAATGTTCTAGATCGAATTTTAAAATTCGCTTCGACCCCAATGTTGCAAACAATTTGCACTACCTGTGTGCCAAATCCCATTACTGTAAGTGCCATTGATTCGTCAGGACTTCGCGGGCAAGAGACAAACAGACAAACACTTACTTCCTTTTACAACAGATGAAAGTGTTTTTTCTACCTGCCGGAAGTTATGTTAATGCTTCTTTTTTTATGTCCTTTCAGCACGTTGCACAGGGAATTTATCAGAAATTTGTGATTAATTTATTTTTTGAATTAAAAACATAGCTGTCGCATATGTTGGGAATTGCTTCTGCATGAAGTCTGGCTCTAATTGAGTGCTATACGAAATTAACGTGAAGCATCACCAAAATTCGAATTAGTTCTTAACCAGAAGTATTTCAACCTCATTTCATTCCATCCTCTGGTCTTCTGCTCACGTTTCCACTGACAATTTATATTAATCAAGTTACTATTATTTAACAAAAGCTACTTTGCAGCGGGCGCTCCGTTAGTGATATGTCCAATCCAATATTTATCAATTCGCCAATAAATATTCCAAAGAATGAATTCCAAAATTGATGCATGATAGTTGATTGATTAACACCAAACGTCGCCCTAATGGTGATGAACTACACAAAGCAACCACGCTATGTATAGGTTCATAAAAAAAAAAGTCCAGCAATCACCTGCTTTAAAGACTGTTTTTTAACCAATTGTTTTGGGAAAATCTGTGCTCAGATAGCAAAATGTTATAAGTAACGTGACCATTTATTTGTTTCCTCAAAACAGGACATCTACTAATTTTTAGGTAATAGTAGAATGAGTATTCAAGAAAACATATATTTATTTATAACTAGGGGGACCGCACCCTGCTCGCTAACGCTCGCCAACCCCCGGAGGATTACTTTGAAATCCTTATCGGTTAGCTCCGCGAACCTAAGCTCGCTTCGCTCGCATCAATGAAGACATGTGTCCTAGCAGAAGAGATTGTTTACAAAATATGATATTCCAACAAAATATTTTTTAAATCTAAATTTTCTGTATTACAGAAAAGATATACACAGTACCTCTGGAATCAGAATTCAAATGAAAACTTTGAGCAAATTTTGACTCGAAATGTGAGCGCTGCTTTGGTAATTGAATACCCAGCATGTTGTTTGTGTGTACATTTCCCCAGTACTCGAGCCACTCATGCACTCTTTCATTGAGTTTGTTGTCAAAAGTTCTAGTGCAAGCGTCTTGTTGAACTACAATTGTTGGCCCTGAAAAGGACCTTTTTTTAAATGGCCCTGAAAAGATCCTTCGCTTTCTTTGATTTTTGTGATAAACTGCAACAGCTTGACTACAATTCGTTTTCTTTTCAATAAAATTTCATCCGATAACGCTATAAATTCAATTGAAGCGCGAGGCCTCGTGGTAAACAAACAATCGTACAATGTTGCCAAAACGCGATAGCAAATAACGTCTTTTTTGCGTGCCGCGTAAGAGAATTATATATATAGATTTTTATTTATTAATGAAAAGAAAACAGGAATGTGTGTGTGAGCACGTCAAAACAAATAATTTATGTGGTCTTTTATTTTCTGAAGAACAAATTTGCTTTAGTATATTTGGTGTTGATTTTAAATAAAAATGAAATTCTTGGTAGGATTTCTAAAAATTCACTTTTTTTGTTTTATTAACGGGTACTTAGTTTATAAGTTAACATTAAAAGTGCACTTACGTTTAGACATTGTTGAAACGAAGGTTTCAAGTACAAGAAATTTAAATTGACTATAATAACGCACGTCGATAAAAAAAAAACTATAATTAATTGTCAAGAAAGATGCACGAGCTGTCTATGCGAACTCTTAAGGGGGTCCGGGACACATTGAAAAAAAAATTTGTTAATTAATTTAGAATTTTGAATTTTTTTGCACTGATTACCCATTTAACTAATAAAAAAAATCACGACACAAAATTTTTCCATAAGCTTTTTAAAAATTTTAAATAAAATTTTTTGAAAAAAAGAGGGGTCTTTTTAAATTGCTAAAACTCAAAATATTCTTGATCCATTTTCAAAATTCTTCCAGTAAATTATTCACAATTTTATAAACTTTAATTACGAATCAGCAATTAAAAAAAAATTAATTTAATAAAAAATAAAAAATATTTGAATGAAAATGTTTGAACATTTTTTGGTACTTTTTTTGAAAAAGTCATATTTTTAAAAGTAAATATTTGTTTCAAATTTGCTGAATCAAAATTAAAGTATAATGTTTGAAAATATATATATTCCAAATTTCAACCCTTAAAATGTATCGGTTTTAGACTTATAGCAATTTGAATACAGGAAATCTTGAAAAAATGTATCATGGAGAAAAAATAATTAAAGACAGATGTCGTTGCCATGACAACAATTGTCTAGAGCAGTGGTCCCCAACCCCCGGGCCGGTACCGGTCCGTGGATCAAATGGCACCGGGCCGCCCAAGGAACATTAAATTATTTCCATTTTATTTACTGTGGTGTATTTCTCTCGGGTTTGTGCGGTTCTTATCTATGAAATGTCCACTCAAATTAGGAGGCGGTAAATCAGAACTTGAAATTTGTTCTGTTACTAGAGCTTCAATTATGAATTATGAATTCTGTATGTCTCTATTTTCCAATTTTGACAAATGTGACAGCTGTTTTCAAGTTGGCAGAAAAAGTAGCTGCATTTAAAGCCAAACTGAAAATGTGGGGACGGCGCGTGAACAGAGGCATTTTGTACATGTTTCAGACATTAGCAGTGATTTTAGGCAAGACTGAGCCTGAACATTCATTCTCCCAATTGGTGCACGATCACCTGTCTTTGCTTTTAAAAGGGTTCGAGCGCTACTTCTCAACCACGAAAGACCCACGAAGTGGTAAGGTATGGATCCGCGACCCATTTGTCAACAAATTAGGCTAATCTAGCATGTATGTGCAAGAAGAAGATCAACAGCTGGAAATTGCAAATGAAGGCGGCCTTAAAACTACTTTCGAGACAACTCTGACGGTGTTCTGGATTAAAGTCATGGCAGAATACCCTGAGATTGCCACCACAGCAATTAAATCCCTATTACCATTTCCGACAACCTATCTGTGTGGAGTGGGGTTTTCTGCAGTGACAGCAACCAAAACAAAACAACGAAATAAACTGGACATAAGCAACACACTTCGGGTGTCATTGTCTCCTATTACCCCCAGATGAAACCATTTCGTAGCAAAGAAACAAGCTCAGGGTTCTCATTGATTTAGCGTTCTAGTGAGTTAAAATGTTAAAACACTTTATATTCATTTTTTGGTTTTTCTCATTTTGAAGGCATGTTTACATACAATTAAATTATAATTAATAAACCAAAACAATCTAAAATATAAACAATCAACGTCCGTTGATTGTTTATATTTACCGGATCAACAAACGTTGATCCGGTCCGCAGGGATAAAAAGGTTGGGGAGGACTGGTCTAGAGTGTTAGATTTTCAAAACAACGCACCACAAAAAAAATTATTATATCTCTAGTTCTAATTAAGATAGAAACTTGATTTAAACATCATTTTAAGCAAAAAAACACAGAGAGAATTTCTTAAAATAATAAAAAAAAATTCGAAAATTTGACGATTTTTGTGTTTCGGACCCCCTTAATCGAGGAGCGCGCTAGCACTGAGATTCCCAAACTTATCCAAGTCGTGGCACACTTAAGAGAATTAGAATTTTCTCACGGCACCCCCTCGTGATATAATCCAAAATCGTGCTCACTGTACAGTTGTTCGAATCGTGGAATTAAATACAGCTACTCGCATGTCTTTTACATTAATTTTCGAACGATATTTGCTCCTTACAACAGCAACAGCTTCATCGGCGATTAGCGGGACCCTAGGTTGCCGCGACACACACTTTGGGAACCCCTGAGCTACCAGGGTTTTGACTAGGGATGGGGGAAAAGTAACAACCTGTTCTTTTACAATGTGAATTAAAAAATTCTAGACACCTAAAGTGATTACTATGGCAACTTTTTTTGTTGCAGTAAAAATTGGAAAAGTTGCATTTATCATTCCCTAAAGTTGCATTTATGGAAATAAAGTTGCATTTATTTTTAATACACTAATATCTAAAATAAATTATGCGTAAAAAATAAAAAAATTCAAAATATATTGACAATTTTAGTCGTGTACAACAGTATTATAATACATAATTAAATACAGAAGAACGTTGAATGGCCGATCTTTGGCCAGTAATTTCTTTAACATTGAAAAACTGCATCAGCCGCAGTCTTTATGAGTTTTACTGTATCGAATGGAAAAGAGGCGCAAAATCCTTTCGCTCAACATTCAGAGATTTTAAAATGTCATCTACAAGGCGAACAACATATTGATGATCAACACTCCCCTCACAAACTCTGCAGTCGCTTACGCAAGTTTCCTCTGGGTTATCAAGAGTGCCAACCAATGTGTTAAAAATACTTCTTGCCATTAATTTTACTTTTGTCTGTTAGGAAGAACACCATCTTTCAATGAACTTCTTGTTTGATCCGCAATACTTCGGCGTTCGCAAGATCATACACGTGATCGAAGGGTTGATTCAGAGGTGAAAAAATGAAATAATAATTTCATATTAATTAATTTTAAGCTAAATTTTAAAAAGTTGCAAATGGTTGCATTTATGCAAAAAGTTGCATTTATGCAGAAAGTTGCATTTATGTTGCGGTTATAACTCACTTGCAATACACAACATGTAGGAGAAATTTTGGTTTTAGTACTTATCATGCAGGGTAGAACGTGTGAAAAAACTTGCATTTGTTGCAAAAAGTTGCCCTAGTGATTACAAGTACTAAATTGAAATATTCAGTCAATAGTACTTGAATAACAGCGCACTCGTTTTGTGACAAAACCAGGCCAGTTACACCCGTAATTGACAGTTCGCCTTTTGAAAGAGCATGATATGGTTGGAGCCCCATAGTCCTTTAAAAATATTTAATTTTTGCAAAACAGAATCCCGAAATTTGCCGCTCCCGACTAGAGGGTGGTCAAATATTAACACCAACTTCACGACCACAATTTTATTGAAGATTCGATCCAGGAAATTATCAAATTGGACGGCTCCTGTTTAACCAATTGTTCTGGCAAGACTATCTAGACTCGAGTTTAAAAAAACCATTTCGCTACAAGTGTCAGAATCCTTGTCTCAAGATAAGCCACAATTGCTCTTTCTCTATATTAAAAAAATGTTACCGCCGCCGCCGCCGCCGAAGAATTGAAAACTGTGCTATTTAGCTCGATTCTTAGACGGTTTCCCGAGAAAGTACTGATCGGAAAAAAACAAAATTGACATGGTTTGTTCTTCAACGTATTCCCTGGACAATTATTAAGATTTTTTTCCGATGCGGCTATTAGTTTAGGGTTTATTAAGTGTTAAAATTGAAGAAGCGAAATTTCTTCCGCGAGTGAGCAAAACACATACAAATTTTCAGTCTTCAGCCGTGAGTTTTTTTTAAAGAGTACCTCTCAACGTAAATTTTTGCAGCTCGTCGAGTTTTTTTTTAAATTTCAATTTGGTTCTTGATAATATTTTTTTGAAATTCGGGAAAAATCAGGACATTTTTGTTACTTTTTTTTAAAACTGAAGTATCTATATTTTATTACTATTATTTTTTAATTTTTAAAATATAGCAGTATACCTCAGAATGTACTCTTTCTTACGGTACTATTATTTTTGATATCGGTTAATAATTAAATTGGATGCGATCAAAAGTTGGTCATACAAAATTCGGAATCTTCGGATATTTTCGCTACTTTTTGTTACTACCGTTAACTAAAACTGTCATATCTATATCGTATTACTATTAGTTTTTTATTTTGAAAATAGCGCTGTATACCTCAGACTGTACTCTTTCTTACGGTACCATTATTTTTAAAATTGGTTCATAAATAAATTCGATGCAATCAAAAGTTGGTGACACAAATTTCGTATTTTTTATTTCGCTTAGCAAATTCGCGGAGCATTGTATTCGCGGAGGGTTGTATTTTTGACTATCGGGTTTGCCAGATATCAAATTTATCGTAGCAACAATTGCAATAAAAACGATTTCTTTTTATTTGGCGAGGAAAAAGGCTCGCTTTTTTCCCTCTGTTCTCAGACGTTTTACCGAGAAAGTACAAAGTACACATCGTAAAGTTTGGAGATTAACAGGGTTTACTTAAAATTGTACAGGGAACAAGATGCAGAAGATTTTTTACTGATGCGGCTATTAGTTTAGGGTGCATTAAGTGTTAAAGCAAAAAAGAGTGAAATCACTTGCGTAAGAGGTATTGGTTTGCGAAGCAAACCAAACGGGATTGCGTAGCAACCCACGGGGGTCGGCGAGCGTAAGCGAGCAGGGGGAGAAGCCCACGCTGTGAAGTGATGGACCGTAAAGGGAAATCAGGATAATACAAATTATTCAGATAGTTTCACTCTGCGAAAGGAATGTTGGTTTGCGAAGCAAACCAAATAGGATTGCGTAGCAATCCCCGGGGGTTGGTGAGCGTAAGCGAGCAGGGGGCGGAGCCCCCTAGTTCTGAAAAAAAACAAAGATATATCCATAAAAATATTTATTTTTTTGCAAAACAAATTCCCAAAATTTGCCGCTCCCGACTAGAGGGTGGTCAAATATTAACACCAACCAACAGATTCACGACTATGAAGAAGATTCGATCCAGGAAATTATCAAATTGGACGGCTCATGTTTAACCAATTGTTCTGGCAAGACTATCTAGACACGAGTTTAAAAAAAACATTTCGCTTCAAGTGTCAGAATCCTCGTCTCAAGATAAGCCACAATTGCTCTTTTCTGAAAAAACAAAGAACTATCCATTAAAATATTTATTTTTTGCAAAACAAAATCCCAAAATTTGCCACTCTTGACAAATATTAACACCAACCAGCGGATTCGAGGTCGAAGACAGAAAACTAGGTCCAACAAACCACCCAATTGGACGGTTCCTTTTTAACCAATTGTTCTGGCAAAACTCTTGCCTAGACACGAGTTTACTAACACTTCGCTACAAGTACCAGAGCACTCGTCTCAAGATAAGCCACAATTACTCTTTTCTGGAGGAACAAAGAACTCGGTAGGAAGACAACTCGCCCACGCCGTTCGCAAATACCGAAGGAAATCAGCAGCAAAAAATGGAAGGGGAATATGACTTTCGCGCTCTTTTTGCATGTGTCCCCCGCACGACGACAATGGAACGAAACAATCGCGTGGTCGCGCGCTCGTGTTCGAAGGCGCGTTTTTTTTTCTTCATTCTATTGTTAGAACGTGCGGCTGCGTCACATCCTCAGGATATCGCTTGATAAAACAGGGAGAGAAAAGTATCTCTGTTGTTATTGATGCTTGTTCGCTGCCAGTTCCTCTTTTTTCTTCTCTTTGGTGCAAGTCTGTTGCTGAAACAAATGGAAACTGCCTTGAACTTGGTCTTGTGACATCATTCGTCTTTTTCTGCAACATCCTCATTCTGTCTTTCTTTTTGTCTCTCGGCCCAAAAGATAAACTTGAAACTGCTTTTAAAAAGCGGGCACGTGGAAGGCGAGAGAGGGCGAGGGTGTAATTGAAGAGGACATTTGCAAGCCTCGGTTCGTTAATGCCATCGTTAAAAAAAACAAATCTGACGGCTGTCGCTTAATTTAAGTTTAATGCCGAGCTGAGTTATAGTGAACAGAGCTTTGTGGGAGATTTGTTAATGACGCTGAGAAGTTGTTCACTTGTCGAAGTGCTGTGCAGGCCTTCACAGAGGTCAAGAGATCCCGCCTACTTCGATATTTGAAGCCCCTTGTAAAGGTTTTCAGGTTAGATAGTTAATTAATGTCGTACTGGAGCAACACAACGGGCCATTGACGACGGACCGAGATCAATCCCGATGGTAAATATTTGAAGACGTCTCGCAATTTTGTACCACGGTCAGATGGCCAGAGCGCCTACTCCAAACTTCCCCACCACGCTAGATTTAACGTGCATCAGCATCAGAGTAGGGATGCTACATCGACAGTAAAACATCAATGTTTTGAAACATCGTTGTTTTTAAAATTCAGTGTATTTAAACTTTTTCCACCATTTCTTCGCCCCCAAATTATTGATGTTTTTAAAATTCAGTGTATTCAAACTTTTTTCCCCATTTTTTAAAACTGGTTTAGCAACTATTAAAGCGACATCGACAGCAAAACACAGATCTTTTGAGACATCGATGTTCAAAATTAAAACATCGTTGTTGATAATGCATCGCCCCCAAACTATCGATATTTTTTAAAATTCAGTGTATTTAAACTTTTCTCCCATTTTTTAAAACTGGTTTAGCAACTAGTGATGCGACATCGGCTCCAATACATCGATGTTTTTTATAAAACATTAATGTTTTGAAAACATCGGCATCGATGTCGCATCCCTACTTTTCAGACCCTTCACCTTTGGTCTAAAAGTATGTTCAATTTGCTGATTATAAAAGTTATGCTACTTGGTTATCTATATATATAATTCTCTTACGTGGCACGTAAAAAAGACGTTATTTGTTAACGCGTTTTGGCAACATTGTACGATTGTTTACCACAGGGCCTCGCGCATCAATTGAATTTATAAGCGTTATCAAATGAAATTTTATGGAAAAAAAAAAGGAATTTTAGTTGAGCTGTTGCAGTTTATAATAGAAATCAAAGTAAGTGGATGATCTTTTCAGGGCCATTTTAAAACGGTCCTTTTCAGGGCCAGCAATTATAGTTCAACAAGATGCTTGCACTACAACTTTCGGCAACAAACTCGATGCAAAAGTGTGAGTGGTTCGAATGCTGGGGAAATGTACACAAACAACATGATGGGTATTCAATTTCCAAAGCAGCGCTCACATTTCGAGTCCAAATTTGCTCAAAGTTTTCATTTGAATTTTGATTTTAGAGGTACTGTATATATGTTTTCTGTGATACAGTAATTTTAGATTTGAAAAACATTTTTTGGAATATCATATTTTGTAAACAATTACTTCTGCTAGGACACATGTCTTCATTGATGCGAGCGAAGCGAGCATAGGTTCGCGCAGCAAAACAATGAGGATTGCGATACAATCCTCCGGGGTTTGGCGAGCGTTAGCAAGCAGGGGGCGGGCTCCCTAGTTCTTTAAATTTTTATAACGGTACTGTTTTCATTAAAAAATAAAACATCGACAACGTAAAAACAACGAAAAGTATAAACATCGATGTTAGAAAAACATCGACTCCAATACATCGATGTTTTTTTTAAAACATCGATGTTTTGAAAACATCGACATCGATGTCGCATCTCTACTCTAGAGCACACAACGGTCTTTGGTTGGATTCGAACTCGCAACCCATCGGGTGCTACTGTTCCAACTAAGCTACCGCGGCCCAAAATTGTTTTTGTTACGCTCACAGTCGCTCTATTCAGCATGACGTGCCGTGCAGTTTAATTTAAAAAAAAAATAGCTTGCGAGTGGGGAAGGTCATAAGAACATCCTTTAGACAGAGAAAAGTAAAGAGATGTTTTACAGTCATATTAGCAGAATCACACAGTGGACAAATAGGAATATCAAGAAGTCCTATTCAATACAGATGAGTCTGAAGATAATCACCCCAGTAAGGATTCTGAAGAACGCAACATCTATAGCTCTATGAAGGTCATGTTGTACACATTTGAGCTTATCAGCGAAACAGCTCCATTTCTTTTACGTCACAAACTTCTTTAAATAGATTTCCTTTGTAGGCATGTTTTTCTTGACTAATTTTGTGACATTAGGAAGAGGAATATGAGGATTTGGATGATCCCAAAGCAAGAATTGCACAATGATCAAGTGATCACAGACCTCTTGTAATTCAAAAAAAGACAAGGATTAAGGCTAAGGCTGTTTTCACATTTAGAATCGGGGAGCGTCTCGCCTACAGCATTACATTACACTCGAAAATAAAAAATGGTTAGCTCTGTTAATGAAAAACCACCTTCACCAAATAAAGTGAGATGGCAGCTCAGGTGTTGACTTCGTCATCTGACCGTGATTTAAACTTGCGAGATTTTTTCCTCGAATCTGTCTTTTTTAGATTGATCGCGAACCGTCGCCAATAGCCCATTGATGTCACCCAGGTGGTCTTGCTAGTCTCTAGTCTCCTCCAAATGTTCAGTGATTGTATTCATATAGTAGACTGGTGAGAGAAAGAGTCAAACTACCCTTTCTAGACGTGTGCGGGTGCATCAAATCTTTAATCCTACATTCGTTTCAAAGTCTACATTCATCCTACATTCGTTCAAACACAAGACGTTTTCCCTAAACTGTAGCACTGAACTCTCCTCCCCAAGTTCTCTTTTGCCCAGCGTTGGTCTGGCAAATGAGAATCTTTATGAAAGTCCTGATCTAGTGCTGGACTTTTTGAGGGTGTTCACGTACTTAGTCCAGCTGTTTGGTTCCCTCCAAGTAGTTTCGACGAGATATCTCGTCCATCAAGTTCTGACTCATTTTTCCAGTGGTGGGATATCTCGTTCATCAATAATGCAATTGAATTCCGAATGATGGTGATATTGCAGTTTTTCGATGAACGCGAGTGCCGTATCAGATCAGTTTTTCTAATATCTCATCTATTTAGGTTTGGTTAGGTTTGCTAATGACGGGACATCTTGTAGCAAAAATCACCAGGAGGGCTAAGGACTAATTAACCAAAGATGTTCATCAGTTACGTTTCTATGACATTCTACACGACGTCTCAATTTTTAATATACACTACCCTACAATAATGGACCGGACGTGAGCAGATTTGCATAAAATCTGACTACTTGTTTGTGGGGGTGAATCTCGTGGGATGGCCTGAGACCTTTGCATGTTGTGCCTGGTTAATTGAACGCCGAAGCCTACAGGAGCATTTTGGACAATCAGATCCTTCCTACGCTCTGGCAATTTTATGGAATGGACGAATGTTACTTCCAGGATGACAACGCTCTGTGTCATGTTGCAGCCTCTGTCAAGCAGTGGTATCGAGATATGGATGTAAAACGTCTTCTCTAGCCTGCTCAGAGACCCAACCTAAACCCCATAGTACGTTTGTGTGACGAGTTAGAGTGACGCTTACGGACCAGGGAACCACGTCCGAAATCTACAGCTGAGCTGGCGACATTCTTGCAGCAGGAATGGACACAAATACCCATAGCTGTGTATCAAAACCTTGTTGAAAGTATGCCCAGAAGAGTGTGTAAGTGCAGCACGTGGGGTGAACCATCCCCCTATTAAAGCAAGTATTATTTCCCTTATACCATCACATCCTGCCGTCCGGTCCAATATTGTAGGGTTCGAATCAGCTTCTCATCTTGTGTCCTCTGTTTTTAAGTTTTATTAAATAACTTTCCACTTTTGACTGGCCTCAACAGGTTATGTTAAGACCTCTTTCGTAATGTAATTGTATCCTCAATCTACTAGTAACCTTGACCAGTCTGTGAACTCTAATCATTTGGATGAGTGTTTGCGGATTTAAAATGTAAAAGTTTGAGATATGGGATGCCAGAAGGTTAAGGACGTGATACTAAATGCCTGTCTTTCGAAATTATCAGTTGTTAACTTGGAAATTTAATTTCGCTCATATTTTTCTATTGGGAATTGCAGAGGTAGAATCTTGTTTTCTCAGCAAGATTCTGCCTCCTTTCACCATGACTGTTATTTTGAATTATTTTCAGATAGTGACTGTTATTTTAAATTATTTTTTAACTACCAGTGTGGTATTCTCTGTATGACGTACTCATACTAGTCAAAATTTATTGCAGCTAGATTTCCAGAAGCGGGTTTGTCTAATAAACAGGGACAGACAACAAATTTTTCTGAAAGAAAATTGTGTCCTGTATCTGGAGATTCACAATGTCTTGATCGTACCATCGCGAGAGAATGTTGTATCGCCCATAGATCATAATGGGTGCGATGCGGCCGCGCCTCCCATGATGTACTGGGGTAGCGCAGCTTCTGCCATATTATCACCAATTAGAACTTTAAGGGTAGGTAGCTGAATTTACGTCACACATTAGTTCGGGCTATGGGCGACGGTTCGGAATCAATCTCGAAGATAATGAATGGCTACTAATCCTTTCAAGTTGATACATGAAACAATCCTTCATAACTTGACTGAAGTTCCGTACCACGAACGAAGTGATCTAAGTTCTCGGATTCTCATTCGATCCATTTGAAGACTTAAATAATTTGAGTCACCAAACATAATTACTACCAGCTTCATACTTTTTCTGCAGACAGTATTTTAATTTCGTACCATCGTTGTCATCATTCACACTACCACCAACGCACGCTCTTAAGTCTAGCCTATAAGACTCTTCAGCAGTTTGGCTGATCAAAGCGTTGGTTGGATTTGTATGGCGCAAGTCTTTCAAGCAATGTCTTTCGTTCAATAAATGGTCATAGACACAAAGAAAGGTTCACTAACAAAAATACACTAAGGGGTAGTTACCAGAATCGAACCTGCGCCTCCTACAGTTCGCAGGCTGGGCAAATCCACTGAGGGAAGGCGGCCTCAGATGTACGGAGGGGAAATTTCTGCTTTTCTTCCAACCTGGGCAAAACGACCCTGCAATTCAAACCAAGATAATCTCAGTCAAATTGAGATGCAGGGCAACACTATGTAATCGACAAGTTTCCATACGCTTTATTTATTGCTGGGTATGTAGGTATTTTAATTAACGTCGTACTGGAGCAACATGACGGACTATTGACGACGGTCCGGGATTAAACCGAACGGGAAATATCCGAGGACAATACCACGTAATTTTGAACCACGGTTAGATGACGAGGCAACATCTGAGCTGGCACCCCACTCTCCAAACTTCCACACCAACCCAACGCGAGGACTTTCGGCCACGACAGATTTAAGGTGCACCAGCCGCCTCCACACCATACGCTTCAAACATCCATGCAGTCACCCGGATTCGAACCAGGAGCCTTCCGATCTAGAGGTTATTGCAAATCTGACCAGATTGTGACTGACGAGATACCTCGTCACTAGAAAAAATACTGACCATATCTTGATCTCGTCATCATAAAAAATATTCACTATCTTGATGATGCAAAATCTCGCCATTAGCAAAATAGTTCAAATCTTGATGGACGAGATATCTCCTCAAAATCACTTGGTAATTGGTAATTTTAGCTAACGTCGTACTAGAGCAACACAACGGGCTATTCGAAATCACTAGGAGGGTTATGAACCACAACTTGGGTTCACATAAACTTAAACCCAAGTCATCCTCAGCAGGCTTATTGCAACATCAAGGGACTTCTATTTCATCTGCTTTTGGTATTGTTTTATTTCAGGTTTATCCTCAAATTGCTCTTTCGTATCTTCAGATATTACACAAGTACTTTCCTCGCATGATTCCAGATTCTTTTGACATCTCACGCGATATGCAGGAACAAGGCTAAAACAATGTCCATGACTTTTCCCTGAGACATTTGTTACTATGCAACAGTAGAGAGATGTCATCTAAGCAGTGCTTCGTCGTTAATTTTTCGATTGAAAGCGAAAGTCACTTGAAGTAATTGCTCGAGTAAGAGGAAGCTAAAGGAAACAGTGGACATTCCAGTGATTCTTTCCCTTACCCTCAGGTTTGAGATTTGACGAAATTTTACAAACAGGAAAAATTTCCCTGCCTTTTTACTTCCTTGCAGGTAAAAAAGAAATGAATGAAAGTGTAGAAATGTGTCACCTCAGCAAGAAACGCGAAACCTGTTTTCGAAGCATTAAAACAAACTTCTGAATCGGTTTTAGAATTCGTTTCAATAAGTGGTCTCAAAATTCCAATACAATAATTATCTAATGTAAAAAATCTATTAAAATGTCATTTAAATACAGTGGAACCTTGTTCATCTGAGCTCCCTTTAACCGAGTTATCCGAGCCGAATTCGGTACCGAGTTTTCTTGCTTGATGAATTTTTCAGTAGTAACACGCACAACAGTAAATGTTTTCTGCATCTCGCGCATGGGGTCTGTTTTGTTTACTTTCGTATTCTCCGAGTTTTTGAGTTGGGTTGGCGTGGAAGTTTGGAGAGTGGGGTGCCAGCTCAGGTGTTGCTTCGTCATCTGACCGTGGTTCAAAATTACGAAGTGTTGTCCTCGAATCTCTCCCTTAAGGGACTGATCCCGGACCGTCGTCAATAGCCCGTTGTGTTGCTCTAGTACGACATTAACTAAAATTACCATTACCATTACCATTACCAAGTTTTTGATTTTCGAAGGTGGACTCGATCTACATTATTTCGGGTGATCAAGGTTTCTCTGTATTTATATTTCGATCTAGAATGCATACTTAGCGCCATATTTCCAAAAAGAACTTTGATTATCCGATCTCCGTTCAACCGAGTGACACAGACGAATCTGATACTGTATATCCATGCTTTATGAATCTTTCAGTAGTAATGATTTCGATATCTCGTACCAGCTGAATAACCCGGCGTTGCTCGGGTTTAAAACACGACCGCGACATTTCCCTGCGTTAACTCAAATGCAGAAACCCTGTAGAACATGTTTCCTACCGCGACATTTCCCTGTGTTAACTCAAATACAGAAACCCTGTAGAACATGTTTCCTACCGCGACATTTCCCTGTGTTAACTCAAATACAGAAACCCTGTAGAACATGTTTCCTACCGCGACATTTCCCTGTGTTAACTCAAATACAGAAACCCTGTAGAACATGTTTCCTACCGCGACTTTTCCCTGTGTTAACTCAAATACAGAAACCCTGTAGAACATGTTTCCTACCGCGACATTTCCCTGTGTTAACTCAAATACAGAAACCCTGTAGAACATGTTTCCTACCGCGACATTTCCCTGTGTTAACTCAAATACAGAAACTTTGTAGAACATGTTTCCTACCGCGACATTTCCCTGTGTTAACTCAAATACAGAAACCCTGTAGAACATGTTTCCTACCGCGACTTTTCCCTGTGTTAACTCAAATACAGAAACCCTGTAGAACATGTTTCCTACCGCGACATTTCCCTGTGTTAACTCAAATACAGAAACCCTGTAGAACATGTTTCCTACCGCGACATTTCCCTGTGTTAACTCAAATACAGAAACCCTGTAGAACATGTTTCCTACCGCGACATTTCCCTGTGTTAACTCAAATACAGAAACCCTGTAGAACATGTTTCCTACCGCGACATTTCCCTGTGTTAACTCAAATACAGAAACCCTGTAGAACATGTTTCCTACCGCGACATTTCCCTGTGTTAACTCAAATACAGAAACCCTGTAGAACATGTTTCCTACCGCGACATTTTCCTGTGTTAACTCATATACAAACCCTGTAGAACGTGTTTCCTTGTCCATGTTCAATTATTGCAGGAAAACAAAGTTTAGATTTTAAAATTAGGACTTCGAGGGGCACTTTTAGGACAACCTGTTTGCCAATTTTAATGACTACAGATTGGTCTGAAGGCAGGAAAGAAATGGCCTATGTTTTCCGCAGTTTTTTAAAGTATAAGAGTATAAAATTTGGTGTGGATTGGTCAAACGGTGTAGTTTTGTACAGACAATAAACACCCCTCCTCGAAAACACCAATCTTTTTTATAATTCTCTTATGTGGCACGCAAAAAAGAAGTTATTTTTACCGCGTTTTGGCAACAATACGCTTGTTTATTTACCACGAAGTCTCGCGCCTCAATTGAATTTATAGCGTTATGGGATGAAATTTGATTGGAAAAAATATATATTAGTCGAGCTCTTGTGTAGCTTACAAACAACATGCTGGGTATTCGATTTCATAAGCAGCGATCACATTTCGAGTCAAAATTTGCTCAAAGTTTTCATTTGAAGCGCAGCGAACCAATCAGGATTGAATAGCAATCCTCCGGGGGTTAGCAAGCAGGGGGCGGGCTCCCTTGTTATACATCAATACACCAATATATACAACGATTTACACTTTTTTATATCTATATAAATAAGAATGGAGTGTTTGTTTGTACATTGAATATTTTCGGCGAATTTCAAGTTTTCTATCCGTTTTGGACCCTTCTGATGTCAAGTCCACCTCTTTCGCGTTTGGTGTCTGTCTGTCCATCTGTATGTATGTGCCATATACACGTCCACATGGTTTAATATATTTTCATGGAAATTCGCATACAGGAGTATTTATCTTCATTTAGTGAGTGAAATTGGTTGCGAAAGTTTGTCTGTCCGTCTGTCTGTTCTTTGTTCGATTTTGTGTTTGTGTGTTTGGGCAGGTAATTGGTAATTGGTAATTTTTAGTTAACGTCGTACTAGAGCAACACAACGAGCTATTGACGACGGTCCGGGATCAGTCCCTTAAGTGTGTTTGGGCAGGCATCACATTAATTTTATTCCAGATATTTGATTGCAATGTGTTTTATTTTATACATTATCTATTAGTTTAGTGAATGAAATTTTAAACATTTCTTTATTGTTATATTTAGATGAGTTTCCTGCTAAAACACCTGAGTAAATATGCTTAAATCAACCATAATTTGGTAGTTTTGGAAAAATTGGAATTTATATTGAGTCTTACGATTACTTTGATTTGCTTTACCAGTACTGCTAAAAAAACAATTATATTTCAAACAAGAATTTTTTTATGGGATTTTAGCTCTGATACTTCATTTATTTCGAGTTATTATTGTACTTTGCGCAATGTAAACGATTTCCGAATATTTGAGACAGACGAGATTTTTCAACGAACGGAAATAAAACGGAAATTCATGTTTCGTTCGCTCTGAATTAATTCCGCATTTCTAAATTTTGTGCACTTGTTAGTTGTAAGTGGCAACTGTGTTCTAGATCAAAAGATAAAAAACGAATGACGAATTAATATCAATAAAACAACATCAAGAATGCACACATTGTGCCATACTTCCAAACAGAACCTTGATTATTCGGGCTCTGTTTAATCAAATGTCCGAGTTGCTCGAGCCGAATTTGATATCGAGTTTTCTTACTTTGTGGGTCTTTCTGTAGTAACGTGTAAAACAGTAAATGTTTTCTGTCTCGTATCAACTGCTTTGTTTTCTACGTTCGTATTACCCGAGTTTCCGGTTATCCAAAGTGATCTCGGTCCATATTACCCCAGATAATCAATTCTGCTGCATTTATATTTCGATATAGAGTGCACATTTAGTGCTATTTTTAAAAAAGGCTTCGACCAAAGAGACCAAATCCGAGACTGCAACAAAAATGAATGCTTTTAAAGATACATTTTAAAAAATCTTTTATCTGTGTGCAAAAATAACAAATAAGTTCCTTACGTTGACGTCGAATGACTCCAACAGCAGATATTCACGGCTTGCGATCAACTAGGATAATACGAGGAGTAGCTTTTAAGCTATCCTATAGGGATCAAATGAAAATCCTTTGGATGATTGATGAATTCTTGTAAAGAAAAACAATTCGTAGGTCTTGGAAATAGTAATTAGAATCTTTCAGAATGATCGCAGTTTCCGTGGATAGCTCATGACACCACAAACGAAACATTAGGAATCAAAATTTCGTTTCCGAATTCAGTTAGCAGAACCCTTTTATATTTTATACATGTTAACTGTACCCCTTCAAAATGTTTTGACATAGCAGACGCGAAAATGTTTCTTGGTAATTTATTGTTTTCGGAATGGTGCATTGGATTCCCTGAAGTATTTACGTTATTGTTAAATATTGTTGAGCTTGTTTTATTTCCGTAAATTATCTTGAAACGTGTTTTGGGATCTTTCTCATTAGTGGTTCTGTAAAATGCGAAACCTCCTAATCGCTGCTCAACAAAATTTATTTCTAATGAAAACAATTACAGCTTCTCTCTCATCTTAGCTTGAGTTGATTGTTAGTCTTTTCGTAGTACTGTACTTCAGAGTTATAATAATGCGATTAACCGTATGAGGGGAGGAATTTTCAATTTTAAGAAAGCTGAGGTCTGCGAAAATCTTACTTTTGCTACCGAAATTCATTCGCATGATACATTTCGAGGTTACCTTAATGTTCGCTACACCCGTTTGGACCACATTTGGCGTTTTATTTGTTTAGTGTTGACCAATCGAGTATCACGAGGCGCTCGGAAGCTGATGCAAAGTCCATTTTTTGATATTTTTTGATTTTTGAAATTTTAATGGAATAAATAATTTTGATATATGTTCGATATATGTTGGTAACACTGAGGCTGTGTTCGTAAACAATTCTTTGAAAAAAGTGTAAACCAGAAAATAATCCGTCATGTGACCTCCGTTTCACCAGTTCTGAAGTTGCATTTACGAACGCTTCCATACATTATAACATGAGCTGATGAAACACAGAACAATCTCGAACAATCTGTCTTTACATAAATTTCTTATGTTTTTATTTCCACATCCTGCACGTATCTTGTTTTGTTGCAGAACCTACCCTTCGAAAAAAGACTTTATGCAATCTTCTAATCAAATTAACAAACCAAAAATTTTTAAAAACATTAATTTTCTCAAATTTGGTTTTCTGGACATACCCGCATTGGCTAGCCCGTTGTATTACTCTAGAACCTACGTTAATTTTAAACTTTAAAATTTACTACGTTAATTTAAAAAAAAAATACAAATTAACCCCATTGTCTTCTGAGCGACTCAAATCAATTCGAAATTTATTCTTTGAAATTTTTGCTTGCGAATTTCTGAAATCGTGTACGAAAAACAAGCCAAGTATCATCAGGTTCAGAATACCATAGATTTTTAATGAAATAGACGGAGCATGTGAGCTTTATGTTATTTTCCGGTCGATCGATTTGAAGTTCTGTGGTTAAAAGCATGAATTCTTAATTAGTGATTTTTGAAAATGGTTATCCACCGTTTTTAAAATCACTAGTCTTGAGCTTCGATAGCAAATCGGATAGGTCTATTCGTAAACCCACATGATTTACCCTTCAGAGATCTTATGACAGCTACACCGACCACATGCTATATCTATTTCATTTGAAGGTCGATGCGGAATACACACAGGAACACGTCTGCCGTATAAAGTCTACCGCCATCTACATTAAACTTAACAGAGAATGTATCTGACAAGGTTACTTATTAGTTCAGTGTACGAGACCACATGTGCCTATTGGTCGGTCCCGTTTAACATTCTGATTGGAACTACAACTTAAATTTTTCAACGGAGTGGCCACATTGGTGGCTTATCTAATTGGCGTTGACCAATCAGCTATCATTAGTCAATTCGGAATTCATTCTTTGGAATGTTTACTGGCGAAATTAAGTAATCATGCACGACAAACAAGTCCCGTGACGTCACATTCGGAATACGTACAAGACCACAGAAACACTACCGCCACCTATATTTGGCTCAACAGAAAATGCCCATCCTTGAACTTGTTTTACTTTTGAATTAGGCTATAGATATAACAAGCGCGATTCTTTCTTGGCGCGATTCTTATAACTTTTAAAATACAACTTATGTACCGGCCGTAGTCTAAAGGTTAAACTGGCATTTTCCCTACTAAATCCCTGGATAGGATTGGAATGTTCCTTCGAAATTTCTCCGAAACTTTATTGGAGAGTTTATTTACACATTGTCTTTTGAATGGAATCTCATATTTTCTTTTATATATGAGGCTATCAGAGCAAAATTGGCATAACACCCATAAAAACACACAAAAATTTTTATTACTTTTTATTAACACCTTGTTGTGTTGCTCTAATACGACGCCAATTAAAAATTACCATTACCATTTATTACACTTTTTATATTATTTTTAAATGTACGGGTTCAAGTCTTCTAAAATTACAAAATCACTTATTATTGATCACTGATAGGTATTGGTAGTTTTTAATTAACGTCACACTGGAGCAACACAACGGGCTATTGATGACGGTTCAGGATGCATATAACCTACCTTTACTCGAGTAGAAGCTATGGGGAGATTTTAAGCCCGCTGATTCGTTGGTTTCTCACCGCCATCTATAATGTCACTCACTCATAGTGTGTATGCATGAGATGTATCAATATTTACGTGCAATGGCCAGTCTCGTGCTCAGTCCGTCTCATCATGATTGATAAGTGGAGATTTTATTAATGATTCTCAATTAACTGTTCTGAACACCTTATGCAGTAGGCAATGCACATTTTCAAGATTACAATGAAATTCTAACTCGAAAACATAGGAATGTATTTACAATTCTGTATCTCAGAGTAAAAATATCGTATTTGCAAATTTTTTGGTTGTATTTTTTTCATTGAAAGTGGCATTTAAACTATTGTAAGTGAGCAACCATTTATTTGTCTTTAAAGCATCTTAATGCAAAGAAAAAGCCCCTTAAAAAACTCTCAATCTCTATACTGTAATATTTTCCAAACGTCAGTTACGATAGTTTAACCCTAAGGTAGAGAATTATAATTAATTACATTTCACATTTGCTCCATTGGGTTGTTGCGGTGATAGCCTCGTATAGCTACATTGGAAAAGACGCTCGTACACTATTTTTTTCGAGTGCCAATGAACGTCTGATGGTTTCAACCTCTCTGATGGCTTTTCGCTGAATCACTTTTTTTTTCTCCATTGAAAATGTCACGGACTAAAAGAGGAAGCGATGAATCTAACAGCATTTAATTAGCAACTCAACGAAGATAAGAAGCTTAAAACAATGGAAGCTCAGTGCTAGAATAACTTGAGATTAAAAATATGTTTATTCATGTGGTATCGAATGTTTTTATCGTAAAGTCTTATCAACACAGATGACATTTTCTTGACATTAAAGTCTTGTCAACAGATGAGTTTTTATCTTCCTTGGGATGGCACGAGCATGAATACCATGAATAGCACTGACCATGTGTTGTGACTTTGAGTTAAATTAAAAGGAGCAGGTGTGGTAGAAGCAATTTGTATAGCCAGAGAGCACTAAACAGTAGTTATTGATAAAATCAAATAATTAAATCTTTTTTTTAGAAAGAACGGCTTTTGTGAAATTTCATGTAAAACGTATGAACAAGACTTGAAACCATTGCATCCTCTACAAATGAACAAAACAGCTCTCTTTCATTTCTTGTGTGTAAATATGCTTTTTTATGCTGTTGTGAAAACTGCGTAGTTAGTTACCGTTAGAATAAAAGGATTCTATAAAGGTATGTGTAGCTTCTTTCTCTTGGAGACGAGCTTGGGGAGTGTGTTTTATTAGCCGGTGGCTAATTTAGATGAATAGGTGTTATTTCTAACACCATGAATCGCACTGTTTAAGTACCCGAATTCTATGAAAACGTTTCATTTAGCCTCGAAAGCTCTTTTGCTATCGAGTGTCATCTAAACACATGGTTCCCACACCTTTATTAAAAAAAAAAATTCAAGAACTTTTAAGGACTTTTCAAAATTAAAAAAAAAATTTCAAGGGCCTAAAATTTTTTATAACGACCTAAAACAAGGCATACGCAAAAGTTGTCAATTAAAAAGAAAATGTGAGAAAAATATCAAAAATACAATTTTTTTTACTCTATTTTTAAACTACTGATAATCAAAAAAAGAAAGGCTATCATCAATTTTGGTTAGAATTTGGATTTTCTTTCTAACAGAACCTGTGATTTTTTTTTGTTGCTAAGTGTGCTTCTCGTCTCAATGCTAACTATCAGGCTACTTGCACACCTATCGCTTTCGGTCGTGCGATAAAATATTGTACGATAAATTCTTTTAGTGGCACGAAGAAGAGTATGGGTGCTTGCATCCTGTGTCCTTGCACAATCTCCATTTTGCTGTCGTCCACTGCCACTACAACAGTCGGCTGTCGTTGTTTATTTTGTTTGAAAAACAATTCAAAAGTTTTGACTGGGGAAAGAAATTTACGCTAAGGAATAAAAAAGCCATATCTTTGTGATCACTAAAGATAAAAATTTCAACGGATTAAAAATTTGCAGAAAATTTTACACATAAAAACTATTTTTAATGTGATTTTCTTTAAAAAAATTTTGGATTGTAATTTTTATATTTTTGCAATAAGAATTTGGCTTTATTCCTTTGGATGCGCGCCAAGTTTCCAATGACGTCCTGACTGCTAAAGCTACGGTTTCCAAAGATAGGGGTGCCGTGATACGTCATAATGCGGCGGGCATAACAAGGCGGCCGTCTTAACGGAGACTAGAGGTGTCAACTTAGACGGACAGAATATGGTGGAGAATGGACGATCTAGACGTATCATTATGAGCAAATCACGTGGTGTCAAAGCGCAAAACAACAGGTTTCATTCAGTATGACGCTCAAATGACGCACATAGTACTAGTCTGGACAAGTTCCAACGCAAGACGAATTACACAATTATGTACTAGTTTTAAAAAAATCAAGTACTTTTCACCAAGTAATTTTCAAGGACTTTTAAGGGCCCCTAGATGGGGAAAAAAAATTTAAAGACTTTCAAGGACCGTGGGAACCCTAAAACATATGGGCACTCTATGGGTGTAATGGCCCCTTTGACTAATTTATCTCCAACTTATTGATATTGTGATTGTGCGTCTAAATTCACCAAAAGTAATTGTACTTACTTCCAAAGAGTAAGACTGTTTAAGCAAATAAGAAGCAACTATAGCCCAGTAAAAAGTCTCGTTTTAGGAACTGGAGAATCGTGAGTTCAAAATTCGATCCAAACAGGCTATTGTGGTTGTCTGTCGTGGTCTGAAATATCTTAACATTGGCATGATGTGAAAGTTTGTAGAATGGGGTGCTCTCTCATGCGTTGACGTCGCCTTTTGACTGTAATTCACGATTACGAGGTGTTGCACTCGAATCTTATCCTTCGAGATTGATACCGTTCCGTCGCCTATAGCCCGTTATGTTGCACCAGTGGACGTAAATTCAACTAACTTAAGCGAACGAAACGCATATTTGTATATTTTTAATGCAAATTTCGTGTACATACAGATTCCTCCAGCTACATAAGACGTTTTTTTTTCTGTTTTGAAGAAAGTCTTAAAGAGTTGTAAGCCTTTCCTGTTTCGAAAATCATAAATGTTATTCTGATTTAATTTTATTTTCTGATGAAATTTTCCAAAAATACCAAATTATGGTTGATTTAAGTATACTTACTAAGGTGCTTTAGCATGTAACTCATCTAAATAAAACAATAAAGAAATGTTTAATGTTGCCTTCACTGAACTAATAAATAATGTATAAAATAAAACACACTGGCAATCAAATATCTGGAATGAAATTCATGTGATGCCTGCACAAACACACAAACGAATATAGAACAGAAAGACGGACGAACAGACTTTCGCAACCACTTTCACTCACTAAATGAAGATAAGTACTCAGTGTATGCAAATTTCCATGAAAATATATAGAACCGTGTGGACGTGTATAGGGCACATACATACAGATGGACAGACAAACACCAAAAGCGCAAGAGGCGGATTTGGCATCAGAAGTGTCCGAAACCGATAGAAAACTTGAAATTGTTCGAAAATATTCAATGTACATACAAATACTCCATTCTTATTTAGAGATATGCGGTTTTATTTTTCAAAAACTCTTAGGTTTTGTTTTGTTGATTGTTTACCTCTTTATTCATGGGATTGGGAGAAAAGACTTGCATTATTGGGAAGGGGGCACCAATACGCTGCTTTGTCCAATGCCTATGATGCTGTTACGACAGCCCTACTACCAGTTATGTGAAGGAGGAATTTTAGAATGGATATTGTTCTGAAAAGTTTCATTTTCATAAAAATTTCGCAATGAAAGAAGTGTGGGATTCCAATGACTATGAGATGTCCACCTTTGCCAAACTATCTTCTATTTCATTTTAGTTGAGGTCCACATAAGAAGGGATTCATTGTAAATGCATCTCATGAAGCGCTGACTAATTGCCTAATTCGTGACTTGCCTATCTAGACTATTAATTTCAATCCTATCTTCGGTTTTCCTCCTGTTTATTACTTCAACCCTTTCAAGGACGACGGAACGTCTGGCGCCCTACCTCCTTGAGATGGTCAAGGCATATATGCACAGACTCCTTGAAATGATTGTTTTATATACCTGAAATATTTTAGGTATAAAAATATTTTAGGTATGTTCAGAAATGCACAAATATTTGGTATTCTGTTGTCTAGAGATGCTCTCCAAGTACAATAAGATATAAAGAGTCCACCAACCATTAAATAGTTTAGATTATTTAACCATCCATCAGTGAAGGGTGTTTTTAAACAAATGAGACCGCGGTGCATTTGTGATGTGCATCAAGTCTTTCCTAGTTACACAGGTATTGATTATTCATTTTTTAAAGTACGTAGTATATTTTAGGACATGGCCTAAGACAAATAACTAAAAAAATGTATTTGTTAAATTTGTTAATATTGCATTTTATGGTCATTCTTTCATTGCGTAACATTGAAAAAAAATAACCGATAACTATCCAGGAAACCATAGACGTGAGAGAAAGGAAGGCTTAGTATTGCTATTGAGAAGAACTTCAAAAGGTGTGACTAGTATGTCAACTAGTAGTCACATGAATGCTCACACACATGTTACCGCACAACTCACTCAACTTTTATATCTCCTATTTGGCCAGAACCATAGCGACTAAGGGATGGTTGGTTTTCTGTTTTATGGCGCAATGACCATATTTGATCAAGAAGCTGCGCCTAATACAAGGCAGACAGTGTAAAGTAATTGTGAAAAGGAAGGATGGAGAGGAAAAAGTCGTTATCTTTAGTAGTAGTTTGGGTCACGTATCAAAAGGTTACCGCCACTCACTCAACTTTTATATCTCCTCTATGGCCAGGACCAGAGCGACTAACGGATAGTTGGTTGGTTTTCTGTTTTATGGCGCAATAGCCATATTTAATCAAGCTGCGAGAAGGTAAACAATGTTAAGTAATTGTGAAAAGGAAGGATGGAGAGGATAAAGTCGTTCATCTTTAGTAGTAGTTTGGGTCACGCTTTAAAGGTTACCGCAACTCACTCAGCTTTTATATCTCCTCTATGGCCAAGACCAGTGCGACTAACGGATGGTTAGTTGGTTTTTCTGGTTTTATGGCGCAATGGCCATATTTGTTCAATCTGCTACAAATACAAAGCAGACAATGTAAAGTAATTGTGAAAAGGAAGGATGAAGAGGAAGGAGAAAGTAGGAGAAACATCTTTTTGGCATCCTGATTCGCGACCCCTATGTTTACTGAAGGCCCTAAACACCATAGGAAAAGAATAGATCACAAGTGTTCCTCGGGATCATGAAGCTCGTACACTCCTAAAGAAGATTTGCTCTCGAGGGGGTGACTAACAGAAGGTTACTTTTTGCTCCTTGCAAGATTCCCTTCAAACTTCGTTAAAAGTTTCCCTAAAACGTCCTATTTTTTTAACTCAAAGATGTAACTTTCGACTGAAGTTTCCCAAGAGCAGCGTTTTCTAGAAAAGAAGCAACTGCTCGTTATCGGTCGAGGACGTTTGCGGTTAAGTATTAAAAATCTTATCAATCTCGAAAATGTCGCAAGACAAGTCAAAACTTTCACTCGCATTGATGTAGAGTTGCTTCTACATGAAAACCAACACCTTTTCCCTGCGTGAAAATGCCAGTTTTGTAGTCGATGCAAATTCTTCGGATTTGAAGTGATTCGGGCTGTCCCAGTAGCTTTGTTTCATCCAGGTGAAAAATCTACTATCCACACCTCCGTCCACGTTTTATTTGTCCTTTTTTTTTCCCATCCAGGAAATACAGCTGAGTGTTTATCGGATCAATCATTGCAGCTTTCCACGTACGGCTTCTGTGTAGAGGGAGTGTCGCACCTGCACGAACACCTCTAACAAAAACTACGAAAATAAAAGCGAAGTTTTCCTTACTTCCGGAACGGCAACAGTGACCACGTCCTATCAAGGCTGGGTGTTGGACGAAACCGAAATTGCTGGTGTGTGGAGTCATGCCGTTCCCTCCTCTCGGAACCAGAAAGAAACCGGGGCTTTTAATTTAATCACTCGATTAAGAAATCGAAAGAAAGATTCTTACGGACCATAAAGTTGGTTGGTTTTGCTGACGTCGCGCGGGTCAGATCTTACCATAATACAGCAACAATGTCAGTCAAATAAATGGACAAGCACGAGGAAAGTGTTTTGCGAATTATAGAGGAATAATAGAGGAAATATAAGAGTAGCGTGAGCAATTTTAACCTTTTTAAAAGGCCAGGATCATGTGACCAAAGCTAGCAGTAACATGACCATTTAACTACTTTCGAATGCTGGGTGGAAACGAACATTTCATCTTGTGAATGGCTCCCACGACATAGTTCTAGACCTAGGCAATTTCGCTATATTTGTCGTCGCTCTATAGAACTGCTATAAAGGCACGTATACATTTGCCTGCCGAATTGTTCGCGAGCCTCTAGTTCTCATGATTGGGACGAAGTTTTGGGCGACAAACGAACAGCTCGTGTACCGTTCGTGGCGATCCGCTTCCTGTCGGTTTTTCGACGAACACAGAGGCGTTCTCAATTCAGATTGGCGCGGCGTCGTGAGTTGTGTGTTGTTTTTTCTTTCAGCTCGCGAACTTCCAGGCTCCATCGTCATCACCGGTGGCTGACAAATGACTGCCTGGTGGTTCGCGGTTGGTTCCTTCCTTTCCCATGGATCGCTGGAAGCTCGTTGTGAAAATAATTTCAACGAACGGTTCGGCTCGCAAATGTATACACACCTTTAGATGTTCTCATCAAACGAGGCGATTAGCTGCTAAATCGGCCAGCAATGTCAGTTTTTCAGAGCAACGCATACGACTGTGATTCAAAAGTTCGTGGAGTTTTCCTTGGATCCTTCCTTTGGAGATTAATCCCAGACCGTCTCCAATAGCCCGTTCTGCTGCTGCAGTGCGACGTTAATTAGTTACCACCACAGAGAAGTCACGTGACTACTAGTCGACATACGGTCCACACTTTTTGAAGCTTGTCTCAATAATAATGCCCAGTCTACTTATATTTCGCGATTACAGTTACACGAATCAAACCTGCTAAAACCGGATCTCGCAGGCTTCTAGTATAGTGGACAAACCCACTGAGACATCACTGTGGAACTTTGAGATAGTGGTAGTTAACTAGTACTACCGCTGTCGCTGAGATGTAGACTGAAGCGATTGGTTGTGAGTTCGAACCTCGCATATTTCTACAGGTCGAAGGTTCCAGGCACTGGAGCTCGCAATATCAGGCTGGACTTGGTATGTATGAGTAGTTTTAGAAATGAGAAAAACGTTAAGGCCCGTATTAGGGTCAGAGGTTAACACATTCTACAATAGGTTTCTTTCAACATAGTAAAAAAATGATTTTTTTTTCAGTAACTACTATTTACAATGTGTTCACATAAGTATTTTTTAAAAATTTCTTGTTTGCAGTATCATTACGAAGCATATCGATATTATCTCTACTATTATAAAAGGAATGTTTGTTTGTTTGCCTGTTTGGGGCCACAAAATCCTGACGATTCTATGGCACTTACAGCAATGAGATTTGGCACACAGGTAGTACGAATTATTTGCAATTTTTGGGTCGCGGAGAATTTTAAAATTCAATCTGGAAGATTTTTTTTTTTTTTTTTTTTTAATTTCCAATGGCAAGGCAGTACAATTGCGAAGACAGATACAAATACAATACAATACAAAGTTGACCAAGGTCATAGATTTTTAAATGAATTTAATAGTTTTATTCTCTACGTGGTTCTTCGTCCGAACCAATCTTGACCGATCCTCAATATAGCTCGTGGTATTTTAATTTGTCATTTATGGTTCTTCGGTGCAGATACTTGGCATATGATCAATCTCGGATTGCCATTCTCCTTACGTATTGAAGATGTACGTGCTTTGAAAGTCCCGCAAGAGAAATAGTGGTAGGTAGGAGTTGAATTAACGTCGCACTGTAACAGTACAATGGGCTATTGACGGCGGTCCCGGATCAATCTAGAAGGGAAAGATCAACATGGCATAAAAAATTTAATCATCTTGAAGTGATTAAATTTACGAAGACAGCACCTAGGGATTTTAACCACTTCAAGAAGACAAGGTCAACACCTGATCTGGCACCCCAACCAAGACCACTCTCCAAACTCCCACGCCACGCCGAGGTGAGGATATTTCAGGCCACGACAGATTTAACATGCATCAGCCTCCGCGTACACGACAGTCTTTGGTTGGACCTTGTTTCGAACTCGCAACCCTCCGGTTGCTAATATGTTACGCCTTCAACTGAATTAAAATGGCTCTCAAAGAGAGGAGAAAATTTTGAGCTAGAATTCATATTATTTGTTTTCATTTTGTAGAAAACATAAAAATTACGTAAAATGGCGAATTATATGGGCAAAAAATGAATTAAAGTATTAGGAGCGCTGCTAAAAGAATTAGAAAATCGTGGTACTGCAATCAGAAAAGGTTGGTTAGTCATGTGAAGTTGAGAATTCCCATACAAGATGAAAAACAGCTGAAAAATTAAGGACAGACCGGCGCGAGCCAACGCAATCACAGAAGCAATAACCGAAATAACATTTTGTCCTTACTTCGTCCTCTAGACGTAGTAATGCCACCTTTAAAGAACCTAAAATACTTCTCCGTGCTACAAGATTAAGAGGAAAACAGAAAAAAGTGTGTACATCAGCGTTGAAACTTGTGTGAAAACCTTCTTTATTTGAAAGGAATCGTGCTCGTATTTTAACCACCGACTTGAAGCAAGCCTTAATTTTCTGGGACAACTCAGAAATGCTTATAAATCCACAATGGATAGGGGAAAAGCAGTTTCCCGCCACGGGACCAAAACAAATTATCCCCGTGACGATTCAAGGTCACGTGAGCGTAGTGGGAAGTGGTTGCCATGACAACGAGCACCATTTCCCACAAGTGGAAAATGCGCTCGCTTGAAGTCTCTCTCACTGTATAATCTCGCTGCTTCCGAAAACACATATTACGTGCGTGTTAAAGCTCCATTACAATGCATTAGAACCCGGGAATGTAGTATATTTTATTAATAAATAACCGTGCCTGTTCGAAGTAATAGAATTCCGATTTCCGAGTGTTTTTCAACCAAATTAAATATCCGAAATCGTTTGTAAAAAAAATATATAAATTTCCGAAAGTTGGTTTCCTATAGAATACAAAGCTTTCGTTTGTTCTTCATCAATTTCATTCGTGTGTTGTTACTTTAATACAAAGACGTGATCTTATTTCAATCAAAACTCGATTCCAAAAGTAATTATTTGCAGTGGCAATAAAGTGGGGATTTTTTCTCCAAAGAAAATTTTTCTCACAATCACATTTTTTATGCCATGCTATTGATTTTAAGTTAAGTTTACTCAACTTGAACCCCCAATGATGCTGTATCTATTGCATCCCGACATAATCTTTTTATTTTGTAAATAAAAATAATTAAAATTCAGAAAAAATTTGACGGGAAAAAAAATTTCAAAAAAATTAATGAAACCTGAACTAAACCGACGATATTTTACGTAACTTCCGAGTAACTAGTCAGTTTCTATTTGGACGTTTTTAATTTTCACCCCAAAAAAGAGCCAACAAGGGCTGGTGGTGTCCATCTTTCAGCCTCGAATGTTGTTTCACATGTTTAGTAAATGTTTGCAATGCGGAATTGGAACCCTCAACATCTACACCCTCACTCTCCTACACCATGAACCTACTACTGAACCTAGTATTCAGACCGGCTTAAAATATGCGCAGTGAGTGCTGCGCATGATCTATTATTCTCATTTTCCCGTCTTTGGCAAAGATTGTCAAGTTCTAAGACAGCTTGGAGATGTCAGGATTGGACGCAATTGATTTTTTTCGTCCCGTTTTTTAACTTCTGGCTAAAATTGTCCTTGCGAAAAAGAACAGAGAATGGAGTTGAGGAAAAGTTTGTCTGAAGCTAAGCAGATTTTTTTTCTTCTCGTATTTCGGCATCCTTATTTATCCACCGCTACTCAAATGCAAAACCCTACTAAATGTGGTTTTCGAGGCCATCAATACTGAAATCAGTAACAGTACGTTGTTGCAGACGCAATTTCAACAAATCTAATTCAAGAGTGAGTGAAGGTAATCTCGCATTACCAAGAAAATATTGACATTGAGTTGCTCCTACTTTAATGAAACACCACTTCACTGAAAAGGTCAAATACTTAATTCACACAATTATGTGGCTGTCGTTTTAGGATGTCTTCATGATCTCGGACATTGTATTCCGCTGTTGAAGAAATTATAAGCAAGCGGGTCTAAAAGAATCAAATGCGTTGCTCTCAGAGTAGTTCCAGAACCATGGAATCGACTTGCAGGGTTGTCTAAAGCTAAACATATTCCCAGATCAAATCTGTGGTACTATAGGGCCATCTTCCGATGAGGCATTTCAACGCTCGTTTGGCGAGGTCCCGCCATTAAATATGAAGAACCGTTCACATGAGACGCGTTAAACGCGCGTTTGGCGAGGCTGTCAGGGTCCCGCTCTTCAAGGCCGCAGAGATAATTACTTGAATTAGAGGAATAAATAAACATAATTTAATGGCGGGACATCGCTAGCCTCGCCAAACGCAATTTGATACGCCCCATGTGAACGTGGCCTAAAAGCCTCGCTAAACGCGCGTTGGACGCGCCTCATGTGAACGGGGCCTTATGTAAAACTCAATGTAGTTTTGAAGGCCATCCGTGCTGAAATTTGTTGTTCACTGTTGCAGTCGTAATTTCAACAAATCTGAATTAAGGGTGAGTGGAAGATAATATCGCACCACCAACAAAATATTGACATTGACTTATTCCTACTTTAATGAAACACCACTTCACTGGAAAGGTCAAATACTTAATTCGCACAATTATGTGACTCTCCCGTTAAGATATCTTCACGACCTTGAATATCGTATCCCGCCGTTAGGGAAATTAAAAGTAAACTCTTCTAAAAATCGAATACGTTGTCTTAAGGGTACAAAGTTCCAGAAGAATGCATTCGACCCATTGGGTTGGTCTAAAGCCAAACATATCGGCTTCCATCAATTCTGCGCTACGCTAATGCAAAACCCTACTTCACGTGGTTTCGAAGGCCATCTGTGCTGAAATCAGTACGCTGTTGCAGTCGTAATTTCAACAAATCTGAATTGAGGGTGAGTGGAAGATAATCTCCCACCAACAACAAAACATTGACATTGACTTATTCCTACTTTAATGACAAACACATCACTGAAAAGGTCAAGTACTCAATTCACACAATTATGTGACTCTCCTTTTAGGATGTCTTCACGACCTTGAAGATCGTATCCCGCTGTTAGAGAAATTAAAACAAGAAAGCGGTTCTAAAGATCAAATACGTTGCCTTTAGGGTACAAAGTTCCAGAAGTTGTGGACTCGTAACAAATTGTCAATGCTGGGAACTAGAATTCGAATTCTAAAGCCTAAACATTCAAGGACCACAAATATTGAATCTTAAAAGGATGGGAATTCAGCTCAGGTAATAAAGAGATACATCAATCAACTGTGTTTTTCTTGTCCTTCAACGTTCAAGAAACTTCACAGATTATACGTGATTTTTTTTTCTTCTCACAAAGCCGGCGATTAAAGTATTCGGTTTGTTGCAGAGGAAAATATCATTTAAGTAACTTTCAAGGTTGTGTGTGAGAACATAGAGAATATAATTGCTACAGAGATAGAGAGAAGATATTACAAAACACATAATGAACGACTGTGGCTTTGCGATCAGTTTTTTTCAGGCTTGGCGAAAGCCACATTAATGTATCATAATTTTGACCACATTAATGTTAATGATAGCGGATTTTTAAACCTCAAAATCAAACAGAATTTCAGATGTTTGAGGGGTTGCTGTAGATTTTTATGTATTTTATGCAACAAAAATACTCTATAACAAAAAAAAAATCGATACACCAAGAAGGAGTTATCCGATTGCGATAAAAATAAGTGGGCACGAAAAACATACATAGAAAAACAAACGATTAAAATTCCAGAACAATTTATTTATTTATTTCAGAGTTTGGCCATTACAAAGGGGGGAAGTCAATAAGGCGTTGGTCCACATCTGGCCTGGATGCAAGCTGTCTACCGCCGTGGCATAGAATGAAAAAGTTCCCGAATGATGTCCTGCGAAATTTCTTGCCAAATATATCTGCAACTGTCGGACCAAATGGTCAATATTGCGGGATGGTTGCAATCGCCTTCCCATTAAGTACCCAAATGTGCTGTATGGGAGAGAGATCAGGAGACCTAGCTGGCCCAGGAAGTGCTGGGAAAGCTTGAAGACAATTCATAGCACCATGTGCCGGATGCGGCCGGGCATTATCTTGTTGAAAAGTTCGGGGTGTCTCAAAAGGAACGGTAACACAACCGGTTATAGAATGTCTGCGTACCGCTGTGCTGTAAGTGTGCCAGAAATGACTACCAAAGGGGTCCTTCTTCTTCTGAATGGTCCGGCTGTCAAAGGAAATGGCACACCAGATCATAACGCCCTGTTGTGGGCATGTGCGGCTTGCAATAGTAAGGGCAGGATTCCCACGCTGCCCTGGATGTCTCTGAACAAGTCTGCGGTTGTCGTCAGGACACAATTAGAAACGGGACTCGTCACTCAAGACTAAACGTGCCCAGTCTACGCCGTTACAAGTTGTTCGAGCCTGGCACAGCTCCTTCTTGGTGCGTGATGTCTATTTTTTTGTTATAGAGTATATTTGTGGATTGTTTGAAACATTTAAGTCCACCCTTCTGTTTGCTTTCAAAGGAACATAAAACGGACTATAAATATTCTTGTTTTCCCAGCGCTACTCCAGCGAAGCCACGTCTTGAGTTAAATTTAATGATTCCTTTAAAGCTTCGTCTCATTCTCAGTTAGCAGAATTATTGCCAGATTAAAAGAAAAAAGCCCCAAATTTGCTTTTAACCTTTTGACTACGGCTATAGATATTACAAGCGCGATTCTTTCTTGGTGAGATTCTTATAACTTTTAAGCGATCATGGTACAACTACAATCTATAACTAAAAATAATAAAATTGCAGGAAATTATAATTTTTGCCCTTCGTTTTCTCGACACTGTTTAGTGACTTAATGTGTTTCACTTCTTGTGATGATTTTGTACACACATGTACAAAATCATCACAATATCGGAACAATTCATTCAATACTTTCTTTAATCTGAATTCTATTTTAAAATTAATTTTATTTTTCATGCGTTATTTTAATTGTGCTTACTCTAGTATGTGTTTTTATTACTTCATTAAATATTTGTTGATAGCTTTATATGATGGAGCATTCCTTCAATATTTTAAGCTACAAAACACACTTAAAAAGTGTTTGTTAATACAAACAAGTTTTATTCATACAGTTCAACGAGACTTAAAGAGTCAATATTAGCAAATTATTTGGTTATTTCGACAGTTGTTATTTCCCCTAAAAAAAATATTTGTTTCTTAGAGTTTTGATTCGATAACATTGAAAATATGGGCCAAAACAAGTAGCCATTTTCTTCAACGAAAGAAATGCTAACACGTTTTTAATAAACATTGTAAATTTCTTCAAGTTTAATATTAATTTTATTTTTTATGCGGTATTTTAACTGGGCTCAATAGTACATCTTTTTACTACATCATTAAATATTCTATCTAGTTGGAAATACAGTTTTTAAGTTTGATGCTGAATTTTTATACTTTATTTAGATATGGATGAATATTTGATTAAAAAAACAATTTACTATCAAGGTTAAGGTGAAAGTCAAATGAAATCACCTGGGTTTGTTTTTGTTAAGAAGGAACTGAAATAAGGAATGAAAGAAAAAGGAAATCTCAAAACAAATAACAAAAGCATTTTATTTGAATCAGGCCAGAATAACAGCAGCGTTCTTTTATTTTCAGAAGTGCTGTCAGTGAACAACTGTTGTCCATTAATTCGTAAAAGATGCGAAATTTTATCAGCTTGTCAGGAGCTGAAAGATCATCCGATTAAAATGGGAAAAAAACACCCTCATCATTCGATATTTTGTTCATTCTACGAGTTAACTTTATCTGTACGATTAACCTTGTCCTTGAAAATGATGTAAATGGAATTATCGAATTTATTCCTCAAACAACAGACGCACGTACTTACTAAACTACCGAATGTGCAGACGATAAAACATTTCCTAATCTAATATGCGTCAAAAGGTCGTTCTGAACAAGGTTCAGCTAGATTTACTACACATTTCAAAGCAGAAAGTAGGTTTATTAATAACAGCTAGTAAGGTAAAATCATCAACAAAACAAATATATTCTTTGTTAGGAAACACAATTCTACAAACCATATATTTAAACGTGAGTGACAAAAACGAAACAGTCATTACTTAGTGAATACTTTTATCAAAGAATAAGAAATGAAACCGCTAGAGAGGCTATTATTCTGATTCAGTGCTGTTGCAAAATAATAGTTAGCAATTGTTTTACAATATATTGACAGTTATCGATGAATGTTATTGGAATAACAGTGGAGAGGTTTAAATTAAACTTAATTTTGTATTAAAAAATTAAAATTTTTGGAACAGTTGACAAAGGGAGTTGGTAAAAAGAAGTGTTTTAAAATCACTAATTTAAACAGTAAATAACTATAAAAATAATTTTAATGTCCAACAGTGAAAAAACTCTTAAAGTTCATTGAAAACGGATAACGTACTGTTAATATAAGCAGTTCATATCAATTATTAAGAAAAGCAATTATGTTTGTGCTGTCGTAAAATAACAGTTTTGCTCATCTCTAGTATCCATCACCTAAAATATGCTAGATCAAGATTTCCTACTAAGTATGCTCCCAGACAGTGTTTCTGTCAATATTTGAGCGAATGAGTGACAGAACTTTCATTTCCTGAAAATAGAATTGTTCGAAACTCGAACGATAAGAAAAAGGCTTTCAGATCGAAAATGGGGTAAAAAAAAAAACGTTTGGGAATCGATAAAGAAACAATTCAGAAACCGAAGCATGCGGTGCTTGTTTTCAAGAAAAGAATTTTTGATGGAAAATAGGTGTAATAGTACATCATATTTTTTCCGTCTTGTCAAAATTTAAAAAATCTATTCTTGAATGAACCACAATCGGGCATTGTTAGCTGCGAGACAAACATGTGCCAATGAATAAGGTGCCATTCAAATGTTAAAAATTTTAGTTTTAAATGATTTCCTACTGTGTCCAGAACTCTTAAATTGTTCATAACTTTTATTCTAAACATACATGTAAAATGTTATACAAAACGAAATTATAAAGAATGTTTCCAGTTTTGTGTTTATGCTTTTGATCCAAAGAGCGTGAAATTTGCTTTGGCTTTATTTGGCCGACATGGCTCGTTTTGCAACTTTGAACAATAATGGTTCGTTAGACTTCATCCCAACTATATGGATTTGAAGTACATTTATGAATACAGCTGAATGGATTTAAAGTGCAATTAATTGGAGTTGGAGTTAAGAATAATTGATTTTTGTAATGGTGTGAGTAAAGTATCGAAACCAAGCGAATGGTAATTTAAAAAAATAATTCCTAAATTGGGAGGGGGGGGGGCTAGCTTAAAATTCTGTTTTTTGCCGTTTTGGCATATAATCTGATTGGTTGTGACCTACTAATACAGGGTGGTCCCGAATTCATGGTACAAACTTTAATGGTAGGTACAGGACATTGTAACAATGATTTATTGTATAGGAATGTATAGTCGCAAGTGACGCGGTGAGGCGTAAACAGGGGAAATAAAAGGAAAGGTGCTATTTACAGATGAAGCGACATTTTCACGCGAGGGTGTCTTTAATGCGCACAATTCCCATGTGTGGGCAACCGATAATCCACATGCAACGCGTCGACATGCGTTTCAACAACGTTTCAGTATTAATGTGTGGGCTGGTATTGTGAACGACTTTTTGATTGGCCCATACTTACTACCCACGCGGCTCACTGGCGGAAGCTATCTTATTTTTCTGAAAGAAGTGTTACCACAACTGCTGCATGATGTTCCGATCGCCATTCGTAACCGCATGTGGTTTCAGCACGATGGGGCGCCAGCACACTTCAGCATTGATGTACGGAATTACCTGAATGCCACGTTTGGTACTCGATGGATTGGGCGTGGTGGACCAGTCCCTTGGCCACCCCGATCTCCCGATTTATCGAGCCTCGATTACTTTTTATGGGGACATCTAAAGCATCTTGTTTATGAGACTCCAGTTGACTCAGATGAGGATCTCGTCGCTCGCTTATCTGTAGCTGCTGCAGGTGTGCGTGAAATACCAGGCATCTTTGAACGTGTACGCCAATCGCTCCACCGACGCTGTCAAGCATGTATCGATACTGGTGGACGCAATTTTGAACAATTACTGTAAACATGACACTTGTCAACAACGCTTTCAATAAAATCTTTGTTTTTCCTTTCGGCCGTTATTTCCCCTGTTTTCGCCTCACCGCGTCACTTGCGACTATACATTCCTATACAATAAATCATTGTTACAATGTCCTGTACCTACCATTAAAGTTTGTACCATGAATTCGGGACCACCCTGTATATAGCAATTCGAAATTCATTCTTTGGAATTTTTGTTGACAAAATGCTGATAATCGTTTCAGAAAAATAAGACACGTGATGTCACGTTCAGAAAACACGTTATCGCATCAAGAACACTACTACAAAGCTTCGTACAAAATGCCTCTCATATGTCATTTTCATAACATTGTTCAAACGAACAAAATTTCGCCACTTCTTCTATTCGTATTTAAATTTATGAAATCTTAAATTTGGCATTTTATAAAGTCTTTTCTTTCTAGATACAGTTTTGATTCTTATTTACAAATATTTTAAAACAATATTCCTTCCAAAGACGATGCAGTTATTTGTAGAGACAAAAATGAAAATTGCATTTATTGATGCTTGTATTTGAGTGGAGATTGTTGATACTTTGACGTCTGCCCCAGGAAAAACCTATCATCTCTGTAAAAAGTTTACAAAATAAGAATATTGCTTATTATCATTGAGGGGAATTACTAGGGTTTGGATGCTGATGACATTTTCTTAAAAGTTCTGAAACACTTCTCTTGAAAGATGAAAAACGCCCTTGAAGCAATAAAAACAGACTTGTTTCAAAGAAAAATCCCCCAAATATTTGGTTGGAAGGATTTTATTTATTTGAAGAATATGAGTTTATAGTATTCAAGTAACAACAATTCTCATTCCTTTTATACACATGAGATATTTGCAGAAGGTTTGATTATATGTCGAGCAAGTCTTGAAAATAGAAATACGTACTTTTCACTGTGTTTATGTGTGAAAATGATCCCTTCAGACCGAAAACAATCCGAATAATCTGAACCAGACATTTTTTCAATTTCGGTGATAGTACTTAAAAATTCAATTTTTTTTTCTTTTGGCAAGAATACAGTTTCTGACTTAGCAAAGAAAAAAAATTTCTGATTTTTTGTACTTGTGTTGTCACGCAAGGAAATAATAGGTGACCCAAGATGTTTGCTCAACGTTTCAGTTTCCACACAATTTTTGATTTTACGAATATTTTTTTCGCATAAATCCCTACAACAAAGCCATTTGTTCGCGAACGGAAAAATTTGTTTATAAAATAATCATCATCCTCAAGGTCGGCGTCCAGGACCGCCGTTTCCCTTCCTACAGAAATAAATAGTTCCAACAAAGACGAACCGCTGATTTTTTTTCCCCTTGTGGCCTTCGAATGTTTCCGGCAAGAGAAAAAAAAAAGCGAATAAATAAATTATGACTGGGCGTGTGCCGCAATGCTTTTACAAGAACCCCTTCCGAGCTGGCGGGAACGTAAACACACTGTGCCCCTGCAAATCGTCTGCAATTTCGTTTCGTCACAAACCTGCACTCAAATATTTGGCAATTTATCGCACAGCGAGGCAGAATAAAACTACTTTTACAGGGTTGGTCAACTCAAGTAATTTTAAGTTTGGCTTGAGGATATGACAAAGACACTTCTACGGAAATAAATTTGCAACAGCAGAGTAACCAATCTCCACCATGAACACATTTTGATGGACCAAATTGTTTTATCTTTCACACATCTTCCTAAATTTGGGGTGGCGGTAGCTCTGTTGCACCAGTCGCGAATTAGCAACTGGGGTTGTGAGTTCGAAACTGTCCAACCAAAGACCGTCAGTTTCGTGGAGGACTGGTGCATGTTAAGGATGATGAGGATGGCATCAAATGTTCTCACGTTGGTAAGGTGTGGAAGTATGGAGAGTGCCAAGCTCAGGTGTTGACTTCGTCATCAGACTGTGGCTCATAGTTACGAGATTATCACCAATAGCCCGCTGTGTTGCTTCAGCGTGACACTAATTCTACTTACCTTGCTGGTGATTGTTGGATGCAATTATGCACAAATAAACAAACCGGACGCAATTTCCGCCAATGTCCAGATCGTGCTAACTAGTGGCACACGCTTCAGTGGATGGCCAATCTTTTTCAACAACTGTCTGAAGCTTTGTGACAACAGACACTGATTCAATTCCTGTCACAGCTTCACTCTTCGTTCCCACTCAGCTTTCTGCCAAACGGTGGCTGTAATCCGTTGCAGGACCATGCATATATTAGTGATCTTATTAGATCTCTCACTGTGTCGCGCAACTGGCAATCTGTAAACTAGTGATGGTATCTGATGAATTCAGCCATTGTTAACTCTGGAGGGGGAGCATTGTGGGAATTTAGCCACCTCTATAAACGCTGCAGTTGTTTTCACTCTATATATACTATGATACCACAATAATATACTATATAAAGTGTTCGCTGTCTCAACCATACTACAGTGCATTTAGTAGTCAAAGTTTGACTGTCTTTCACAAGTACAAGTATGAATTGAACAAAGTTAAAATGTCCAGCTGACAGCAGAAAAAATACAGATTTCTAAACAAAGCATTGTATTAAAAAGCGTTTTATTTCAACCGCTCTTAAAATTTTAAGTGAGTTGTTTGCTTTTGTTTGCGACCTGTTTTTAGATCGACGCTAATCGCTGAGTCATGTGATTTCTTCGTAAGCATTCTCTATTCAAAAGTAAAGAAACCATGAAATCCTAATATGAGAGAATCCTAATGTGAATGAACAAGAGAACAAAAGTTTATGGCAGAAGAAACTAATTCCGACTAGGGATGCGACATCGATGTTTTTTAAAAAACATCGATGTTTTTAACATCGTTGTATTGGGGTCGATGTTTTTGTAACATCGATGTATTGGAGTCGATGTTTTTGTAACATCGATGTTTATACTTGTCGATGTTTTATTTTTAAATGAAAAAGTACAGTTTTAAAATTAAAAAAAAAATAACCTTGTAGCATAATTTTTATAATCAGCAAATTGAACATACTTTTAGACCAAAGTGGCCAAGGGTTGAAGGGTCTGAAAAGTAGGTAAAAAAGTAAGAAACATCGATGTCGATGTTTTCAAAACATTGATGTTCTATAAAAAACATGGATGTTTTGGAGCCAATGTCGCATCACTAGTGGCTAAACCAGTTTTTAGAAATGGAGGAAAAAGTTTAAATACACTGGATTTTAAAAACATCAATGGTTTTCGTTCGATGTATTATCAACATCGATGTTTTAATTTTGAACATCGATGTTTCATCACTAAAAGCTAAACCAGTTTTAAGAAATGAATAAAAAAATTTAAATACACTGAATTTTAAAAACATCGATGGTTTGGGGCGATGTATTATGAACATCGATGTTTTAATTTTGAACATCAAAGTTTCAAAACATCGATGTTTTGCTGTCGATGTAGCATCACTAGTTGCTAAACCAGTTTTAAGAAATGGGAGAAAAAGTTTAAATACACTGAATTTTAAAAACATCGATGTTTTTGGGGCGATGTATTATCAACATCGATGTTTTAATTTTAAACATCGATGTTTCAAAACATTTTTTTTTCTGTCGATGTCGCATCCCTAATTCCTACCTCTGCAAAATTGTTTCTTTTCCAAAGCAGTCATTTAAAGCTAATTTGCGAATCATCGCTGCTATTACAGTTACTGTTTCGTAATTCAACTATCCATAATCGAGAATAGTATCTAGATTAGTCGTCTAATTTGTGGATTCGAATGAATTAAAATTTGTGTATTTTTTGTGATCAGTTGTGGATAGGTAATTTACTGGCTGCTCTTATTACATTGCGGAACATCTTTAGGTGTGCACGGGCATCACAACATCAAGGGATTAGGGATGCGACATCGACAGTAAAACATCGACGTTTTGAAACATAGATGTTCAAAATTAAAACATCGATGTTGATAATACATCGCTCCAAAAACATCGATGTTTTTAAAATTCAGTGTATTTAAACTTTTTCACCAATTTCTTAAAACTGGTTTAGCAACTAGTGATGCCACAGCGACAGCAAAACTTCTATGTCAAAATTAACATCGATGTTGATAGTACATCGCCCCCAAACCATCGATGTTTTTAAAATTCAGTGTATTTAAATCTTTTTCCCCACTTCTTAAAATTGGTTTAGCACCTAGTGACGCGACATCGACAGCAAAACATCGGGAATCAAAATTAAAACATCGATGTTGACAGTGCATCGCCCCCAAACCATCGATGTTTTTAAAAATTTTGTGTATTTAAACTTTTTTCCCTATTTTTTAAAATTTGTTTAGCAACTAGTAATTTGACATCGGCTCCAATACATCGATGTTTTTTATAAAACATCGACATCGATGTCGCATCCCTACTTTTCAGACCCTTCACCCTTGGCCACTTTGGTCAAAAAGTATGTTCAGTTAGCTGATAATAAAGATTATGCTACTTGGTTATTTTTTAAATTTTTGTAACGGTACTTTTTTCATTTAAAAATAAAACATCGACAAGTATAAACATCGATGTTACTAATACATCGACTCCAATACATCGATGTTAAATACATCGATGTTTTTTTTAAAACATCGATGTTTTGAAAACATCGACATCGATGTCGCATCCCTACAAGGGATAAGGGATTTTTACAAAAGCAGGAATGAGGAGATTCCTGTTTTTGTAAAAATTCGACTAACCTCTACCTCCAAGAGAGGAAAAGTGAGTATAAGGTACACTTAACGTTAAAATTTGAATTGGCGTCTCTGTATACGTATTTTTCTGTGTGAAAAACAAATTAAAAGAATGTAGGATGCTCTCACATTCATTTCACCTAAAGACCATGAGGCATTTCCTAAAATGTAACACCGAATAAGCCTGAACAAGTCACCTTCTGTCCCGTGTTGGTCTGGCCCTGAGGTAGGTAGCTATTTTAATTCACATCGTACTGGAACATCACAACGGGCCATTGACAATGGTTCGGGATCAATCCCAACTAGAAAGATCCCAGGATAACACCACGTAATTTTGCACCACGGTCAGATGACGAGGCAACACCTGAGCAGGCGCCACACTCTAAAAACTTCAAGCCAACGTGAGGACGTTTGAAATGCTACCCAAATGTTCTGATGTTATGCCCATTGGAGTTACATTGAAATGCTTAACACTGTTTTGGCGTTTAATCTATTTGGTGCTGACCAATCAACTATTATATTATACTAACTGAATAACTCTGCGTTGATGGGGTTTTAAATGTGACCGCGACATTTCCCTGTGCTAACTCAATTACACAAACCTCGTGGAACGTGTTTCCTACCGCGCCAGCTTAAATATGACCGCGTCATTTCACTTCAAATACACAAACCCTGTAGAACGTGTTTCCTTCTCCATGTTCATCTATTGCAGAAAAACAAACTTTAGATTTTAAAATTGGAGCTTCAAGAAGGCACTTTTAGGACTACTTGTGTGACAATTTTCATGGCTATAGATTGGTCTGAAGATATGAAAGAAACTGCCCAAGTTTTCCGCAGTGTTCTAAAGTATAAGTGTACCAAATTTGTGGAGTGGTCAAACGGTAAAGATTTCTATATAAACTATATGCACACACATCCATTTTTTTATAAATATAGATTTATAGATAGATCAATTTGGGAATTCATCTTTGGAACTTTTATAGATGAAGTGTTGAAATGGTACATGAATAGCAAGAAAGACTACATGTCAAGACATGCCAAGGTTAAAATATGCACGGGAAATACGTTTCGTCGAAGAAACACTATCGCCATCTACATTTAGCTTGACAGAGAAAATTCCTCACCTACAAACTAGTTTTCATATGGAAATGTTTGAATTTAATTTTTCGTATTATGATTCTTTACAGAAACTAGGAAAATAAAAAGGTTTTTTTTTCGTGCTGCCGTTGTCATTTTCCTTTATTTAATCCACCCACTAGTTCTTCCAAATCGCTACTTCGCGTGCATCCTCCCTTTAACGTAATGATAATTACTGTTTTTCTGTTGGACAGAAATATAAAACTGTTCACTCATTCAGCGGCTGAATGGAAACATTATTCTGTTGGAAGAAGGTTCAGATGACTGAGGCATCTGAATGAAATGAACTTTCATTCATTGAAGTATTTTTGACTTGTAATCAGATAGCCACTAAGTTATTAGATAGGAACAAAGAGCAAGATGCAGTATCCTCTTGCAAACATGGGTTTCTTTTAAGACACTCCTTAAAGCATCTTCTGCATCGCCAATTACATACTTGGACAGGTTTAGTCAGAGGGTTCTTAGTTTCGGCAATTAATGTATTTTTGGTTCATGCAATCAACCGTTTGAAGACATTTTAAAAATAGAGATGAAAATATGAAATGGACATTTTTCAAAATGCCAGCTTATGGTAGGTAGGTATTTAATTAACGTCGCACTGGAACAACACAACGAGGTATTGACGACGGCCCAGAATCAAATCCGAAGGGAGAGAGTCGAGGACAACACCACGTAATTTTGAATCACGGCCAGAGGACGAGGCAACACCTGAGGTGGCACCTCACTCTCCCGAACTCTGCAACACGACAACGTGAGGACATTTGAGGCCACGAAAGATTTGAAGTGCACCAGCCCTCTTTGTACACGACGGTTTTGGGTTGGATTTGGCCCCCCCCCCCCGGTTGCTAGGCAGTTACTCTTCCAACCGGGCTACCGCGGTCCGCCAGCTTTATAGTATAGTTTACTGGCGAGAATTTAGAAGTGTTGGCGTTAACCCGGGACATCTATAGCCGCCGGGAGTTAGGAGAGGGACATACCTTCTTGGAGAATTTTGGGGAGGATAGCCTTCATTTACATATTGTCTGGAAGAAACACGTAAACTTGAAACACGACTTTAGCACGTAAGAAATTCGAATTCGTAACCAAGCACTTCAGTGTGGTTAGAAGCGACGGTTTAGCCTTTCGGCCAATGGCGGTGCTTGTTAAATAGACTTTGATGACATAAATTTGAAGCAATGTAGAAAATTGATCGCCATTTTTATCCAAGTGTCATAACGCTTTGGAAATTCAGTTATACTCCACCACAACAGCATCTATATATATAATTCTCTTACGTGGCACGCAAAAAAGACGTTATTTGTTATCGCGTTTTGGCAACATTGTACGATTGTTTGTTTGTCACGAAGCCTCGCGCTTCAATTGCATTTATAGCGTTATCGGATGAAATTTTATTGAAAAAAAAAATGAAATTTTAGTCGAGCTGTTGCAGTTAATAATAGAAATCAAAGAAAGCGGAGGATCTTTTCAGGGCCATTTAAAAAAAGGTCCTTTTCAGGGCCAATAATTATAGTTCAACAAGACGCTTGCACTACAACTTTCGACAACAAACTCAATGAAAAAGCGTGGGTGGCTCGAGTGCAAGGGTAAATGAACACACAAACAACATGCTGGGTGTTCAATTTTCAAATCAGCGCTCACATTTCGAGTCAAAATTTGCTCAAAGTTTTCACTTCAATTTTGATTTCACAGATACTGTATACATCCTTTTTGAAAAAAAAACAAAAAATTTAGATTTGAAAAATATTTTTTTTGGAATGTCATACTTTGTAAACAATTCCTTCTGCTAGGACACATGTCTTCATTAATGCGAGCGAAGCGAGCATAGGTTCCCGCACCGAACCAAAATGAGGATTGCAAAGCAATCCTCCGGAGGTTGTCGAGCGTTAGCGAGCAGGGGGCGGGCCCCCTAGTTTTTCAATAAAAATATTAACGGGTGGCTAACTTGAAATAATATATAACGTTATTGATAATGATGTTCATATATAAAAAGTACTAGGGGGGCCCGCCCCCTGCTCCCTAACGCTCGCCAACTCCCGGAGGATTGCATCGCAATCCTCATTGGTTCGCTTCGCTCGCATCAATGAACACATGTGTCCTAGCAGAACATGATTGATTGCAAAATATTGATTACAAAATATTGCTGGGATTGTTTACAAAATATGATATTCCAAATACGATATTTTTCAAATCTAAATTTTTTTGCTGTTTCTCAGAAAAGATATATACACTATACAGTACCGCTGGAATCAGAATTCAAATGAAAACTTTGAGCAAATTTTGACTCGAAATGTGAGCGCTGATTTGGAAATTGAACACCCAGCATGTTGTTTGTGTGTTCATTTACCCAGCACTCGAGCCACCCACACTTTTTCATTGAGTTTGTCGAAATTTGTAGTGCAAGCGTCTTGTTGAACTATAATTGTTGGCCATGAAAAGGACTGTTTTTTAAATGGCTCTGAAAAGATTCTCCGCTTTCTTTGATTTCTGTTATTAACTGCAACAGTTCGACTAAATTTTTTTTTTCAATAAAATTTCATCCGATAACGCTATAAATTCAATTGAGGCTCGAGGCTTTGTGGTAAGCTAACAATCATACAATGTTGCCAAAATGCGATAACAAATAACGTCTTTTTTGCGTGCCACGTAAGAGAATAAAAAATGTAGATTGTTTCAGAAACTGTATTTGAATTTTTTTCGTACAACGCTACTCACTTTTTAAATATCTCATTATATAATACTATTTGGTAAGTGGGGAAAATTACAGTTAATATAATCTGTTCTAAATTCTATTTTCCAGATCCATTCGTTCTCGCTTGTGTAATCGACCATCATTCTTCGCAGACGATTAAATTTTTTTAATGTCTATGTTAAATTTTTTTTTTGTTATTTGTTTTTACAAAATTGAAGAATTAGTTCTGAATCTTCACCCAAATGGTATGCTTCCACTAAATAAAATGCATTGTTTTTTGGGTCAATAAGTGGACATTTGTGATACAAAAGCAATTCATAATTCGCAACAGCTTCTCCGAGAAGCAATTCGTACTTTTTCTCCGAACAGCCCCTCACGATGTTTACTCCAATGTTCATCCCATAAAAAGTTAATTACGGAAGCGAAAAACAAGATTTTTTCCCCCACAGCAATTCTTTTCTTCTCAATGGGGACATGTGTGTCCTTGTAGTACCAAGAAGCGCGGGAAAACGATCCGCGAACGCTCATCTTGGCGACACCCTTGGCGGTGAAGAACCGACAGGGTTACAATCGCAGCCAGCCACTCAGGGGCACATTCATTTCGAAACCAGTGTGTTTCACTCTCAGGAAGGAAGAGCGGCGGAAAGCCGGAAAAAACAAAATACTATTACGCCGGCGGCGCGTAAAAAAAACGAGAAAAAGCAAACGGAAAAAAATAGACTCGAAATAAACACGAAAGGAAGAAAAGAAAAAGAACATAATAATGATCCGGGAGCGAGAATCAGTCAAGGCCGATTCACTCACTGAATCCCCCAACCCTTTCCACCCCCTATCACCTACATATTAGGTTCTGCTTGCGCCGAGGTGGGCCCTCCTCTTGGCGTTTTTTTTTTCTTTCTTTCTTCACTCGTAAAAATGAGGAAGGAATATTAGTGTAAGCGCTGCACCTGGCGTTTGGTTTGCTTCCCCCTGACTAAAATTTGTGATCTTCATGGTTGATTGTTTCCGCGACGAGAAAGAAACGGTTTGGTCATTCTACGATTGGGAACCGACGGGAGTTTTTCTTCATTGTTATTTAGGCTAATAAAATTACACGTCAATGGAGTCATCTTGGGGACAGACAAATATTCTTTTTTTTCCATGCCCATGCTTTCCTTTCACAGCTACAGTAATAAAATCTGAGTGTCATTAAAAATACACTACCCTACAATAATGGACCGCACGCCAGCGGATTTACATAAAATCCGACTACTTGTTTGGGGGTGTTTTTTCGTGGTATGGGCTGGGACCTTTGCATGTTGTATTTGCAATTGAACTGGGACCTTTGCCATTGAACTCCGACGCCTTCTTGGCCATTTTGGACCGTCAGGTTCTTCCTACGCTCTGGCAATTTTATGAAATGGACGAATGTTGCTTGGAATCTCTGTCAAGCAGTGGTATCAAGATATGGATGTAAAACGTCTTCCCTAGCCTGCTCAGAGTCCCAACCTAAACCCCATAGTACATATGTGGATCGAGTTAGAGCGACGCTTATGGACCATTGAACCACGTCCGAAATCTACAGCTGAGCTGGCGACATTCGTGAAGCAGGAATGGACACAAATACCCATAGCTGTGTATCAAAACCTTGTTGAAAGTATGTGTAGAAGGGTTGCTAGTGTAACTGCAGCACGTGTGGTACCATACCCCATAAAACATGTATTCTTTCCTTTATACTATCACATCTTTCTGTCCGGTCCATTATTGTAGGGTAGTGTATACAGGGTGGTCCCGAATTCATGGTACAAACTTTAATGGTAGGTACAGGACATTGTAACAATGATTTATTGTATAGGAATGTATAGTCGCAAGTGACGCGGTGAGGCGTAAACAGGGGAAATAAAAGGAAAGAGAAATGGAGTGATCGGTTGGTAGCATTGCCGGTAGAGGGCAGTAGATGTCTAGCCGCTGTTGAACATGATGCATCGCAGTAGGGAAAAGCTCCATTCACAATTGTGCTGCCGTAGACGATGGGTGACTTTACGTATGCAGAAAAAGCAGACATGCATTACATGTACGGCCGTGCAAATGGTAACGGCAGAGCTTCGTTACGAATGTATCGCGCGGAGTATCCTGATCGACGAATGTCGGATCATAGAATTTTTCAACGGTTACATCGTCAACTTTGTGAAACAGGTGCGTTCGACGTCAACAGACATGGCGCTGGTCGAGTAAGAGCTGTACGCACTCCAAGGCTGGAAGAAAGCATCTTGAAAATTGTGGCTGATAGACCCGAGTCAAGCACAATAACTGTTGCGCGTGACGTAGGTGTGAGTCATCAGACTGTATGCAGAGTGTTAAACGAAAATCGCTTACACCCCTTCCATTTTCAGAAAGTACAAGCATTGAATCCGGCAGATTATCCTCGCCGCGTGAACTTCTGCCTGTGGGTGATGCAGCAATGTGCGTTGCAGCCGGATTTCGTAGATTATGTGCTATTTACAGATGAAGCGACATTTTCACGCGAGGGTGTCTTTAATGCGCACAATTCCCATGTGTGGGCAACCGATAATCCACATGCAACGCGTCGACATGCGTTTCAACAACGTTTCAGTATTAATGTGTGGGCTGGTATTGTGAACGACTTTTTGATTGGCCCATACTTACTACCCACGCGGCTCACTGGCGGAAGCTATCTTATTTTTATGAAAGAAGTGTTACCACAACTGCTGCATGATGTTCCGATCGCCATTCGTAACCGCATGTGGTTTCAGCACGATGGGGCGCCAGCACACTTCAGCATTGATGTACGGAATTACCTGAATGCCACGTTTGGTACTCGATGGATTGGGCGTGGTGGACCAGTCCCTTGGCCACCCCGATCTCCCGATTTATCGAGCCTCGATTACTTTTTATGGGGACATCTAAAGCATCTTGTTTATGAGACTCCAGTTGACTCAGATGAGGATCTCGTCGCTCGCTTATCTGTAGCTGCTGCAGGTGTGCGTGAAATACCAGGCATCTTTGAACGTGTACGCCAATCGCTCCACCGACGCTGTCAAGCATGTATCGATACTGGTGGACGCAATTTTGAACAATTACTGTAAACATGACACTTGTCAACAACGCTTTCAATAAAATCTTTGTTTTTCCTTTCGGCCGTTATTTCCCCTGTTTTCGCCTCACCGCGTCACTTGCGACTATACATTCCTATACAATAAATCATTGTTACAATGTCCTGTACCTACCATTAAAGTTTGTACCATGAATTCGGGACCACCCTGTATATATTCCAAATCAAAGTAGAATCCAGTAGCGTGGTACGGTGATGACTCACCTCACGTGCTCGGCTGACCACTTCGGGCTATATTTTGTGCCTCCATTCGAAGGCTAGCATCATGAACGAAAACACAAGCAATGCCAACGAGAGAGATAAAGCGGGAGAAAAAAAAAAGGAAAACAGAAGCATGAGTTTATCAATCGGGTGATAAGGCCCGCGCGTGTTCGCTCTCTCCATGTCACCTTCAGCCGTCCTTAATTTATTACCACCTCCATAATCTTATCAAAAATACATACACAATACCCCGTACATAAAAAAAAAAGGAAGAATTGTATCAACACAGCAGCTTTGCTTTTACGCGCACGTTTTCACGTACTGATGTTTGGAAATGTTGTTTTTTATCCTACCCTCGTCTCCTGCCATCAGTCGACGAGCAGCTCAATAGAGATCTGGATTCAATATGGCTTAAAAATGCAATCTATTAGTAAACTCTATAACAAAAAAAAAATCGACGCACCAAGAAGGAGTTGTCCGATTCCGTTTAAAATGGTGAAGAACATATATCGTTAAACAAACGATTAAAATTTCAGAACAATGGAATGATTTATTTCAGAGTTTGACCGTTACAAAGGGAGGAAGTCAATAAGGCGTTGGTCCACCTCTGGCCTGGATGCAAGCTGTCACCCTGCGTGGTCATAGACTGAAAAAGTTCCCGGATGGTGACCTGCGGAATGTCTTGCCAAATTGTCCCCAACTGTCGGGCAAAATGGTCAACATTCCGGGATGGTTGCAATCGCCTTCCCATAACTCTCTCCCATTCTCAAGAACTGGATGGTAGCCTCCGTAGAAGGCTCGGACAAGCGGAGCAGAGTATATCTTGAAGGTACCCATTAGTACCGTTTACATGAGCCAAATACCCGGGTAAAAGGAGAGTAAAACCGGTTTTTTCTACGCTTCCCCTACGTGGGGAAAAAGCGAGGAAATACGCGGGTTGATTTCAACCCCAGTCAAGTCCGGTGTCATTGAGATTACCCTCCTTTCCCACAATGCAACGCGGGTAATCTTCGAAAATCCCCTTCACCCTCGAATTACCCGGGTCGATTGGTTTGGTCATGTAGACGGCACTATTGAGTATGAGAAACGTAGACAATGGTAGAAAGAAACCACTTTAGATTGAAAAGATCGGCATCACCAGTCCTTGGTCGATATTTTTTCAATGAAAATCAAGGACATTTAAAAACGAAACTAACATCTCATTCAGTTCAGAATCAGCTTCAGTTTTTTCTGATTATTAATTTCTTTTGAATACCGAATGGTAATTTTGATATCAGATGATGCCGTGCTTCCATGGATGCTACGCTATTGTTAATTTATTTATTAAAGCCATTACACGAATAAATTATCTAAAAAAAATGATGGTGGATGGGATACCAGGTATCGAGTTTGTGAGTAGCTAGTCTGGATCCTAGGAAGCACTATTCCTGTACCATAATGCTGGAGTTCGTGCAACTGTACCATAGTGCTGGAGTTCGTGAGAAGAAAGGACCCAGTAAACTGTGTTGTCGTGTATGTTTACTCCAATATGTTGTCTTTTTTCTGTTAAAGTTTAAAATGTTCAATCCTATTTCCCCAATATAACGACCAATTGAACATTCATCATGGTTATTACAAAGGCAGAATTGTGAACCACTTGGCGTTACCTTGATGCAACCACGGAGAAAGTAGATTCACGTTATTCCTCATACCCATTCAAGGCACAACCCTTTAAAAGAGAGAACACATTCACTCCAAACGCACAAACATCCATGCCAAACTATTCTTTTATCAATTTTATTTAATGATTTCAATGTTTTCTTTTTTAGAATAAAAAATCTAAAAGAAGAAAAACAAACTTTTTCTGGTGGAATACGTAGTTATAAAAATTATTATGTTTCAACAAGTTATTTATACGTACTTTATTCATATAAAATTGTCAGCACAGGTGTCAGACGAGGTGTTTACAAGAAAATTAATCGTCGGTCATTTGTAGGGGAAAAGAACAAATCAGCTCTTTTCTCACAGGCGTGCGAATGCATAGATGGAAGGCACAACCCGAAGAGCGAAGCGATGAGATAACATCCTGCGAATCCATTGTTCCTTTTTCATTAATGGCCGCCTGAAAGAGACAACCTTCACCTGAACCTTAAACTGAGGATATTTTTAAACGCCTCATTTGATCCCGAACTAAAAGAAAGCCGGCGCATGTTTGTCAGTGATTTATCCCGCCAAGGCCGGCGTGCCAAATGTGACAGACAAGTCCAATGTAAACAGAACGGAGCTCCGCCAACCCTGCGGGAGTAGGACTCAAGGTCAAGGTTTATGGGGGCTTTATTTTGGTTTGCGCAACTGCGAATATGACGGCGCCAACGCGACTCTTTCTGTAGTAAAAGGGATGGGTATGTCAACTGCATTTAATGTGTGTCCCGGTGGAGAAAAAAGAATCTAGGAACGGCTATTTAAATGAGCTTCCTTTGGTTGTTCAGTCGCGTACCGGTGGTGAGGTTTTGTTATTTAATACGAATGGGTTTTCCGAATTCGTGTGATTAAACAGAGCTGCTAGTCTCCATTTCGTGTGGCTTTGTTAATATCTCCTTACTTTCTTGGAAAGTAGGAAAGGCATGCAGTTTTCTTGACGAAAGCTAAATAAATACGTATATCAATTGGAAGATAAATTTTCAGACCATTTGCTTACAACTAATTTTTTTTTAAAGAACGGTCCAAAACGTGAAGCATTCCGGCAGTTATTACAAAATATTCCTTTGTTTCTGTTGGATCACTTTTTGTATTTTGTATTTGTTTGCGCGTGAAAGAAAGTGCAACTTTGTCCACCAAAATTACTTCATGATGGAGATAGGTTACAACACTGCTATCGCATTGTTACTAGTGATGCGACATCGACAGCAAAACATCGATGTTGATAATACATCCCCCAAAAAACATCGATGTTTTTAAACATTGATATTTTTAAAATTCAGTGTATTTAATATTCACCCAACCCCATTTTTTTAAACTGGTTTAGCAACTAGTAATGCTACATCGACATCAAAACATCGATGTTTTAAAAATTCAGTGGATTTAAATTCCCCACCCCCCATTAATCTGGTTTAGCAACTAGTGATGCATCATCGTTTGCAAAACATCGATGTTTTGAAACTTGATGTTAAAAACTAAAACATCAATGTTGATAGTACATCGCCCCAAAACCATCGATGTTTTTAAAATTCAGTGTATTTAAACTTTTTTTCCCCATTTCTTAAAACTGGTTTAGCACCAAGTGATCAGACATCGACAGCAAAACATCGATGTTCAAAATTAAAACATCGATGTTGATAATGTATCGCCCCCGAACCATCGATGTTTTTAAAATTCAGTGTATTTAAACTTTTTTCCCTCTTTCTTAAAACTGGTTTAGCAACTAGTGATACGACATCGGCTCCAATACAACGATGTTTTTTTTTTATAAAACATCAATGTTTTGAAAACATGGACATCGATGTCGCATTTCTACTTTTCAGACCCTTCACCCTTGGCCACTTTGGTCTAAAAGTATGTTCAATTTGCTGATTATGAAAATTATGCTACTTGGTTATTTTTATGCCGGCACTTTTTTCTTTTAGAAATAAAACATCGACAATTATAAACATCGATGTTACAAAAACATCGACTCCAATACATCGATGTCGCATCCCTAATTGGTACTTCAACCGTTCACTGTGGACCATCCACTGAAATGCGTGCCGAATGTAGCGAGCTTTATCTAGCTTGTATATTCTTTCGAGTACGTGTGCTCACGTCACATCTGCCTATCACCAATTCAGACGTGAAAGACAGTACAACAACTTTATTCTACCAAAAAATACTTTGTGTTGGGATTAAAAATGCGACATCGATGTCGATGTTTCATAAAAAAACATTGATGTATTTACCATCAATTTATTGGAGCCGATGTTTGTTAAACATCGATGTTTTAACATTTTTGATGTTTTTATGTTGTCGGTGTTTTTACGTTGTCGATGTTTTTAATTTTGAGTGAAAAAGCACCAAAGTAAAAATTAAGAAAAATAACCGTGTAACTAAGTATTTGTCAGTGATGTCGACATCCGTCCCATCAGAAAGAGTTTTTAACCAAACTGGTGGGATAGTTAGTGAAAAAAGAAGTCGGCTTAAGGAGGAGAAAGTTAACAAACTTCTTCTTTTTGCAAACTATAAATAAAAAGTATTGGGGCATATAATAATTATAGGCCCCAATATTTTTTCTTTGCAGCAAAAAAAAATATGTTTGTTATGTCTCCCCCCATAAGTTGATAAATAAACTAACAATAATTATTGTTATGTGCCTACCTAATTATACTTATAGTCAGTAGTAACTATGTGAAATTGTTGTAAATATTACATACATGTTGTAAATATTATATTCTTTTTTTATTCTATTTGAAAAAAAAAAAAGATTTGTTAATTGCTCGTATTAAATTTTTTGTGTTTGTTTTCACAGTTAAAAAAAAAATCTTCGTTATAAATTAATAAACACAACAAAAGACAAATTAAATCCCCCCCCCGTCGAATATTAATGTTTGAGGTTACTAAACCAGTTCTAAGAAATGGGAGGAAGTTCAAATACACTGATGTTTGAAAACATCGATGGTTTTTGGACGATTGATTATATTATCAACATCAATGTTTTAATTTTGAATATCGATGTTTCAAAACATCGATGTTTTGCTGTCGATGTCGCATCCCTAGTTAGGTCACACTGCTATAGTATAAACTACTCTATTGTAAATATTTGTAGTGGTGACTAAGAAACAGTTTTCTTGAATACATCTTATTGTTCATGTGCCATTGGTTGGTTTATGACGCAAGAGATCAAACACACAAAGGTAAGTTTTACTGCCACAAAAGAGAAAAATACACACACAGGATGAATCAAATCTAAGCCGTCTACAACTCGCAAGTTGCGCGAGCAGTGGACAAACCCACAGGGCTTACCTGCCACGGTTATTAGAAAATAAAGAATCTCACGAAAGAAAAATGTTATTTGGTTTGATAGCTTTCTGAATTCGGAAAAAATCGCTTGAAAGGCTTAACACACAGCCGAAATCTATTTAGTTACCTGGAAGTTGTTGCGAAAAGTTTACTGATGTTTTAATTCAACGAGCGAACAAATAGGAAATTCATTGAACAGCTAGTTCCCTCAGAATCACTTCTTTTTTAGGTGTGCACGGGCTTCACCTGAGGCAATTAGGAGATATTTTCTTTTCCCTGTGTTTAGTAAACATGGGGTCGCACTCCCGTAAAACCAAACGATCTTTTTCAACTCTCATCCCACTACTCTATTCCATTATCTCACTCCCCCTCCCCATTCACGACATATTTTACTTGACGATACCCTGTCTTGTGTTTGGCATAGCTTGGCCAATATGGCCTTGCTTAACTCAGCAACAACCACAGAACAATGCGCTGTAAAACCAGTTTCACTGCACTTTGAAGTAATGTGCAGGAAAAAAAAATTAGAAGCCAAGCCTAAATGGACATGCTTTTATTTTGGAATCCAAATAGTGAGTTATAACCGCAACATAAATGCAACTTTCTGCATAAATGCAACTTTTTGCATACATGCAACCACCTGCAACTTTTTTTAAATGTAGCTTAAAATTAATTAATATAAAATTACTATTTCATTTTTTGCCCTCTGAACCAACCCTTCGATCGCGTGTGTCTGATCTTGCGAACGCCGAAGTATTGTGGATCAAACAAGAAGTTCATGGAAATAAGGTGTTCTTCCTAACAGACGAAAGTGAAATAAATGGCAAGAAGTAACTTTTAACACATTGGTTGGCACTCTTGATAATCCAGTGGAAACTTGCTGAATCGACTGCAGAGTTTGCGAGGTGAATGTCAATCATCAATATGTTGTTCGCTTTGTAGATGACGTTTTAAAATCTCTAAATGTTGAGTGAAAGGATTTTACGCTTCTGCTATCCGATACAGCACATTATATAAGGGTATTATATACCTAGGTAAGACCACATCTAGAATATGCTGTACAATTCTGGGCTCCATATATGAGGAAGGACATAGAATCAATTGAAAGGGTTCAGCACAGAGCTACAAAAATAATAAAGGGGCTAGCAAATTTCGACTATAATGAACGTTTAAGTAAGCTAAACATGTATACGCTGGAAAGAAGAAGAAGGAGGGGGGATTTGATTCAGCTTTTCAAGTTTGTAAAACAAGGGGACACAGAGGGCTTAAATTTCAATAGGGATAACAGAACAAGGGGCCATGGGTATAAATTGAATAAGACACATTTTAATCAGGATTTAAGGAAAAACTACTACTTTAATAGGGTAATAGACAGTTGGAACGCGTTGTCAGAAAATATAGTTAGTTCAAAGGGAGTGTACGAATTTAAGACACAATTGGATAGTCAGTGGGAATTGGAGAATTCATAAACAAAGGACCAGCCTTGTTGGGCTTGAGCCTGTAGCTGGTCGTCAATATTTGTATTTGTATTTGTATTTGTATATGCCTGCTGCTGGCGCGAATTTTTTCAATGTTAAAGATATTACAGGCCAAGGATCGACTATTTAAAGGTTTTCTGTATTTAAGAATCTATATATATAATTCTCTTACGTGGCACGCAAAAAAAAACGTTATTTGTTATCGCGTTTTGGCAACATTGTACGATTGTTTGTTTATCACGAAGCCTCGCGCTTCAATTGAATTTATAGCGTTTTCGAATGAAATTTTATTGAAAAAAAAAAGGAATTTTAGTAGAGCTGTTGCAGTTAATAATAGAAATCAAAGAAAGCGGAGGATCTTTTCAGGGCCAAAAAAAAGGTCCTTTTCAAGGCTAACAATTATAGTTCAACAAGACGCTTGCACTACAATTTTCGACAACAAACTCAATGAAAAAGCGTGGGTGGCTCGAGTGCAGGGTAAATGTACACACAAACAACATGCTGGGTATTCAATTTCCAAATCAGCTGTCACATTTCGAGTCAAAACTTGCTCAAAGTTTTCATTTGAATTCTGATTTTGTAGGTACTGTATATATCTTTCCTGAAAAACAGCAAAAAATTTAGATTTGAAAAATATTTTTTTGGAATATATCATATTTTGTAAACAATTCCTTCTGCTAGGACACATGTTTTCATTGATGCGAGCGAAGCGAGCATAAGTTCGCGCAGCGAACCAATGAGGATTGCGAAGCAATCCTCCTTGGGTTGTCGAGCGTTAGCGAGCAGGGGGCGGGCCCCCTAGTGTATTATAATACTGTCGTACACAACTAAAAATGTCAATATATTTTGAATTTTTTCATTTTTTACGAATAATTTATTTTAGAATTTAGTGTATCAAAAATAAATGCAACTTTATTTCCATAAATGCAACTTTGAAGAATGATAAATGCAACTTTTCCCATTTTTACTGCAACAAAAAAGTTGTCCTAGTGATTACAAAATTATCGGTATTCTTTGCCTCCCGCTCCCTGGACTTAACACAAAAACAGTTCCCAAATAACCACCAGATGTCCGACACGAAAACTCAGTAGTAAATCTGCACGATTAAGAAACTGATCAACTCTCAAGGGAGACCACTAAGTCCGTAAATTGTCACTCGAGTATGCGTGGGATCTCCCCTGGCGGGATGCACACGCAATCCAAAGTGAGTGGGTGATCCATCCTTCATAGAAACAGCAGATTTTAGAAAACCACCCTGTTCCTCATATCCGTGAAACTATGACGTCAACTTACCTAAATTACCTTTAATGTACTTGCTTTTCTCGAAAATATACATACTTACATGATTGCAGCGTCCTTTTTTCTCTGGCGGGGTAAAATTCTGAATTAATTTTTAGAAATAAAATCCTCACGATCTGGTAATTTGGTAATTTTTAATTTCCGTCGTGCTAGAGCAACACAGCGGGCTATTGGGGTCCGGGATCAGTCCCCTAAGGGAAAGATCCTAGGACATCAACACGTAATTTCGAACCACGGTCAGATGACGAGGCAACACCTGAGCTGGCATACCATCCACCAAACTTCCATACCAACCCAACGTGAGGACTTCCGGCCACGGCAGATTTAAGGTGCACCAGCCGCCTCTACACCATATAGCTTACAAACATCCATACACTGACCCGGATTCGAACCAGGAACCTTCCGATCTAGAGGTTAACACCTTAACCACCAGACCGGTTAGTCGGCCCTTGGTCTGAATAGTATTTACACCAAATACACTATCGTACAATAATGGACCGGGCAGCAACCTTTCTGGGTATACTTTCAACAAGGTTTGATACGCATCTATGGGTATTTGTGTCCATTCCTGCTGTAAGAATGTCGCCAGCTCAGCTGTAGATTTCGGACGTGGTTCCCTGGTCCGTAATAGGGATGCGACATCGACAGCAAAACATCGATGTTCAAAATTAAAACATCGATGTTGATAATACATTGCCCCCAAACCATCGATGTTTTAAAAATTCAGTGTATTTAAACTTTTTTTCCCATTTCTTAAAATAGTTGAGCATCTAGTATTACGACATCGGCTCCAATAAATTGATGTTTTTTTATAAAACATCAATGTTTTGAAAATATCGACATCGATGTCGCATCCCTAATTTTGCCCCACCCCCCTACCCTTGGCCACTTTGTTCTAAAAGTATGTTCAATTAGCTGATTGTACAAATTATGCTACTTGGTTATTTTTTAAATTTTTATATCGGTACTTTTTTTATTTAAAAATAAAACATCGACAACGTGAAAACATCGACATGTATAAACATCGATGTAACAAAAACATCGACTCCAATACATCGATGTTTTTTTTTAAATACATCGATGTTTTGAAAACATTGACATCGATGTCGCATCCCTTGTCCGTAAGCATCGCTCTAACTCGTCCCACAAATGTTCTATGGGGTTTAGGTCCGGAGTATGAGCAGACCAGGGAAGACGATTTTCATCCATATCTTGATACCACTGCTTGACAGGGCTGCATCATGACATGAAGCGTTGTCGTCCTGGAAGTAACATTCGTTCATTCCATAAAATTGCCAGAGCGCAGGAAGAACCTGATTGTCCAAAATGTTCATGCAGGCGTCGGTGTTCAATTTACCAGGAACAACATGCAAAGGTCTCAGGCCAAACCATGAAAAATACCCCCAAACAAGTAGTCGGATTTTATGCAAAACCGCTGGCGTTCGGTCCATTATTGTAGGGTAGTGTATATGCTAAGTTTAACTGAACTCATTTTTGACTATAGGAGGCTAAACACGCCCTGTACTTTAGGCTTTTTTTTTTAATGTCCGATCATTGACCTCTTCGATACAATAAGGGGCGAACTGGCGGCTGTTCGTGAAGAGCCATAAGGAGTGGGTAACGGTTGCTTATTCGTGGATGAGTGTGGGTAACTGCTGCTAGACTCAACAAGCAATCACAACATGCGTTTTAGCATAGTATGGCGTAGCTTACTAAATGTGCCCTTTTAGCCTCAAAACCCAACCGATCAACGCTTATAAACAGTGATTCGAGCCTATAGCGAGGTTGACAAACGCCTAATAGGATCTGGGTTCGAACCCTAGTACTTCAATTAAATTAAACCGCATATTTGTCTAGTGTAAAGTGAAAACAGTTTAAGTTATGTAGCAGTGGAATTTCTGTTGAAATCTCCTTATTTTTAGGCGTTGGAACTTAAGTATGCTATTTGCTTTATGCACAGATGAACTTATCCATAAGTAAAATAATTTGTAACACAATTTTATTTTTGTCAAATATTCGCGAAAGTTATGGAACATTCTTAAAGTACACTCTATAACAAAAAAATCGACGCACCAAGAAGGAATCACCCGATTGCTTCGAAATTTCGTGTGCAAAAATGTTTTGACCAAATATGCAAATGATTAAAATTTGGTGTCCAATGAATGAATAGTGCGATCTCCAGCGCATCGGAACTGCGCATTCAGCAAATGTATTTAAAGAGTTGTTCTTGAACTGTTGTTAAAAATTTCTGCTGCATTGAGATTTAGGATACCTTTCAACGACTGAAAAAATGCCTCGCCGCAGGATTCGAACACATTGCGAGCAACTTTCCGAGTTTGAAAGAGGTCGTATCATTGGATTGAAAGAGGCATGTTGGGCAAATCGGAGAATCGCTCGTCATGTGAGTCGAAGCGATGCGGCGATTAGAAGATGCTGGCAAGAGTGGGTGGACAATGGCAGATTTCAGCGTCATGATGGTAGCGGTCGACGTAGGGCCACAACAGATCGCGAGGACAGAGTGATTGTCAGATCAGTTGTCACAGCGCCTGATTCATCGCTATCAACCATCAGTCGTGCGACCCACACACGAGTGTCCACCATGACCATTCACAGACGGCTGAGAGAGCGAAATCTACCCTCGTACCGACCGTTACGCCACCTGCCACTCACGCCTGCACACTGTCGAGCCAGATTACAGTGGTGCTTGGCTCGATCAGGCTGGAATGATGCTGACTGGGGACGTATAGTCTTTAGCGACAAATCCCGTTCCAACTGTGTCCTGACGATCATCGAAGACGTTTCTGGAGACGCCCAGGGCAGCATACCGATCCTGCTTTCACTATTGCACGCCACACTGGCCCTCAACAAGGAGTTATGGTCTGGGGTGCCATTTCCCTTGATAGCCGGACCCCTTTGGTCGTCATTAGAGGTACACTTACTGCACAGCGGTACGTTGACGACATTCTGTGACCTGTTTTGCTACCGTTCCTTTCGCAGTACCCTGGGCTTATTTTTCAGCAAGACAATGCCAGACCAAATACGGCACGTGTTGCTATGAACTGTCTTCAAGCTTGTCAAACTTTAACCATCTGAGAAGGTCACACGCATATATTCGTTGTGCGACCCCTGAAGTCTTTTTTTCCTTCATGACTACAAAACCACTTTTGACATACTTGATTGATCGAATCGAGATTCAGTCAACTAACTATTTAGTCAGTTGTGTGTGGGTAAAAATAATATTACACTATTCGGAAATGTCAAGGGGTTTTAATGATACATAAAATATTTTATACAATCTTAAGTTCCCAATTGATAAAATAAATATAATAATATGGAATGAGAATAACAAAAAATGTATTTTAAACTTTTCATGGAAGGGTTTCATTGACAAAACGTGATATTTTTCAAAGTTAACTGCATTTTCTCATATAATCGTTGCATCATGTGATCGAAATTGTCAAATCGATTTTGGTTGGCACTAAAAGGTCAGCCGTTCTATTAATTACCTGATTTTATGGCAACGATAAACGTCAGCAACGAAAATATAATGGATACATTAATGTTGAAGCGATTCTTTACCCGAATTAAGCTTCTTAATTGGTATTTTTTTCCCACGCACAACACGGTAATCTCATGAGAACACCAAACGAAAAGGCAAATAGAGAGTGTTGCCAGTGCGGGGATCTTTTGCATGGAATACTAATTCTCTGCGAATGAGAAACATCAGAACATTTTAAATATCTTTACACAGAGGCCGCCCTTTTTTGAATTACGAGCTACCAGCTGGCCTTTTCAAAATCAGGTACGTGATACTTTTACGTCATAGCAAACGATGGCATGAAAAAAGGAAAGCGCTTAGTCTTTATTTAGGAAAATACTTATTTTGCATGGGTGTATAATTTTTTATTTCCTACAGCACATCTCCTTTTCTTGCAGCTGCTTTGTCGCGAGATGCCCGCGTTTCGTTCACACGTGATCTCGCGTGAGTAGTGTTTCTCGGTCACAGTTAATACACCGGTGGCTGAATTTTAAAAACAGTCGTGGGACGCCGGTTGTTTCGTAGCACGATCTTGGTGGCTGCACCATCAGAGACAAGGCACCTAATTTGATAGTTCAGATTCGCTTCTTTTCAATAGGAGCTATTCTGGCACAATTAAAAATAGATCCATTTTAATTTAACTAAAAATAGTCATTATTTTTGAACCCCTTCTGCGTGGCCTAATCTTGTTATCAGCGGCTTCCACTTCAAGTGAAATGGCGAGAAAGTGATCGATAGTTTCAACTTTTTATGTAAATATTTCATTTCAATTTAAATGCGTTTTCTATCATTGTGTTTGATACTACTTATCTGGAAGTTCTTTTAATGGATATCAACTTCAACAAAAGAGAACCGGCCTATAATCCTACAATTGAAAGAGAGTTGGGACCTAGGCAATGAGGCATTTTCTGTTAAGTTAAATAGAGGTGAAGGTAGTTCTGCAGCGGAATGTGTACGTATTGCGAGTGTGTATGTGTACGCATCCTGTACTTATTCCGAGTGAGTTCAGTACGTCACGCCACCAGTTCAAATTCCGAATTGATATTTGAGAGTTGATTGACCAATGCCAATTCCGTTTTAAACGCCAAATGTCTCGAAAGCGGTGATAAACTACATTTTAAGCATACCCTATATTGATCTTGTCTGAAAATTTGGGTAGCGGAAATAAAATCTTCGGTTTGCAAATACCGAAAATCCTTCTCAGAAACGCCCCCTGCCTTTTTTATTGTTTTCTCAAAAGAGCCCCTTTGAAAGATTGTCCTGATCGTGAAATTTGATGAACAAAAAAATAATAATCGTTGAAAAAGTTCTTATATATCGTTGGTCAAGTAAAGCAAATACAAAATATTTTTTATTTAAAAGCCATCTTACTTCACATCCTTGCTGAACTGTGAGCTCTTTGTACACAGTTTGAAAAATCAAATATTGTCCATAAATACCCCATAAAGCGTTTAGCCTTTTATATAAATGACTTTCAACTGCATTTTTTCCGATTTACATAGTTGTGCACGTCTAGTTAGAGAATAATCAAAATTTCAGTTTCCGTTATTGAATATGTGAAGTGTGCACATAAAAGAATTCGAGAATCTTTTTACCTGCTAAAAAAAACTTTAAGGCCTTTCTCCCCACTACAAGGAAAGCTAGATACTTTTCTGGATCTTAATAGTGATTTATTGTCAAATTGTAACAGTGGTCTAAACATCTTAAGTCATGCTAAAGACCAGCATTTCTCAGATGCATTTATGTTAGAAAATTCATGTATTTGTAGTTCCTTGTGTAGCCTTTTGTTAGAAAATTATTTTAACAGAATGATAATGGAAAATACTTCACCTCGTTCGATTCTTTCTTCTCAAACGAACAATCGATTTTTCGAACGTATAAAACCTCTCCCAACTCCGCAAGGTAGGGGGAAGTAAAATCCCGCAACAATGCAGGAGTCAGATGTTCCTGCTTTGTCGCCATATGCCGAACAATTCAGAGACATACTGTCTGGGAAGTAATGAATGAGAAGAAAAATACATAGAAACAATGAAAAGAAAATGCATTCTACTCATGGATTACGTCATTACTGACAGCTGCAGGGGAGGAATTCTCCATTTTTGTATTGCTGACATTTAAATGAGATTGTCAATTTCAGACAGATAGCATCGGCGAGGCGTGCAGACTGGCTAAACCTATCTCAAAATAAGATACTATGTATGAGTCTCGTATTTCCGAGTTACCTATTTAATTAGGGTCTTGATATAAATAGGCGTTTGTTACAGGACAGCAAGGGCCGACGATTAAAATTGAATCAGAATTGGATTTTCTCGCCGTAGCTGCTTGATTCGCGTGCTCACTTGCGAATTCTGACGTAATGTAATCAACTTCAGATGTGGATGGTATTCAATTTGAAAGTCATTGGAAGTTCCGCAGAGGAAATCTGGTTTATGAGAGAGACAGATTGCCTCACTGCATTAAAACTATTGGAAAATTAATATGCAGCAAGGGGTTCTTTCTTCCATTGCGATAATAAGGGAACGCTTGAGGCTTTCAAGAAATTTCTCGGTACATCTGTTGTGGATTACTTCTCATGTGGGAATACCGGGTAATGAAATGCCGGAGGACAGAATTGCAAGAGCCGGCTGTAATTTAAATTTTCCCGAGAGAAACTAATTTAGCTTTGAAGAATTAGGTGGGGTATTTGAATTTACGGTAGGTAATCTAATTTTGATTGGGATTGGAAAAACTCGTCCTAGTTGTCTTACAATACTTCGAGAACTACGAAATCCAGAATGTGCTCACTAACAGATCAATTCGTGGCATTGCAGTGTATACAAAGAAAAGTGCTTGATATTCGAGGCTAAATACAGCGTTCATGAACCAACTGCAAGACCTTTTTGTGTTCATCCGTAAAACCGTTTGCCCGTTCACACTATCGAATTTAGTTATATTATATGTCATATGTCGTTAGTGAGTACGTGACTTTAGTCAACAGTAATTCCCTTCAAACTATAAATACTGTTGGAAAACCGCCATCCCGACCTCAACTCTAAAAGTGGAGATACTAATTTTATGAAATAATGGGTGCGCCGGAGAACCTAGGCCGAAGGCCTTCCATCTCCCTTCCGGAACGTAGCTAAAACTGAGCTAAAAATTAGTTAAACATAGTTTATTTAGGGTTGCCAGGATAGGGATAAATATCAGAAAAGAGAACATTTGGTAGAGTTATTTTGAAAAAAAGAGGACAGGAAAAGTGAAAAACCAAAGACGTTTTTTAATTACTTCCTAATAAGTGATCGATCATTTGAAAAGTTTGCGTGTAAAATTACTGACAAAATTATGTCTCTCTCAAAATACTTGGATGAGACTCTATACCTCCTACGTTATTCTGTATCCAAATGTACCGCCTGTTAAAAATTTCGATTAATAAATTAACTGCAACCAATATATTCGTTTAACTTTATCAACTAAACAAACACGAAAAATTATAATTTAAATGGGCAGAACTAATACAAATACTGACAAACAACACAAGAAAATAACACACCAACACAAAATTATAACTCACCAAATTCTGCGCAGCAATCATAGTTGAGCTATCGACTTCAATTTAATGCTAAAAGGCGGCTAAGTTAGCAAGTTTAAAAAAGGCTGTGAATCGTTTGTCATACCATTCATTATGATATAATAAGAACATTGTTTCTTATTATTCATTCTGATATAGTAAGAGCAATATTTCTTATCCATATTATCCTAACACGAATCTAAATTATCATTGGTTAGATAAAAGTTAAAAACAATTGTTTTTTATGTTTTAAAATTGTTTTTTAATGTTTAAAATTTTTTTAAAATTTTTTAAAATTGTTTTTAAATTTTTAAAATTGTTTTTAAAATTTAAAAAATTGTTTTTAATTTTTAAAAATTGTTTTTTAATTTTTAAAATTGTTTTTAATTTTAAAAAAAATGTTTTTTAATTTTTAAAAATAATTTTTATTAAATTTTATTATATATTTTTAAATTTTGGTAAATTAAAATAAATTTAATTTTTTCTAAAAAATAATTGTTATTTTATTTGTTTAGGATGGCCCTTGACCTTTTGCTGAATTTTGGATACCAAAAGTTGTATCTGGAGATACACTATATTGCGGGGTTATCCATGATTTCAAGACTAGCATAGAAATTAACAGTGAGTTTACTAAATAATTCTTTAAGTTCAGTAATTTCCAAGATCCTCACGGATTTTATTGTTTCTGTAGTACAAGGGATTACCGCTGTCTTATGATAAGACGAAGTGTGGAATTTTGAATAGCTTCTAGTTTTCGGAGGTTACTTTTCGCTGCATATCCCCAGACGACACTGGCTTAACTGATTTTAGATGATACAGGAGGTGGAATGGGTTGTAAAAGAAAAAGAAGTGGTCTCACAGTTCTGCTTTTAACACAAAACATTCTTCACGAAGAATGCATTGTAAACATACATAAAAATTTAACAATCCCATTTAGAATAATCAGTTACGATAGATTCGGAAGATTGTTCTTTTTCCTTGAGGACCTTAACAGCTAGACTAAATAAATACATGATTTTGAACATGCTCAAAAATGTCAACACTGGATCCGGACTTCCTCTATTACTAGACCAACGATGACTTGGACAGTGAAATTGAGTGTCCCTCACAGGGCCCGATTTAGAAAATTTGGTATAGTAGGCACAACACGCAGGAAGGGCCCCCTCCCTCCATGTTATTTGTTCATCACAAAAACTAATTTTATAACAATAATTGGTACTTACGTATTTGACTGTTGACCGTTTCACAGATGTCACAAAAATGTTTGAGAAAATCGTGACATCACTTATAATTCTTGTTTTTGAAACTTAGGGGGCCCTCTAAATTAGGGGGGCCCTAGGCCCATGCCTCACAGGCCTAATGGTAAATCAGGGCCTGGTCCCTCATTAGGCAAATAAGAAATGTCTTATGACCTTGAAAAAAGGTATGCCCATTCACAAAAGTGGAAAGATTTTTAGTTCTGTTTTGATTACTCTCAGGAGAGAGCTGCCAGACCGATTGTAATTTGGAGACAATGTAAAATTTATTGCTCTATCTATATACAATGCAATACGCAAAGCACAAGACGCAATCGTATTGCTATAGCAAATTCATCCGAATTTTTTTTTAACCTTAAAATGCGACGAAAGTATACCTTTTTCATACTATGTAATATTGCATCTTGATAACTAGTAGCACTATATCTTTAACAATGTTGACTTACATAATCATGAGTATCTTAGTTATGTCTATTTATAAGTGCTATGTTTACCTACATATGTTAAACTACAATCTCTTAAACTATGCTAATTAACTGTATGCAGTTTTGAAGGCTGGAGTCCGATAAGGTCACTTTTAAGAGCAAGCCAACTGCATTCTGTTGATATTGTGTCCGAACTGTGTCAGGTTTTCAGTATTTCTGACCACCACTTAAAAAATGCTTACCGGAAAAGAAGCAAAAATAACATTGACCTTGAATTGTTCGACCAGGGCGTTTCTTACACAAACTGCAAATAAAGACTGTGTACTCTACCACTGACTAACTTACAAATAATCGCCGCCTTTCCTAACAGTAAATTGAAGTGTTGTATAGCAATTCAAACCCAAGATTCGCAGCGCTTTGCTTTATTTTGTGAAATAATGATAGCGGGTAGACAGATGTGAGAAAGAATCTTTGATTCTTGGAGAAAGTTCACAATGGCGATTCTTCGAAAAAGCCGTTTCTTTTCCCTATCAAATCTCTCCAGTAAGAAGAAGGATGTACTGTTCAAAATTATAGAGTATCTCACCTTTTGTCTGTAATTTCGATGCTTGCCGCTGTGCACTTTAAATATGCGAGCAGAAAAACTAGCACACGTTTTGTTTTTCAAAAGGAATAAAAATATTGGTGTTCTTTTGATCGCAGAATGTTTCTAATTATTGTGCGATGGGCACTTTTTCCCCTTGGGTAATTACAGATGTAGGTTAAAAATTTATTGACTTTTTTGAGACCCCGGGAACGATTTCCTATTGATATAACGTTTTTAATGTTCTTCTAAATCACCATACAAAACACATTCTGCGTAAGCCCAGCCCACATGGACTACATCTTACCTTATGGTCACGTTCACATGAGGCGCATTTAACGTGCGTTTGGCGAGGCCTTCAGGGTCCCGCTTTCCTTAAGAATTAAATTATATTTTTTTATTCTTCTAGTTCAAGTTTCTATCTTTGCGATCGTTGAAGATGGAGTAAAAATTTCAACGGATTTGAAATCTGCAAAAAATTAAGCACCAGATCAATACCTAAAAATATTATATTCTTTAAACAAATAATTAATTATTTAATAAATAATTAAATAACCAAACGCAAAATAATTAAATAATAAATCAATTTTAAATAATAAATCAGCGCAAAATTTTACACCAGATCGATACCTAAAAATATGATTTTCTTAAATAAATAAATTATTATTTAATAAATAATTAAATCATCAAATGGTAAATAATTAAATAATCAAATGATAAATAATTAAATAATCAAATAGTAAATAATTAAATAATCAAATGGTAAATAATTAAATAATCAAATAGTAAATAATTAAATAATCAAATGGTAAATAATTAAATAATAAATCAGTTTTAGTATCGATCTGGCGTAGAATTTTAAGCTTTATTTGAAAGCCGTTGAAATTTTCACTCTATTTTCAACGATCGCAAAGATAGAAACTTAAATTAGAGGAATAAAATACACAATTTAATGCTAACGGAAAGCGGGACGTCGCTAGCCTCCCCAAACTCGTGTTGAAACGCCTCACGTGAACGTGGCCTTAGATAGGAGTCCCACCTGCTCTCTAGGATCCATAATGACAGATCCTTACATGGGCCCATCCAAGTAGGTAGGCAGTTAATGTCAATGAAACAACACAACGGGCTATTGGCGACAGTTCGGGAACAGTCCCTAAGGAAAATATCCGAGGATGACACAACGTAATTTTGAACTACTTGACGCAGAATGGCGGGATTTCAATAATCAATTGGTTCAGTGGTATTTTTAGATCTTAGTTTGACAAATACAAAAATCACGATTGGAGAGATTCTTCAGTTAGATTAAAGTTTGATTATTATTTTACACTATTTACAGATAGAGAAAAAGATTAAATATTAATGTGATTCCAAACATTAATCGAATCAATTAAATTAAGAACGCTTAGGTTCTTATCGAATTCTTAACAGAAGAATTCTTTTTGAAAGACCCCAAACGGTTTTGTATGCTTTTTTACTTCGAAGCAAACTGGTACAGGTTGTGATATCTGATATATTTGCCAGCGTATCTACAAAACCACCGCAAAAACATACATCTTCAACTTTTATCCCACCCCCGCCAGAAAGACAACAACTAACGAAAGGCAACAACGTAAACAGTCAGTCCCCACAAATAATCACATCCGGACATCACCCTCAAGGTTCTTTGCAGTCAGCTGCCAGCTGCGGTAGAGGAAAGCTGTAAATTTTATGTAGTAATCCCGAAAGGCTCTCGTTAAATCCCTGCGTTCTCTTCCCCCAAAATCCAAAATTATATCACCTTTGCAGTGAGAGGTCGAAAAGCAGTTTGGGGATTGCTCCTCATGGACCTCCCAAGGTGCAATCTCCTGTTTGTTGCAACTGACGACTGCGTTCACGTGCTCCCATTAATTGTCGGATATCAGTCAAGGATTCTTTTCAATGGAATTTACTGTTAATGGCCTGTCCTTGAAAAGAGCGGAAACAGCAACAAATCAAAGACGATTGTAAAATCGTGACGAGTGAAACACAGTAATTTGGGGAATTACACACTGTTGTTTGAAACTAAATAACATTTTCAGTTGACTTGCACTTTCCCCAAAAGCTCAGCGGTGTTATGAAATTTATTAGCTATTCAATTACCATTATGGAAATCCTGCTGCGTGACATGTATACTTAGCCTTCAGTGAAAAGACTTGACCTGGTCATATGCCGCGGTGTGGTGTTGAACAGTACCATATTATGGAATACCTGGCAAACAGCCCGTTGTGAAACGGGTATGACTGTTACAATTTGTTTCAGACTCTCACAACAAAAATAGATGCATTTTATTTTTGTATACTGAAGAAAAAGCATCCCAACACATTAACTTGTAATACAGTTAATCTCGAGAGTAACAGATCCTAATCATTTAGTTTTGGTAGATAGAAGTTATATTCGTGCTTTCACTGGAAGACTGAATTCATGGCAAATTAGAAAATTCGTGATCATCATCAACACCCAATTCTCATCGTTTCGACTTTCGTCGTCTTGCTGTGAGAAAATTTACGGGACATTGAAAATATCTAAGAACAACTAAAGTCTTTCTTCTGGCTTTGTAATAGCACATGTACAGTTCTCGGTGGGTATATAATTACATGGTAAAATTACGACTGAAAATCATAAATAACTAATCAGAACTAGAAGGGAATGATTTGTTTGAACTTTGTTAATCATTCGCAGGAAAGTTTGAATATCTCTTTGCTTTAATTAGCGATTAAGAATAGAAAATACGGGGACCTAATTTTTCTCTATCCAATGAAGCATCAGGGAAAAAGATTTTTATGAACATTTTCATTCAGCATCTTCAGTTGTTCTTCAGAGAAATGATGCTTTAAGTACCTCGATGATACCTTCTAGTACCAGATTTCTCTTCCATCAAGATCTGGTCAGTTTTGCCAGTGACGAGATATCTCGTCCATCTAAATCTGGTCACTTTTGAGAATGACGAGATATCTGGTCAGTTTTGTTTAATCACGAGAAATCTTTTCGAGACAACCACCCCCGTAGGGTTAAGCTAGAATGCTAGATAGATGACTAATAAGGCCCTGCTCCAATAACAAATATTCATATGCAATGGATTCTATCTCATGTAGACCTCAAATTTAATGAAATTGTGGATCGAATTGTCAAGGAAGCCACGGCCGAATCCTTGCACATGCCCCTTTTCTACTAACCTATCAAGAGTTATTCTCCATAAAGCAGAGCTCAAACAATAAAATTTGGACAACCTTGACAGCTCATATCTGGTACCATAGAGACCACCTTGTAGCATCGCTCAAATAATAATATTTGGACATCCTTGACAACTCGTTGTCTGGTACCATAGAGACCACCTAGTAGCCTCGCTCAAATGTACGGAAGATAGGAAACGTCAAATTGCCCTTTCTAGACTTAAGAGAGAGAGAGAGAGCACATCCAATCTCTCTCTCTCTCTTTCTGTTCAGGGCTATAAGGCATTTCTAGCATGCCTGTATGGCAACACTGAACAAACCTTCCTAAGTCCTCTTCTGACTGGTCTTGCAAGATAGGATCGCTATGGGTATGGAAATCCCGATCTAGCGTTGGACTTTTTGAGCGTGTTCGGACTCATTGACTTGAACAAAAAGTAACACCACATCTCATTCAACTTGCTGCTTTTCTTGGGGACTTTTGGTCACCAGAACAATTTGCTTATTTCTAGTAATTATTTCTCTGCGTTTAAAAATATTTGGTTGCAGAATCTCTAAAAAAGTTACCGCCTCTGCCGCTATCGCACGATTGAAAACTCGCTTTTTTCGCTCGATTCTTAGACGGTTTCCCGAGTAAGTACGTATCAGAAAATTACGAAATTAACATGATTAGCTCAAAATTGTACAACGAACAAGTTGGAGAAATTCTTTTCCCAGTGCGGCTATTAGTTTTGGGTTTATTGTCATAGGCGAAAAGGTTGGCGAGTCCCCTAGTAACTTAAAGAAATAAAGAGACTTAATAAAAAAAATTGTCACTGTTAGCAATTTATCCGCTCTCTCCATGTAAAACTTTTGGACTGCATTTAGAAATAAAATTTTACATAAAAATAACAACAGGTATATATCTATATCTGTAAATCTGTATAAATAGCTTCAATCATAAAGCATTTCATATTTTTCACTTTGAATTCTTTACTTAATTCTTAAGTGCTCTATCTAGAAATAAATTATTTATTTTCTTGTTTCTATAATATTTTTTAATTAATCTAGTCGAAGAAAGAAAGAATGAGCTTCAATCAACTAAAAAGTAGCACTATATGTTGGTTATTAGATACTCTTCTTTTACTTCTATATTGGAAGTTAATTTTTGAAGTGTGAGCGAAATATCAACAATTCTTGTGGTTGTCATGTTTCTTTAAAGTTATACTAAAGAATGAAAATGTAAGATGAATTATGCTACGACCTTCCGTCAGGTGTTATGGACACAGATAAGAACGGTCGTTCTTGTGTTCTGGTTGCTACTGTTCTATTCCTCTCTCAGTCAGCATTCCACCCCCACGGAGAGTTCGGTGGTTGGCCCCGACCACCAGAGGGACGAAAAGAAGGGAGTGAAGACGACAGAGAGGTAGTTCGCGGTGAGACTGTGGAACCGGCGGACTTGGAGAGGACGTGTTTTTGCACTGGACGCGGTGCGGTGTGAAAATCCGAAACTTCCTATTATATTGTAAAAATAAATGTTCGTGTCCAATTTAGGTATGCAGTGTCCCTCTGTTCTTGGCCTCTACTACACACATTGTCTAGCAAATTAGACATCGCTCGGTCACTCTGACAAATTATAAAAATCAAGAACACATCTAAACCTTTCTTTGGAAGATTTTTGTCGTCAAATATAAAAAATCACACAAATATCACAGATTAAATATTAAATTGATGCTACCTGAACAATCTGTGATCCTATTCTCTAAAGCAGCGTTTCCCATACTGTGTTCCGTGGAGGACTTGAGGCTCCGTCCGCGGCAGTTATGAAGATGACAAAATTTAAATTGCTGCTTTCATCCTAGCGGGAAAAATAAAACCATTCCAAAAAACACTTCAACAATTTGCTTCAAAATTTTAATTCATACTTTCCAAGACAATCAGGAATAGGGATGCGATGTCGATGTTTTCAAAACATCGATGTTTTAAAAAAAACATCGATATAATATTGGGATCGATGTTTTTGTAACATCGATGTTTATACTTGTCGACGTTTTATTTTTAAATGAAAAAAGTACCGTTATAAAAATTTAAAAAATAACCAAGTAGCATAATTTTCATAATCAGCAAATTGAACATACTTTTAGTCCTAAGTCACCAAAGGTGAAGGGTCTGAAAAGTAGGGATACGACATCGATGTCTTGGAGCTGATGTCACATCACTAGTTGCTAAACCAGTTATAAGAAATGGGGTAAAACGTTTAAATGCACTGAATTTTAAAAACATCGAAAGTATGGGGGGTGATGCATTATCAACATCGATGTTTCAAATTTGAACATCGATGTTTTGCTGTCGATGTAGCATCACTAGGTGCTAAACCTGTTTTAAGAAATGGGGAAAAAAGTTTAAAAACACTGAATTTTAAAAACATCGATGTTTTTGGAACGATGTTTTATCAACATCGATGTTTTAATTTTGAACATCGATGTTTCAGAACATCGATGTTTTACTGTCGATGTCGCATCCCTAATCAGGAATCTATTCAAAAGAATTCTGAGTGGATTGTAGATCCATTTTTAGTGACGTCAAAACCAGCAACCCTTACACACTGCGTAAGTATATGAGATTCTTATAGACATGGTTTAGGGACAACCACTGTTAGGTATCATTTGAAAGCAAACCACTTTCCGGATTTTGGATTCAGTTAGGGGAGGATCTTTCGATATTAAGGTAAGGTTCTGCTCGCAAATGTATACGCACCTTAATATGTCTCATATAACATTAACAGATCGAACTAAACATTTCTTGGGGCACCGCGAGAAACTTTTGCTTCAAAAAGGGCTCAGTGGCTAAAATGTTATGGAACCGCTGCTCTAAAAGATATACCAGTTGAATGGAATCCCGATGATGGATGATGGAAGCAGTGTAGTTCAAAAGAAACGAAAAAAAAACCTGTGCAACAAAAAGTATATCAACGTCAACCTACTAAGTACCCCCACGCAAGGTAGGTCTGCCCGCTAAGAAAACAAAGAGGTTGAGAGAGGAATGCAATGAGGATGAGTTGATGATATTATTGTGCTTAGATCATGCGGATTGGTGGAAAACCACTCCAACGGTAGCATGAACTAAACACACTACTAAGGACAATGGTTGGTTGCTAATTGAATTTACGTCAAAATGAAGCAACAGGGCTTGCTATTGGTGACTGCCCGGAATGAAGTCCGTTTTAAAAATCCGAAGACAACCCCTAGTAATTTTGAATCATCCTCAGATGACGTGATCGACACCTGAACTAGCACCCCCACTCTCCAAACTTCCGCACCACGCTATGTGAAGACTGTAATAATGACAATCTGTGACTTCACAAATTAAGTTACATACAGTAGTATACTAGCCACTGCGTGTTCAACACGGCGTTACCCGTGACAGTTCTTTTCGTGGGGTCAGGTGTGACGCTCGCCAACCCCCGGTGATTTGCTACGTATTCCCATTTGGTTTGCTTCGCAAACGAACTCCACGGGCAACGTCATGATGGCCTCGAATGGATATTATCAAAACACGTTAGAATCGGAAAACTTGCCTTGGTTCCAAAGGCATTACGACGAAAAACGCTTGTGACATCAGAGGTCGCAAATCGCAAAATCCTCGCCTTTCTTCACGGACGTCACATTCCGGAAAGAAGAAAGAAAGGTGAAACATGAATTAATTTGAAAATGTTCTAGATTAAATTTTAAAATTCGGGCTGAACACAAAAAATTCGCATTACCTGTTTGCCAAATTTGATTATTGTTAGTGCCATAGATTCATCAGGATAGTGCACACCGTACACAGAGACACAGACAAACGCTTCCTTTTATAATAATAGAGTAGTAGAGCAGGCATTTATTTTTTGTCGGCGAGTAGTATTTTGATAAAGATTAAAATCAGTGGATTTAAGATAGGTAGGTATTTTGATGAACATCGCACCGGAGCAAGACAACGGTCAATTGGCGGCGTTCCGGGATCAATCCAGAGGGGAAAGATCCGAGGTCAACACCACTTAATTTAAAAGCCCGATCAGATGACGAGATCACACCTGAGCTAGCACCCCACTCTCCAAACTTCCACACCATGCTAACGTGAGGACATTTGAGGCCACGACAGATTTAACGTGCACCAGCCCCCCCCCCTTTTATACGACGGTCTTTGGTTAGATTCGAACTCCCATCTGCCCGGTCACAAATCCGCTACTCTTCCAACCGAGCTACCGCAACCTTAATGGAATTAAGGTAAAGGAATGGCTAGCCCGGCGTTGCACATGTGAGTGGTGTTTGGTTATTAACTGGTGTAAAATTTTCCGCCGATTTCAAATCTATTGAAATTTTCAATCTGTCTTTAACGATTCCGATTTTATGAAAAAGAACTTAACAATCCCAGTCAAAATGTTTTTATTAAAAAAAATATGCACTAAAATGAAAATCGGTTTTTATTTTTATTTTAACGCGAAGGGCAGAAAATGCAATCTGTTTCCTTAACTGGAATCCGTTTCGCAGGAAATCAAAATGAATGAATCTCGAAACAAACGAAGATCATTCGAATGTATTCTCTCCCCGTAGATAAAAAAAAATGGCATGGTTCCAAAGGCTGATGTCAAGGTGACACGTGAGGGCGAAAAGTCTAAATTTTGACATTTTTTATTCCTTGGAATTACCGTGTTGGAATTAGAATGATGAAAAAACAATTAAATTCATTTCAAAATGTTCTAGATTTTATTTTAAAATTCGCCTTGACCCTAAAATTGAAAAAATTCGGACTACCTGTGTGCCAAATTTTATTACTGATAGTACCATAGATTCGTCAGGACTTCGCGGTCAAGAAACAAACAAACAGACAGACAGACAAACACTTCCTTTTATAATAATAGAGATTGGCGTCAATAAATGTAAATAATATATGATATATAACATGTTTTTTGCAGCCCGGTCACAGTGAAACTACGAGGACCTTGGTCTGAACAAGTCTGTGCATCTGATTTCGACGAATTCATGCTGCCTTTAAGTTAAGGTTTTCCTTGAAAGAAGCAGTTGTTTATTTTCGAAACGAGATATTAAGGTCTAACATCTTTCAGCTTCGACTATGCATTCATTCACAATTTCCACCTCACTGAATGGCTTCCCTTTTCTCCAGGGTATATAAGCTAATTTATACATTGCTTTAGGTGCATTACTTCCAGGTCTTATTACTGCTTGACGGAAATGTCTTTTCTTTGGTCTTTCTTTTAATTTCTGCTGTACAAATTTTTGCGCCTCTCCATCTACTTTAAAAATATTTGTGGTCCTTATGAGTGTTATAATGCTGATGTGCATTTTGAACTCCTTTATTGTTGATGGACCAAACAAACCATTTTATCTTTGGTAGAAACAAGATAATATTGAAATTCCCAATTATATGATGTAACCTTTTGACTCGGTTATACGTAGATATAATTGGAGCGATTCTTATCATTTTCACGGTACAACTGCTGTATTGGTCGTAGTCTAAATTATTTATTGGTGCGATTATTTTAACTTTCAAGGTAAAACTGATGTACCAATCGTAGTCTAAATTCTTTCTTGGCGCGATTCTTATAACTTTCAAGGTACAACTGCTGTTCCGGCCATAGTCTAAATTCCTTCTTGGCGCGATTCTTGTAACTTTCAAGGTACAACTGCTGTATCGGCCGTAGTCTAGATTCCTTATTAGTGCGATTCTTATAACTTTCAAGGTACAACTGCTGTACCGGCCGTAGTGTAAATTCCTTCTTGGCGCGATTCTTTTATCTTTCAAGGAACAACTGCTGTACCAACCGTAGTCTAAATTCCTTCTTGGCGTGATTCTTATAGCTTTCAAGGTACAACTGCTGTATCGACCGTAGTCTAGATTCCTTCTTAGTGCGATTCTTATAACCTTCAAGGAACAACTGCTGAACCGGCCGTAGTCTAAATTCTTTCTTTTCACGATCAAGGCACAACTACTGTATCGACCTTAGTCTAAAGATTAAAAAAACAATTTCTTCACTTCGGCTTTCTCTTCGTCTTTTTTGACATGATAGGGAGTCAAGTTGACAGATTAAAGAAATGCTATCAAACTGTGCAACCTTTCATAAATTCTACTACAAACAAAAACACAAGGCACCCTTGTCAAAAGCTGATAACAGAGTGGAATACTCCACCCCCATAAACCATCGCCAAGCAGCCTCTAGCTGGGGAAGTTATCAGACATTTGAGATTCCCATTAGAATTAAATTATGGACGTATAACAGCCGTCCATTTTGCATTTGTGGCTTACCAATGTTGTGCCTATCAATCTGGGAGAAAAATAGCGTTGAAACTTATTTTATTCTTTGGTTGCTTGTTTTAAAAATCAAATATAAATAATATAAAAGAGGAGCAAAAATGTATGAATGAAAATAAAAAGATTTGTTCCGTGAAAATTAGATTTTGTGAAAAGATCGCACTTAAGAACCTAGATGGCTAGATGTGGCTATAAGACCACTGGTTTCCTAACTTGAACTAGAGTAATTTTTCGAAAAGAAATCGGACGTTGAAAGTTTTGGCATCCGTCACAAAAATTAAGTTGATTTTTTTAATCATTTTATGATGTTAACGGGTCTGTGACTTGAAAGTCAGAAAGGCGACATCTTTACTATTGTTGGTTCTTGTGAGTTAATTTAAAATGTATTGTTATCGAAGAAATTATGATACTTTTACAGTCGCGTCAAACATTTTAAATGTGGGTCCACTCCACTGCAAGTAGCAGCTCAGGACAAGAAAGAACCCATTTTTACACTGCATCAGGAATGGGCAAAACTGTTATTTAACAATAATAGTGGTAACGGTTATTGCTAATTTGCTATAGCAGTCATTATTAATTGCTAATATTAGCAGTTTTGTTATCAGTAACATCTAAATTTATTGGTTAGAAATTTATTTTAAGTCTTATCAACTGTTTTAATTAACCACTTCCTAATTTTTTTTTATTTATGCAATTTTAACTTTTTATTTTTATTAAATGCATTTTATAAATTCGATTATTATATTTTAAATGTTATTTGATTTAAATTGCTTCACCTTTTTATCCGTAACAGCTAATATTTTAGACACCAGTTGAAAACTGTTATTTAAAATTTCGTAGTAACAACCCAACTCTACATATGCCTACGCTACGGGAATAAGGGAGTTATTGAAGAGAGCCCGGGTAAGAATTTGTGGTATGGATTTATTATCACGATCGGAGCTTATTTGGCAATGGACAAGTGAGACAATTATCGCTAGATACTGAAATGATAGGTTAGAAAAAAAATATGAGGATAAGACCAAAAAAAAACAAAAAAAAGAGACGAAAATATTTAACATTATGTTATTGTTAGTGTATTCAAGCTGAATCAAAGGGGAGAAAATTTTGAGAATGACATGCACATAATCCTGCATATACAGTAATTTTATGCCCTGTCCATCATTAAAATACTAGGAAGACTAGGGATTCGGTCCGTTAGAAGTTAGCGCCAATGGTGTGAAAAGGTTCTTTCGTGACAGTGATGACTAGAGCTCGGATTTTGCATATCTTCTTTTTAGTCCCTGATGTTGATAGAAATCCGTATTGAGTGATTTTTAGCAATTTGCAACCAAAAAAGCCCGAATTTATTTTGCATGTTTTTGCATATTTAGGACCATTTTGCATATTTTAGTTTTTTGCACGCTTTGTGGATTTGGACGATTTTTCTCTATTTTTTAACATTTTTATAAACAAATTTTTTTCTCAAAAAATTTTGCTTAGCGCATTTGGAAGGAAGGTTTTCAGAAGCAATCCAATTCAAATCAACTACGACTCATAAACAAAAAGTGGAAATGGCGCAAAAAGATGAGAATATTCAACAGCCTTTCATCACGTCAAAGTTTGAGTCAGTGTCCCAATCTTAGGAGAAGAACGAGATGAGTCAAGATCAAGGTAATGTTGAAATACAATATTGCTTTTTATAAGTTGCAGAATGAACATTTTAGAGCCTTCTTGAAGAAGTACACAGGTAAAGAAATTCCTCATGAATCGACTCTCAGAAAGAACTACATTACGTTAGTGTACGAGAAGATGATACAAAACATACAAAATGAGATAGATGATTCCCCCATCTGGATGACCATGAAACGGCTGACCCCTACTGGCAATACCTAATTTATGTAAGGAGTTGGAAAAAACAAATCACTCCACGATCGCCAAGACAGTGGTTGAAGCGATTAATAAATAAAACTGTGCATTAATTGAATGAAAGTGTGGTTCATTTTCACTTTATCCTCCTCACTACCCTTTTTGTAAGAATGAAATTTTTGTTTTTGCAATTTCGCATATTTTGGGGTTTAAGTGCATATTTTGGCATTTTGTAATGCATATTTCAGGTCACATTTTTGCATATCGATCCGAGCTCTAGTGATGACTCATGAGTTCGAATAGAATGACTACAGTACTTAGACAAATAACAGATCTTGAAAAGTTGTTTTTAAAGGTAAAAATATTTGTAAAAGTTTAAAAGAAAGAACTCGCTGAAACGTTAAATGGAGTGGACGTAATTTGAAACGAGACTTTCTGCTGGGAAAATAAAATGTTTATTAAGTGCATTAAAAGAAAGGAAGTCTCAACGTTTTATTCAAATTTGAACAGACAGATGAGCCGCTGGAATTTTTGGGCAATGATCACAATGGGCCACCGGCTGCAAAAATGGTGGGCGGACTTTATCCTGACTTTTGTTCCACGGATATCTGAGCTCCAGACGATTAAAATGTAAAAAGAAAGGTTTCAAAAATGAAAATAAACTGGTTCTCTGGAATGCGTGCAGGTGTTGAATAAAAATATACGAATCAGAAAAGAATTAGGGATAAGAATATATTTTACTCCTATACTTAAAAAGTATAGGAGTAAAATATATTCTTATTGACAAATGGAGTTTCTGTGACCATTTTACTACGACTGTCGCATAGACCAAAATACTAGTTATAGTCTTTTGCGATGGCAGCATAACTATCGAAAAATTGTCGTTTTAAAATCATCACCAACTATCATTCGATCATTGTTTTTATAAATTGGCGGCTCATTGAGTTTGCCTGCTTCACTAGAAGCCTGCGAGCTGCGCAGATCCGATTCTTGTAACTTATTTAAGATGTATTTCTCTTTCCTGTGTCAGTAAAACTTTCCTTGTGCATATGTCCATTTACTTGACGTTGTTTGGTGTAGTTTGGCCAAATATGGTCCTTCTGAATCCCAAAAAACCCAACCATTATAAATTGTGTTTTTCCACCTTGTTTCGAACCTAATTGGCAGTCTGTCTTTTATGCTTCTTTATAGCGTTAATTGGACTCCTAATTGTATCAATTACATTAAATTCTATACTTTTCATTCTTATTATTTGTTATTTCTCAAGTAGTTAACGATGCTGGTCTTTAACTTTTCTTTTTTCTATATTTTTGGACAACAAATTATAAGTTCTCTTCTTAATTGTAATGTGTTCTCTGAAATTCGGAAGGCAGATTTTGCGTTCCTTTTTGTTAAACTTACGATTGGAAAGAATTGGCGAAATTCTGGTTACTGCAGTTAATGAGTGGCAATCTTATTTTTTCTGAAATAATCAGCTCTAGTTCTCCGAATTTTGGTAAGTTTCTAATCTCCAAGTTCTTAACGCTCTGATGGTTGTCTCGACGAGGTAAAAATATCTCGATAGCAAGACTCACCAGATCTTCATGGACAGAATATCTTGTCAATTAAAGAAAACTGACTACATCTTGATAGACATGACATCGTCAATAGAACAAAACTCACCACATTTTGATGGACAAGATATCTCGTCATTAGAAGGAAATTGACCACATCTTGATTGGCAAGATATCTCGTCAACAAAAGAAAACTAACCAGGTCTGGAGGGTCACGATATATCGTCAATAAAAGAAAACTGACTAGATCTTGATGGTCAAAATATTTAGTCAATAGAAGAAAACTCACCATATCATGATGGACAAGATATCTCGTCGGCAGAAGAAAACTGACCAGATCTTGATGGACAAGATTTTTCGTCAATAAAAGAAAACTGATTAGATCTTGATGGTCAAGATATATAGTCAATAGAAGAAAACTCACCATATCATGACTGTCAAGATATCTCGTCAATCGAAGAAAACTCAACTCACTAGATCTTGCTGGACAAGTTATCTAGTCAGCAGAAGAAAACTAACCAGATCTTGATGGATGAGATATCTAGTCGATAGAACAAAATTCATAATATCTTGATTGACAAGGTATCTCGTCAATAGAAGAAAACTCACCAGATTTTGATGGACAACATACCTCGTTAATAGAAGAAAGCTCACCAGATCTTGATGGACAAGATATCTCATCTGTAGTAGGGATGCGACATCGATGTCGATGTTTTCAAAACATCGATGTTTTATAAAAAACATCGATGTTTTGCTGTCGATGTCGCATCACAAGTTGCTAAACCAGTTTTAAGAAATGGGGGAAAAAGTTTAAATACACTGAATTAAAAGAACATCGATGGTTTGGAGGTGATGTATATCAACATCGATGTTTTAATTTTGAACAACGATGTTTCAAAACATCGATGTTTTGCTGTCGATGTCGCATCACAAGTTGCTAAACCAGTTTTAAGAAATGGGGAAAAAAGTTTAAATACACTGAATTTTAAAAACATCGATGGTTTTGGGGCGATGTTTTAATTTTGAGCATCAAAGTTTCAAAATATCGATGTTTTGCTATCGATGTAGCATCACTAGTTGTAAACCAATTTTAAGAAATGGGAGAAAAAGTTTAAATACACTGAATTTTGAAAACATCGATGTTTTGGGGGCGATGTATTATCAACATCGATGTTTTAATTTTGAACATCGATGTTTTGCTGTCGATGTCGCATCCCTAGTCTGTAGAAGAAAACTGACCAGATTTTGATTGACAAGATATCAGTCATCTTGATGGATATCTCGTCAATAGAAGAAAACTCACCAGATCTTGATCTACAACATACCTCGTTAATAGAGAAAGCTCACCAGATCTTGATGGACAAGATATCTCGTCTGTAGAAGTAAACTGACCAGATCTTGATTGACAAGATATATCGTCTACAAAAGAAAACTGACCAGATCTTGATGGTCAAGATATCAGTCATTTTGATGGATATCTCGTCAATAGAAGAAAACTCACCAGATCTTGATGGACAACATACCTCGTTAATAAAGAAAGCTCACCAGATCTTGATGGACAAGATATCTCGTCTATAGAAGAAAACTGACCAGATCTTGATTGACAAGATATATCGTCTACAAAAGAAAACTGACCAGATCTTGATGGTCAAGATATCAGTCATCTTGATGGATATCTCGTTAATAGAAGAAAATTAACCAGATCTGGATGGACAAGATATCTCGTCAGCAGAAGAAAACTGACCAGATCTTGATCTCGTTGTCATGACAATATCAGCAGCTTCTTGATGACGATATGTCTCGTCAATAGCAAAATTTGTCAGGTCATGATGGACGAGATATCTCGTCGAAATTACTTTGAGGGTTAAGCCCTCTGGTGTGCTCACAATCAAAGCACAGGTGTGATATCATGAATATTGATGGAGGCGTTTTCAAAAACAAAGGAAGGGAGATCATAAGGTTGGAAACAAAGGTTACGACCCACTGATCCACGTGCCAGGAAGTAACGTGGTTTTTACGCTTCGTTTCACTCAGATAGTAAATTTTTATATTACTAGGGGGCTCCGCCCCCTGCTCGCTTACGCTCGCCAACCCCCGGGGATTGCTGCGCAATCCCATTTGGTTTGCTTCGCAAACCAACACTCCTGTCACAGATACCATTTGGTTTGCTTCGCAAACCAACATTACTTTCACAGAGTGAAACTATCTGAATAATTCGTATTATGCTGATTTCACTTTCCGGTTCATGACGTCACAGCGAGGGCTTCGCTGCGTCTCGCTTACGCTCGCCGACCCCGGGGATTGCTACGCAATCCGTTTGGTTTGCTTTCTCAAACCAATACTTCTTTCGCAAGTGATTTAACTTTTTTTTGCTTTAACACTTAATGCACCCTAAACTAATAGCCGCATCAGTAAAAAATCTTCTGCATCTTGTTCCCTGTACAATTTTAACTAAACATTGTTAATATCCAAACTTTACGATCTGTACTTTGTCGGTAAACTGTCTTGAAAACAGAGGGAAAAAAGCGAGCCTTTTTCCTCGCCAAATAAAAAGAAATCGTTTTTATGGCAATTGTTGCTACGATAAATTTGATATCTGGCAAACCCGATAGTCAAAAGTGTAACCCACTACTGCTTTCGGAAGCAGCTATGCGAACTGAAAAATACGAAATTTGTGTCACCAACTTTTGATTGCATCGAATTTATTTATGAACCAATTTTAAAAATAATTGTACCGTAAGAAAGAGTATATTCTGAGGTATACTGCAATATTTTTAAAATTAAAAATTAACAGTAATACTATACAGATATGACCATTTTAGTTTTGTATCGGAAGTTACGATCTGAAAGTTCCGAAAATTGTATGACCCACTTTTATTTGCATCGATTTTATTTATTAACCAATTTGAAAAATAATTGTACCATAAGAAAGAGTGTAATGTAATGTATTCAGTGATGTTTTCAAATTTAAAAAATAATGGCTTTTGCCGTAGACAAAACGGTTTTAACAATAAGTAGCGAAAATATCCAAAGATTCCGAATTTTGTATGACGAACTTTTGATCGCATCCAATTTAATTATTAACCGATTTCAAAAATAATAGTACCGTAAGAAAGAGTATATTCTGAGGTATACTGCTATATTTTAAAAATTAAAAACTAATAGTAATTAGATATAGATATGGCAGTTTTAAAAAAAAGTAACAAAAATGTCCCGATTTTTCCTGAATTTCAAAAAAATATTATCAAGAACCAAATTTAAATTTAAAAAAAAACTCGACGAGCTGCAAAAATTTACGTTGAGAGGTACTCTTAAAAAAAAACTCACGACTGAAGACTGAAAATTTGAATGTGTTTTGCTCACTCGCGGAAGAAATTTCACTTCTTCAACTTTAACACTTAATAAAACCTAAACTAATAGCCACATCGGAAAAAAATCTTAATAATTATCCAGGGAATACGATGAAGAACAAAGCATGTTAATTTCATTTTTTTCCGATCAGTACTTTCTCGGGAAACCGTCTAAGAATCGAGCTAAACAACACAGTTTTCAATTCTTCGGCGGCGGCGGCGGCGGCGGCGGTAACATTTTTTTAATATAGAGAGATTTCTCCCTTTGCCCAACTCTTCTGTTTTTATTGATCATTTCGATCACGAAGTGTATGCGTGGCGTTTAATTGCTGAATCCGAACAGCAGGTGTTGAGCCCATTCGCGGTCTTCTTCAGGCAGATGCAGATGAGGCTCAACATGATACTTCTGATGTTGACGTCCCCCTTTTTTTCTCGTATTCCGACAAAAACGAATCACACACGGACCGGAAGTGCGTTTTCTTTTTCCGCTTCCGCTCCCACGATTGGAAGCCTTTGGCAAAGCAGCTGAAACAAAGTTTAATGCTAATTAAGCTGATTTTCACTCTCGCTCCCCTTTGTGTCCCTTCGGAACTTCCCATTTGTGTAATTTTCATTCAAGCCTTTTGTAGGTCGTTGACTTGAGTCATTTCTAAAAGTTGGATCGTAATTCTCTACCTTCTCAAATTCAGGCTCTGTCAAGTCAGTCGATATTTTAATAAAGACAACATAGAGTCACTTGTGCTCAGTAGAAACACATTGTAAATGGACATTATATTCGGCATCAGGACGGTCAAGAGACACCACCAGCAGATCAACCCTCCAAGTGGTTTCGACGAGATATCTCATCCATCTAGATCTAATAAATTTTTCTTATACTTGATGAGAAATCTCGTCAAGACATCAGCGATTTTTTCATGATGACGAGATCAAGATCTGATACGTTTTATTGCATTGACGAGATACCAGTCCATCATGATATGTTCAGTTTTGCAAATGACGAAACAATAACTTGTCATAGAAGAAATATAAATATTCTAAGCTTTGTTGGACCTTGAATACAGATGTGTATACGAAGGGTTTTACCAGTTGCAGGCTACTAGAGGTCATCACATCAAAACTATAAGTTGGAGAGGCCCCCTTGGAAAGTTAGGAACGAGCAAAAATGCCCTGCTCTCTTCCGCCTTTCAAAGGTTCTGCTCAGCACTGAGCAACACTTGAGTGATTTATTGTAGTCATCAATCCAGAGTGAACAAAATGCACTTCTTGCTTTGACAATCACCTGATTGATATGGGAACAGAATATTTTTTATTCTCTTCGCTTGCGTGGGGCCGCTGTGGATCAGTTGGTTCGACCACTGCGCTATCAACCTGTGAGTTGTTGTGAATGTCGATTCCCGTCAGGTCTGATACTTACCTGGGTGAATTTATTTTTTCTTTATCTGTAAAACTTTCCTTATATGTGTATGTACATTACTTGTCTGTCTTGTATTTGGCTCATCTTAACCTAATATAAAAGAGAGATTGAGTTTTTATGACACCCTTGCGCTGTTTACGCCCAATCAACCTCTAGTAGCCTGCAACTGGTAAAACCCTTCGCATACACATCTGTATTCAAGGTCCAGCAAAGCTTAGAAAATGTACCCCTGTATTAAATAAAATAACGGATATCTCTTGAAACATAATCCATGTTTTTGATGTTTAAACTTATCTTTCTTCCTTTGCACACTTTCTGTGTTGCTTTCACTATAACAATTAATGAGTAGATTAATCATTTTGATAGCATTTTATTGTGTTTCACTGTTCCCGGTACCAGCATCCCCATATATGAAGGTCCAGGGTGCTGGTACTCTGTACTCAATCTTTGAATCGTGACCTCAATCTGTAGAGAGAAGAATTATTGGTCTAGACGACAGGGTCTCCACATTTGAACTCTGATCCTCAGTACCAAGTTAGAAGATTGGCCCCACATAAAATACAAATATGCATTCCTTTTATTATTTTTTTAATCCATTCCATTCCCATCTATTATAATTATTTTTCTTTACTTCGGACACCCAATGCACAGCTTTCATAAACTCACTAAACAGATTTTGTAACCTTTTAAACTGAAAAAAAAACGCAGATTGCATTTCGGCGGTTTAGAACAAATATTCATCAACTGAGATTTTGCCGCGGAATGCTTGTTTTCACACGATGATTCGAAAAACGTTGTCATGTAATCTGAAGAAAACGATCAAAGTGTGCGAGTGATTGCAATTTTGATTTTTTAACGCAAAAACAAAACTTAGTCTTTAAACGGCTGTGTTGTAAAATTTATGTTTTTGACTGTTAACGAGAATCTGTTCTAATCGGCGATATTTCAGTACAAAACTCTTCATATTCATCGAACCCCTCATATCTCACCTATCATGATAATGATACTGGCAATTTCTTTTCTTATGTGGGGCAAAGCTCTACCAACATATAAAGGATGTGGGTGGATATGTGTCTATATTCTCGATACAAAACTACACCGCTTGACCAATCCATACCAAATTTGGTACATTTTTACTTTAGAACACTGTGGGAAACATAGGCTATTATTTCTTTCCTGTCTTCAGACCAATCTGTAGCCATGAAAATTGGCACACAGGTAGTCCTACAAGTGCCCTTCGAAGCCCCAATTTTAAAATCTCAAGTTTGTTTTCCTGCAAGTAATGGACAAGGAAACACGTTCTACAGGGTTTGTGTATTTGAGTTAACACAGCGAAATGTCGCAGACATATTTTAGGTAAGAAGCACGTTCTACAGGGTTTGTGCATCTGAGTTAACAACACAGTTGGAAATGTCGCGGTCATATTTGAAATCCGAGCAACGCCGTGTTATTAATCTAGTCTACTATTAAAAGCTGTTGTCGTTAATCTTAGATTTAAGCTGTTGCCTACTTGTATGGTTAAGAACCGACACGAGCTTCGAAAAAGGTACTTCAATTTGAGACGTTAAAGAAGTAATAGAATTTGTGAATTTCAATTGCACACTTGCGTATTTTCTATGCATTCTTCACACAGTGTAATTATATTTTAATATCCCTGTGGGTGTGGGTGTGAACAGGGGATTGTACAATCGTGAGTTATTGAAGGTCTTTCTCAATATACTTTACAAAATGAATAAAAAATCATACAATCATAAGCCAAAACGAGTTTCTCCTTTAAAAATGTAATTAATTGCCAGAAATCCGAAAGCAATCGGTTTACAAGTTTAACGCTTTTTTGATTCCTTTAAATATTTTCAGTTCCATAGCAAAACGGCCCTTAGGGGCACATCCTTTGGGTGTGAACGGGCTTCAAGGACCCAAGGTACTCTAGTGATAATTTCCCCCCTCCATGTGGTTTACTGTCTTTAGCAAGCATCGCGCTTCCTGGATACCCGGTTGGAACAGTAACGGATTAGCAACCAGAGGGTTGTGAGTTCGAATCCAATCAAAGATCGTCGTATACAAGGGGGGCTGGTGCATTTTAAATCTATCCTGGCCTCAAATATCCTCATGTTGACACGTAGTGTGGAAGTTTGGAGAGTGGTGTGCAAGTTCACATCAGGAATGACCTCGTCATCTGATCGTGGTTCGAAATTACTTGTTGTTGTTTTCGGATTTTTCCAGTTGCCCATAGCCCATCGTGTGATCCGGCGCGACGTTAGTTAAATACCTACCCGGGAAACTCAAGTGATCTTATTCTGCTATCAACTCATTATATTCCGTTTTCCAGTCCCCTTTTTTCTCTTTTACATTTTTTACTGAAAGTTGTCTGTCTTGTGTTTGGAATAGCTTGTCCAAATATGCCCCCAGTGCCTTAAAAACCCCAAACATCCAATCACAGGAAAACGAAATCAAGTATTCCAAAGAAAAGGACAGCTTATCTGGAATATCTATTTTTAACGAAGAATGCAACTGGAGTTCTTGATAACTTCATTTGAAAGTTGCTCGTAAAGTAGTGGCTGAAGTGAGTATTTACGAGGAGAGGCATAATTTTATCTTCATCTTGCAAGTAATCTGACGTGAAAAGGAAATTCCAGGGTGTACCTGCTCTTTTAAAGGAATGCTAAACATCGAGAAGAGTGGCCTTGAGAATCAAGTTTTGTCTGTTTGTATTTTTTACTCCTTTTCCTTTCGTCAGGTACATGCAAATATTTTATATCGCAGTCCTCTCGAGTCGTGAAAAAAAATTGAAACCTTAATTTTTATGGCATTTATCTTATTTCTTGGGCAGTTTTATCTCACTGAAGCACTTTTTTTTATTCCGTTTAAAAGGTAAATTAAACTGTGAATTTGAATTCCTTTTCCACATTTTAATATTAAGGTTTTGCCAACGTAGAAAATATTTTAATGTTTTTAGTTTCTTTGTGTTTTCCAGTTCGTAACGCGTTTCCGCCAAATAATAAATTTTCAAAAATAAAAATTATTTTTTAATTTTTATTTTTTAATAATAGTAATAAATAATTTCTGTTTGTATTCCAGAAGTGACCTCATTGGCCTGTTTTTCTTTCTTATATTCCATACTGTCGCCAATAAAAATCCTGAAGAATGAATTCCAGAATCACACATGATAGTTGATTGGTCAATGCCAATTAGATCTGACGCCAAACATCACCAAAACGCGATAAACTACCTTTTAAAGTAATTCCGATTTATCACGCTAGAGCATTTGGGTAACAGTAAAATCCTTTTTGGTTTGTTTGATCTGAAATTCCCTCTCATACACATGACAAAATGATAAATTTTATTTTTGGAAAGCAAAACAAATATTGTAAGGTTTGTAAAATATCTTTCATAAAAATGTGCTTTGAAATGTATTGGTAATAATATTTAATTTTCCCTGTTGCAAGCCTGTTTTCATTTACCCCTTCTCTCTCACTACAATACTTTTTAAAGTATCAATAAAACAAACCTCAACCCCAAATTTTCACAACTACTTTGGGCTGAAGAGAAAATCTCAGCAGAGTTTGAACGCATAAATTAATTACAAACATCCATCTGGTATAAGAAAAACAAACACACAAGATGATATCTATACTTCTGTAAAAAAATTAGTCACGTCAAAACTTTTTTCATTTCCAACACAATAGGCACTACAAAACATCCTTGACATCAGAATAAAACTGCACTGAAAAATCTAAAAATTAGTATCGATAATCACCCAATAATGAGAGTAAATAGTTCTTAATAAGTTGGACGTGCGTCGCCCCAGCGGCGCTGGAGGCATGTGTACACTAGGGATGCGACATCGATGTCGATGTTTTCAAAACATCGATGTTTTGAAAAAAACATCGATGTATTTAACATCAATGTATTGGAGTCGATGTTTTAGTAACATCGATGTTTATACGTGTCGATGTTTTTACGTTGTCGATGTTTTATTTTTAAATGAAAAAAGTACCGTTACAAAAATTTAAAAAATAACCAAGTAGCATAATCTTTATTATCAGCTAACTGAACATACTTTTTGACCAAAGTGGCCAAGGGTGAAGGGTCTGAAAAGTAGGGATGCGACATCGATGTCGATGTTTTATAAAAAAACATCGATGTATTGGAGCCGATGTCGAATTACTAGTTGCTAAACAAATTTTAAAAAATAGGGAAAAAAAAGTTTAAATACACAAAATTTTTAAAAACATCGATGGTTTGGGGGCGATGTATTATCAACATCTATGTTTTAATTTTGATTCCCGATGTTTTGCTGTCGATGTCGCGTCACTAGGTGCTAAACCAATTTTAAGAAGTGGGGAAAAAAGTTTAAATACACTGAATTTTAAAAACATCGATGGTTTGGGGGCGATGTACTATCAACATCGATGTTAATTTTGAACATAGAAGTTTTGCTGTCGCTGTGGCATCACTAGTTGCTAAACCAGTTTTAAGAAATTGGTGAAAAAGTTTAAATACACTGAATTTTAAAAACATCGATGTTTCGAAACATCGATGTTTTTGGAGCGATGTATTATCAAATATCAACATCGATGTTTTAATTTTGAACATCGATGTTTCAAGACATCGATGTTTTACTGTCGATGTCGCATCCCTAGTGTGCACTGCTCCATTGGATCTAATGTATCTCAGACCGCACTTGCGTTGCGGCAGCGGCGCCGCACGTTAAAAAACCGGATGTGTGCACCGGGCCTAAGATATGACCCAACGATCTGCAATGTGCAAGAAAAGTTTTTGAAGTCTATCCGACATCCAGACGGGGGTTCAGGAGGTCGGAATTTCGGGGTGTCTCGTCTGCAGTTTTCTCACGGAGACCCAAATCTACAGGTGTGGACGACTTGTTTTCGCATCGGGGTTGATCTGAATTCCAGATGTAGGGGTGCGAGACCGACCGGTACAACGGCAAGCCAATCATATCCCATCGCTAGTATAAAATCAACCACAGTCCTTTGTCTTGGACGATCAGGTAACCCTCCCTTTCCCCCCCCCCTCCAACAAGAACCTTCAAAACTATAACCTTCAACTCAACCATTCTGTTGCAGAATAAAATTGGAAGTGTTAACGCATAAAAAATATCAAGTCGTCCATCATACGTCCAGTATAGTGCATCGCACTCATAATATGAATCTTATGGGAAATCCTATGTTTACGACAGGAATGGTTGGTTGGTTATTTTATGGCGGCGTAAGGGCCATATTTGGCCAAACTGCGCCAAACAAAAGACATATAACGTAATTAGGAAGGAAGAAAAAGCAGAAGGGCTGGTGAGATCGGCAGGAATGGGTATCTGTATGCAATACAAGAAAACATTCGTGTGGAGAGCAGAAATGCTTTTCTGTCTATGAAATTCTAATTGCGGAAAACTGCCACCACGGTGAAAATTATGAAACAATACGGTAGTGTAACCTATCTGCATGAAATATATTTTGGTAAACGAATTTGAACTGTCTTTTTCACATCTTGCGAAAATGGTGACTGGCGGACGTGATAATGAACATCTGCACTTTCAAACACAAGCCAGTTGGCGCTCGCAGAAATCGGCAATCACTTCTATGGATGAATAACGATGAACAGTTGAATTGCCACTACGCTGCCAATCGCTTCCAACAATTCTCCCAAGTCCTGTGATACCAGACACTGTTTCTATTTCTATCAGAGCTTCACTTTTCACTGACACTCAACTGCTTAGGGCGAGGACAGTAAATGGTCATAATCCTCCTTCCCCTGACCATGGAATTCACACCATAATTCACCCATGCTCTCACACAACTGACAATCTATCAACCAATAGTAGTAGAGGAGAGAAAGGTATTATGGAATAGTCGGGAAATATGGAATACCGAGGTTTCGGCTCTGATTGGTGCTGTTATCACGTGGGAATACCATGAACTACCCAAGAAAGACCCCATAAGGCAGTGTAGTGAGAGTTAACCACATGTTTTTTTCGTACCACTCGTTACAAAACAAAGTGTGTTTTATGATTTTCAAGAGTTTTTGTAGGTAAGTTTTCAAACATTTTAACCTACTAGTACACATGTGACTTGAACAATGATGTTAAGCATAATGTACACTAAAGGAATTGTAGTTTGAAATACTGTGGTTGATTTTTAGCTCAGAATGTTTTGTCCGTCAGTTTAAAGGTTCATTTTTCAAGATTGCGTGTCGGGTATTATAGAATACTAGGTATTCCATTATACCCGACACGCCAATTCCGGTTCGCAATAACATACCCCATCCACTTAAAGACTAAACTGCTGGCAAAGACAGGTTCTACGCTTTTATGAAAAGAAAACCGAAACTTTTAGTCCGTAAACCCATGGGTACATCTTTTGTCAGAGCCAGGGGATTTAATAAAGTAGACAAATTTTTTGACCGGATCGCGCGATATTGTTTTCAAAAAACAACTATCCTCCTAACATAACTGCACATAATCTTAAAAATATGGCTTTTATAGTTAAAAAATATTTTTATGAAGTATAATTAGTTTTTCAATGGTTTAAACCACCTATTACCCAACTATTTCATATTAACCTCCATTTTAAACTTTTTTTAAATAATTTTTTTTACAAGTGACAGTTTATACCAATTAGTTATAGCATATACTCATGATGATTTTGGGGATTTTTATTCCAAACCAGTAAAGTTATTTTTTTAAATGTAAATGGTATTCCATAATACCCTTCTCTCCTCTATGTGTCTTCTAAATTCTAGAAGGGAAGTATTGTGGTGAACTTAGCCACCACTACAAAAATTCACTTACTTACAGTAGTATACTATACTATAGCAGTGTTTACCCACCATGAAACGTTCTTTGGAAGACAGTTGATCTGTTTTTCACACGTCTTGTAAATAATAGACCAAATGACGAAAAATGGTAATAGTCGGAAATTCGTATGGTGGGGGAGGGGGGGGGGAGGATCTAAGACGATTGGCTAAGTTTTCTATATCGATGTCTCATCTATGTATATAAAAAAAGGAGGTGGGTGTATGTGTGTATTCTCGATACAAATCTACACCGTTTGACCTTTCCACACCATATTTGGTACACTTATACTTTGAACACTGCGGAAAACATTGGCTATTTCTTTCCTGTCTTCAGATCAATCTGTAGCCATGAAAATTAGCACACTGGTAGTCCCAAAAGTGCTCCTCGAAGCCCCAATTTTAAAATCTAAAGCTTGTTTTCCTGCAATGAATGTACATGGACCAGGAAACACGTTGTACAGAGCTTGTGGATTTTAGTTAACGCAGGGAAATGTCGTGGTCATATTTTAAACCGAGGATCTCCGGATTATTCAGCTAGTGTTCAATAAGAATGTGAAGATGATGTCCGTGCATGAAGATGGAAGCGAGACAAACAAAAGAGTTCCATTTCATCAATTTTTAGACTAAAAAATGATTTGGTTGTGTAATTTGGCGCAGCTTGGCCAATCTGCGTCAAACACAATAAAAAATAGGAAAGGGATTAAAATGGAAAAGTTAAAGCGTTTGCCATTGGAAATCTAGATTGAGATATGTTAATTTCTGACGTACGCGATGCACTTCGGGTTCAATGGTACGCGTATCTTTGTAATGAATCAATTATGAATTTGTACACCCAACAAACACCAATACTGATTTGGCATCTGAAATTTACTCAAATTTCAATGAATTTCACGATGAGAGATACAAATTAAATTTATCCCGTTGTGACGTAAATTAATCCTGGAATCTTCTCTTAGAGTTTGTGTTTTAAAGTTAAGTAGCATACCTTATGCTGTAGCTAGTTATGCCTCGAGCTGTAGTTACTTACCGTCTCGTTCAAAGATGACACAAGTACAGTCTCATTTTCACACATACAGTTTTATAAGCACAGTTATAAAACATCTACACCAGCTGATGGTCGAGTGAGGTTTACGATGTTCTTTTCAAGCCTCATATGAATACTCAGCTTACTGAAAGATTCTCGTTACCATTTGCAATTCTCTAAATATAGATGCGATAAAACTTTCCGCGTTCTGCTTTGTTGAAATGATCGGCAAGACCTTTGAAACCTGTGTGACAGGTGAACAAATAGTTTTGGCATTTCAAGCCACGAAAGCATATCCTAAAAACTGGATACTGACTGGTTGCGACACGCAATTTCTGTCTCCAATTATGTGTGGCACGAAACGAATGCTTTTATCTCACAGCCTTTTAATATATCTAATATATAATAGTATATGGCACAAAATGTCTTAACAAGGAATTACTACATCTGATGAGAAGATATATTTCACTTGATTTATTAAACAGCTGATTTCCAAGGCAATAATGCTTTACCGTTTGACAATCGCTGTAACCCCTCGACATTCTATGAAGTGTATCCCTAAAAACGACAAGATGCTTGTAAAAAAGTATTTACAGTATAATCAGAAATGAAAATAGGCTCCCACCATTAATACTCGTGTACCTCGGTCTTTTATTTACTCTTTTAACCCTTAAATGGACGATTTTTGTTTCACGTTTAAAAAAAAATATATTTGTGTAATAGACATGTATTACTGTCTAGGAAAAATGAGTAAAAAAATCTAGACATGAATTTACTATACTTTTTTTTGCAATAATGTGAGTGTTGTTTATAAACTACATTGCGCATTCATTGAGATTTTGCAAGTATGGGTAAAATAAGAGTGGATATTGTTTTTGAAATGTATTTATTTATTCTTCATTATGATATTTATAAAAAACAATTGCTTTTTTTCGTATCACATAAAGATACACGACATTTTTGGCACATTTTGAATGTAAAGCCTGCACATTTTGGGAATTTGCACCTCTGCTGCTTATCCAGCCAAACTGCCCAATGACATGTCTGATCCAATCTGACGTCTTTCAAAGGAATTGCTTGAGCTGGTCCTCGGAACTTCTTCATTACAAGTTCTCTTTGTATTGTGCTCCCACTAGGTCGACCAGCAGTAACAAGATTCCGTTTTCGCCAAACCAGAGGTCGTTTAGAAATCCCTTGTGATCTACTCTGGGGTGCTGCTTCTTCGGCTTCCAAAATAGGAGGGCTTGGCATATTTTCATCGTTGTCGATTACGAGAGGAGGATCAGCATCCACTTCATCAGACTGGGCATTCTCACCTTCATCACTATTTTCAAGGTCTCGAAGAACATCTCGAGCTGTTTGATAATAGTGACCTTCATCCTCTAATTCGGAGTCAGACCCGTCTAAGTCATCTTCTGAATCTTCAAGAGTTTCTAAATACTTTGTAATTTCGCTTTCTAGTAATCGCGGCATGCTGAAAAGCAAAATAAAAATCCTTCACCAAACATGCATTTATTTAGCAGCCAATGCGCATTGTAGTTTTCCTACAACATACCAGATTTCGCCAAATTCGACAGTAGCATCAAGTGATTTTCAATGTTTTACAACATGAACATGTAATTGAAGATATAATCAAGCAAATAAAAATATGTTATATACTTACATTATATTTTATCAAAGTTCGAACACAGCTACAAAACTAAGTTTCGCGCCACTAGAAAAGTTTTCTTCAAAGTGACATTTGACATTAACTTATTTTCAATGCATAAAAATATTGGATAGTGCCAACATTAAAAAAAGTACAAAATTCATTCAGAAATAAGAACTAGTTGTCAAAATTAACAAAAAATTAAAAGAAGGTCAATTTTATCTGTGATGTTTAGTATGTTGTTTAAAAACAACATTGTCCATCTAAGGGTTAAGTATGGAATTCCAAAGAGAATGTAGAAAAGCGTAAAATTTTCTTTTGCCTCATAGCTTTGAAACAATGGTTCCTAAATTGTGGTACGTGCTAGTATGTTAAAAAATCTATAAAATAAACTGTACAATTGCTGGGAAAAGGGATCGACAAAGATCTTTAGTTTCTGCTACCAGCTTTAAATTACATCGAAATACTAATAGATAGGACTTTCTCCTAAATCTTGGGGGAAAAAAAACACAGTTTGCTGAATGTAAATTCAAATTGGTAACTATCGTTATCATAACGCTTTTCGTTGAATATCAGAAGAGAACATTTGGTAAAACTGTTTTTTAAAAAAAGCACAAAAAGAGGACACGAAAAGCACGCATTATTAGTGTATAATTGTTAGATATCTACTAAAAAAAGAATAATCTTTGAAGAATCTTGGTCCATTAACCACTAACTGAAAGAAAATCTGCTGTGAACATATTACGTATTTTGAAAAGAATTATTAGTAAATGTGAGAACGAATTTATAAATGAAAACAATAAACGTTTATTTAAGTCTTTTTCAGAAGTTTTGTTTTTGTTGGAAGAAAAATAAGAGAAGGCTGCGAATCGTCCGTTTTGTTATTCTTTTTGATATAATATACTAGCCACAGCGTGGCCAGCACGGCGATGCCAGTGGCTGTTCTTTTCGTGGGGTCAGGTGTGACCAACGCTCGTGTACCCCCAGTGATTACTACGAATTCCCGTTACGTACGATTAATACGTTACATACGAATTCGTAGCTTATTGGATAACAGCTATTATGGCGTTGTCGTGGTTTGCTTCGCAAAGCAAATGGAAATTATTAGCCTATTGGAATGAATTCTCTGCGAATTTCAAATTGTGAATATCATGAACTATGGTTTGCTTCGCAAATTCGATAACAGTCATAACGGAGTTGCCCTTGGTGTTGGCTTGCTTCGCAAACCAAATAGGAATTCGGCGTGACGTCATAATCTTTGCGAAAATATAAATATTTAATTGAAAAATTATTTATTAAAAGAAAATCAAACGTAAAGGTTTCTAACTGGTGCTAAATTTCCCGGCCTGCCAAAATGTTTTTTTCTCTATCTTTTAACGGTCTAGGAGATAGAAAAAGAACGGAGTTGAAACTTTCTTTTTACCGTCTACTGAAAAATCTTTCCCCCGCACAAAATGAAAACGGAAAAAATAAATTTTAAATCTGATGTTTTATGCTGTTGCCATTCCAAAGAAAACAATAATAATTAGATTTCACTAAATTCATTTTAAAATGTTCTAGATTGAATTTAAAATTCACAGCGACCCAAAAATTGCACAAAATTTGGACTTCCTGTGTGCCAAATTCCATCACTGTAAGTGACATAGATTCGTCATGACTTTGCGTGCAAGAAACAAACAAACACTTCCTTTTACAATATTAGAGAAGAACAATATTTGTTATTCTTATTCTGAAACGAATCTAAATTCTCAGTGGTTATCTAGTCAATCCCCTAATGAGGTGTTTCAACATGGAAATCACTATACGCTAGAGGTTGAACTTTCTATTATACGTTGATGCGTTTTAATAATACGTACAATTTTCGTACAAAGTACTAGTTGTACGTATTTGAATAGCTGTGGTTTACATAATGATATAGTAGGCAATGTGAATATCGTTAAGTTTGCACGTAATGTTTGAAATGGAAATATATTTTTTAACGCAATCCGAAATGATGAACAAAGAGAACAAAAAGTGAACAACCTAAAAAAAAGAGGAAAGATCTGACTTAAAAAAGAGAGTGAAAAAAAGATCCGAGTGGAAAAAGAGGACATGTTCTCTAAAAAGAGATGTTCAGGCAACCTTAGGTGTACCCAGAAAATTTACCAGCCAATATAAGTTAATTCATAATTAAATGGGTATAATCTTCAAAACAAGACTGAAGATGTTTTAATACAAAATATTATTCCAGGGAATTTCGTGAGGACCAAAGCGATTTCATTTGACACACTGGTAATTTTGATTCTGTCATTGGTAGGCGTATAGTCCTCCTGAAAGGATCATGAACAGTTTATTTATTTTCTGCCAATCCATTTAACAACCAGTCTGGCTCCGATTTAAAAAAATTGTTCGACACTTAAAGTCACGAGTTCTTGTACTTTTTACTCTGGTATTTAATGATCCAGAAAGCCACACACGACAGTTTCACGCTCGAAATAATGCCACGAAAAAGCTGCAAATTCAAAAATCCTTCTTCCAATCGTCTCCAGCTCAGTTCCAATGAACCATTGATATTGATTTCCTGACACACTTTCCTCTGTCTAACGCCGCGTGGCGATGAATTAGTTCCCTATGTAACTGTAGAAGCATCCAAGTCACATGAGTCTAATGAAAGGCAAGCGTATGCAATCATCATTTGCCGCCATTCGCGTATCTGGCGTGAGAGAGCGATCGGATCTCATGCTTTCGAATGCGCTTCGCAGCTGTGTGGTGAAAACATTCATCAACAGTTCCAGTTTGTGCTGAGCTTTCTTTTCCATGATGTGTGTGTGGATGGTGGTCTCGTTTCCAACGCTGCTTAATGTACGTGGGAAATGCCTACCGCGCCTCACAGATGCTCCTCGACGCAGACGTGCCTGTTTTAAGACCTTGAACCTTTTTACGAGGAAGCTTTTCATTAGGTGGTAATTAGTTTAGGGAGGAAAATTAAAACGCAAATTGCTTCAATTTGAGATTTGATGTGTCATTTTGAACTGGGTTTCTTCACTTGAGTCCCATTCCAGTAGAGTATTCGGATACAATATTTCCGTAGATATTATTGAAATAGTTATAGATCGTTTTGTCGGCAATATTCCAGTCATCCAACACCAGCTTCAAAACATATTCCATCACGAGTAGATTCTTTTTGGAAGTGAAACGGTTTCAATGCAAAATATTGTAGAACATCTAAAGTTTGAGTGATTCCAACAAGAACACAACGTTCTTGACAAGAACATTAATTTGTATGTTCTGAAACGTAATAGGAACCAGATTTAATTTTTGTTTCTTATTTTGAATGAATCTTAACAGTTCCAGTGATGGCGAACTTTTTGAGCTCGGTGTGTCAAAAACTGGAAAAAACCTAACTTAACTCTGGTGCCGTGTCATATCTAGAAATATCCATAATTTTGTGTTATTTGCAGCCCTAGAAAAAAATTTATATTTTGATACATTTATTTATTAAAAAAGTAAAAACAAATAATTCTTCACAAAAGAGCCTTTTTTGGTTGCTGAATTGCTTGTGCTAAACATTCAATTGAGGGTTGGTATTTCTAGCACTTCAGGCCTAAGCACGTTAATTTCATCTGCAGTTGGTTTCTTTTATTGTTTTTATATTATTTAACACCGAAAATAAGGTCTCAACGAAGTACCTGGAAAAATTTTGATTCTGAGTAAAGCCAACTCTAGATTTTTCAGTTCGGTAATCGGTTCCAAGCACTCTAAATTTCCTGTTTGTAGTGACACTCTTCATTCTCTAAACGATTTATTTCCAGATTCTCAAGTTAGAACTCAACACTTAAAACCAGATGCTGTCTTGAAATTCTGCAAGTTGCATCTCCAAATCATCAAGTTGCATCCATTGGAAACCATTTAATTCCATTCGCACTACTAGAGAAGTAAGCGCAGCGTGCGTTGACTATTCTTGGGCGAAGACCGTTCTTAAACGATACGTGTCATCTGTGACACTTGTGGCATAGTTTCACCATCACTGTACTATGCAGTTACAGATCTCTTTGTTGCCTCCCCCAATTTCGGAAATATTCCACAGATATTAATAGTTATTAATAGAAATTTAATAGTTACTGTAAATTTTGTTTTTAGTTTGCCCTTAATTCGCGAATAAATCTTTCTCAGTGACCTTTCCAATATCTATCTCATGAGAACGAATCAGAATATTCCGAGAATAATATCTCAAAAGTATGGAGTATATTCTTATTTTGGAATATGTTAAAAGAATGGGAAAATAGCTTTTCATTTGTTTGTCTTGTAGACAAAATGAATTTAGGAATAAACTAAACCAAATCAATCAATCCTGAATGAATTATAAATCGGTCATGCAGAATAGAAGCAAAGATTAACGACTGGCACACAAAGCGAGAAGGCATTAAATGTATCAGTCCTAATCATTTGCAGATGCCATTGAGGCAGGTAATTTAGCTGCTGCCTAATCGAATTCACTTTTTTACACAAGCATGTTATTCGGAAAAAATTACCAAAGCAACTTTGCCAGCCGAGGAACATCAGTTCAGTAAAGCATTAATGAAGACTAAAAACCGAAAAACAGTAGCCCCTACGTGCGGCAGTAGTGGATAAAAATGCGGAAATTAATTGTTGAATTTCCTGTTTTGTGGTGGATCCACCCAGGCATAGCTTTCCTCCCTCCCATCCAGACAAAAATAAAAGTAAAAGCACATCATCCAACAAGTAGCCAAAATAAAAACACCTTTCCGTGGAAAAAAGTTCTCCACTGATGACAGTGGTAGCGATCAGACAGACAGCAATTACTAGCGTTTATGTGTCAAGTGTGTGCAGCCGGCTATGTTATTCGAGTTGTCCGGATCGACCTTTGGTTAAGGTCTACCTGCTGCCAACCCCCTTTTCGGAATAGGTTTTTCTCGGATACTACATTAATGGCATTGCCATTTTCTTTGTTTGTTTAGCGTAACCTCTTTGTCCTCTACGTTTCAGGAAAAAGGATCTTTCGCCATCTGGAAGGGTTTGCTTCTTCTCGATGTTGTTTATGGCTAGGATGCCCCAGGGCTCTTGTCGGAATAAATTACCATTTTTATACAAAAGGAAACAATCGGCGTGAACACCCGCACACCTAAACGATTCCCGGGAAACGCATAGGAACTTGGGAAACGTGAGAAAACACTTCAGTTTGCCAATTGTGACTTCTAGAACTTTTTGAGTTGATGTTAACTGGAGCTTAGTTTCTCAAACTTTTTTTGCACTGCGACCCCATTTCAGAGACAGTTATTTTCAATACCCCTATGGAAAACTATCAATTAATAATAAATTGCAAGTGCAGCCGTGCCTCTAATTTTTGTATTTCATAAAAATATTTATGTTGCTGTGTGTAAATTTAGTGTTTCAAAACGCTAGTTTGGAAACAAAACAATTTGGAACTGAAATATAAAGCGCTATTTAATAAAATGAAACTACAAAAACAAACTGTAAACGAACTCTAGATTGCTTATTATTAGTAGCAATCAATATCAATTAAATAAGTAAAATAAAAAATAATTACTTTTCAGAAGGTGAACCTGGTGTTGTGCCATCAATTTATCTAAAGTTTCTAGTTTTGTCAGTAGTATCATTAAATCTTCAGTCAATTATTTGGAGTCGATTGATTTTATAGTTTAAAATACTATTTACCACATTAACTCCGTCAATAGCCCGTTGTGTTGCTCTAGTACGACGTTAACTAAAAATTACCAATTACCACATTAACTCCACATTCAACAAAACAACATGATAGGAACACAGTAAAAAAATTAAGTCGTAAGTGCGTACAAATACATTTATGCTAGTACTCACCTGTCACGACCTGGTGTCTTAAATGAAGACCGATCAGGTTGTAAATTAAATTTTCCGACGTATAATTCTTGCAACAATCCTTCACGTTGGGTTGGTGTGGAAGTTTGGAGAGTGGGGTGCCAGCTCAGGTGCTGCTTCGTCATCTGACCGTGGTTCAAAATTACGAGGCGTTGTCCTCGGATCTTTCCCTTAAGGGACTGATCCCGGACCGTCGTCAGTAGCCCGTTGTGTTGCTCTAGTGCGACGTTAACTAAAATTACCCTTACCCTACCCTTCCAACAATCCATCACTATAGTAGTAGTAGTAATATAGAGAGAGTGTCTGTATAACCTAGTGAATAAGTGTTTGCTTAAAACATTTTTGTATGACAAATTTTTTTAGCATCTCTTTTTTAACCCACACTCTTGCCTCTCAACGCAACCAATTTTCCGTAGAGTCAGAATTGCCTGCCAAGATTCCTTTAGGGCTCACAGGGATGCAGTAGAGCCCACGTTGGGAAACATTGAACTGGAGACATGAAAGATGAACGAAGCATCGTGATTCTAAACAACCTGAGTCATTAATCTTTCAACCTTTTCCAATACCATTGCTATTTCTGGACATAAATCATAAAATTTGATCGGTGTCTTGAAATGGTACCAGCTTCAGATTCTAAAAGACAGGTGATCGAATAATGAAAATGGCTAAGGACTTCAACCATTTTGATGTTCTGCGCTCTGACTCTAGTCTCTACTATTATAAAAGGAAGTGTTTGTATGTGTATCTGTACGCAGTGTCCTGACAAATCTATGGCACTTCAATAACGAAATTTGGCACACAGGTAGTTCTAATTTTTGCGTGTAGGGCTCGAATTTTAAAAATTTAATCTGGAACATTTTAAAATTAATTTGTTATTTTTTTTTCACCTTTCGTACTTCTTTCCGGAATTTGACGTCATTGAAGAAGGAAAGGATTTTGCAATTTTCGACCGCTGACGTAACAAGCATTTTTAGTCCTAATGCCTTTGGAACCATTCCAAGATTTTCCGATTCTAGCTTGTTTTGATTTACGTTGTTGTTAATAGCCACTTCGGGGGCCATCACGGCGTTGCCTGTGGAGTTAGTAATCAGTTGCTATAGTAGATAAAACTGACAAGTTGAAGAGCTATTGATTATACAAACGCCTGTCGGAGCTCCTGAAATACGATTAAAATAATACAAACAAGCAATTAGAAAACTTACTACTGTTCTAAATTTACCTCTATTGTGTGTATTGAATACGTTTTCATAAGCATCTTGATAATCGTAGGGGTGAAGGGGAGTTAGGTTGAGGCAACTGTGCTCCAGACGTAGCCAATTGGACCACCTGTTCAGTGTCTTGTATACCACTGTTACCTGGAATCCAAGGTAAGACAACTTCTTTTTAATCTTCACAAGGTGGTTTAGTTTTAATTACAAATGTGTTCCAGAGTTTAATATGGAAAAATGTAAGCATAGTTCTGCAAAAAAAATTTCCCTCTAAATTTAGCTTGAATCATTTAGTATATTATTTTTGCCTTTCATTTCTTGATTTTCACACTCCGTTTCAACTCTCTCATTTGAATATTACCGATTCAGCGATAACTGTCACTTCTCTACATTGTCAAATAAGGCCCGATCGCTTCATCAAATCCATACCACGAATACTTTCCCAAGCTCTCATCAATAACATCCTCAGCTCCGTGGACATACTGTGTAAGAATACATTACTTCTTGCTAAGACCACCATCATATGAGAAGCTCATAGACGACCTGCTTGTTATTTCGTTGATTGGATCCACAATTCTGTGGGTGGACTGCAAAACTAATTTCTTTTCCAAAAATATATATGCTAGGAGGCCCACCCCCTGCTCGCTAACCTCCGGAGGATTGCACTCATTGGTTCCTGCTAGAAGGAATTATTTACAAAATATGATATTCCAAAAAAAAATATTTTTCAAATATAAACTTGTTGTATTACAGAAAAGTTTTACAGTACCTCTGGAATCAGAACTCGAATAATTTGGAATTCAAATGAAAACTCAGCAAATTTTGGCTCAAAATGTGAGCGCTGCTTTGGAAATCGAATACCCAGCATGTTGTTTGTAAGCCGAAACAGCTCGACTAATATTCATTATTTTTTCAACAAAACTTCAACCGATTACGCTATAACTTCAATTGAGGAGCGAGGCTTCGTGGTAAACAAAAACAATCGTACAGTGTTGCCAAAACGCGATAACAATTAACGTCTTTTTTTGTGTGCCACGTAAGATAATTAGATATTATTCATGGTCAAACGTGTTTAAGCACGATATATATTATCTTTTCCCTAATACACCTGTTTTAAAACATCAATTTTATAAACATGGCTTGGAAAGTGGCCATTCAAATTTCCTTGAACCCTATCAGCTCTCACTACCATGGAAGATGTGGCATTTCCTTGTCGATGTGACTGTTCAAAATTTTTGGAATTGTTCTATACAGTTCCCCGACACTTTCAGTTTTACAAAATAACATTTTGTGCGCTGAACAGTTGTTAACTTTTGCGAGGAAAATTCTTCAATGCCTTCGTATTTTGTGAGATTTGGTTTAGGTTGTTACATCAACTAAAGTCTCATTAATTTTGCCTAGCGTTCCCAACACACAGAGATCAAAATACAAAGCAAATGCCTTTTTTAGAACATCCTTTTGTACTTTTCTTCCACTTCCAAAAATCCATTAACGTAACTGAATGGGACGTAAGTGTCGTACGAGCAATCTCAACCATTCAGTTGTCAGAAAGCTAGCATCGTGTTCTTGAGATAGTAAGTTACGAACCGTTTCGGAAGATGCAAAATTTCAAGGACTTCTTGGAAAAGGAACAAAAACCGGAATTCCGACGACCATCCCGGAGATTTAAAACTTCTCGCCTTATCTGAAATAATTACCTTTCGCACCTGCAAAGAGTGTCGAAGAATTATTCCTCTATTGTTCGATGTGGCCTGTTGTCGAGGCTTTTTTAATGAATCCAAATACGTTGTTTAGTGGGCGGAATGATTGGACGCATTTGTATTCACTGACATCCTGTCGTTTGAAAACAGTGGAACATATATAGCAACCTTTAAGAATGAGAAAAATTTTCTTTTGTCGGAAAGGTGCTACATTTACAAGGTATATTTGCTGACCGATTTGATGTATCCAATTTACACTTCCGAGAATGGAAAACATAATTGGTTGAACTCTAGTTTAAATCGCAAATTCATTCGCGATATACAATGGAATGAGACTCCTAGATATAACTGATACTTAGGACTTTTTCATACTCACTTCATCTAGTCCGGGAAGAGCTGCTGCGACCCCAATTAAAAAGAAAAAACTGGTTTAATTTTAGTGTAGTTCATTTACATTGAATGAGTAAAAGTTTTTAAACAAAGCTTTCACTAGGCTAGAAATCTAGTCTTAGTCTTTCTTTCCTTTTATAACAAAAGGGCCGATCATCTTATTCTCAGTAAGCGCCAACGTGTTATAGGCTTGGTTTGCCTCAGAGGCGGACTTGATATTTCACATGGGCAGTGTGAGGTTCTACACCAAGATGGCTGTTATCCAATAGGCTACGAATTCCCATCTGGTTTGCTAAGCAAACCAAATAGGAATTCGTAGCAACCAAAAGGGTTTAGCGAGCGGTGATCACACCTGACCTCACGAAAAGAACTGTCACGGGCAACGCTGTGATGAGGGCTGTAAACCCCCCCCCTCCCCCTGCTCGCTTACGCTCGCCAATCGTTGGTTAGCAAATAGTCCAGATTTTGGACAATTCGGGATTTCGGAATACGAATTTGGGACTTTGTACTGTATATGCTAAAAGAAATTATTTGGAAAAAACTAAATGTTTTGCTTCAGCTACAAATATATATTAAATACATTATATAATATACGTTTGTGTGACACATCCTAATATCCTCAAACAATAAATATGAAATAAAACAACTTTAAATGTTTTTTTGAATCTTTTTTGATCTTTTATGATGTTGCCATTCTATGGAAAACATTAATAATTATCTGTCATTAAATTGATTTTTAAATGTTATAGATAGGATTTTAAAATTCGGGCCTCGTCCAAAAATTGCAAAAAATTCGTACTACCAGTGTGCCAAATCCCATTACTGTAAGAGCCATAGATTCGTCAGGTACTTAAACATAACAACAAACAGTCAAACACTAAACATAAAAACAAACTAGAGATGTATTTGCGTGTGTGTACATAATTGTACATTTAATTAACATTTAAACTGATTTTTAAATGTTATAGATAGGATTTTAAAATTCGGGCCTCGTCCAAAAATTGCAAAAAATTCGTACTACCAGTGTGCCAAATCCCATTACTGTAAGAGCCATAGATTTGTCAGGTACTTAAACATAACAACAAACAGTCAAACACTAAACATAAAAACAAACTAGAGATGTATTTGCGTGTGTGTACATAATTGTACATTTAATTAACATTTAAACTGATTTTTAAATGTTATAGATAGGATTTTAAAATTCGGGCCTCGTCCAAAAATTGCAAAAAATTCGTACTACCAGTGTGCCAAATCCCATTACTGTAAGAGCCATAGATTCGTCAGGTACTTAAACATAACAACAAACAGTCAAACACTAAACATAAAAACAAACTAGAGATGTATTTGCGTGTGTGTACATAATTGTACATTTAATTAACATTTAAACTGATTTTTAAATGTTATAGATAGGATTTTAAAATTCGGGCCTCGTCCAAAAATTGCAAAAAATTCGTACTACCAGTGTGCCAAATCCCATTACTGTAAGAGCCATAGATTCGTCAGGTACTTAAACATAACAACAAACAGTCAAACACTAAACATAAAAACAAACTAGAGATGTATTTGCGTGTGTGTACATAATTGTACATTTAATTAACATTTAAACTGATTTTTAAATGTTATAGATAGGATTTTAAAATTCGGGCCTCGTCCAAAAATTGCAAAAAATTCGTACTACCAGTGTGCCAAATCCCATTACTGTAAGAGCCATAGATTCGTCAGGTACTTAAACATAACAACAAACAGTCAAACACTAAACATAAAAACAAACTAGAGATGTATTTGCGTGTGTGTACATAATTGTACATTTAATTAACATTTAAACTGATTTTTAAATGTTATAGATAGGATTTTAAAATTCGGGCCTCGTCCAAAAATTGCAAAAAATTCCTACTACCAGTGTGCCAAATCCCATTACTGTAAGAGCCATAGATTCGTCAGGTACTTAAACATAACAACAAACAGTCAAACACTAAACATAAAAACAAACTAGAGATGTATTTGCGTGTGTGTACATAATTGTACATTTAATTAACATTTAAACTGATTTTTAAATGTTATAGATTTGATTTTAAAATTCGGGCCACGTACAAAAATTGCAAAAAATTCGGACTACCAGTGTGCCAAATCCCATTACTGTAAGAGCCATAGATTCGTCAGGTACTTAAACATAACAACAAACAGTCAAACACTAAACATAAAAACAAACTAGAGATGTATTTGCGTGTGTGTACATAATTGTACATTTAATTAACATTTAAACTGATTTTTAAATGTTATAGATAGGATTTTAAAATTCGGGCCTCGTCCAAAAATTGCAAAAAATTCCTACTACCAGTGTGCCAAATCCCATTACTGTAAGAGCCATAGATTCGTCAGGTACTTAAACATAACAACAAACAGTCAAACACTAAACATAAAAACAAACTAGAGATGTATTTGCGTGTGTGTACATAATTGTACATTTAATTAACATTTAAACTGATTTTTAAATGTTATAGATTTGATTTTAAAATTCGGGCCTCGTACAAAAATTGCAAAAAATTCGGACTACCAGTGTGCCAAATCCCATTACTGTAAGAGCCATAGATTCGTCAGGTACTTAAACATAACAACAAACAGTCAAACACTAAACATAAAAACAAACTAGAGATGTATTTGCGTGTGTGTACATAATTGTACATTTAATTAACATTTAAACTGATTTTTAAATGTTATAGATAGGATTTTAAAATTCGGGCCTCGTCCAAAAATTGCAAAAAATTCGTACTACCATTGTGCCAAATCCCATTACTGTAAGAGCCATAGATTCGTCAGGTACTTAAACATAACAACAAACAGTCAAACACTAAACATAAAAACAAACTAGAGATGTATTTGCGTGTGTGTACATGTATTCGAGCCATAGATTCGTCAGGTACTTAAACATAACAACAAACAGTCAAACACTAAACATAAAAACAAACTAGAGATGTATTTGCGTGTGTGTACATATCCCCCCCCCCGTAGAAAGTGTGAGTAGTAAATGTATGTTTCACTATGGAAAAAATTCTGCGGGCGCTCGTGGTATACCCTCTGTTTTTTTTTACGACTACAGCACTGGCCGTGAGACCATGCAGTGGCTAGTTCCAAATATACATAAAAAAATACAAAAGTGAAATTCCGTCGTTTTTTTCAAACACAGATTTTGATATATCGTGTAACTGGATACACAAAAGCCAAAATGTGTTTCAAGTAAAAAATATTGGTGGTATGAATTTGATTTCAGAAGGGCAGCATCATTTCACGAAGTTCCGCTCGCCAGTTCCTATTATATCGTGTGTGTGTATCTGCTGAAAACTAATATTAAGATCACAAACATGAGGTAAAGAATGTTAAAAAAAATCGCAAGTTCTCTCAATGAAAAGATGTTGATTCCAAAGCACGAAATTTCTGAATATCTCAAAGTAGCACTGAAAGAAATTGGCTACTATTTATTCCCAACATGATTTTGATAGAATTGCATCCTTCGGCAACACTTGAACACGAGATTTACAACTTGACTGGCACATCTGGCATTCTGGCCGAATACGTTATTTAGCTTCCGTTCCCTAGTCCTTTTTCCCGCCTTGGAAATGTGCCAAGCCACGTGGCAGCTTTTTAATTCTTTATTCCTTTCGTCTCTATTCTTTGTTCTTTTATTTTCCCCTACACGCGCGTGTCTGCGTGAAGGCCACTTCGAGAAATGATTGTTGGTTATTGAATGAGTTCCGAACTGGGGAAGGTCTTGGTTGTGATAAAAATTGACTTTCACTTGAGTTGGGGTGTCAGTTTCTTTGATGTTTTGAATTGACAGCGAAGCCAGGATTTAATTTTGAAGAGGGAAATGCGTATGCCAAATAAAGATCTGGTTTCATAAGAATTTTAAATTTCCACGGGGCAAGAAAGTAAGGGATTTCGTTGCATAAAGTGACGATCTCAATTTATCCGAGTAGAAATAATATACAAATGATTTTATTCTCCAATATTTATGAACGACAAGGACATAGCTAAGCAAAAATTCAAATATTTTTCTGGCGAAATTCGTTTTTTGTCAATTTTAAAGCGTTGGTAAGGTTATGTTTATTTTTTACTGATGCCCAACGGGCAGCGATGACAGAGTCGTGAATCAGCAGCCAGAGTGTTTCGAGTTCGATACTTGATCCAACCAAAGACCGTGGTGTACGGGAGGGCTGATGCGCGTTAAAACTAACATTTTCGGGGTTGGGTAGTTGAATTTAAGTTGCACCGGAGTCGCACAAAGGGGTGACGGTGTAGGATAAACCCGAAGGTAAAGATCCGAGGACAACATCTCATAATTTTGAACCACGGTCAGATGACAACACTTTCGGGGAAAGCTTGTATCCCAGAGTCTTCACTGGCTATGTTACTGAACTGGACTCAAACCGAACGACGAGGCACCATGTTAACTATTTTAATTCTGGTATGAAAAGGGTTTTAGTTCACCACGGGGAAATCACAGGTTTTATTACATTTCAGGAAAAACAAATGATAATTACAGGAATTACAAATGAGGCTGAATCTGAAGATTCACCCTTATTTGTGTTGAGGTCAAAACTGATTGAACACCCGAGAAATACGCATGCCTTGGCTCTCGTATATACGCATGTGGGCCTTATGTGCACGCTAAATCTGTGACTGAAAAGTACGCGCTACTGGTGGGTTTCTGATGAGGTACAAGTTATTGAATGAGTTTAAAGTACAACTGGATTAGGAACCGTTGGACCTCGACCAGCAATTTGTACAGGAAATTCTACGTGAACATGTCGTATTTCAGAGGGGAAGTTTCTATTGGAGTCTCAAGCGTACGTTTTGTTTCATTTGCTAAGGGTGAAGTCAAAAATGAAATTGGCCCCATTCTCTCTTGATCTGGGTGTAAGAAGTATTTGAAAAAACTCTGAGTCACTCATGGAAATTTCACACCAATCTTTTGATCAATTATTTAATTTTTAGACAAACCTTTGTCCAAACAATTAAAGAAAACCAATTTATTGTGCATGGCTGCCTTTCCTTACATCGTGTTGTAATATTACCGCACAACCAAGGCCAGATGTGGATGCTTTAAAGGCCCTTGGATGATTTTGAACGTTTGATTGCGATAAAAATAATTTTGGAAAAATTACGGTTGTTTTCCTTTATCTCCTTATATCTCTTGAAAGTACACCAGTCGACCGAGGCCAATGTTTTACCCATGCTTGCTGTAAGGTATGACAAGGTCAGAAGCGCATCTAGGGGGTCACCTTGGGCTTAAGCCCCTCCCAGACTGTAAAAGAGCAAAAAAGTATCCTTGTATAATTCACCGATTGCCTTTTTAAAACTCGTGTATCAGGGTGTTTTGATATATTTCTCCTCATAGTCAGTAAAAATTTATTCATTGCTTTCAGTCCATTTACGACAGTGCTTCATTTCTTAGTTGGATAAAATATTTGAAAATTTTAATATTTTTCATGAAAACGTTGGCACCTCTTCTCTTTAAACAGCTTCTATTCGTCTTGGAGTAGTCACTTTAAAATTAATCTCCAGGTAACACCTGAAACTAGTCTCTAGGTAACACGCTCTAAATCAAGACACTTGGAACACACTCCAAAACTTGCCTCCATGTTCCTTCTCAAAACCTAGTCTCGAGATAACTTAAACTAGTCTATCAAAACCTAGTCTCTAGTTAACACACTTCTAAACTAGTCTAGAGTAACATACTCTAAATCTAGTCGCTCGGAACACACTCCAAAACCAGTCTATAGGTCAAAACCACACTCTAAATCTAGTCTTGGAGCACATTTCAAAACTAGTCTCCATATACATAACTTACTCCCAAACTAGTCTCAAGGTAACACATTCTAAAACTAAGCTAAGGTAACAACCTCAAACACTAGTCTATAGGTAACAAACTCTAAAACGACTCCACAGGTAACATATTCATAAACTAGTCTCTAGTAACACACTTCTAAATCTCGTCCCCCTGGGGAACGCACTCCAAAACCAGTCTATATGTCATAAACGCACTCTAAATCAAGTATTGGAGCACACTTCAAAACTAGGCTCCAAATAACTTACTCCCAAACAAGTCTCTAGGTAACACATTCCAAAACTAAGCTAAGGTAACATCCTCAAACACTCTCTAGGTAACATACTCTAAAACGACTCCACAGGTAATATACTCAGAAACTAGTCTCTAGTAACACACTTCTAATCTCGTATCTTGGGAACACACTCCAGAACTAGTCTTTTGGTAACAGTCTCTGTGATTAACACACTCTGAAACTACCCTACACTTCAAATAAATTTTTGAATTCTAAAGTCATTCCCTAAATAAAGAGTTAGTGCTTTCAATGTAGCCTCTGCAATTGATATCCTTAATGCATACTAGGGATGCGACTAGTGATGCAACATCGACAGCAAAACATCGATGTTCAAAATTAAAACATCGTTGTAGATAATGCATCGCCCCAAAACCATCGATGTTTTTAAAATTCAGTGTATTTAAACTTTTTCCCCCATTTCTTAAAACTGGTTTAGCAACTAGTGATGCAACATCGACAGCAAAACATCGATGTTTTTTTATAAAACATCAATGTTTTCAAAACATGGACATCGATGTCGCATCCCTACTTTTCAAATCCTTCACCCTTGGCCAATTTGGTCTAAAAGTATGATCAATTTTCTGATTATGAAAATTATGCTACTCGGTTATTTTTAAAATTTTTATACCGGTACTTTTTTCATTTAAAAATAAAACACCGATACCGTAAAAGCATCGACAAGTATAAACATCGATGTTACAAGCCAATGTTGCGCAATGTCACGCAAGTACATCGACTCGAACACATCGCTGTTTTTTAAAAAACATCGACATCGATGTCGCATCCCTAGAGCATACTTGGGCGAGGCTATTAAAACCTGCAACAATCGGCTTCCTCTCACCCGAAGTATCAACAGGATAGGGAATAATGCAACACCAAATAGGGTCGCCAATGAACATGCGGGCTTGGGCAAATACAGAAACGGTAACGCGGACGAAGGACATATTCCGTTCGGTGGGGTGGGAGGATGTGGCGAAGAAGTCGCACGCTTCTCAAGGTCAGATGGACCGCCGCAGCACAGAGGTAGCGTGGGTTTTCTCAGCTGTTTTCTCACGATTGTGCTCAAATGAGCTGCCCCTTTTTTCCCGCTCTTTGGTGGCGAATGTGTTTGCACTTCGCCTGTGACAAACCTTGCAGGGTTTCTGCTGTGAAACAAGATGGTGGCTGTGTGTTTGTTTTGATTTCAAGGTGATGGTTGGAAAGTGAAGGCGAATGTAGAATTTTATCCTCATGGAACGATCCAAGAGGCTTACAGTTTCACAGAACAGAAACTTATTTGCGTGGAGTTGAGAAAGTGGTTATGAGAATCATGTTACTGATGAATTTCACCCCATCTGAGGTGAGATAATTTCTCATCGAACTTCAAAACCGATCCACTGTCTTCCTCCCACGCAGGGCAAAAAGATGTGGGCCAAAAAAATTTGAACTGGTTGGTGCACACAAATTTTATGACCATTGAATCATTCGTTCTGGAATTTAGCAGTTCGAAATCCTTATCTGATATCGTGAAGAATTGCAAATATATTTTTTTCTAATGGCGGGTACATTTGACCTAAGTCATTGGCCACTACAAGGCCGGAATTGATGTCCACTTGTGAAGGAGCACCCAGTGGGAGGACCATCATTGCCCCTAACAATTTATACTTCGTAATTTTGAACCATGTTCAGATGACGAAGCAACACCTGAGCTGGTATACGCTTACAAATATCCATGCCCGAACCCGGATTCGAACCGGGGACCTTCCGATTTAGAGGCTAACACCTTAACCACTATACCGGTTGGTCGGCAGAATTGCAAATATTATTGATGGAATATTATTGTATTGGGATACTTATTGGGAAACATATACATCCTCCTGTTTCACAACCTTACTTTTGGCAGCAGACCACCAATCAGTCAGAATTATGGCACTGATGTAGTTATTTCGGAGGAGCGAAATTTCTTTAGCCCACAAAAAAAAACGTGCCATTTCATCACTCGTATGGCTGCTTTTTCAGAAAACAAGGGTGCCGATTCCTAGGGGCCCCAAACCCTTTACACCAATCAAGAGTGCCGATTCCTAGGGGCCCAAATCCCTTGATCCCAATCAAGTATTAGGGACCGGAACCGTTTGCCTCCAAACAAGGGTGTACAGTTCTAGGAGCTAGAGCCTCTTACCCCTCTAATCAAAGGTGCACAATCCTAGGTACCCGAATCCTTTTCCCCCAATCCAGGACGCCAAGTTCCGAACTCCTTTTCCTCAATCAAGGAAGCCAAGTCCTAGGGGTCTGAACTCCTTGCTCCAATCAAGAACGCCAAGTCCTAGGGACTTGAACCCCTTTCTCCTAAAAAAGGACGCCAAACCCTTTGTTCCCAGGTCACAGGGGCCTGTACACCTCCCCCAGTCAAGGACGACAATTCATACGGGTCCGAAGGGTGTCGTCCAACGGGCCTAAACCTTCCTTGCTCCAATCAAGAACATGAAGCCCTAGGTACCCGAACCCTTTTCCCTCAATCCAGGAAGTCAAATTCTAAAGTCCCCAACTCCTTGTCTCCAATCAAAGAAGCCAAGTCCTAGGGACTTGAACTCCTTGTCCCAATCAAAGACGCCATATCCTAGGGAGCCGAACCCCAATCAAGGATGCAAAACCCTTTGTCCCCAAGTCCCAGGGGGTCTTTACACCTTGCCTAAACCAAGGACGCAATTCCTGCAGGTTCGAACCCTTTGCCCCAACCAAGGGTACCGACCTTCGGGCCTGAACCTCTTTTGCCCCAATCAAGAACGTCGTCCTTGGGATCTGAACCCTTTCCCCAAATCGAGGGCGTCTATTCCTAGGCACTCGAATCTCTAGTCACCCTTTCCAATATTCTTCTGGAAGGGCCTAATTCCTCTGAACATAAGGAATGTTAAACACATGAAGAGGAAGTATGGAGTTGAAAATGCATGGTAGCTTGACTGCTATGTCGAGATGCTATAATACTTGTTAGTTTTCTGAGTCAGATAGGAAGGAGATGAATGTTACAGTGGGGAGGTACAGAAAGTGAGATGTACAGAATAAATTGCTCCCAAACCAATATAGCGGCTGTCGTGGCCGAGTCCACTGCGCTAGCAACCTGTGAGTTGCAGGCGGCGCAGAGTCGACTCCTTCCAAGTTCGATTTCTTCCTGGGTGCATTTTTTTTTTGTGTCAGTAAAACTTACATCGTGTGTGTTAAGTCCATTACTTGACGTTTTCTGTCTTGTGTTTGAAGCAGCTTGGCCAAATGTAGCCAAAAAACGAAACAAAACTCAATGCAACCAACCAACATGCATGAGTGTATAAGAAACAGGCGGGATCGCACCTCGCTAAAGCCGCGTTTACACCGGAGTTGCAAAATTCGGTACAGCTACACTCTACGTTTATGAGTGATGGCAACGGCTTGGCGATTTTTGTTGGCGCACTTCTAGTAGCGAGTTACGATAAATTAAGGCAATCCATCTTTCGTTGCTGTTGTTGTGGTTTTCACGGCAACCTCGGCAAACGGAAACTTTCAATTTTCATTTTGAATATTTTAGAAAGTTCTTCCAAAATCCGTTAAAATCGTTTGATTTCATTGATTCGTTTGAAATTTTTTATTTCCTCCCATTGGTTATTTTGTTTTTAAAATATCCTTTTATTGCATTGGTCCTTTTAAATCATTTTCTGTGATACCATTGGTCCATTTATTTGTATTTTGACAGTTGTGGAATTTTTATTTTGTTATAATAGTTTTTTCACGACAGGATTAAGAGGTTGTTTTGACCATTTTCGTTTTCATTATTTTTTTACGAGAGAATTCTGACGTTATCAGGTATTATTACTTGCTTTTTTTCTTTTGTAAATCTTTTTCTTTTTCAACATGCTCACTGTATTTAGTGTAATTGATAAGTTTCAGGGTTTTCTTACCATTCGTAGCTTAGTTTCTCTGCTGGTTCACAAATGTGTTTTGATATGTGATTAAGCTTACTATTTTTTGTGAAAGTTTTTTTAAAATATACTTTTTAAAACGTTCTGAAATGTGCTTAAAAAGTGTGTTGTAAAAAGAAAAAAAATTGTGACAGGAAAAGAGTTAAGAAATAATTCTTTCCTTGGCCACTTTAGAAGTGCGCCAAAAAAAATCGCCAAGCCGTTGCCATCAGTCATCAACGTAGAGTGTAGCTGTACCCAAAATTCTTCCCCTCGAAACATCGAGGCTATTTCGAGAAATATCACTAATTTTATCGTTAAGATCTCTGGCGATTTCGTAAGTTTGCAACTGCAGTTTTGAATTCCACCAGGAGTCGGTAAAGATCAATGAGCTGCAACTTTTGAGTGACATTTCTCTGAGACAAAATTTGGGATGAAAATGCTCCCCTATTTCATACCGTTTCGGTATTGCTTGACAATCATCGCTCCCTTCTGCCTTCCGTGGTCAATCACGCCGTCTTTTGTTCGCTCATTGTGACATTTTGCCCTCATCGCTTGCCTTGACCACCATCTCCCTCCAAACTGTCAGTGAGTGACCTATTCGATCAAAATGGCGTATTAAATGGTGATCACTAGGGCAACTTTTTTGATGCAGTAAAAATGGGAAAAGTTGCATTTATCATTCCCTAAAGTTGCATTTATGGAAATAAAGTTGCATTTATTTTTGATACACTAAATTCTGAAAAAATTATTCGTAAAAAATGAAAAATATATTGACAATTTTAGTCGTGTACAACAGTATGTATTATAATACATACTGAAATACAGAAGAATGTTGAATGGCCGATCCTTGGCCAGTAATTTCTTCAACCTTGAAAACCTGCGCCAGCCGCTGTCATATAATGTGCTGTATCGGATAGAAGAAGCGCAAAATCCTATCGCTCAACATTCAGAGATTTTAAAACGTCATCTACAAGGCGAACAACATATTGATGATCGAAACTCACCCGCAAGTTTCCTCTGGATTATCAAGAGTCCCAACCAATGTGTTAAAGTACTTCTTGCCATTTATTTCACTTTCGTCTGTTAGGACGAACACCTTCTTACCATGAACTTGTTTAATCAGTAATACTTCGGCGTTCGCAAGATCAGACACACGTGATCGAAGGGTTGATTCAGAGAGCAAAAAAAGGAAATAGTAATTTGATATTAATTAATTTTAAGCTATATTTTAAAAAGTTGCAGGTGGTTGCATTTATGCAAAAAGTTGCATTTATGCAGAAAGTTGCATTTATGTTGCGGTTATAACTCACTATACACCCCATACAGGAGGGATTTTGGTTTTTGTACTTTACATGCAGCGTAGAACGCGTGAAAAAAAGTTGCATTTGTTGCCCTAGTGATCACTTTTCTCTACGAAGGGTTGAAAAGAGTGCTCACCCCTTGGTGTTGCCGATAAGCGCTTACACCGGAGTGGGTCGAAAAGGGGTCAGCATAGGGGAACGTAAAACGTCCTCGCCACAAAAAGGGGGAAGAAAAATATCTGCAACTCCAGTGTAAACGCGGCTTAAGTTTCCAACAGACCCAACGAGTGACCCATTTGCACACTTCTTTCGGCGAGGCCACCTCTTCGGAAGTTCCACATTTCGACTGCCCTCCAAACGAAACGCAGACGACAACCAATTTGGGGACTCGATACGAAATCGATCCACCGAAAGGCAACCACACATCTCAAATATCTCAATCGGGTAGCGATACGGAAACAATGACATAACCGACTATTAATTATCTCCAGATCCTGCACGGGCAACTCCGTCTCTCAAGGCCGCGAGCACGGACGAATCGCTCGGTCAGGCACCGCCGCCCAAGCGCGTAAAAGCGAGGCACTAGTAAAACAAGGGCCCTGCCACTGATACCGAAAACACAATAGGAAATTACGCTAAGCGCGCTCCTAAGCCTGGGCTCAGTACGTGGGAAAAATATCGACCGCCTAGCCAGAGAAAGTGCTCTCACGAAAGAGGTTCACAATCAGATGGGAGGACTTTGCCTATCTTACATCGCTTCTCACTGAAATCTCACACAAATTTATGCCGGCGAATAAATATTCAGACGGATGAAACTACTCCTATTTATTCCAACGAGTAGAGCGTCATTTTTACGACGAGTAGCGTCTAGGCGTATTTATGGCGTCTAATAATCCGTTCTAGAGGAGCAGAGAAAAAACGCATTTGATGACTTTATTCTAAAATGGTTGGATTGTTTAATGGCGCGAGAGAGGCCGTATTTGGCAACACACAAGACAGACAGCGCTGTAACGTCGTGGGTATAGTTTGCGTGGCGAGTGGCTTGAAGATAATTAAAACATTTAAAATTACAGCACATTTAATTAATTATAGAAGAATACATAAAAGTTAAAAAACTATTTCGAGGCTAATAGAGATTGTACAAAATAGGGTTTCAGTCCCGCGGTACAATCGGAGCAGAGTCGTCCTGCGTCCGCTCACGTTTCGGTTTTCCACGATTCTCCTTTTCCTCGAGAGAAGACCCCACACGTTCTTCCGAAACCGCTATCGCCCAAAGAGAAGGGGATACCCCCATCCGGTCATAAATTCATGGACCACCATGAAAGCTGTGGTCAGAGGGACTCCTACGGTGACGCTACAGCGCCAAGTAAATGGACACACTGCACTGGTTATTATACCCAATCTTGATCTGGATACCAATATCCAGTTTTGACCTCAGATTCGATCGGAAGTAAATGGAGTTCTCAATCGGTATCGGATAGAAATATGGACATACCTTTATATATGGTGACCGTCAGGTTGAAGTAAAGCATGGGGTATACAGGTTCCTTCTTTTGGAGTCAGGTGGTTCTTTCCCTCTAATATCTAGATATTTCTGATATTGGTGATGACACAGTAAAGGCAGCCGTATTCTGTTTGGTATATTCGTTTATTTATTTTACTCCTTCAATTCGTCGATGGTACATCCTTTTTTTCTGTAGTTACCATATTTTTGGAAAATGGCTGGCCACAAACGAAAAATGCTCCGTGTCTTTTTTTAGCGTTGGCGTTTCCCTGTCGTTCTCCCCGTCTGACCTTCCCCCAATATTCAGGGTGCTAAACCCCGACCTTGCCAGGGGTCAATCCTTCTATTGGCCGAGTAACATTGCGCCATTTCAGATATCAACCTCATTGGGTGAAGGGTGAAAGCGCACCCGTTTCAATTTCTCGGAATCGAGGGGGTCTCCTCAAGGTCAGGGATTTGTTAGGGGACTGGACATTGACACAAATAGCTTGTAGGTTGTGTTTCCCTGCTTTTAGGGCAAAACAATATTTGATGTGATTGTCATATCACACACACACAAAGAAAGTTTTTCTGATACAGAAGATGGAAGTACACTCAGGAAGGAATCGAATCCGTGCCGCCTACAACTCGTAGGTTGCTTGCGCTGTAGGTAAACCCACTGAGTCACGATGACACCTATTCTAAAATGTAAAGCTAGTCACAAGTGAATCCTATATATACACTAAATGCACAAAAGTAAATGGACACTACAGAAATTCGGAGGAGTATCCATCTTAGGCCCGTTGCACACATGCGGTATTTCAACGTGGGGCGCCATTGTGACACCGAAGCACAGCTATGCACACATAACCGTGAAATGAAGCACGAACTCATTTCGCGCCATTTGTAATAAATATTCTATCGAAGAAAACGTGTTTGTTTCGCTTACTTGGTGTACCAAAAAGTATATTTTGAAACAAAATAGACGTTACTGGATACAGCCATTTATTAATTATTATTTATATTCCGTTTGTTTATGAAAACAAGGTACGTCAGAACGGAGACTCATGTGTGGCGATCGTGGGGAATTGCGGTACAAATTGCACGCAAGTTGGACGTGCGTCGCCCCAGCGGCGCTGGAGGCATGTATGCACTGCTCCATTGGATCTAATGTATCTCAGACCGCACTTGCGTTGCGGTAGCGGCGCCGCACGTTGAAAAACCGGATGTGCGCACCGGGCCTTAGAGTGTGGTTGTTTTCCTGGTTTGGACTCCTAACCGCAAACTGTTTCCTGTGTACTTAGGTAGCACATAATTAATCCTCTAAGTGATTTCCACGAGACACTTCGTCCAACACGATGTGTCCAATTTTGTTAATCACGAGGTAATCTCGTTGAGATAACATTGATCTACTTTGGCGAGGATGAGCCCACGGAGAGATATCCTGTAGGGTTCACTGCGGTGCTTGCCATTCCATTCCCCCTTTCGAAAGCGATCTCAAAAGTGGGCTTCCAAGGAGTTTCGCGAGTTCCCGTTCTCGATGCCCTTTCCCAGAGCAGTTGATTGACAGGCAATTTTCGTTTGATCGAGCAGGCATGGAAGTTGTTTCGAAAGGCTCTTAGAAACGGCCTTGCTCTGCTTTCTCACGCTTATGGGAGCATATTTGCATATGGTTCTCGTGTTTTGACAATAGTGTTTCTCACACAAGGAATGCTGCTTCTCTAGGGTAAAGGGACTACAGTCCGCTCCGAGCATGAGGCAGAGGACTCGTCATGAACTTCAAAACAGCTTCTGTAGGGATGGAATGAGCTTGCGATTTGCTATCGTCTGTGTTTTAATTCCAACGGAAATAAATATTCAAATAGGAAAAACAACTTCTCCCTAGCAGAGAACTGGTGTCGATTTAGAACGGGTATTGTATCAGAAACCGACATAGGGCAGTTTTCGGCTCGAAGATACACCACCTCAAGAGGTTTAAACCGAATTCCCATAGGGATGCAAGTCCGCAAGCGCCACCTGGATGTGTAAAGGCGCGTATATAGTTTCGAGCCGAACCGTTCGCGAGCTTCTAGTTCTCATGATTGGGACGGGGTTTTGGGCGCCATGGCGATCCGCGTCGGTTTTTCGACGAACACAAAGCCGTTCGCGGTTCAGGTTGGGACGGCGTCGTGAGCTGTTCGTTGCTTTTATTTCTGCTCGCGAACCTACAGGCTCCATCGTCATCACCGGTGGCTGACGAATGACTGCCTGGTGGTTCGCGGTTGGTCGCTTCCTTTCCCATGGATCGCTGGAAGTTCGTTGTGAAAACAATTTCAACGAACGGCTCGGCTCGCAACTGTGTACGCACTTTAAGAGGGCGTTGTTCCGACTGCGTGCTCCACCGTCATTTTAGACGCTGACTTCGTACGCTTATCATTTCACGAATGTCGAAATGGCTGACATGCTCATAGTATACGAGGCGGCTTGAAACGAACGAGCCCCTGTGAGATTGTATCATGAATGGTGCCCCGACAGATGATTACCGTATCACCTGATGTTAGCACCCGACAGTCAAACTGAAACATCCTTATAATAGATTAGATTCATCGCTGGAGTACGCATACTTCGAATTTCGGTACGGTAGTTACAGACCAAAGGACACGAATTAAAGGATATGCTCTTGCCCCACTGACAATACTATCCCATTGCCATCAAGGAAAGCCCATGGTATGTACTTGCCCCATCATATAGGATAAGTGCGACTTTATGAAATGGCATTGGAAAATATTAAAAAAAATTGTATCAATCAAATATGAGCGAAAAATCCAACCACTAAACGATTGGTGTAAATAGAAAACAAGGCATTTGAAGTCAATGTTGTCAAGCATTAGTGTGTAAATACAACAAAGAATTGCACGTTGGACATCCCAACGTTCAAAATTCTATGTAATCGGAAGATTTATGTTCCACAGTAAACACATTTTCTTGGGGAGACAATGCAGTTCTTTCCAAAACGTAATGGGCATGTTCAAGGTTACTCTTCCATTGCGTTTGTGAATAGGCATAGGAAACCAAAACAAATTTCGCGGGTCCTTCACAAACGGATAGCATTAGCATAACAATTACTGTGTTCTTCCGTCAGCCGTGAATGATATTCATGTCAGGTTCTTGATTTTTTGCAGATAATTCCATCAAGCGTATTTAATATCGCTTGATGCTGTGCTTAGTTGAGGACAAAGTGTGCGTGCATGACAGCATAAATGATCAAGAACGCGATGGAACTTGTAGTTTTATAATTTTTCGTCATTGAATTTTTTTTTTGGAAACTTAATAAATTGTAGGAAACGCAAAATGGTTTTGTTCTGGATTCTGCAAGCCTTTCATAGAAAAAAATATCATACCGCAACTTTACAACTAATAATTAAAATACAGTATACTCAACTATATTTGTGGTGCTGCCATCTAGTGTGTATAATAGCAACTATAATCATACCGTCAATCATCGTCCCACCTCAAAACTCTGAAAAATAAATATTTCAAATCCAAGAGACAAGTCACGATCGTCTTAAGGTGTTAAAAATTTAAATTTTAAGAGAAACAATAAATAATAAGAAACTGCGCTTGAATTATACTGGATGGATAGGATTATAAATTTCAACAATCTCATGTTAAATATACATAACATGTAAAAAAAAATACTGAATCATAACGGGTGATTTACCAATTATCATCATGAGAATACAATTGAAAGATTTAGATGTGTCCTTCAATTAGTGACAACTGGACACGAAGTACAAATATTTACATAAAAAAAGAGTACATTAATTAGAATGAGAAGAATAGATTTAAAAAATAAGAACTTTATACTGTAAAAACAACTCGATACAAAATACAACTAAAACGTATAAACATCAGTGATCATAGTTTTGTTTCAGCTCCAGTGGAAAATACAACTCCTGTGCCCGTTTCTTCCGTAGTGAGGAAATTGTACTTCGTTAGGATAGTTTTGTGCAATCCGCTCGGCAAGTGCACTAATTCAATGTCATCATCTGAAAAAAAATTTATCATATAGTTTTTTGGCCAACAGATCAAGAACATAGGGTCCACTTACAAGAAAAGATAGTTTACCTATCAGACAGATTCCAGATTCACCTAGCCTGTATCTCACTGAAGCATTAGGCGCTAGGGGTGATTTTGCAATAGTTAGCTGGAAAAGAATTAAAAAAGTTCGTTCTTTAAGGTTCAAAAATGTATTCAAATCAAAACAGATATTTATGAAAAACTAAGCTACTTCTCGATGCTATAAACTATATCATGTAAATTATCATAGGACTAGAATTGTCACTGATATTTAAATTTGTTTATTTCTAGTTCTAAAACTTAGATAATATTTTATGAATGCAAGAACTTGGATAGAAAAATTATCGCCATTCTATTTAAAAAAGAAATATATTTTGAATCATTTCGTGCTGCCATCTATTGGGTGTATCATATTCTGATTAAGTTCAAAATCTGCAACAGTTTCAAAAGTCGTTTATCCCTTTTTTAACACAGTTTTCTATTGACCTACTGGCTGGCATGGGAAAATTGAACCTCACAACCACGGTAGGCTGAAGTTGGACAGGCCAATCGCAAAATATGGTACAATCAGTTAATCGGTCAGTCAGTATTATTCACCCATGAATTAATTCTTTTGGATTTAATTGAGCGAAATTTGAAAAAGCACAGCTTTAGTATCGGGAAGCCGGAATAGTTATTAATATTTTTCTTCAGCTTTTTGATGTCGACATGGTAAAACCTCTAACTAATATCAGATCTGATCAGAGGTCGAGGCAAATACTTCAGTCACTTTCCTACGAAGTATACTATTTGAGTTGATACAGAAAACACCTGAGCGAAAAACCACCAAAAAGATCCAAAGTGAAAGAGGTCAACCTCAGGGTCTCGTACAACTAATTTTATTTTCACTCGGCGTAACGCTTGAGTGATCCAGAAACGCGGAAATGGAACGAGTATTCCTAATGGAAGGTTGCGTGATAGTACGAAAATATTAAAGGGAGGGCGAAAGGATTGAAACCCCCATAGAATAAATACCACCTGCTTCCTGTCGTCAGCTTCTTGCTTTAGTTCCCGATGTTTTAATAGCACGCGGAAACAGCGAGGGGGGAATAATAATCGCAGTAATCATGTACTAAATACTGCTTAGAATAAAAATGCGCCTGTAAGTGAAAAAAAGGTAATGAGTTTCAGCGAGTATTCAATGAATAAATAACATGCTATTCTTGCAATGCTCAAGGAATATTCACTAAGAATCTTTTCCAATTATGAAAAGTCAGGAAACTGTGTATTCTTTTCTATCAAATCAGAATAATTTTCTTTCAGGAAAATTGAGCAGTGCAAAAAAAAAAATCTCTTTAGCAATCTTAAAGAACGTTAGTAGAGAGAGTGTAAGAACATTTTTACTGTCTATAAAAACAATATTTAGGCAATTTTAATGTTTTGGTTTTAATGGCGTTGTTCAGCAATTTCAGAAAGCCGATTACGTCATTCAAAACATGACAAATCGAATGCACAGCAGTGGAAATATAAAGGACGAGAAACAATGAAAATATTGGAATTTGCAATGTTTTTGCTAAATTCCTTAATTAAAAATCTTACGCTTACATCCAACTTTTACATACTTTAAACAAAATGCTTTTTCCAGGCGATACGGCTAGGAACAGAAAAGCTCGAAAACATTTTCAAAGATCACAATCAAAACGTTTCATATAAAAACGGCACTACGTGTACCACCTTGCTTTTTTATTTATAAAGAAAAATATACCCTTACTAGCCACTGCGTGGCTAGCCCAAGGTTGCCCGTGGTGTAAGTTATTAATCTGGGGTAGAGTTTTCCGCAGATTTCAAATCCGTTGAAATCCGGGAAGAACATCACACTATCTTTAACAGTCTAGGAGGTAGAAAAAAGAACTAAGTGACTCACGTTAAAGATTATTAGTTTTTATCGTCTAGTTGGAAAATCTATCCTCCGCGCAAAATCAAAACGGAAACAATTAATTTCTCCGCGATGAAAAAAACTTAGTATAGTTCCAAAGGCTGACGTCCAGGTCACGTGGGTAGAAAAGTCTAGATTCTGATGTTTCTTCTTTCGCGGAAGAAAGGCGTTGCAAAACCGATGGAGAATAAAACTATTAAATTCATTTAAAAATCTTCTAGATTGAATTTTAAAATTCGCCGCGACCCAAAAATTGCAAACAATTTGGGCTACCTGTGTGCCAAATCTTATTGCTGTAAGTGCCATAGAATCGTCAGGATTTTGCGGCAAGAAACAGACAAACAAACACTTCCTTTTATAATAGTAGAGAAGAAACAAGTCATCGTTTTGTGATTGTAAAAATTACTGTCCTTTTATCAATGTGGAACTTGCACCAGTGAGGAAAATGCTCATTTCTGTGCTTTATTAATAGACTGATCATCAAAATGTTCAAAAGCGACAGTTAAAACCCATAAAATGGACATAATTAATAAAAACTTCCAAGATTTAAATTACCGAAAAGTACGGCAAAAGCACATGACCTCAAAACACTACGTGACGTCATTGTGCACCACGATGTGTTTACGTTTGTCTCGCGCGTTGAAATTTCATATTGCTTGATCTCAATTTTTAAACAATCAATTAAAAATATTTTTCTTGCTATTTCAATGTTGCTATAAAAGTAAACAAACCGTGACAGTGCCATCGACCTTAAAATGAAATAGACGAATGATGTGGGCGGAGTCGATGTCGTAAGATCTCTGGAGGGTAAATCACAAATCGACTTATCCGATTGGCTATGCAAGCGCAGACTAGTGTTTTTAATAACTGTGGATTGACACGTTAACCAATCAATAGTTTACGATTCATACTTTTACCCACAACCACGTGACACATCTTCAAACAAAGCAACTGGAAGAAATAACTTGAAACTGCGGTCGCATGCTCCGTCTATTTCATTTTAAGGTCGATGGACAGTGCACAGTGACGTCACAAAAAGGGGCGTAGGAAATCCAGCGTTTTAAATATGAAGTAAACAGTGCGAACTTTAATTATTTTTATTTTACCTTTTCGGGTTATAAAAGTAAAAAAAGAAGGATACTTTCCATCATATTTTGTAATTTTCTATATTATCTCTACAATTAAAAAATGAAGTTTTTTTTTTTTTTTTTCGTGGCCGCAAAATCATGACGATTCTATGGCACTTACAGCAATGAGATTTGGCACACAGGTAGTCCGAATGTTATGCAATTTTTGGGTCGCGGCGAATTTTAAAATTCAATCTAGAACATTTTAAAATGAATTTAAGGAAATTTAACTATTTTTGTTTTCTTTGGAACGGCAACCGCATAAAGATATGACAGATTCTAAATTTATTTTTTTCATTTTGCGAAAAAGGAATGATTTTTCATCAGAGGATAAAAATAAAGAGTTTTAATTTTAATTATGTGGTTCTTTTTCTATCTCCTAGACCGTTAAAGATGGAGTAAAAATTTCAACGGATTTGAAATCTGCGGAAAATTTCACTTCAGATCAATACCTAAAAATATGATTTTCTTAAATTTTTTTTTTTTAAATTAAATATATCTTTTATATTTTCGCAAGAGATTGCGACGTCACGTGAAACAAATTGCATCTTCTGCCCTTCGCGTTAAAAAAAAAACCATTACATTTCCTGTCTGATTCCATTTCAGGGAATGAGAGCCAAAAATAAAAACATTTTGACTGGGATTGTTAATTCTTTTAGTAAAATCGGAATCGCCAAAGATAGATTGAAAATTTCAACGGATTTGAAATCTGCGGAAAATTTTACACCTGATTACTAATTTACATCACGGGCACGGGCTAGCCACGCAGTGGCGAAAAAAGTATAAACAAAAAACGTGCAAGTTCCTCATTGATGAGGAAGCAATAAAACGTGATTTCATGCAAGCGTAAAGCAGACCATTAGAAGGGAGGGTCCATCACCTGGCGGACGGAGGAGTCCAGGAACTGGGCGACCAGGCGGGTGTTCACACAATGAGACCACGTGTTTCCCAAGGCGGGAATGACGTGATCCGCATCCCTCCTCGGCTTCGACACTCTCGGAATTGGAGCAGGTGGGAGCACCCCAGTGGTACCTGAAACACATGCAGATATACAACTGGTGGCATCTGTTTTTGGCGTACGCTAATTTTAGATGGCACCGGGCATGGTAAAAACAAATGTTCGCTTGTTTTTAGAATAGAAAACAAGACTGTGCAAAATGAAAAAACATGAATTTTTGCGGTGTAAAAAAAAATTAAGGTTGGAAAGTGTTCAAGATCAAGGACTTCGAATTCCGAGGTTATAGTTGACACGATTTGGCAGAGGATACTTTCTGGCATCTTATCGCCTGAAAATTAAAGCATCATTTGCGTAAATTCCGTTTATGATGAAAATAAAATAGGTGCTTTTTCTTTTCCACTTACATTCTTGATCTTGATTCAGTTTTTGCTCTTTTGGTAAAAGATATTTCTTCCGCTCGGATTCCTTTCTATCCTCTAAATCTGCAGATGTTCTTTAGTGGGCAAGACAAGCAAATCGTTTTATTAGTTTGTATGAATTCGAAATCCCCACAAGTAATTTTACACCATCATATGTGATGATACCTAATCTATATATGCATTTGGATTCCGAATTATACTTCCAATTTTGATCGAAGGTCATAGGAGTAATGTTGTGAACTGGTATCTCTTCGTATGACATCCACCTACCTACGGATGTAACATGTACATACTTAGCATACATACCAGTCATTTTAGCGAACATCATGAGGGATCAAATGCAGGGTAATTACCAAATTAGAGGAATAAAACCCCCAATAAATTTCATTTCAATAATTTAACACTCCAGAAAAAAAGTTTCTCCTATCATTATTTATTTTGCTGAAATATTGGTGAACCCCAATAACAATTTATTTTATAAAAACGATTTTACTTTTAATTTTTGAGCACATATCTTCAATTTTACATTTATGTATAATTAAACTATTCTATCATGAAACTACCTAACAATGTACTTAACCCGCGGTTAGTCGCGCATTGGTCATTTCCCCGCAAGTGCATGCTCTTTCTGTTGTATCTTCCCGTACTTTTTAAATAAAGAGGAATGACATTGTGTAGCTGACCTTCAAAGTGTCCTCTAGCACTTCCCCCCGTTTGGTCACTTTCTTGTGAAATTCCTGGAAGTTATGGTATCCGAAAGGGAAGTTCGGTCAAACTGACCGCGGCGCGCCTACTGACGTTAGTCCAAATAGGAAGGAGAGAGCATATTCATTTCTCCACGTTTTTTCGGTACTGGCTGGCTGGCAACTCAAAAAATAAAAAAATGCAACAAACATGTCGCGATTGTTGCAAATATATTTGAAGGGAACATGCACAAACAGTTTGTACTGAGTGTTCTCAAATTGACAGAGCAGAATTTGAAATAGAGTCAAAAATATTTCTAAATTCACAAATATAAATTCATTTTTTTCTTAATCATAATTAAATATTTGTTATTATATATAATTCATTACTAATTATTAAAAAAATTTTATTGTTTAATTTTACATAAAAATATGTTTATTTGTTTACATTATCTTCTCATACTTTTAAATTAATTTCTAGAATTTATGCATTTGCTACTTGATTGCCATCGCGATTTATGTTTAAAAATAACTTTTTAAATACTTTTTATTGATATGTATCCATAAATGTGTTTGGTTATTCCAGAAACAGTTTCTATCTGTTATAAAAAATTGTTCGGTCGAAAAGACCGGCGCGCCTACTCACGTTACAAAAAGTGGCGCGACTAACGCCGGGTTAAGCACTTCAGTAACAGATTGTAAGTATTATTTAAGAAGTGTTGTACTTTCTCAAATCTATTATTTAGTCATTCTATATACACTACCCTACAATAATGAACCGGATAGCAAGGTGATAAGATGTGATGGTTGTGGCGTAGTGATACAAGGACCTCTTGTTTCACCAGTCGCCTGGCTGGCTGAAATCGTTCCTTGTGGGACAATGGCCAGCCCCTCTGTGGGGATAGAACTGAAAAGGCAGGGGAGCTCCTATCTTGGAGTTGAGTTTTGAGGCGGTGGAAAACTGCCCAAGGGTTTTTCCCACGGACCGGAGCTTCGAGGCTTGGAGCAGAGAGTGCTGGGTCTGCGAAGAGATTCTCTGACTGACTCGAGAAGAGTTTGGTCGTTGTTTCGAGGGCGTACTAGCGACGCCCTAGATTTTGGGAGTTAAGTCTCCGGTGTAGACTCTGTTTATGTTTTAACAGAACAGCACTGTATATAATAAATAACCGAGAAATAAAGAATATTTGTTTTCTATACAATATTCAGTTTTCTTACAATATCCTTCCTGCCAAAACTTATACACCCCAGTTGTTCAACATTGTTATAACTGGTGGCAGCGGTATTGGATTATTAGCTCGAGTTAATGAGCTACGAACCTGGTCAGGATCGACCATTGCTTGAGAACTTTAAGTCTGAAATTCCGTCTGTTACGACGAGGGATACGAGTGACAGTTCCGGAAGTTGAATTGCCGGACATCATCAGTGGACCGAAATCCCGTCTTTTACGACGAGGGATACGAGTAACCGCTTCGGAAGCTGAATTGCTGGAATTTAGCGGTGGACCAAAATATCGTCGGAGGGATACGATCGACG